>SMMW01000020.1:0-600000 GCA_004794655.1 Marisa cornuarietis | reverse complement strand
CTATTTTCCATAACATCCCCAATTGCCAATGCAGCTCTAGAAGCTGGAACTATCCACAGGCTTAGTAGAGAAGACGTTCAGTAATAGCAAGTCAGAAATGGAGTTGTAGGCCTGCAGCTATCATCTTTCCTGCACCTAAGGTCATTGTACTTTAAACCGTTGCAAGCAATCTCATAACATTTTTAATTTTCTGGCAACGTTCAAAGTGCTTATAGCCAGATTATACACCAATGTAGAATTTAGCTTACTCGTTTGCTAGCTACTAAAGAATAATATATGCATGGAGAAAAAGTCAAGTATAATATGCTTTACTATATGTATACCTTACAGGTGTTACATTATTTTTGCTGCAGCATCATTTTTACTGCTTCTCTACCCTTAAGACTTTTTAAATATTTAATATTCCAAAATATACACATGCAGTCAACGTTCAATACATCATATTTACCTGACTATAAGTACTCAATCATGCAACTTGTGGAGATATACTCTTTCATGAGAGAAATCAAGATATGCTAGGAAGGTTGCTGTAGTGTCTAGAAATGCTCATTTAAATGTTGGATTTTTGCATTGTTAAGAACTGCAATTAATTTGAGAATACCTCACTGATGATATCTTTACTGACTTGGCTGAACACTTCTTACCTGGCTTCTTCACATGATTACCTGTGCTTCTTTTATTCAGGGATAAGTTTCATACAGCTACTTCACAGCTGTAGTCCTTGTTAGGGTGTAACACTTTGAATCCAGGCCATATCGGCCAGCTCCTTCATTAGTTAATACGTCGCCCATCATTGTCCATCTTATTCAGTAATTTTTGTGGAAAACTATGAAAACGAAAAGAGACCAGATCCAGTCATTTAACCATTAAGTTACATTTAAAAAGAATTGCATTTCTTAACATAGGAAACATGAAGTTTTTAATTTTTCTGGACATACCTTTTTTTCAAAAATGATGGGGACACAAGTGCATGTGCAGATGCAAGTAGCAATTTTTCATCATTTTCCACCCTATTTCTGACCCTAAAGTTGTTCTTCATCGTAATTTGTTTTCATTCATTTTTACACGGTGTAATCATTAAAATCCACTTAATACAGGAGCGAACATTGCAGCAATCATCAATTGTGTGTAAGCCAGTATCAAAATTTTCTCTTTTGAAATGTGATTTGATATACTGAATTTACAAGAAAGGGTAATTTCATGATGGAATGAGGTAGGAACAGTTTCATTCTCATAACTTTGAACTTTAATTATAATTTTAATGTATCTTTCTATCATGTTAATTTAGTTGGTTTTTTTTTTAATGAAATTTGTGCATACCTGGGGATCTGAGTCAGAGCTCAGGTTCTGGACTCAAAGTGTTAAAGTCTATAAAGTCTACACTCTTTATAGTGATGATAGAGGTAATTCAGCGTGTAGTTCTCAAAATGCATGTCTTTAACTCAAGAAATTAAGTTCAGGCGAAGAAAGTGTCACAATTAATTACTTATTTTAATAATAAATATTAGATTCGTGAATTTTTTAGAGTTACTGTGGCAACTTAAAAAACAGGATTTAAAATTACTAAAATATGATACATTTTTTAGAATTTAAGAAAAAAATCTTTACAGGTAAGATTGTGAAAATGTCGCTAGAAAATCAAGAGGTTTGATTTCAGTAACAACTCTGACATTATCTTAACAAAGCATCACATTGTGTACTTGATGTTTGGTAGGAGTATGCTTTGTGGTAATAAACATAAAGGTTTGTAGTCTGTGAGCATATAAATGTGGTATCAAAAGTCTTCTGTATGCTATGTCTAAAAATATTCGTGAATGGCATCAAAGGTCTGCTCTGTCTAGGTCATATCTAAAATTATTCTAGTAGGGCGTCGTGTATTTTTTCAAAAGATCACTGAGAGGTGAGTAAACATAAAGCAGCGAACATCACATCATTGGTGTCTTCATGTTTGAATGCAGGGAATGACATTTTTCTGGGATTTTAATGCACATCTCTTATTTCTAATAAAGACCACATGCCAACAACATGTAATAAACATGAAAAGCAACAACCCTCTAAATAAGAAAACAGAGATTGCTTATTTAAACAGTGCAACAACTGGAGTTGTAGCTTTGTATCTGTAAGATTCACAGGAGCTACATCAGGGTCCTCGTTATGCTACTATGAGAAAGTTTTAGTTTTTGCTTAGTAAGCAATTATGAATTTATTCAGAAAGTGATTTATGACTGTTTTATTTCAAACCTTGAAATATAACAGTGGCACTCACAATAGTGACAATAACAGCACTCCCTTCTGTTCTACAGCCTGCTTCACTGCAACCATTTAACATGACCTACAAGCTAATCATGTTATTTGAAAGGTGCCAGAAAATAAACTTTTTTCATCTATCATCATCTGCTGCATCTCATAAATAATACCAGTGTATGCAGGTTGTCAGAGGCTGACTTTTAAAGCCACAGGATGTATGACTTTGCTCTTGAGTTTGGCTTGGGAGGGAGGGAGGGGATCCTTCTTCAGACAAGAAGGCAGGTACAGAAAATATAATTAGTAGCTGATTGGGACACATTTTCATCAAGACTAGCCCTAACCCACATATTTAATCTTTTTTTTTCTTTACACTGAGCTGCTTGTTTACATGGGTTTTGGCCTGTTCCCCTGACTTCATGGAGAGAACCTGAGGCTGCTTACACAGTTCCTCCTCACCTTTTCTCTCTCTCTGTAGATATTTGGTTTTTTAAGTCATGACACATTTTACCATCACCCTTTAGTCAGTGTATTTACATGACATGCTGTCTGAATCTCTTTGGGTGCTGATCTGATTATCGACATGCTGAGACTCACATGTCCATAGTCCTACTGTTTGCCTGAAGCTGTGGCTGCAACACAGTACAGTTGGCCAGTAGCGTGACATCAGTATCCTCAACACTTATGCTGGAGATTGGTGTATTTGTGTGTGTCCACCCAGGTCAAAGATAGGGGAGAGGTATATGTATTCACCCAGGTGTGTAAGAAACATCATTTCATAAATATATGACTTTGAGATTAGTCTTTTCTTTTGTTTTAAGTTTGGGTTAATGTTGCCACAGAAACCCTGGTTGTATTTGGGGTTTAGAAGGCAAGTCTTGTAGGTCTGTGATGTCTACTGTGCTCTTTTAAGACAAGTATTACTTGCTTACCTAGTCAGCGGCTTTATCATTTTAAAACATTTGATAAAATCCACATTTTTGTTTGTGAATTTTTTTTCTAGGTTTTTATATTATTAAATAATTGAAAATTTTATGTGGTTTTAATTGAGTGTGAAGTCTTTGTAATTAATGCTGCATGAGTGGGTTAATAAGCTATTGTTCCTATCTTTCTTAAAGATCTGTCTTCAGGCAATAACTGATGATCAGAAATTTGTTTTGCCTATGGTGCTACAGAGAAGATGAGAAGTATATTGATGAGACTGGCTGTAGTGGACACTGACAGGAGTTCTTTGCTTGCATTTACAAGTTATTTGGTATAATGTTCTCCCTGTCCCTGTGCTTAGTATCATAAGGGGAGATTTCTGCAAAGTGCTGACATTAGGTATTACTGCTTCCAAAGAATAATAATGTCATTGTACCTGTGTATTGAAATTATATACAAAATGTAATAAATCATAATCTACCATTTTACCTGTGCTTGTATGTTTGTCAGAATATTGGGAAAATTGTGATAATTATAAATATAGACACACCGAGTTTCTGTTGCAAGAGTGCACCAGTTGCTGCTTCCTTAGTGCAAGTTTCTGGTCAAACACTTTCATCTCTGACCTGGCACGCTGAAGATTTAATACACATATAGAGAGGTGGAGAGAATTTAATATGCATGTAAAGAGGTGGGATGAGAAGAAACTAGAGGGCCTCTTGTGAGCCAGTCACCTCTGGGATGACATGATGGCCAAATTTGAGATTAGCAAGACTACTCATTTCAAACTTCTCAAAACTTAGCAACAAATATAGACATCAGCTGTACCATCACGAAGAATCAGGCAACAACTTTGACAAAACATTCAGGAGAATCTGTGTTGGAAACTTTCATTGTCCTCTTTCAACCTGTTCCTTGAAACCATCATAGATACTGTTTCATATCCAGTCCACCATCTCGGTAGTAGGCAGAACCATTAAGAAACTATGCTTTACTGACTACCTAGATCAACTGTGTGGTGGCATCCTTCAACACCATAAACACAAAGGGATAGGGAAGACAAAACTGGAAGCAAGTGTAACACCATTAAGCACCAAATCAAGAGACAATGGAGAAGCACCAACATCCTGACCAAGAACCTGCTTCCTGTTTTGTTTTGGTTTTTTTTTTTTGTGCTGTTAGGCTGTGAAAACTGGGCCCTGATGGGTAACTTCAAGAAGACTGAAGCCTTTGAGAAAAAGTGCTTCTGGAAACTTCTGAATATTTCATGGGCTGAGCACAAGACTAATATCTACATCCCTAGGAATCAGTCCTTGTCACATTTAAGAGAAATCTGTCCCGTTGAACCCAGACCATCCTGCAAATGAGGCTGGAGAAATGAATTAGAAGGCTACTTGTCAATTTGACCATTTGCTAATTTGAGCAAGTTGATTTGACCATGACCCTGAGTTGATTTGTCCACAGCCCTGAGTCGATTCAGCCAGAACATAGTAGACCACATTGGTCCATTCAACCACCGAGTACAGAAGTTACTATTGAGTGTAATTCAGCCACCATTGTTATCAGATGAAAAGTAGATGCTGTTAGATATGGGGCATGAATGCTTATGTATTAGTGGAAAAAAAAAACACACATTCCTTGCTTAGTTTAATTTATGCAATAGCATAGCTGTTGGCATGGCACATCCGTATGCCTTGTGGTCATGCTTGTTAAAATAAAACCATAAAGAACCTTTCTGTGCCACTGGCAATTTCCAGGGGGTATTATGGCACCAGGGACACAGTAAACCATAATTTTGCAGATGATAACGGAGATTTCAAAAGGTTTTAGGCACTGAATGCTGTTAATTTAAAACCTGCTGAACATACACAACTTTAGAATAATCAGTTATGGAATCTAATCAGTATCTCATTGACATCAAAGCAGGAAAATAATAAAGGGCAACAAGATTTTGATTAGGGGTGGTATGGAGTTGGCACCCATCTATTTCATCCATGTCCTAGAGGCTGAGAGGAGTCATTCTGCTGGCTGCATGCAGCCTCACAAACCTCACCATCAACTGATTTCGATATTTATAAACTTTGCGGGCTATACAATATTATCAACTGTAAAATTAGTCTGCTATATTTGGTCATGCCATAGTTTTCCTGCCTTGGCAGGTCGAGAAATAATTATTCCACTGGACTTATACAGGCTGGACGTCCCCCCACCCATTGGTCTACAGTGTCAGCACATCATTCTCCTCAACCTGCAAATCCAGGAAAGTACATTACTCCTTCAAGTTTAACACCTTCCTCGTGCACTCCTGAATGTCAGGTGTTTTCTGCTTCATTAATTTTAAAAAAATGATCAACTTTGGGCAAAACGTCACTGTCGTATGTCTCGTCGGACTATTTTAAAACATTATGGCAGCGGTGGGATTCGAACCCACGCCTCCGAAGAGACTGGTGCCTTAAACCAGCGCCTTAGACCGCTCGGCCACGCTACCGTTGAATACGGATTCCTTTTTGTATTTATTTAAGGCTAGTAAAATTACAATGCTTCGCTATTTTTATTATAATATGTATCCGAAATCTTGTACTTGTTTTGTGCAATGTGTCACTTCTTAAACGTTTTAATTTATCTTTGACGATACTTTGACTAAGGTTTCCTCACGCTGGAAAGCATGACCTTGCGATCGGTGTGACACCAGCGTGATCACAGTCAGCCAATCAAACAGCTTTCCCAGTAACCTTGCCCTTATCTTGTGGTTGAGTTCATAATTATCTATAGGGGACGTAGCATTCGTTTTAGATTTCTTTTCAATAATTTTAAATCAAACGATTTAAAATACTCCTTCAAAGATGTTTTAGTTAGGTTTTAAAATATTGAATAGATTTTTAAATAATTAGAAAAGAAATCACCTTTACATTTTCACTCTTTCGACTGACTTGTGTGAAGACCGTAGAAGTGGTGACAGCCTACTTATACATGAGTACACCGCCGGCTTGTCTTCAGGAGTCGTCTGCTTTAATCTCTCTGCTCGCAGACGGTATATAAATTTGCTCCCGTTGTTTCATCGCTAGACATTACCACAATCACTTTGCTAAAATGGATAGACGAGCAAGTGGTGCGCCTGATGTTGTGGGCCAGCAGTCTCTGCTTACGGCGCTGAACCGGTTTGTGAATGCAGTGAACACCATGGATGATATCGTCATGATTCCCAGTCGCTTGAAAGACCTTGAAGTCGCGTCTCATGATATCACTGGCGAAGAGAACAATAATCAGTCGGTAGCCCTCCCGTCCATTCAGTCAGGAGCAGATCTGTATCGCTGTTTCTCCATGCTTCATGCCATTCGCGACGAGATCATCGATGGTCCTCAGTCAGAAGACGACAACGATGCTGCAGCAGCGGCGGGCGAAACCAGCGAAGACGACACTACGGCCGCGTCGCGAAAGACTGCAAACATGTTCCGGTATCATCTGAGAGGTTTGTTTCATCTTTTGCATCAGCTGACAGCAACGGCGAAATACCTTGGCAGCAGGTATGAGCGGGACGTTGCGCAAACTCAGAACCAGAACGTGTCCACGTTTTCGCTGAACATGTAGCCAGCGCCATGACGGGAGGAGGTTTGATATTGACTGCCCTGCCATGTGCGTGCATGTATTTTCAAACTGACAGTTTGAGAGAGTGCATGTGGATGTGCTACGATGCTACGCCATTAGAATGGAATGCGTGCGAACATTTCAAACAGCAGCCACGTCGTGCATCGTTTTTCGTCTCGGGTACGTGTTCAGTGGATAGCGTTTCGCTCACTTCAGCTCATCTCGTTGCTCCATTATAGCATTCAAATAATTTTTTTTTAATCATCAGTGACGCAAATAAGGCATCAGCAACAGAACCTTAAACAGTTCAGGCCATCTCTACTAGCAGACAACATAACATTTGCAGTGTGCTGTTTCATCTACCCATGATCGTGTCCCGGGTGGAATGCCGTTTCCTCATATGGGCGTGGGTGTCGGACTGAACGTGACATTAGCCTCGCCACCCGAGTGCTGAAGGTATGCAGTGATGACGGGTACACCACTTCTTTAAGTTTAGTATTTTCTGTGAGCTTTCAAGACAACACCAGTTAAATTGAAATGACATTTATTTGAGCATTCGATAGATAAGATGTTCTGATGGAGCAAGACTGTCCAACAAAATATTTGTAATTGCTGTTGGCAAGGAGCAGTGAGCTGGGAGTACTCTATATATCGCTAGTGCCTGGCGATTTGCGCAGGTATTCAAGTGTGACCGAGTGCTGAGACCCATTGACGCCCTGCGGTGTGTGTGTGTGTACAACCGTGTCTCTAGGCAGCAGTGTACAACAGTCAGACGGGGCGTGGCTGCTACAGGCAAGCTTTCAGCGAACTGTAATGAACAATGTTTATAGAGACATGCAAAATTAATCTGCATTCGCGAACTTTCACAGCGTTTATGCTAATAATATTGTTACTGTAGGGCTTAATTCTTAAATGCATTCCAGCCTAGGTCACTGTGTTTACTAAATGACAAAAATCAAGTTATTACCGGAGTAAGACACAATATTCTTTATGGTAGATTATAAATGCAAGACCATTTGTGAAACATTGTGGTGTATATTAGATGGAAAATCATAGTTTCGAATATCAACTGATGTGTAGCTATAACTACCATCATTTCTGCTAACTTGTCGGTAAGGATAGCACATACGCCTACACAGTTGATCATTCGCGGAGTTTTGTCAGACAACAGAGCATGGGGAGGAAAATTACATTTATTTGTAATAACATCCCATTTGGCATAGACACACTATTAGTCTCTATTTGCATGTTTGATTGGCAGGCAACTGATGAGGCTGCTGGGGCTTCATAATCGTTTAGGAAGCTTGTAGTCGACTGACCGGGACTGATAATGCATGGTGGTTGGTCGTGGCCTGACTCAGCCGGGGGAGGGGGAGTGGTCTGAAGGGCGCGGGGTGTGTGTATGTCTGCGTTCCTATATCTTCTTTCGGCGAGTCGGTCGCCCTATGACGCGTGCACAGCACCCAGGGACCGCGTGCTATTGCGGCTGAGGGCGTGACCTGCCAGCACTTGTCCATGCCAGGAAAGTTACTGTGTAAACATGTTAACATACTAGCTCGCGCTCTCTCTTTTTTTCCCCAGCTCAGCGTGTAACAATTACTAAGACAGTTCTGAATGCGTTGCTTGTGTGTTCATACGAGCAGTTCCGTGTGTGCATTGCTAGACTCTTACATATAGTCTATAAGTATAACTGAACGTGCTCACTGTGCTGGGCGGGTTTGTGCTAAATCAGGAAGTCATGTCGTGAAGGCTGTTGGCCGAAAGTTGCTACAAGACGACGATTATCCGGCACAGTGCGAGAATTTTCTCCACGTTGGTGGTGCAAGAGAGTGTATAGACTGAGCACTGCATCACCAGTCGCTGCCACTGTTTCTTGATGACTGTGTGTGTGTGAGAGAGAGAGAGAGAATGCTGTTCGCTACAACACGTTGAATAGACCATGACCTTGCGACCTTTCTATGTAGAACATATTACTGGCATTAGAAGCTGTATTGTTATTTATATGTCATACTGGCGACATTTTGTCAGAACTGTCATAATGAAACATAACCCAATTTGGAAAGCAGTTATTTTGAAAATGTTATGGATTCGAATGAAGTTGTTTACACTGTTGCAGGTTTACATTGCTTTTTCAGGCACGTTCTCTCACTTGACATCTGTGTAAGCGACATAACAAAACGTTGTAGACTTTTTCGTTTGTTTGTTTGATTTTTTTTTTTTGCCTCAAAGTTGAAGTTGATGATAACTAAAACGGATATAGAAGTAGACAGGCCAAGGCTGGAGTGTGGATGTCAGTTCTCTATATAGGGTTGATATTGAAATAAAAATTGTGAACATTGCAATGAAATCTGCTTTTGTGTGTGAGAGAGTGAGTTGTACACATTTTGTGTGTGTGTGTTTTGTTTTTGTTGTTTTGTTTTTTGCAGTAATCGGGGATTGGAGTTTTCATGAAACGAGAGCAACAAATATTAAAAATGTGTGCCTTGAAGACAAGATCACATGCACAACAAATGCCTTTCCTGACTTACTGATATGCACCATATCTACTGAAGGACTTTCTCTCTTGCTTTCTGAAACTGTTCAGTCCTCGTCCTGTTAATGTCCGTTCCCACTAGCAGGTTTTGATATCAGGTTCCTCATCATACCCCGATATCAGTTTCCACTTGCCGTGCTCGTGAGATTGGTGCTCTGGTCGGGGGAGGGGGTCAAACGCTGTTCAAAGTCAAGGTTGGCCGTGGAGCAATGACCTTTGTCTTCATTCATTTGCTAAAATCAAAGCGTTTGATGTTATATCATGAGTAGCAAAGGCTTCAATCAGCCGACACAATGTGAGGCGATACAGTCTGACACTAACACGTGTCTTCGTTCGGACTGACGATTCATGCATCATGCTTGGCGTCCGTGAGCACAGCTCAGCGTTTCTCAGCCAATGCCTTTGGTCCTTGCATCACCCATGCTTCTCAACTGTACTTCATTTCTCACGGATTTTTGTCTCATGAACACTTTATACCTCTTTTTCAAGAAAGCTCTTTGGTTCTTCTTTACAGTGCGAGCGGAGGTTAATAACTTGACGATCACGGCTAATAAGTTTTGTCAAGTCAGTAGACTACAACCCACTAAAGCTCTCCCGTTATGCCAAGAACTAGGCATCGGCCCCGAGTCTAACCAGAACCTTTTCTCTCTCGCGTAACCTCACCTTTTTTCTGCATTTGGGAAGGTGTTGAGGGTTAAAAATAAGAGAACCTTGATGACCATGCTCGGTGACCCTGCTGCTGTGTCGCAATAGCAACATAACAGGTGCCTGACGGACTGGGCTCGGAGGCTTTGTTGCTATGACTTGGGTTCATCATAACAACAGGTGCCTGGGATAGTTGTGACGAGGGGTTGGGAAAGCCTGGCGGACTAAACTGTTAAGTGATGAGTGGGGCGGGGAGCACAGGAAATTTCCTAACGAGGGTTACAGCTGGAAGTTTCCTGAAGATCTAACCTGCGCGTTCCTCCAGCGGGGGCCGCGAGTCGCTGCAGCAGTAGCCGCCTTTGCGTCGGAGGTTTTTGGTGGGAGGTGCATGCTGCATACGTCAAGCTAGTAACAAACAGGGGCAATGATCCTTTACACGTGGGTGTCAGCGATGGACTGATCTCGATAGGCCAAGCTCTCACAACCGCCCTTCTCCCCCCCCCTCCACCCAGCTAGACAAAACTCTCAACCCCACCCCAACCCTTCCTCACCCCGAGTTTGGTAGAGCAAACCTCACAGGCCGGAAAGCTGTAACATCGCATTATGCTGCAAAGTGCGCGCGCTGATTGTGGTTAACAGCTCTCAAGTGCTCCCTGAGATGTCAGCCATCAACATTCACTCCCGGATAAAGCATGGTGTCAAAATGTGAGACCACCCTATTTGAAAATTCTATGCGCTTTAATATGTCAGGCTATACTTGTTTGCAGATATTTCGGGCTTGGGAGTGTTACACAGATGTCGTGTTATACTGGAGGCTGAAACATGATCTCGACTTTCTGTTGCGCACAGGAACTCTTTCACACAGCCGCCACAGATTTCACATAAACGTGTTTCTTCTTCGCCAGAAATGAATCAGAGTAAAGAAAATGTCACGCAAACCAGTACAGCATACAGGTAGTCAACCAGATATACAGGTAGAGAAGGTAGACTCGTGCCAGTACAGGTGGACTGTGAACACGTAATAGAATGTCCATGACAAGTAAGAAACCCACTATATCCTGGAAAGTCAGAAAAATTTATTTGCACGCTGTGACGTTTGACCTACTGACCCGCCTTTAAAAAAAAACTTGACCTCATTTGAGGTTATCTGTTACGGGCCTCGGTTCTAATGTATCGGCAGCACAAAGCAGACAAATCATCATACAGGCCGAACGTGACCCTGCGAGTTAACTGACACAGAGGATGTTGAACCTTCACCCCTATTCCCCCCAACTCCACTCTTAAGTTATCTTTCTCTTTGCTGTTTATTTTACTTTATATGCAGGTGGTGATAATCTGATATTTCCCTTGATTAAGGGTAGGGTCTAAAAAAACTTGTAAAGTTCTCTCTCTCTCAAACACACACAGGTGTGCAGAGAGAGTTATCATATCCACACCGAGGTTGGGAGGGAGGAGCATGAGCCGAGCGCGCGTGTGACCCCGCTCACGCCATGCCCGCCCTCAGCATCACACGACTCGAAAGGTCGCACGACGTTGGCCAACTCGGTCGACTCCGTCAGCGCTCGGCTGTTTCCGCCACGGATCGAAGCTTCAGGCGATTCGCTTTGAAACGAAGGACAAGCTGTGTACTATTTACCTCGTGTCTGTAGTCGTTGGACACAGACACCAGTGACCGGCCTTGGAGCTTGGCTCAGTCTTAAAACTGTAAATTGTTCCGATTTCTTTTTCATGATCTACCAAACTTACCTGGCAGCTCATATACCTGTGGACGACAGTTTACATGCGCATGGCGATCAGGGTTTGCTGACAGTGAAAAGGCTAGACAACGTTCATGTAGTCCTCTTCACTGCCAACGAAACCTGATCGCCATACAAGTGGGAACTGTCGTCAACAGCTTGTTTGTGTTTACTCTGCACCTGTACTGACAGATAAAGATTTGTTTCCCCTCTCTTTAGAAACATTATCTGTCATGGTATCATATTTTTAAAATTGTAAATGTGAAGTAACTTACTCATCGTTTTGTCGTATCGCTCAAATAGAACTGCAAATGCATTTAAAATAGAAAAACATTGGCAGCGGTGGGATTTGAACCCACGCCTCCGAAGAGACTGGTGCCTTAAACCAGCGCCTTAGACCGCTCGGCCACGCTACCTTCGTGTTCGTCTCTTCTTGTGTTAGAATCTGAATGCACTGCCTTGCTTGTTCCTCACGAATGTCAGCTGACTAAAATCACTTTTTAACACCCAGTTAAGTCAGTGCGCAAGCGGCTGGTCATTTCTTAGATTTTCTTTCTTTCTGTCTACGTTCACAAAGCTGTTCACCTTAACGACCTTTTTCTACAAAATAATAATGATGAAAATAATGTCACCATTATCTCGATGTGCTTGAAGCAACATCACCTCAGGGGATTATAATAATGGTGTGAACTTTTTAATGCCCGGTATCCCAGCTAAAGCAATTTATTCTCACATTACAAATACAAAAAGGCTGAGAAAATCCCCGTGGCTCTGTAAAATTAATGAAAATGCCAGGTCGTTCTTTTGCCGGATGACATTGATACACCAAGATGTCAGTGAGACAGATATAAACAGTCACTGGACTGGAACAGAATAAATAAATAATCAAACACATCGTCAGGAGAATATCCAGGTGATTACAAAGCAGAAGTTGTAGTACTATGTTGAAACACATGACTGGCACTAATGTAAAGTCCATTCCAGGAAAGACTTGTGAAAATGCAGAAACTGTGATGATGTTATAGTCAGAGAGTATTTAATTAACGGCGATGAGAGAGTTGATATTAGCGGAGGAATAAATGAAAGCCACAAGCAAGTAAACAGTCAAACACAATGCTGAGGACATCAGAAAAAAGTGCAGCTCACCAGGCACTACTAGCACAAGAAATCCAAGAAGAAAACGAAAATGCGGAGAGCTGGCCCCCTCGAGTCTGTTAGGCGAAAGGACACCACTCTCCAAAAATAGTCCTGACATACCTCTCTCTGGATGTGATACCTGTTTACAGAGATCATAGTGCTTTTCTCCAGGACTCCGGCTGCCTTCAACTTGCCAGTGTGTGTGTGTGTGTGTGTGTGTGTGTGTGTGTGTGTGTGTGTGTGTGTGTGTGTGTGTGTGTGTGTGTGTGTGTGTGTGTGTGTGTGTGTGTGTGTGTGTGTGTGTGTGAGAGAGAGAGAGACTAAGTGAATGTGTGTTTGCATATGTTGTGTTCATAAAGGTGAATTTCATGCCAATCCTTAGAAGATGTGTCTGCTCAAACACGTGTAGTCTATCCAAAATACTTTGTACATTGCATATACAATACATATTTGTTGTATTTACTTCAGTACATACACAGATAGATCATACCGTTAAATTACATTTTTATGCAATACGATTTCAGATATATATATATAGCGCTGTATCTGTAGATTACTTCCCGAAAGCAATTACTACTACTACTACCACTACAATCGACTTCGCTGCGCGCGTTGACCCACGCGAAAGTGAGTTCAATTAATGCCACAAAAAGACTACAAACAAACCGACAGTCAGCCAGGTAACAAATTTAATACAAACGACAGAAAACAGATGGCGCAGTGACAGACATAAAGGAAGAACGTCGTCGTATGTCCAGTCTGAGTGACCGGCCAAACATCTGTTTCTCGATCATTCGTCTTTGTCCCACCCACCGCCCACCCTCAGTCAGGACTGGTTGGTTGGTGGGTTGGGACAAAGACGAATGGCACCACGTGTCAGCGGGTGTGGTGATTTTCCCCTCCATTTATGGTCATGTGCGTGATAGAGATCGAGAAACAGATGTTTGGTCGGTTTGTTTGTAGTCTTTTTGTGGCATTAATTGAACTCACTTTCGCGTGGGTCAACGCGCGCAGCGAAGTCGATTGTAGTGGTAGTAGTAGTAGTAACAAATTTAATACAAACGACAGAAAACAGATGGCGCAGTGACAGACATAAAGGAAGAACGTCGTCGTATGTCCAGTCTGAGTGACCGGCCAAACATCTGTTTCTCGATCTCTATCACGCACATGACCATAAATGGAGGGGAAAATCACCACACCCGCTGACACGTGGTGCCATTCGTCTTTGTCCCACCCACCGCCCACCCTCAGTCAGGACTGGTTGGTTGGTGGGTTTAGTAGGAAAGTGCTTTCACCTTGAGGTAATATCTCACTATGGGGGGAGGGGGGAAACCGGAGTACCCGGGGAAACCTCCGACGCTCGGCCTGCTGTTTTTTTTTTTTTTTTTTCGTAAACGTCTCAGTGAAGAGAAAAACTTCGGAAGCCTTCGAAAGCGACAGTCTCCGCTAAGCCAAACCTTGGTTTCAATCATTGCCATATATGAAACCTTGTTATAACACCAACCTGAACAACACTTACAAACTGTGAAGGGCTGCATAAAGTTAATGGTGACAGGCAAAATAATAAAAAGGTCCAAAATAACCGAGACAAGGTTCAACTATTAAGTAAGCCAGCTGAGGTGTCTGTGTGGTCTAGTGGTTACACGCTGTATAATCCGTTGGTGGTGTACCGAGTTCGACTATCAGCTAGCTCTATTTTTTATTATTTTTTTCTGGGATTTTTTTCTCTAACATGATAAATTCTCTATCAAGCCTATCACGAAGTTCTAGGGATTGCCAAGCGAAACCATATAATCTGTGTGAAGTCTTATCGATGGACACATACCTAATCTCTACTATCATACATCGATTGAGTTGGTATTCAGCGAGGGGGTCTAGGTAAAGTTGACAAGTTTCAAACATAGGATTACAAAAGGTTGATGTAATATTGCATGTGTAGTGTGGTGACAGCTTTTGTATAGCAATGCACGAACTGAAACTCAACTGAAAGGCAAAGGGCAAAAGCTGCGCTAAGCAAGAACTTCAGTCGCTTCCTCTCTAAAAAGTTGGAAAAACTATTCAAAGTTGTCAACTTTACCTATTCCCCTTGCTTAACACACACACACACACACGTGCGAACGCAGATGGTCCCGCGTGCAATGACTACACCAAAGAGACGTCGTTCGAGAGACTCTCTAGTCTAAGCTATCAGTTTTATATCGTCTCGGTTGTTTTGAACCTTAATTTATTTTACCTTTCGTCAGTTTTATGCCTAGAGTTATTTTGCCTGTCACCATTAACTTGATGCAGAACTTGATAGTTTGTAGTTCTGCTTAGTGCGATAACAAGGTTTCAGAGCTTGAAATGGTTGGAACCAAGGTTTGGTTAGCGCCGACTGTCGAGGTCGCTGACGTCACCATTCCCGAGGCTGCCGAGGTTTTTGCCTTCACGGACACGTTTACGAAAAAAAAAAAAAAAAATCAGCGCCCAGCCCTGCAAACAGGTGTCACATACAGTGTCTCCCGAACGAGATCTAAACCCAGGGCCTTTCTCTGCAGTGGTGACAAGTGAATATGTTAATCACTTCACTCAGGCGGGACGGCTTGCGGTTGACTGAAGTTTGATCAAGGTGACCACGTGACCTACAGAGTAGCCACCTTTTATCACGGATCGACCCGTGAAATAAATGACAGAAATGGAGTTAGCTCCCTTGTTTGTTTTGTACAGCGGGGTTAGTGGCCCTTGGGGGATACGTATGCTATGGTTGAAAAGTGTGACGTAAAAGAGAGTATGACGTGGGGTGTCGTCTGCAAGAGCGCAGAAGTTTCGAGAGAGAGAGAACAAAAGATGGTTTGAGTGGAATGTACCGGTGCGTGCGTGCGTGTGTGTGTGTGTGTGTGTGTTTGTGTGTGTGTGTGTGTGTGTGTATGTGTGTGATTTTTCGAGAAAAGTTAAAGGAGGTCGGCATTTGTAGTATTGTTTGGAGTATATAGGTTAGTGTTTCGCCAGTTGTTGTGTTTCTACTGGTTTATTCAGAAAATTGGAGTATTGCTGTGTGTAAAAAGGTTCGTCAGTTGCTGTGTGTCTGCCAGTGGATTCTATATTGGGAGTAATTGCTGTGCTTTTCGAGATTCGTACTGGTGTGTATTTTTATATAGTTTCAAGGAGAATTACAGGCAAGTGTACATCTGTGGGTGCGTGAGTTGTGATCAGACGTTGACAGTGTGATGTGGTCATGTACGTTTTGAGAAACTGTTGATGAACATTGGAAGAAAATTAAGCTGATATAGAGAAGAGACGGTGAGCGACGTTTGAGTGGAAGGTTGAAAGAAGACATTTACGTTGTTGAAAGGATATTTAGAATATTAGTAGGGTTTATGCAATCATTAATTTAGCTGCGATATTTGTTGATGTAACTTTTATTTGAAATTCGTTGAGTGTGGGAAAATATTTGGATTTTTTTTTAATTATAGAGATATAGGAACCCACGTGCAGGTCCACGTGAAGAACGCTGTGAGGTCAGTGTGTGTTGTATGTGACCCGTCCACACGTCCCGTGCGTTCTTGACACACCTAATTGTGATGACGTGTTGTTACGGGTGTTGTTGTTTGTCACAGATGCCGTGATATATACAGGGCCGGTTCTACCTATTAGGCAAACTAGACACTCGCCTAGGGCGCAGGGACTGAGGGGGGCGGAAAAAATGGCCAGCTGTTTTTTTAAGATGAATAATTTTAGGGAAAAATATCATTTTCACAGAATGATATTAGCAGGACACCTTTCCTCTGCTTGTAGACTGACCACCACGCTAGTTTCTCAGTACATGTATTACAGGAAAACCCCATTATCCCAGGGCGCACTTGCAGTGACCAGCTAACATGCAGAGAAGTAGAGGGCGGATGGGGCGCAGAGGGGCGGCGATGGGCGGTGAGAGGGGCGGCGTTGGTGGATGGCAAAGGGGGTGGTGGCGCAGTCATGGAGGGGAGGGGGTGCAAAAATGGCCTGTTTTTTGTTTTTAAGTGATGAAAAGTGTTAGGGAAAAAGATCATTTTCATAGAATGACATTAGCAGGACGCCTTTCCTCTGGTTGTAGGTTGACTTCACCACGCGAGTTTCTCAGTTCATGTATTACAAGAAAACCCCATTACTACAGGGTGCACTTGAAAGGACCAGCTAAAGGCCTATTCTCACGCTGCAATATACCGCACTTAGCAGGGTTAGCAGGCCCTGGTAGGACCTTTCCGAGTTTTGCACACGGCTGGGTGGGGGCTTTACATCGAGGTCTTCACGGATAGGACGCGATTCTATTTTCTTGCAGAGCCTGACATACATTACATGCTGTAGCCAATCAGAATGCTTGAACACAGTCGCCTCCCTTTTACCTCCAAATTAAGAAATGGCGGTGTGGTCAGAGGAAAGGTGTACGAGTATGATTTGTATGTGGGAAAACTACCTGTGTCTGTTCGACACTGCCAGTCCAGAGTATCTCAACCGAGATAAGGCCAAGAAGGCCTGAATTGAAATTGCTCGTGCTCTGGGCAGCCTCGATCAGATATAAAAGTTCTTCAAACGTTGCAGACGACAAGCGCAAAAAGCGTCTGCATTCTCTCCAAGTCTTCCGAAGATATTTCTTTTAGAGGACATGAAAATAAGGCATCTAAGCGACTCCTTCGCGCTACCCACTCCTCACTCACATCTTTTTTCTTCTTTTCTCTCTCCTTACTTCATCAGACAATGTTATTAACGTAGCAGCAGTAGCTTCCGAAAGTATCTGATTGTCTGCCATTTTGTCGACTACCCACAATGCGCTGCGCGGATGACGTCACCTAGCAGGACACTAGCGAGTAAACTTGCTACGTGAGAGTAGAACGGTGCCTAGCAGGCGAAATCTTGCACGTGCAAACCCTGAAAACATTGCAGCGTGAGAATAGGCCTAGGGAAGAAGAGGGCGGAGGGGGCAGAGGATAGACAGTGGAGGGGCGGGTTGGTGGATGGGGTCTGGTCAGGGCGGACCTTTACGATTGATGGGACCACATTCCACTAATACCAACCTCACCTTTCTCTCTTCTATCCTACTTTGAAAGACAGTCCACACTTATGCATTGAAAATACTGCAGCTGAGATCAGGGACAACAACACTGACGAGTTTGCTACGCGAGTCTCTGTTTGGTTATGACAACTGTTTTATGTTCAATATTTTTTACACTTACGAACTTTGAACCCAAAGGAACTTAGTTAATGTCACGATCGCGTTCTTAGTTAATAAGAGTATTAAAGTCTTTAGCAGACAAACATCAAGGTACAGTCACTTGAAGTTTATAGTATATCTATTTTTATTGTCAAATTTCAGATCAATTTATTTAATTCACTGTCACAAACATGTTTTCTCCTTAGTGTTGTGTACAGGGTGACACTGATGGCCTAGAGTCTTGTACTTACTGTTGTGACTCATGGTCGTGAATAGTTAACTTTCTTATTAATCATTAAATTTCGGTTCGATTGGTGTATTACACTTAATTTAGTTGTCAAATTGTAATGTTTGTTTATTTTTATTAAATAAGAGTGCGTCTGTCTACAGTTTAAACAGATAGCTTGTTGTTATGCTCCATTGACAGAATAGTTGAAATTGGTTATTAAGAGATAATGCGTACTAAGACCTATATAGTCTATATATTTAATTCTCTTGTTTTCAACAAACCCTATCCTGGACACCACGCAGTGTTGATCATTGGACTGTGTTTGGGCAGCTGCCTTGACACCATGAGTTACAACTTTGTATTCCACCAAAGTTCATTGCCATCATCCAACAGCTGTATGAGGACTCGACATGCCAGGTGATCCACAATGGGAAGCTGACGGACCCCTTTGCAGTGAGGACTGGAGTAAGGCAAGGTTGCATGCTCTCGCCGACAATCTTCCTGATCGTCATAGACTGGATCATGAGAAGAACAACCTCTAACAGCAACACAGGCATTCAATGGACCTTTGCCATGCAACTTGAAGATCTCGACTTTGCAGACGACATCAGCCTGCTGTCCCACAAGCAACAACATGCACAGACAAAGCTCACTCGGCTCTCAGAAGAAGCAGCGACAACTGGCCTGACAATCAACATCAAGAAGACAGAGGTAATGCGGATCAACAACAAGCAAGAAGCCCCACTTCAACTACACGGGGAATGTATCACAGAGACTGACCGCTTCACCTACCTAGGCAGCATAGTCACCAAAGATGGAGGTGCTGATGAAGATGTAAGAAGCAGAATAAATAAAGCCAGGCAAGCATTCCACATCCTGCGACCCATCTGGAATTCCAAGGCACTATCTCAACATACCAAGATCCGCATCTTTCATACGAACGTAAAATCTGTCCTTCTATATGGGTCTGAGACATGGCGTGTAACAAACAACATCACCAGGAAGATTCAAACATTCATAAACAGATGTCTGCGGCACATTTTCAACATCAGATGGCCCGAGAGAATCTCCAATGCATACCTGTGGGAGAGAGCCAACCAGAAACCTGCCAGCCAAGACATCAAGAAGCGAAAGTGGGGCTGGATCGGCCACACCCTGCGAAAGCCGGCCGAAAATCTAACACGACAAGCTCTGGACTGGAACCCACAGGGGAGACGCAGGGTTGGGAGACCCAGACAGACGTGGAGAAGATCGGTCCACGGCGAGGCGGAGGCAGCTGGAATGACATGGACCCAACTGGGGAGGGAGGCCCAGAACCGGGTTCGCTGGCGTGGTGTAGTTGCACCCCTATGCTCCACTGGGGGCGAAAAGGAATAAGAAGAAGATTGTTAGCGACTAGAAGACTCTCCCTTGACGGACCTCGTACTGCCCCGCCCACCTGTCAGTGTGACTTCGGATGGGAACATGTGATAGCCGATGAGGGTGGTCTAGATGCTAGAAGCTGTGATAGCTTGAGTTTTAGACCACACAGCAAAATAAGACCAGAGCAAGGTGCTACAGATTTCTTGTCTCCATCAGCGTGCAGTCAGTCGTCTAACCTTTTACACGAGTGTTTGAAATCCCCCCACTCATAAGTGTAGGTCTGATTTGGTAGGCGTGCAAGTATCCATGTGTGTATGATGCACGCCTGCAATTGAAAAACAGACGTACTTTTTCTTGACAAAAAGTAGTTCTTACTTATAAGTTATTAATCAAATCGGAGAGCAAATTCTCGAAAAAGATTTAATTTTAATAAGGCATTCTTTGACACTTCTGGGTTCCAACACTTCTGGTCATAATGAGTTCTTGTAGAAAACAACTTTTCCACTTTTTTCAAGCAGCAAACATGTAGTCAGTGTGGTTTTACTTCTTAGTTCGTCTGTAAGATGAGAAAGAAGAGAACGTTTGAAAGCATGCCGAGGTGCCATGTGGAAAGGCCCAAAGGGTAGCGATAAATCTATCACAGTTAATGACCAGTCGGATCAGATTAGAAGACTGGACAAAGAAGGTGGTGCGATGTTACTTGATAGTTGTCCGTGAGATGAGAAAGAGAGAGGAGAGAAAGACTGACAGGACCTAAGTGGGGTAGCTTAGTGGAGAAGGGTAGAGATAAATCTCTACCATTTAAAGAAAGTCAAATCACATTTTCAGGGCTGGACAATCAAGATCGGGGGGGGGGAGGTAGTCTTAAATTTAAACTTAAAACCCACAGCATGTCGTAAAAACCTCACTTTACTGAGCGGCTGCAGACATCTCGTGCTGTTGTTTACTGTGTAATGGTCTGTTCGGGTGCTTGGAGCTATCATCCTTCCAAAGCTGAATCAGTAAAGGTCTAATAGAAGATCTGTGAACTGAACTACTCTATTAAACAATTTGTGAACTGGATTTAGCCGTACAAGAGTGAACAGTGCCTACTGTCCTACATCCCGACATCATGAGAGTTTGTAAAGATAAGTTTGCATGATTTTTATACACTGTGATAGAGCTGTACAGGCCTATATTTTATTAACACGATTTGTCTCTTCCTTTACCTTCATTTTATTTCTTCATTTCTTACCATGCTTGTTTTGATTGTTTAGATGCAAAGGGTTGTGATAGTGGTGTTACAACTTTTTGCAAAACTTTTCATTGCACAAACGGGTCCCTTACAGCCTTGTGATCTTTAATGTAAGCCAAGGATAGTTGTTTAAAATTTCAGTTAAGAAAACAGAGTTAAGCCTAAACGTATATATATATATATATTTGATAATCTGGAGGGGGGGCTAGAGGGGCTGCAGTATTTGTCTTTCGCCTAGGGCGCAACACAGCCTTGCGCCGGCCCTGGATATATATATATATACCATAGGTCCGGCCTGCGGTTAAACAACTGGATTTCGAACAACCAGGGATGTAGTTATGCACTACAACGCGTCGAGGCATCAATCAGAGGAGGGTGTGAGGGGGAGAAAAGGGGCGTGGCAGCTGGATCATGATTGACACATAGCGCGCTAAATTGTTAGGTGGCGGGTGGAGATAAATGTCTAGCGTAACTGCATATTTCTCCCTCCCCAACACTCAAACATGCATGTATAAATAAGCACGCTCAGACTGATGCACACGCGTGCTAACGTGTACATGCAATTGATATGTTACCTGCACACTCTGCATTTTTCTTGTTTACAGTTAAGGTGTTGCACGGATGCCGAACAAAGCAGCCCAGCATTCCGATGGACGGAAAGTAGATCATCTGGAGTCACGTAGACCCTGCGTAGTTGAGTGCTGTGTGCAGACTTACCTGTCCTAGAATGTCACTTTGGCCCCGTTAACAAAGTACCACACGTGGAGAGAGAGAGAGAGAGAATACACCGGGGCGAGATTACATGGGAGACCGAGACTCGGAGAGACAGAAAGTAGGCTGGACAAGAGACCGAGTCCACGCGAACCCACTCCCTGGCGAGGCCCACCTGCTGCAGCCTGCAAGTGATTGCACCATCACATGCCTTCCACGCATGCGCCGTGCCTCAAGGTCGCGTGAGCAGAACAATCGCACCCGTGGTACAACGATCACGACGTCTTCGCTATCCACCCTCCTACACCCGACCACCATTCATCACTCGCCCGGTCGTCGCCCCAGGAGATGAACTGTTGATGTCACGTCACAGTCATGTGACTACGGCGTGTGCATGTTGCGTGCGGGTGTGGCTCAAAGGCTTGGATCCGTTGGGGGTGTAGTTAGAGGGGCAAACGGTTGGGCGGAGACAAGTTAAAAATAACTGGAGGGAGATTTATTGTTCTGAAAGCAAAATAAACTATTCGTAACCAATTTCTTCTTTCTCCAAACCTCGGTCAGTTCATGTCTTTAGTACCACAGCTTTGTCCCTCCCTCCTCCTTCTCCTCTGTCAGTTCACCTCTTTAACATTAACCCTACTCCTTCTCGCTCTCTTTTTCTGCATCCCTCATACCCAGACTCAGTTTTACCATCAGAATTACACTGTACCACCTGAGCATATGTCACCACTTTCTTTCCGCACTGACTCATTTTTCATTTCGACGAACTTTTGTAAAACTTAATAAACACGTTTGTCAAACGAGTCAGTACTGTCACCAAGAATAAGTTTGTATTTCATGGAGTTCATACACATACACCATAGACATTAATAGACTGATAATACACTAGTAGACATTAACATACAGATACCCTGGTGTGGGATCCAAGGTGGGTGGGGAACAAGGGGGACAATAAAGATACCGAGGGGACAAGAATGTAAACATTGTTCCCTGTGAGCATGGAATTTCCCCAACAACACATACACACGTACAGCATCTTCCTACTCCACTGAGACAATGCACGTGAGAAATACAATATTTTATATCGTAAGAAAAAAGAAATAACAAACAAAACAGACAAAACAAACACCCCACACACAAGGCATTGGGTTACTTTCAGCAGCAAAAACAAGGCAAACATGAAACAAACCAGGAATTATTTTTATCATCAACGGCGAAGAACACATCAAAGAGATTTTACCATAATTTGTTATATTTGTTCGATTACCGCCTTGTAATCCAAGCATAAATAACACCATAAGCAAAAGTAGTATCTAAATTTATTTATGTATGTGTTCAAAATGAAGGCGGAAGATACAGTTACTATAATATTTTAGTCCTTTCGTGACACACCACGCACTCACCCATACATAACACACACACACACACACACACACACACACACACACACACACACTGTTGTGTCACATTCTCTGATGTGACTGTCTTGTAGCACGAGGTTGGTGTATTGGTCACTGACTCAGTGACAGCAAGTAACAGTGCAATGTCACACAAATACCCGCACTGTCATCGCGGGTACTTCAGGCGGAAGGGTACTGGTGTACTTGTTTGCTGCACCCTGCCCTCGGACAGGTGCTCCAGTACACACGTCATCGTGAAGCCATTCACCCACCCACACATAACGCACCTTCACAATTAACATGCATACACGCTCGCATTCATACATAACACATATTACACACACACACACACACACACACACACACACACACACAAAACGCCCCCTCGCATTTAACATGCATTCACGCTTACACGCTCACATACACACGCACGCACACACGTACACATTTGGTGTGGCGATTTATTGTATTCGGTTAAAATTAAGGCCGTGTGCTTGTACTTCAAGGTTCCCGTGACATGAAGTGATGCCTTAATTGTGCAGATACTTCAAGATTCTAGTAAGAGGAATTCTAACAGGCCCAGCCCTCGGGCACCAACATTTGGGTTTGAGTAAGATACTCATGGTATGACTTGAATACTTGGGTATGACTAGATTAATACTCAGGTGACAGAAACTGTGATTCGCGCTGAGGGGTACTCTGACACTAGTGACATCCCCGCCAACTCGTGACCAGACAGAGGTGGGGGCTGTCGTGTGACGTCAACTAAGTATTATGAGCAAAAACATTGAATTATAGCACAGAGGTACAGCTAGATACCCCTTCTAACAGAGGCACAATAAGATACCCGTTCTAACAGAAGCACAGCTAGATACCCATTCTAACAGAGGCACAGCTAGATACTCGCTCCAACAGAGCTACAGCTAGATTCTCGCTTCAGCAGAGGCAGAGCCAGATACCCCCGCTCTTACAGAGGCACAGCTAGATACCCGCTCTTACAAGAGGAAACAAAGATGCAGTTAGTTAATTGTTGTTTTATGCCAAGTCAGCAACTAGGGCTATCTCATGGCAAACAAACAACGATGTAGGTGTGCATTGTGTACTGTAGGACGTTTATATGATAAAGTGACTGTGACATGTACAGCGGCTACTGTCAATGGGTCGTGTCATGGCAGTAAAGTGACTGTGACATGTACAGCGGTGTCACGGATCGACCCGTGAAATTAATGAACGACAGAAATGGAGTTAGCTCCCTTGTTTGTTTTGTACAGGAGGGTTAGTGGCCCTTGGGGGATACGTTTGCTATGGTTGAAAAGCGTGACGTAAAAGAGGGTATGACGTGGGGTGTCGTCTGCAAGAGCGCAGAAGTTTCTGGAGAGAGAGAACAAAAGATGGTTTGAGTGGAATGTACCGGTGTGTGTGTGTGTGTGTGTGTGTGTGTGTGTGTGTGTGTGTGTGTGTGTGTGTGTGATTTTTGGAGAAAAGTAAAGGAGGTCGGCATTTGTAGTATTGTTTGGAGTATATAGGCTTAGTGTTTCGCCAGTTGTTGTGTTTCTACTGGTTTATTCAGAAAATTGGAGTATTGCTGTGTGTGAAAAGGTTCGTCAGTTGCTGTGTGTCTGCCAGTGGATTCTATATTGGGAGTAATTGCTGTGCTTTTGGAGATTCGTAGTGGTGTGTATTTCTATATAGTTTCAAGGAGAATTACAGGCAAGTGTACATCTGTGGGTGCGTGAGTTGTGATCAGACGTTGACAGTGTGATGTGGTCATGTACACATTTGAGAAACTGTTGATGAACATTGGAAGAAAATTAAGCTGATATAGAGAAGAGACGGTGAGCGACGTTTGAGTGGAAGGTTGAAAGACATCTACGTTGTTGAAAGGATATTCCTGTTCGCTTGTTCTCATATATTGACTGGGGATATTTAGAATATTAGAAGGGTTTATGTAATCTTTAATTTAGCTGCGATATTTGTTGATGTAACTTTTATTTGAAATTCGTTGAGTGTGGGAAAATATTTGGATTTTTTTTTTTAATTATAGAGATATAGGAACCCACGTGCAGGTCTTAGTACTTTGTTGTGTGAAAGAACACGTGAAGAACGCTGTGAGGTCAGTGTGTGTTGTATGTGACCTGTCCACACGTCCCGTGCGTTCTTGACAAGCGGCTACTGTCAAAGGGTCGTGTCATGGCAGTAAAGTGACTGTGACATGTACAGCGGCTACTGTCAATGGGTCGTGTCATGTCAGTCTCGTCAGCCACTTGGTGGGTCGGTGCGGGACTCACTGGAGAGGCCCGATGAAGCCTTCGATGATTGTCATCACTGTCCGCGGTTGTCTAAACTCTTTCTCCGTATCTTCCCACAATCAGAAAAAACTTACTGAAGTACAAGGACTCACCTTGTCACATAAGGTGAGATTTATGGGCCACAGTTCAAAGGTTGAAAATGTGAGCTGAAATGCGACTCTTAACTTATGCAACTTTTCATCTTTATTCTGGGACCAAACACCTTAGTCCGCCATGCTGTTAGAGGTCTCTGTCCGCCCCCACCCACCCACCCACCGCAAATAAAAACATGACTAAATAGGTGCGTGTACGACAGCAGGTGAGAACCAGTATAAAACACACAGGTACATTGAGGAGATGAGCTCATGATAAGCAGCACCGGTGATAATCAGACTCTTGGGCTTGTTCAAGTGTCACTGACATCCAAGTGACATCAAGTGCTGCATATCAAGTGTGTGTATGTGTCCTCGCCAACAAACAAAACAAGTTGAGTGAGGCAATATTCTTTGCTAAGTTTCCGAATACGTTAGATATGTGGTTCGCTCTTTATTGAATAGGTGTGTGAGGTGGGCGAGTTCAGTGTTCATGTTCACTGTTCACTGCCCTAGTGCGGCGAGATTCTAAAATCTTGTTTACATTATCATCTCCAACAGAGCAACATGTCCACAGTCGGGATCTTGTGGTTGACAGGCCTGCTGATGGAATGGACATGATGACTGACTGAGATCAATAAGTCGGATCCTAATTGTGATATTGGACAGTTGAAAATCATCCATCCGGTCCCCCACCCCTCCCATGTTTGGTTGGGTCGGAAGTCTTGGTCAGTCATTTCCAGTTTATTCAGGATGTCAAGCCTTTCAGTTACGGTTTAGTGATGACAAATCACAGGTTGTGATGGTTTGTTAGTCATGTTAGTCACGTACTTCTGTCGGTATTCCATAAAGTACAGCCAGTTGGCAACTCTACTGTTGTTGTCATGGATCGACCCGTGACAGTAATGAATGGCAGAAATGGAGTTAGCTCCCTTGGTTGTTTTGTACAGCAGGGTTAGTGGCCCTTGGGGGATACGTTTGCTATGGTTGAAAAGCGTGACGTAAAAGAGGGTATGACGTGGGGTGTCGTCTGAAAGAGCGCAGAAATTTCGAGAGAGAGAACAAAAGAGGGTTTGAGTGGAATGTGTGTGTGTGTGTGTGTGTGTGTGTGTGTGTGTGTGTGTGTGTGTGTGTGTGTGTGTGTGTGTGTGTGTCATCTAACAATGCATGCTCATGTTCTTGGTATCATCACTATTTACATCGAACTACATCCTATCATTGGTCAGTATTGTCCACCTTCTCAAGTAGCTCATGGAACAGGCCACAAGCAGATTTGTCTCGGCCTTCATTCTATCCAAGATTGATTATGGTCATGTTTTGTTTTACCGCTGTCCCCAGAATTTCTTGTACTGTCATCAGAAATGTGTCGTGAGAGCAGAAACTAGGGTGACACCTCTATGTGTCCTAAAAGAGCAGAAGCTGGTAGTGTGACAAGAGAGCGTGACATGGACTCCACTAGGACGTAGCGCGTGACCCGGCTCAAGAAAAGTCAGGCCAAGAATTTATTTCGTTAGATTAAAATAGAAAAGAGTCCCGTGACTCATCCAGAAGAAAAATATGTCTGACTTTTACCGTCAACTTTCCTTCACTAAATTTCAAAAGCTGTCATTTTCTGATGTCCGTTAATCATCCCCTCCTCTCAGTACCTCCTCACTTCTCGTCCCAAAGTTTGTCACGAGCCACGCATGTGCCTGTGGCCTGTACTTCAGTCAGGACCTGTCTTTCTGTCTGTTTTTCATTGTCACAAGGTAAATACGTATGACAGCGAGATGAAAAATCTGTAGAATTTCAGGCTTTGTCAGATATGAAGGTTAAAAAAAACTGTGTATCCGCTGTCATGTGTATCTCAATATTGTAATCAAGTGACCACATTAGTCTATCACGGAAAGGCGCTCCGGTGGTACAACGGTTAGCGCCTGTCACCAATACAGTGAAGGTTGGCTGTCCTGGGTTCAGCTCTCGTCTCGGGCACGCTGTTTTTTCTCTGCATGCAGCCCTGTTTACCTTGGCTGGCTGCCTTGCCGTGATATAGCCTTAGTTGCTGGTTCGGCGTAAAATACCAATTAAACAAAAATAGTCTATCATGGAAAGCCTTTGCGCCTGCGCAGTGGGGTTTTCCAGGGCTCTCCGAAAAAGAAAACAAGTCACACACTCAGTCACACCACGGATGTGTACAGGTGGATTGATGTCCGTCTGCCGAGACTCACTCTTACCTTCTTGCGAAGTCCTCCGCTGTTAGTCTCGGTGAACTTAAACAATAAATGTGAATAAACCGGAAGCAAAGTCGTCACAAGCCTCGTTCTAGTAGTTAACTGGAAAAAATCGTCTGCAAGCTGTAATACAAGTTCGGCGTCTAACTCTCTCTCTCTCTCTCTCACACACACACACACCACCACCACACACACACACGCACGCACTACTGGAATTTCTTGCATATTTTGTTGTACACTGTAGACTAAGTTGCTTACTCTGTCGTAATCTTTTTTGTACTTTGCTACCCGTTTTATTTTGATGTGCTGTCTTCATCACTGGGTTGTGACCCCCTTTTGGGACTTGATTTGATAAAACAAAAGAAATATTGATGAGCGTATGCAAAAGAAAGATAAAACATGAACAGAAAATAGATAAAAGATACCAAAAAAAAATTAAAAAATAAAAGAAAACAGCGCCACATCATTGTAAGTACGGACAGTTTTAGTGTTTAGTTGACGAGGGAAAGGCAGGCCTGGCGTGAAAGTGGAGCTCATAGGTCATAGGTCATAGGTAATATGTAATAAGAAAACTCTTGTAGCCCTTGTAAAAAAAAAATTCTTGTAACTGTTGCTCTTTTGTAACCAGAAAACTCTTTTCCTACAAAAATCCGCTCTTATGACCAGTGTTACCTGAAAACTCTTCAGACACTCTCTTGTAAAATAATCTTGTAACCAGATACTTTTATAAAAACAAATACTCTCTAGTCAGCAAATACTTGTAACCAGATACTTTTATATAAACAAATACTCTCTAGTCAGCAAATACTTGTAACCAGATACTTTTATATAAACAAATACTCTCTAGTCAGCAAATACTTGTAACCAGATACTTTTATATAAACAAATACTCTCTAGTCAGCAAATACTTGTAACCAGATACTTTTATATAAACAAATACTCTCTAGTCAGCAAATACTTGTAACCAGATACTTTTATATAAACAAATACTCTCTAGTCAGCAAATACTTGTAACCAGATACTTTTATATAAACAAATACTCTCTAGTCAGCAAATACTTGTAACCAGATACTTTTATATAAACAAATACTCTCTAGTCAGCAAATACTTGTAACCAGATACTTTTATATAAACAAATACTCTCTAGTCAGCAAATACTTTGTTTAAAAAAACTGTCAAGTAGCCGAGCACCTTTGTTAGGAGCAACTCTTTTGAAACAAAATATTCTTTGTAACCAAAATATATTTTGTAACTCTTTGGTATGTGGAACACTGTCTTGGATGAAAACAATATTCTTCTCTAGACAGAATATTCTCTGGCGATTCAAGAATACTCTTCTGTAACCTCGGACCCAAGGACAGTTTGCTATTTGTGCAACAAACACCGTTTCACCTTTTTGCTCTTACAGACGGTTGTCCACAAAACCACGAGTTGGGTTTGATAGTGTTATCAGTAACCCGAGTTATCAGTAGTAGGCCGCGCTATCTCTTACCATTGTGATATTGTGGTATGCACCGTATGCAACCTGTAGCTGTTTCCTCCCTTCCTGCTCCAGATTGCAGCTTGTCCAAGTATAGGGACAACTTGTAAGAACACGTTTAGCCAAAAATACAACAAAAGGTAAAGGTCGCCCTCTAACCTCCGTATTTAGGTCACTGTGAGACAGGGTGGGGGGGGAGGTGAAGTTTCGCGAGAGAGTGGTGCTCTCCCCTCTCCCCTGCTGCGTTACCTCCCCTACCCGTTGCCGACAGTCGACTGCGGCGTGTTGCGCCAAGCGGGTATCGAACCGCACCCTTTTTGGGTAATCCTAACACTGTTCTTTCCAAGAATAGAGACAATTTGTTGTACTTGCAGGATGTCTGGATGTATACTTGACCTTGTTCTGTCCAAGAACAGGGACGATTTGTAGTAAATGCATGATGCATATTTAACATTATTCTTTCCAAGAATATGGATAATTTGTTGTACATGCATGATGTACTGACGACCTTGTCCACAGAAATAGGATTAATTTGTAGCGAATGTATTGTGGATCACGCATAATACATCACTGACCTTGATTGTGAAAGTATATAGACATCTTGTAACTCCTTATTGATAAATACATTGTCTGCTATATCCTTTCGTTATAAGTGTTATTTCTGCCTCTTACTCCTAGCGCGCGCACGCACACACACACAGCGTGAAGGTGAACACTGGCGTGCGCGGGACAGCACGTACAACTACAGGTACATGACAGGTCAAGGCCAATGGTAGGAAAGAACATTCAGGGACCTTCAACACGAGCACAACAAGAGCGAGTGACGGTAACCTCCCCTCCCCACCCTCCCTCTTCACCACCAAGCGGCCTCGGCACAGACTGTTGGCCTCAATGTTGTGTCAAGGGAGTCAACTGGTGCAGTGATAAGACAGGGTGGATAACCGTGCTGATAGTGGCCTTGGGCAATGTATGCTACGTGATGACTGTCGTTGTTAGTTTAAATCTTGGAGACTGAATAAGACACTGACCTTCCCTTAGTTCTTTATAATTTAACAAGCTTTTTCACAATACAGGAGTGACTCTTTCTTGTCACGAAAATAACAAGCTTTAATATTAACCATAATAACCAGTGATAGACTTCGCTGTGCTGTTCAGGCCCAAAAATTAATTAGTGGGAAGATCACTGATGAGTCTGTGGGAGATATTACTTCCCTTAAACAACTCTTCTTCTTCTCACACAAGTGTTTTTTTTTATAAATTCTGTTACATCGATATCACCAGGCGAACGACTGATTTGAAACAGTATTTGATACATTAAATAAACATAACCTAAATAAAAATACGTACAGTTTAAAAAATCTCGTGGACATGTAATACTGACAATTACCAGCACTTCACGATCAGCAAACGCAGAACACGAACACTGGGCCTAGATGTCAAAGATGTCTATAAAACTGTTCTAAGGAACCAAAGTTAGAAACACTGTTTAAAAATCGAATCTATTTCATTTTGATGCGTTGCAAAACTGCAGGCGAAAAATGTGCTAACGGAGCGAAAGTGTGTCTTCAACAGATTCATTTTATTTAAAAAAAAAAGGTTTTAAAAAAATTCTGAAATTGTGCTATGCTCTCTGTTTCTATCAAACTGATTATCTAACTAGATATACTTCCTAAAAGTGTATAAAATGTGTTGTGCAGCTAGCCGAGACAACTTTCACTTCTAACTGGTTGGGACAGAGTTGCTTCCCTTAGTGAGGGTGTGTACATGTGTGTGTTGACCGGATGGCTGGATGGATGCTTGTCTGCTTATCACAGCGACCGAGTGAACAGACGACTGAGTGAGTAGGGAACAATAACAACAAATTTAAACCCAACATCTCGACACTTCTTGATTTTCTTTCCTTCCCAGTTTCAGTCAAACAAGGATCGAGAAAGTCACTAAATAAACAATTTCCATCAAAAACGGAGAACAAATGAAACCATCGCAGGTCTTTACGTCAGGAAGACTTGACTGGAAGCAGATATTGTCTGTCCTCCAATTCCCACTTTCTATAGTGTTTATTCCAATGTAGGGGGGAAGGGGCACTCGTCACACAAAAGAGTTCAGTGATGGAAGAAAGTGTGTTGTTGACATACAATCTGTTCACTTTAACACGCCTATAAATAATATTGACATACAATCTGTTCACCTAAACACGCCTTACAATCTGTTCGCCTCTCCAAAAAAATCTATGATGTGAACGAGGGAGGGATCGTTCACTCGTATGCCCACGGTACCGTCGCGAAAAGCGTGAACCAAGGCATTGGCCAGACACAGGAAGTTGCCCTCACGTAGCTGTTCGTAGCGAAAATACGGTTCAGGCCTCTGCTCATTGTAGAATAGGACGCGCAGTCTAAATCCGTCGATATCCTGAAAACAAACAAAACAAAAATTGAAAACGCAACAAGACATTTACTAAATGCCGTGTGTTACGAATGAAATGTTTTAGTGGGTCTAGGTCCATCCTAGCGAGCGCGTGAGCAAGTGTGAATGACGTGAGCCTCTTTGAATGACGCAAGTTTGGATGAATGACGCAAGCTGTGATGTCAAAATGTTCGAGTAAGAGCGCATGGGTAACGTTTAGTGTGATCGTTGAGAAAGAAGAAGCGAGAAGGTTAGAGTAGTGTAGGCGTGTGTCGCCATTGAGTTTCACGGTTTAGGACGGGTGTGTGTCGCCATTATAGTAGTTTAGAGTATTGTAGGCGTGTGTCGCCATTTAGTTTTTTTTTAAGTTGAAGCGGGTGTGTGTCGCCGCGAATAGGGTGAGAGTTAGCGCAGGAGTGTGTTGTGCTTTGATTTGCATCAAACTGCAAGTAAAGAGTTGTTGATCGTTTGAAACTGCCGCTGTCCCGTGTTTTCTTGAGAAGTTGACACCGTCAGATTTCTGGACCCGAAACGAACCAGTAACGGTCGTCAACCAGGACCTATTAGTTAACACTGTGGTGATGCAAAGTCAGGCTGTACTAAAGAAATGAGGGAAAACATCTGTTCAGTCGAAACCTCGATATTCACGTGGACACCGTCACATCTTCAAGTTGAAGACATGAGCAAAACCACGATCATATGATCTGTTTTGATTAGCTATAAACAGATGTTTTAATTACATACTTTGTAAAGATTGTTTTTGACTAAAGGCACTGTTATGATTGTAGGCACAGGTATAGTCTGTTCTGATAATAGTTACAATAGAGTCCGTTATGTTTACAGCTATAACTTAACACGCTCTCTAAGCTCAGTTACTAGTTTCTCGACTGAATTAGTAATTAGTTTCAGTGTTGGCACAAATTACACTATACTTGTTATTACTCTTCTATTGATATTAGTGATGATAGTTTCAAATATTAGTGATAATTTTCTCATATGTTAGTGATGGTCAGGGCTGTTGGTGATGATGGTCTCAGACAGCGATATTGTCTGATATTAGTGATAGTCTTGAGTATTAGTGGTGATTCTCTCAGATATTAGTTTGAGATATTAGTGATAATGATCTTGAATATTAGTGATGGTCTCAGATAACCAAGCTGCCATCACCACCTGTTCCTCACCTCTAGAATTCTGCCATAGCGGAAGGGATGATAGCTGACTTCCTTCATCAGGCACAGCAGCACCACCCGGCGGGGTGAGGGGGTGATAAAGGGCATGTCACTCTCAAGCGCATGAAAGCTCTCCACCACCTCGTCCCCTGGGAAGTGGCGCGCGGCGCGCGGTCTCGCCTGCATCCACATCAGCAAGGTCAGCGGGTGCACGGGGTGCCTGGTGAAGGCGGTGCTGATGCGCCTGGCGGTCTCCTCCATTACCTGACGGAATAATTCCCTCCTGTCGCCTGTAAGAACAAACAAGGCGGAGGATATCAGACAACTATCAGCACTGGACTAGTTTGACTTCTCTGTGCTGCTGACATCGTATTAGTTTGATTTCTCTAACATTCTATTAGCTTAACTTCTCTAACTTGCTAGATTATTTTTTCTACGCTCAAATGCTTGTGTAGTCATGGGCATGAGACTGGAATTGCTATGTACTTGATGAACTGGGCGGTTTTTCTGGTTTATATCTGCTGCCCTATAGTCTGTGCCTGAGATCCGTCACATGAGGCCACACACATGAGGCGGATCTCTCTGGTGCCTCAATGGGGACAATTCTTGAAGGATGTTTGTTGGATTCTGAATGCCCGTGTCACGTGGACATTGATCTTTGTGACAGGTTCAGGCCATGAAAACGTAAGCCCAGCATGCTGTGATGTTCTCAAACAGAAGATGATCATGACAGGAGCGTGCAGCTGGTCACGTGGTCGCCTGTTGCCGTCGCGCCGACGCATCTCTCGTAGTTGTGTCTGCGCCATTCTGTTTGATCCAAGGTTGTTGGCATCTGAATTAAATGGATTTAATGTGGATCTCTGGGTAAGCGATTATTGTTTTGTCTTCTCGAGAGAAATGCTTGCTTTTGTCGACTTGTTCGTTTCCCTCGATGTAGCAGCGAGATCCTGACAAGAGCTGTAGTGTAGTGGGTCTGGTGACGACAACACAAGACTCGTCAGGGTGACAGCAAACAGTAAACTAGTCATCAGTGTTGCTGATTCTCTCTCACTGAGGTCTACTTAACGATCTGAATGTAAACAGCATCAAGATGACAGCATAAACGAAAAAAAAAGTAATAAAGAAAAGGCTTCGCTGATTAGAACGTTTACCGTTTTCAGCAGCTGTCCCCTGATCGTCCACACGTGCCGAGAGTGTGGCGCATGCGGTCTTGTGTGTGGCCCAGTCTTGACGTTGACAGTCACGTGAGCAGTAAGTCACCTTCTTACACTTGCCGCACTTCTTCAGCTCAGCCTCGCGCTTACCGCACTTGTAGCACTAATAAACACACACACACACACACACACACACACGCACACACACACACACAGACAGATACATAATTATCTATATACATTTAAATTCAAACGCCCATATACATCCAGAAACATATCCTATAACACACACACACACACACACACACACACACAAACATATATACATGCATCCAAAAACACATACACAAATTTATATATATATATATACATATTGAAACGCCTATATACATCCAGAAATAAATCCTAAAACACACACACACACACACACACACACACAGATTCAATTCTAAGGGCAAACATTCTGCTCTTTCATATGGATCTGTGCGAGTCGTGTGAGTAACAGTACTCACTGGCTCTTTTCATCTAGTTGTCTGGATTTGCTCACAACTGAATGACACAAAGGGATATAATCGTTGTAAGGAATAATAGTGATATGATTGTTATCCCCCTTTACTTGAACCATTCATCCCTCTATGGGCGAAATGTTTTACATACATGGGAGTCTGTGCTTGACTCCCCACTGGCTGAAAGGCCATTAGTAGGAGAAGGATCACCACTGGCTGAAGGCACACTACTGGCTGAAGGGTCACCAACGGAGGTGACTTGTCGCCCAGCTGATCCTTTCTCGTCCTCTCTAGCAAGTGGCACTGCTTTGTCCCCTGATTCTGCTTAAAAACAAAGAAAAACATTCCTAAATCCTTTTACCAATCCAATTAAAGTGCCCTGCCCCTGGATCTTACTATACTAAGCTCAAGAGAACTCGTGAGACAAATAAATAAACAAAGAAATAAAATAATAAAGAAACCAGTGGTATAAGGGGATCAAAAATGTAAAATAAAAAGTCCTGAGCAGTTCGTGCAGTGTGAGCAGTTATGGACAGCTGTGAACAATCGTGTGCATTGTGAACATATATGAACTGTCGTGTGCATGGTGATCAGTTATGAACGACCTGAACATTGTGACCATTATAACCAGTTATGAACAGTCGTGAGCATTTATGAACGTTGTGATTAGTCGTGAGCATTATGAACAGGCATGAACAGTCGTGCGTATTAGTGAGCAGTTATGCACAACCATGAGCATTGGGAGGACCTATGATTTCGTGGATCACGTGATCCTACTCCTATCACGTCTGTTGGTCTTGTGTTGATGCATGCAATGAACACACGTGGCAGTCGACATGACCTCTGACATCATCAACCAATGAACCAGTCATGAAATGTGTTCACCTTGCTTCGCCCTGGATGTTTTGCCACACGAGGACTTGTGCATCGGCCAGTCCTGCTTCTGACACTCGGGGGAGCAGTACCACACGGACAGACACCTGGTGCACCGCTTGATTCCGCCACCTGTCCGCCGACACACTTCACACGACGCCATCTTCCTGAAACAACAGAGGAATGTGTGGGAGGGGGAGATGACACTTTTAAGTGCTCCGACACATAGAACCAGGGGAATGCTTGATGTGGGTATGATGACACTTTAAGCCTTGCTCATTTGTTGGTTTTCTGATATTGCAAAATACACCGTCTAAAATGAAAATGAACATCGAAATCAAATTGTATTTGTTTTTCAGGACACGCATGGGAGGGAGAGGGGTAACCTAAGTGTCATCACTATGCACACTCGGAGTGTGTATGGTCTCGAGAGACAAGTTTGTGTCTCCAGCATTATAACCTATAACCCTATAACCTATAACCCTATAAACAAGCACCCCGTCTAGATTGTAAATTTTAACAGATTAGCAAGGAAACAAACATTCTCAAACATTTAGTGTCATTTCAAACATAGTTCTGTCACTGAATGTGGTCATCAGCTGAACAGTTCCCAAAAGCATTTGAATAAATTGATACACAGACATAAATAATGTATAAGCATACATTGGTGTATAGGTCACTGCAATATTTTAATGGGGTTTCACACTTTGGTTTGTCTTTGTTGCACACTACTCAACGCCATGACAAGCACTGAGGCTCTGATTGTAAAACCAATTTGGTGTTTCAGGCATATTTTCTGTGGGATTTACCTGTAGAGTGGGCATCACTTTGTTTTGTCTGAATGACCTGCAAAATGACCGACGCCAGAAAACCTGATGCCATCAGTTACTCTGCCAACGACAGTGAGACGCTGCTCTGACACGACAACAACAGCGTGGTGTGCCACATCAGCTTCACGTGCATTACACGCTGTTTCACCTGCATTACACAATGTGCTTCGCCTGCATTACATTCTGTTTCACCTGCATTACACGCTGCCTGCGCTGGATTAACGACCCACCATGAGGAGAAGAGGGAGGTTGTGCAGGCAGGTCTTGGATTAACTTTTTCTTCTTCCTGGCCACCCAGTCTAACATCCAGACATGCAGACAGCACAAATATAACAGACAGTGTTGTTGGATATCTTCTGCCTCAACAAGAAGCTGGCGCTGGTTCATGTTGTTTATATGCCCACCCACCCACCCCTCTGCACACACACACTTTATTCTCATCGCCGCTGTCTTCATCAGATAATTGTTCTCCCCGGAAGGAGCGATGTACACAGGTTGAAGAAACTGTCTTCTTCAAGTTGTCTCAGGACACCATGGACTGTCATCTGTCGGCGACGATTGCAAGAAATGTCTTCAGTTTAAACAGGTATTACACAACCGTTGATTGGTTTGTGTATAAGTCATGCGTGGATACATTTATACTTGAAGATATTTAATTCCCCAACATGTACATTTATACAAATATGTGCATTTTTTATTCAGGTACAGCTTTGATATGGGGGTGGACGCGACGGCCATAACAGAAATGGCTCGCGGCATTTGTCGTCTGCTCGGTCCACTCATCTGCCCAAATGTACCTAATAAACTAACCCTAACACTAACCCTACCCCAAACCCTAACCCCAAACCCTAACCCTACCCCAAACCCTAACCCCAAACCTCTGACAAAATAACGTAGACCGGCCTATGACCTCACGTCTCTCCCCCCCCCCCAATATCAAAGTTCTGCCTTTATTCATAATACACCTAGCAAATTGCAGGTTTATTATATTTATGAGAGAATCAGCAATCGTGGAAGTGTAGCAGACCAGGACCAGGGGCTGTTCATTCCATCGCACGCTTGAAGCGTGCAGACATGTCAGCCCTCAGCTGCACAGACCTTTCAATCTTTACAAAAATCATGTCTAACATGTTTCTCTAAAACCATTGGCATAAATTCACAAGCATGCATTAGCAGCAAAAACATTGTCGTAAATAAATGACACTGACCTCAACTAACATGTTGATTCACAAAGCCATACTATCTGTGTCTGCCTCGAAAATGATGGACCGCTTGCAAAAAAAGTGCACTTGAAAATGGAGATTAGACACTTGGCAGTTGCTGAATAGTACAATCAAAACTGATTCTGCCTTTGGCTTCTCTTACAGCTTTGTCTGAACCACGCGTGAAGCGAGCGTAGTAGCCCCCACATGAGCCACTCGCTACAAACAAACAACACGGGAATCAGGAATGTTTACAGTTTTGGGAACTGGGGAATGCACGACACGCAAAAGAACAAAGTCACGTGCTCCGCCTTGAAACCCAGCTGGTGCTGTAAGCGAACAACAGGAAAATAACTCTTGCAAAGAAAGTTCTATTTGCAGTTAATTCTTGGTCACATTATTCGGTATCGATGATGATACGTCTTGACATCGTAGACACACATACAGAGGCATGCAGCAAGAAAGGTTAAAGGTCGCAAGACAATCGATCAACACAAGAGTTCGGAGAGGCTGGTGGACAGAGGGAGGGAGGCAGAAAGAGAGAGAGGCGGGGGAAGGGAGAAATGGAGATGAACTGTGAACATTTCAGAAACAAAGCATTCCCCTAACACAGAAACATGAAGTCTGTCGATGATGTAGAACACCTTACCCTCATACACAATAGGTAGTACCAGTCAATGTGCTGACGATCACGGAAACAACCACCTTTATCGCTGGCAGAACTCAGTTAGTCCGCCATCTGTCGTCTGCTCGTGGCAACAGCTGAGTCTCCTCCTCTGCACGTGACAACAGCTAAAGTCTCGCCGTCTGCTGGAGTAGCCAGGTGTCTGTAGATAAGATGTCTGGTCACCTGTGTATTATTTTACTGCAGGCCCCGCTGTGTCTGTAATGCACAGTCTTGCAAATGGCTGACAACCTGACGAGTTCTTCCTAGAAATGAGCGCAGCCTGCAATGACAAGTGAACGGACAGAGAAAACGAAAGTACAGCGGTCACGTGACGTAATGAGGTTTATAAGGTCGACAACCCTGACTGACTGACTGACAGACATTGTGGTGATGTCCCTTTAACTATCTTTCCGTAAAGTTATGTGACTTTTCTCAGTTTCTGTTGCATTTACTGTAGCCATATATATTGTGGATATAATACAGCCCGTATATATGTCCTGTTGTCATGCCTTTGATGAATATATATACATACATGTCCTGTTATGATGTTATCTTTGTCGCCGTAAATATGGATTATGCATACACGTCCTGTACACACGCGCACACACTCATACAAAGATATACCGTACATGTCTTGTAGGGATGTCACTGTCGCCATCTATATATACACACACACAGACACACACACACAATATATATATATATATACAAACACACATCATACACGTGTTTAATACTGTCGGTGTCACTGTCGCCGTGTACACACAATATATATATATATACAAACACACATCATACACGTGTTTAATGCTGTCGGTGTCACTGTCGCCGTGGATGCACACACACACACACACCATACATAGTTCATATATCTTGTACTGATGTCGGTGTCACTGTCGCCGTGTTTATATCTTATATACCATACATAGTGTATATGTGTCTAGTTGTGATGTCGGTCTATCGCCGTGTGCATAATATGTATAAACAGGTAGATCCTATATCGTACATGTATACCGTATATATCAACTGTTGTGATGTATATGTATGTGTGTAAATGTTATACCGTAATGTGTGTATATATACACATTATATTGTGATTATTTTTCTTTTAATGACAGTTTTCGTCTTTGTGTCCATCGAGCTTTACATTACACAGTGTTGGGGAGGCGGGAGGACGCGTGTCTGTCTGTATGTGTATCTGTGTATGTGCCTGTATGTGTGTATGGCTGAGTGTATGTGTGTGAGTGTGTGTGTGTGTGTGTGTGTGTCCTGCCCTGAAGACCTATGGGTCCCCCTGGTTTTCTTAACTGATCCACTGAAAAGATTCCGCGCTGTAGCAGTGATCCTCAGTTGTTGACGAGTGTAAAGACCAACCCGTGTGTAAAGCTGTTGTTAAATGAATGGACTTAACGCATCATAAGTACTACTTTACACAATCCACGAGTGTAAAACTATTTTCAACAAATGGTTTTAATGTAACTTCACAAAATCTGCGAGTGTAAAATTATTTTAAATGTGTGGCTTTCATGAATTATAAGACATTACTAAATCCAGTTGTAAACGGTTCCGCTCACGAGGTAATTACCCGGGTGGATTAATAAAGTTGTATTGTAAAAGAATTTGAAAATGGCGGCTCTCACTGGGTCAGCAGCTCTTTTCTATTGCCATCATCGTGGCACTATACCAAGATTATAAAGACAGTGTACTTAATGTAAAGCTTGTGACACTGGAGATATATTCCACTATATTCTAGTCTGCGATTCCTTCAAGAATGAAAGAAAAACATTAATTCCTAAACTTTATTTTAAACACTTTGATGCACGTTAATTCAACAGTCACATCTGCTCTGCAAAAAGTATGTACCAAGAAAATTTATTCAACTTATATATACAAAAATAGTTGCGAAAGTTTTGACAAGTAATGTCACTGGTTTAATCATGTTGTCACGACCACCGCGCAGTGTATCAGTCACTCAATCCTTTCAACACATACACGGAGCCTGACAAATACGTGTTCTTTCACGCAAATTAAAAGAAAAGAATGATTTGTCTAACGAATCTCTCTGCTTTACTAAGTATGAATAAAAGAAGAAAACAAGAAAAATACACAAATGAAAAAGTCAGTTATTAACCGATTTGTACACCTAGATTACTTTAAAATAACAAAATTCCTACCATTTGAGTCTTTCCTTTCTGAATATATATAAAAGAATGCCTAAAGCCCTACTCAACAAATTCGCTCTAAATAATTCCTACTCGCCCTACTCCACAAATTCTTCTTTCTAATCCCTACCCTACGCTCTGTTTTCTCGTCCTAAACCTCTTTCTTCTCCTGACTGCCCCCTTGCTCGCGCTCTCCCTCACGTCATTTCCTTCACTTTTACATCACTCATACACGTCTTCCGAACAACTGACGTCATTCACGCTCTTTCGTTCTTCCACACTAGTCCTTATAAAATTTAAGCTTAATCAAACAATACAGCAAGTAACTATGATACCTGACATTCATGTTAATGCTACGAATTGCTGAGACCACGAACAATCCCAGGAAACTAACAAAGTGAGATTAATTAGATACAATGTCTTTCTTTCAATAAAGATCAACAACAGAGCTGTATTGGTAGGCTACAATATCTCAGAACATCTCTCAGAAATCCCAACATGTGAAAGACATCAGCAACACAACAGACCTGTTTAGCCTCAAACAATACTTGTTCAGATCAACAGTCATGATAGTTGTAAACATTAACAACTCCTTGACATCATAGTCTGTGACAGTTACAGTCAAATAGCACTCGTTGACATTGTGATGTATCGCGGTTCCTATATGTGCTAGACCCACATGATGTGCTAGCTCCAGCTTGTCCCTGGTAGATAGCGATGCCTATGAGTATGAGCACGTGATCACGACGAGCTACGTTTTCTAAACCAAGTCGACATGAAACAAGAACGTAATTGTCCCGTTAATCTTTACTTGATGTGGGTGGTGTTTATTGAAAAACTAAACCAAAACTCACAATACTCACACTTGTAAGGAGCATAGTCATAACGCTTAAAACAAGAATGAGACATGGACAACATGGACGGAAGAATAAACAACAGGACTGACGACAAACAGAAGACAAATATTGAAAACGCAAAGAGGAACCAAGTAACAAGAACTGAGAATATCATGATTCTGTAGGCTACCCACCTGAGAATTACTTCACCCGCGAGCTCTTGCAACTGAGTTTATGAGTATATATCGACTTCGGAGGTAACATCATCTAAACAGTTTAGTAAGGAAAGCGTAGTATCATGTCGACTACACACTCTACATTTCTGTCAAATCATTTCTATGATGTGAACGCGTGATGGATCTTCTATTTGAAATCCAAAGAGTCCATTCTCAAAAGCGTGGAGCAGCGCATTTTCCAGACACAGGAAGTTGCCTTCGCGTAGTTGTTCATAAAGAAAGTAGGGTTCTGGCCCCATCTCAATACAGAATTGGGCGACCCTTCTATACCCATCGATATCCTGAAAACATCAAGAGAAACATTGTACTCTGTGCTGATGCCAAATCACGAGAGACACAAAATATTAACAACCTCTTTCTTTCTGTGTGTGTGTGTGTGTGTGTGTGTGTGTGTGTGTGTGTGTGTGTGTGTGTGTGTGTGTGTGTGTGTGTTTGAACCTGACTTATATATTCAGCAAAACATGTTTTTACAATCAAATACCTTGACTGATTTCTAGTAATTACTAGACAGCAGTCCAAGCCTAATTAAGGCAACATGTAAGATGGATAAAGTCCACTGTGACTATACTTAGTGACATTCCAGTCAAGGAAATTGTCGTGTCTAGAACCACACCTATAGACTGTTATGATTATGTACATCATTTATAGGTTGTATGACTACAGCTATGACTATAGATGCTTCATTATGTACATCATGTATAGTCATTGTTATGACTATAGCTATGGCTATAGACAGTTATGATTATGTACATAATGTATAGACTTTGTCACAACGACAGGTATATATACTGTGATTGCAAATATTATACAACATTGTTATGAGTACAACTGTAATGTTTATAATAGACATAGACACTTTATATATATATATATCTATAATATAGATGACTACAACTATAACTATAGATACTATCATCATTGCTTACATTATTACATATTGACATTATTGTGACTACATAGCTATAACAGCTATGATAGACATGATAAGCACTGTTTTGATATATAAACACAAAATAATTATTATATAATATAGATATTGTTATGACTACAGCTATAGTTATAGACACAGGATTATGTATTATATATTTCGAAATTGCGGCATGTCTATCATGATTTTAAACACTATATACACTGTCATGATGCTTATTATATTTTCATTTAGGCATTGGTATGAAATCAATTATAACGAACGCTATGTTGTCGTTACAACTGTCCTTATTATAGTTATGATGATTGCTAAAACAACAAACACAGTTCATGCACTAAAGATGTATATAACCACAGACATGATGGATAATCCTAGGTAATCCTAACCCTGACGACTCACGAGGTCTATAACTACAGACACTTATGTGATGTCGGTATAATTATCTTCTCTTTTGCTTGTGGTTACTCACCTCCACAATTGCGCAGTGAAGAAAGGGATGGACATCCTTTATAAGGCACAGGAGCACCACACGGCGGGGTGAGGGGGAGAGCCAGGGCATGTCACTCTCAAGTCTGACAAACCTCTCGATCACCTCGTCTCCTGGATACCTGCCCACCGCGCGTGGTTTTGCCTGCGTCCACATCAGCAATGTCAGTGGGGACACGTGGGACTGGTAGAAGGCGATGGCCATGCGTCTGTCTACCTCCTCAAAAACTTGACTGTCCATCTCACCAAACCCTGTAAAGATTTATGGCTACTTGTCTACCCAGCTCCGTTCAGTGTGTGAAGATATAAGGCTACATGTCTACCCAGCTCCTGACTGAAATATGAAATAATATGAGGCTACACATGGCTGCCCAGGTACTCACGCTGCTGATACCAGCAGGAAGACCGAGAGGAGGAGGAGGAGGGGATTTTAACAGCGCTTCAGTCTAGGTGACCCTTAACCTTCACAAAAAAACAGCAAAACATTCTACGGCTCCCTACCTTCACAAAACAGAAAAGAACAATCGCTTCTCATTCACAAGCGCGCGTGCACACAGCGAGAACAACACAAAAAGCAGCCACACTACCAAGTGGCTCAACAGACAGACATCTGATGTACTTCAATAACCACAAGAAATACCCGTGTACATCTGATATACAACAACACAAACAAATGGAGAAATGTGCATCTCATGGACGTCAGTAACTACAAGACGTAGTTGTGTAATCTAATGTACTTCAGTAATTACAAGACGTAGCTATGTAATCTAATGTACTTCAGTAACTACGAGACGTAGCTGTGTAATGTACTTCAGTAACTACAAGACGTAGCTGTGTAATGTACTTCAGTAACTAAGAGACGTAGCTGTGTAATGTACTTCAGTAACTAAGAGACGTAGCTGTGTAATGTACTTCAGTAACTACGAGACGTAGCTGTGTAATCTAATGTACTTCAGTAACTACAAGACGAAGCTGTGTAATGTACTTCAGTAACTACAAGACGTAGCTGTGTAATGTACTTCAGTAACTAAGAGACGTAGCTGTGTAATGTACTTCAGTAACTAAGAGACGTAGCTGTGTAATCTAATGTACTTCAGTAACTACAAGACGAAGCTGTGTAATGTACTTCAGTAACTACAAGACGAAGCTGTGTAATGTACTTCAGTAACTAAGAGACGTAGCTGTGTAATGTACTTCAGTAACTACGAGACGTAGCTGTGTAATGTACTTCAGTAACTACAAGACGTAGCTGTGTAATGTACTTCAGTAACTACAAGACGTAGCTGTGTAATGTACTTCAGTAACTACAAGACGTAGCTGTGTAATGTACTTCAGTAACTACAAGACGTAGCTGTGTAATCTAATGTACTTCAGTAACTACGAGACGTAGCTGTGTAATCTAATGTACTTCAGTAACTACGAGACTTAGTTGTTTAATCTAATATTCTTTAGTAACTACAAGACGTAGATGTGTAATCTAATGTACTTCTTTTCAATAACATTAGTATTACCGCTGATAACCAGACTACAGTCAGTCTACCAATAGTTCTGACTTTTCACTACCTTTGATCATTGACAAAAGTGTTGTTAAGACTCACTTTACCTTGCTCACCTAAACACGGTGGTTCTCCCCCTACTCCTCAACCAAGCCCCCACACGCCGTGTTCTCAGCGAGCTGTATACCCATAGCCTTAGCCACGTATCCCTAGCCCTGTGACCAAATCATGCCCCCAACCCCATAGGTAAAGGATGTAGGTCGAGTATACTTACATTTTATTTTTAACATCAAAATAAGAAGAAAGGTGGTCCATCTGCAACATTATTCACAAGTGTGGGAGGGACCATCTCGGAGGAATCAGGTCCTCGTTTGCGCATGTGAAGAAACAGAACCTACATCCCTGCTCATGATGATCGACTTTTGATTATGAACTACTCTTTGACATCTTGAACCACAGTAAGAAAGATCACCCAGTTAGGACACGTGACCAATGACTATGAAAGAATAAATAAATGAAGTGAAAATTAATGCCAGTGTCGAGTGTGGTGGTAAGTTTGTCTGTGGTTAAAGAACAGGACCAAATACCTCTTTAAATTCTCGCTCAACTTATGTTACTTTCGAAGAGATGTTGTTCTAGATGTAAACAGCATCAAAATTTCGATCACAAAAAAAGAGGAAACGAGGGAGATGAGAGAAGGCCGTGCTGATTAGAACGTTTACCGTTTTCAATAACTGTCTTCAGGTCGGTCGAGAGTATGAAGCATGCGTCCTTGTGAGAAGCCCAGTGTTGTCGTTGACAGTCACGTGAGCAGTAAGTCACCTTCTTGCACTTCGCACACTTCTTCATCTCAGCCTGACGCTTGCCGCACTTGTAGCACTGATTAACACACACACACACACACACACACACACACACACACACACACACACACACACAAATTAGCACTGATTAACACACATATAAATATACACATCAGTAGAACTGATTTTTTAAAATCTGTCTGGCTGACCCCTGACCCCACATTATTCTCTTCCTTCACGTATGTTGTGTATACCTGTAGGTCTGTGCTTGATCCCCCACTGGCTGAAGAGTCACCACTGGAGGTGGATTGTCGTTCTGTTGCCCCTAACTCTCGAGCACGTGGCACAAAGTTTTCCCCTGACGATGCTGCTCAAGAACAAGGTGGAGCATTCAGAAATCCTTCGATCACAACCATAATAAATGTCTGATTATTTGTGACTCTCTCTCTCTTCCAAATCACTTATAACAACCTGTTCCTGAATCACACTAGATAACCAAGTAAAAGGACAAACAAATGGCATAAGGAGATCACGTGTGATCACAGCAAAACATTACATAAATGTCAAAATGTGGATGTTAGGGAAATTCCACGGATGAAACATCGTACAAAATGAAATACTGATTTTAGTAAACCAGAAACATCACACAGAATGAAATACTTATTGTAGTACACCTCTGATGGTAAAACATCACACATTTGAAATAAGATAACGATGCAACATTAAAGTTGAAATGGCAGTCAAACTGTATGAACTGACAAGAGCTGTAGTAGGTCTGCTGGTGACGACAACACAAGACTCGTCAGGGTGACAGTAAACAGTAAACTAGTCATCGGTGTTGCTGATTCTCTCTCACTGAGGTCTACTTAACGGTCTGGATGTAAACAGCATCAAGATGACAACATAAACGAAAAAAGAAGTAATAAAGAAAAAGCTGCGCTGATTAGAACGTTTACCGTTTTCAGCAGCTGTCCCCTGATCGTCCACACGTGCCGAGAGTGTGAAACATGCGGTCTTGTGTGTGGCCCAGTCTTGACGTTGACAGTCACGTGAGCAGTAAGTCACCTTCTTGCACCTCGAACACTTCTTCAGCTCAGCCTCGCGATTACCGCACTTGTGACACTGATTCACACACACACACACACACACACACACACACACACACACACACACACACACACACACACACACACACACACACACAATACATATACATCCAGAAACATATCCTATCTCTCTCACATATATATATAATCAAACACACACGCACACACACACACACAGATACATATCTATATACATTTAAGCGCAAACACACATATACATCCAGAAACATATCCTATCACACACATACACGCACGCACGCATGCACACACCAATGTTTATTTTCAGTCTTGATTCTACGGGCAAACTTTCTGCTCTTTCATACGGATCTCTGCGAGTCGTGTGAGTAACAATACTCACTGGCTCTTTTGATCTCTGGATTTGCTCACAACTGAATGACACAAAGGGATATAATCGTTGTAAGGAATAATAGTGATATGATTGTTACTCCCTCTTCCTTGAACCGTCCATCCCTCTATGGGCGAAATGTTTTACATACATGGGAGTCTGTGCTTGACTCCCCACTGGCTGAAAGGCCATCAGTAGAACAAGGATCACCACTGGCTGAAGGCACACTACTGGCTGAAGGGTCACCAACGGAGGTGGCTTGTCGCCCAGCTGATCCTTTCTCGTCCTCTCTAGCAAGTGGCACTGCTTTGTCCCCTGATGCTGCTTTAAAGAACGAAGAAAAAGATTCCCAAATCCTTTTACCAATCCATCTTACGTGCCTTGTCCCTGGATCGTACTCCTAAACTCAAGAGAGCTAATAATAATAATAATAATAATAATAATAATAATAATAATAATAATAACAGCGCTATAAGGGGATCAAAAATGTAAAACTCGACAAAACATCCCAAACAATTGAAACATTGATGCTGATGTAAATCAAGAGGTGACAGTCGGCTGGAATGATGTAGACACTGAGCCCTCACCCTCAGCCTCACTCAGCCGTTTACATCACGTGATACTAAGGCGGAAACTTCAACGACAGAAAAGTCGAGCAGTTCCGTGCAGCATGAGCAGTTATGGTTAGCTATGAACAGTCGTTAGCATCGCACTCTTTATGAACAATCGTGAGCATTGTGAACAAATACGAACAGCCGTGTGCATGGTGAGCAGTCATGAACGATCTGAACACCGTGAGCATTATGACCAGTTATGAACGTTGTGATTAGTCGTGAGCATTATGAACAGGTATGAACAGTCGTGTGCATAGTGAGCGGTTATGAACAGTCGAATGACCTCTGATATCCCCAACCAATGAACCAGTCATGAAATGTGTTCACCTTGCGTCGCCCTGGATGTTTTGTCGCAGGAGGACTTGTGCATCGGCCAGTCCTGCTTCTGACACTCGGGGGAGCAGTACCACACGGACAGACACCTGGTGCACCGCTTGATTCCGCCACCTGTCCGCCAACACACTTCACACGACGCCATCTTCCTGAAACAACAAAGGAATGTGTGGGAGGGGGAGATGGCACTTGTAAGTGCTCCGACCTGAGACACATAGAACCATGTAATGCTTGATGTGCTTGAAGCTGGCGCCGCTTCATGTTGTTTATATCCCCCCCCCCCATACACACATACGCTTCATTCTCATCGCCGCTGTCTTCATTAGATAATTGCTCTCCCCTGAAGGAGCGATGTATACAGGTTGAAGTAAGTTGTCTCAGGACGCCATGGACTGTCATCTGTCGGCGACGGTTGCAATAAATGTGTGGATACATTTATACTTGAAGCTATATCATTTCAGCATACTCATTCATACAAATATGTGCATTAATAATTCATAATACAACAAGCTAATTGCAGGTTTATTTTATCTATGCCTTCTCAGAGAGTCTTTCAACAATCGTGGAAGTGTAGAAGACCCGGAACATGCGCCATTCATTCCATCGCACGCTTGAAACGTGCAGAAATGTCAGCCCTCACCTGCACAGACCTTTCAATCTTTACAAAAATCAAGTCTAACATGTTTCTCTAAAACCATTGGCATAAATTCACATGAAGTCTGTCGATGATGTAGGACACCTTACCCTCATACACAATAGGTAGTACCAGTCAATGTGCTGACGATCACGGAAACGACCACCTTTATCGCTGGCAGAACTCAGTCCGCCATCTGTCGTCTGCTCGTGACAACAGCTAAAGTCTCGCGTCTGCTGGAGTTGCCAGGTGACTGTAGATAAGATGTCTGGTCACCTGTGTATTATTTTACTGCAGGCCCCGCTGTGTCTTTTATGCACAGTCTTGCAAATGGCTGACAACCTGACGAGTTCTTCCTAGAAATGAGCGCAGCCTGCAATGACGAGTGAACTGACAGAGAAAACGAAAGTACAGCGGTCACGTGACGTAATGGTTTATAAGGTCGACAACCCTGACTGACTGAGATTGTGGTGATGTCCCTTTTACTGTCTTCCCGAAAAGTTATTTGACATTTCTCAGTTTCTGTTGCATTCACTGTAGCCACATATATTGTGGATATAATACAGCCCATACATATGTCCTGTTGTCATGCACTTGATGAATATATATACATACATGTCCTCTTATGAGGTCGTTATCTTTGTCGCCGTAAATATGCATCATACATACCGTACATATTGTATACATGTGTAGTGATGTCGGTGTCACTGTCGCCATGTATATATATGCACACACACACACAGACACACACACACACACATACAAACACACACCGTACCACTGTCACTGTGTTTATATCTTATATACCATACATAGTGTATATGTGTCTAGTTGTGATGTCGATCTGTCGCCGTGTGTATAATACGTATAAACATATAGATCTTATATACCGTACACGGTACATCTATACGGTATATATGTGACCTCTTGTGACGTAAATGTATGTGTGTATATGACTACATCCTATTGTGCTGTTGTTCTTTTAATTACAGTTGTCGTCTTCGTGTCCATCGAGCTTTACATTATACAGTGTTGGGGAGGGGGAACGTGTGTATGTGTATCTGTGTGTATGTGCCTGTGTGTGTGTGTGTGTGTGTGTGTGTGTGTGTGTGTGTGTGTTCTGCCCTGAAGACGTATGGGTAGGGGGGGAGAGTTTCTTAACTGATCCACTGAAAAGATTCCGCGCTGTAGCAGTGATCCTCAGTTGTTGACGAGTGTAAAAACCAACCCGTGTGTAAAGCTGTTGTTAAAAGAATAGACTTAATAGTCTACTACTTTACACAATCCACGAGTGTAAAACTATTTTTCAACGAATGGTTTTAATGCAACTTCACTCTGCGAGTGTAAAATTATTTCAAATGAGTGGCTTTCATGAATCAATCCTCTTCACGCTAGTTGCACATAAGGCCTCAACCAGAACCCGCCACTGATGTCGATCGGCTGAAGGTGACCCCATGTCCAGCCCTTTCCTTTCCTCTCCCTTTCCACTGTTCTTCTCCAGGTTTCCTTTGGGCGGCCTCGTTTTCTTCGGCCGTCTGGAGTCCATCGTAGGGCGATTCTGGAGAGGTCTGCTGTCTGCTGGCGGAGCACATGTCCAATCCATCGCCAACGCCTTCGTTGAACCTGCGTGGTGATGGACTCGGTTTCAGTTCTTCGGTGGAGTTCTTCATTAGTTTTATGAATTAAGACATTACTAAATCTGATTGTAAACGGTTCCGCTCACGAGGTAATTGCCCCTGTGGATTAATCAAGTTGTATTGTATCGTAAAAACATTTGATGATGGCGGCTGTCCTGTGTCAGCAGCTCTTTTCTATTTCCGTCATCGTGGCACTATACCAAGATTAAAAAGACACTGTACTAAATGTAAAGCTTGCGATTCCTTCAAGAATGAAAGAAAAAGATTCATTCCTAACTTTTATTTTAATCATTCTAATACACGTAAATTTAACAGTGTCTTCCGCTCCAAAAAAAAAATGAGGTGAGGTACCCTCAGAAATCCCAGCAAGTGAAAGACATCAGCAACACAATAGGCCTGCTTAGCCTCAAGCAATACTTGTTCAGATCAACAGCTATGATAGTTACAAACATTAACAACTCGTTGACATCAAAGGCTGTGACAGTTACAGTCAAATAGCACTCGTTGACATTGTGATGTATCACGGTTCCGCTGTGCTAGCCCCAGATGATGGCTAGCCCCAGCTGTGATGGTGTGATAGCCCCAGCTGTGACGATGTGCTAGCCCCAGATGATATGCTAGCCCCAGCTATGACACTAAGCTCTTTGTCCCTGGTAGATAGCGATGCCTACGAGTATGAGCACGTGATCACGACGAGCTACGTTTTCTAAACCAAGTCGACATGAAACAAGAACGTAATTGTCCCGTTAATCTTTACTTGATGTGGGTAAGGAGCATGGTCTTAAAACAAGAATGAGACTTGGACAACATGGACGGAAGAATAAACAACAGGACTGACGACAAACAGAAGACAAATATTGAAAACGCAAAGAGGAACCAAGTAACAAGAACTGAGAATATCATGATTCTGCAGGCTAACCACCTGAGAATTGCTTCACCCGCGAGCTCTTGCAACTGAGTTTATGAGTATATATCGACTTCGGAGGTAACATCACCTAAACAGTTTAGTAAGGAAAGCGTAGTATCATGTCGACTACACACTCTACATTTCTGTCAAATCATTTCTATGATGTGAACGAGTGATGGGTCTTCTATTTGAAATCCCACGATTCCTTCCTCAAAAACGTGGAAGAGCGCATTTTCCAGACACAGGAAGTTGCCTTCGCGTAGCTGTTCATAAAGAAAGTAGGGTTCTGGCCCCTCCTCAATACAGAATAGGGCGAGCCTTCTATACCCACCGATATCCTGAAAACACAACATGAGAAACATCCACCTCTGTGATGATGCCAAATCACGAAGAAAAGAAAAATTATAAAGCTCTTTCTGTGTGTGTGTGTGTGTGTGTGTGTGTGTGTGTGTGTGTGTGTGTTATAACTGACTCACATATTCAGCAAAATATTTATTTAACAATCAAATACCTTGCCTGGACCCTAGTAATTAGTAGCCTAAGTAGCCCAAGCCTTATTAAGGCAACATACAAGATGGATAAAGTCCGCTGTGACTATACTTAGTGACATTTCAGTCAATGGCATTGATATGTCTACAACCACACCTATAAACACTGTATAGATATTGGTAATAACTTCTGCTATAACTATAGACACAGTTATGATTATGGACAAATTTATAGACAATGTTATGACTACAGCTATGACTATCAACACTGGTTTGATTATTATGTACTTTGTGTGTGGACATCGTTGTGTGCTAAAGATGTCGATAACCACAGACACTGACATGGCGGATTATGGTTAGGGTAAGTTCTATTACTACAGACACTTTGGTGATGTCGGTATATTTCCCCTTCTGCTTGTGGTTACTCACCTCCACAATTGCGCAGTGAGGAAAGTGATGGACATCCTTTATAAGGCACAGGAGCACCACACGGCGGGGTGAGGGGGAGATTAAGGGCTTGTCACTCTCAAGTCCGCCGAACATCTCGGTCACTTCGTCTCCAGGATACCTGCCCACCGCGCGTGGTTTCGCCTGACTCCACATCAGCAAGGTCAGTGGGGACACAGGGTACTGGCGGCAGGTTATGGCCAGGCATCTGACGACATCTTCCAACAATTGAAAATCCAAATCCTCATCGAACTCTGTAAAAATATAAAGGCTACATGTCTATCCAGCTCCTCCCTGAAACCTGTAATAATACGAGGCTACACATGGATGACCAGGTACTCACGCTGCTGATACCAGCAGGAAGACCGAGAGGAGGAGGAGGAGGAGATTTTAACAGCGCTTCAGTCTAGGTGACCCTTAACCATCACAAAAACAGCAAAACATTTTCTGCTCCCTACCTTCACAAAACAGAAAAGAACAATCGCTTCTCATTCACAAGCGCGCGTGCACACAGCGAGAACAAAGCAAAAAAACAGCCACACTACCAAGTGGCTCAACAGACAGACATCTGATGTACTTCAATAACCACAAGAAATACCCGTGTACATCTGATATACGACAACACAAACAAATGGAGAAATGTGCATCTCATGGACGTCAGTAACTACAAGACGTAGTTGTGTAATCTAATGTACTTCAGTAACTACAAGAATTTTAGCTGTGTAATGCAATGTACTTCAGTAATTACAAGACGTAGTTGTGTAATGTAATATACTTCAGTAACTACAAGACGTAGTTGTGTAATCTAATATACTTCAGTAACTAAGAGACGTAGTTGTGTAACGTAATGTACTTCAGTAATTACAAGACGTAGCTGTGTAATCTAATGTACTTCAGTAATTACAAGACGTAGTTGTGTAATGTAATATACTTCAGTAACTACAAGACGTAGTTGTGTAATGTAATATACTTCAGTAACTAAGAGACGTAGTTGTGTAATGTAATGTACCTCAGTAATTACAAGACGTACCTGTGTAGTATAGTGTACGAAAGGAGCTACGAGACGTAGCTATGTAATGTACTTCAGTAACTACAAGACGTAGTTGTGTAATGTAATAAATTTTAGTAACTACAAGATGTAGCTGTTTAATCGAATCGACGCCAGTAACTAGAGGAAGTTCCAGTGTAATATAATGTGACTACAAGAAGACCCTGTGTACTATTTTGTACTTCAGTAACTACAGAAAGCACATGTGTACTCCAGTGTACTTCACTAACTACGAGAAGTACCTCTGTGCTATAGTGTACTTCAGTCACTACAAGAAGTACCTGTATACTATAGTGTACTTTAGTGACTACAAGAAGTACCTGTGTACTATAGTGTACTTTAGTCGCTACAAGAAGTACCTGTGTACTATAGTGTACTTTAGTCGCTACAAGAAGTACCTGTATACTATAGTGTACTTTAGTGACTACAAGAAGTACCTGTATACTCTAGTGTACTTTAGTGACTACAAGAAGTACCTGTATACTCTAGTGTACTTTAGTGACTACAAGAAGTACCTGTGTACTATAGTGTACTTTAGTGACTACAAGAAGTACCTGTATACTATAGTGTACTTTAGTGACTACAAGAAGTACCTGTATACTATAGTGTACTTCAGTCGCTACAAGAAGAACCTGTGTACTATAGTGTACTTTAGTGACTACAAGAAGAACCTGTATACTATAGTGTACTTTAGTGACTACAAGAAGTACCTGTGTACTATAGTGTACTTTAGTGACTACAAGAAGAACCTGTATACTATAGTGTACTTTAGTGACTACAAGAAGTACCTGTGTACTATAGTGTACTTTAGTGACTACAAGAAGTACCTGTGTACTATAGTGTACTTTAGTGACTACAAGAAGTACCTGTGTACTATAGTGTACTTTAGTGACTACAAGAAGTACCTGTATACTATAGTGTACTTTAGTTGCTACAAGAAGAACCTGTATACTATAGTGTACTTTAGTCGCTACAAGAAGTACATGTGTACTATACCATACTTTAGTCGCTACAAGAAGAACCTGTGTACTATAGTGTACTTTAGTCGCTACAAGAAGTACCTGTGTACTATAGTGTACTTTAGTCGCTACAAGAAGTACCTGTGTACTATAGTGTACTTTAGTCGCTACAAGAAGTACATGTGTACTATACTATACTTTAGTCGCTACAAGAAGAACCTGTGTACTATAGTGTACTTTAGTCGCTACAAGAAGTACCTGTGTACTATAGTGTACTTTAGTCGCTACAAGAAGTACCTGTGTACTATAGTGTACTTTAGACGCTACAAGAAGAACCTGTGTACTATAGTGTACTTTAGTGACTACAAGAAGAACGTGTATACTATAGTGTACTTTAGTGACTACAAGAAGAACCTGTGTACTATAGTGTACTTTAGTCGCTACAAGAAGTACCTGTGTACTATAGTGTACTTTAGTCGCTACAAGAAGTACCTGTGTACTATAGTGTACTTTAGTCGCTACAAGAAGTACCTGTGTACTATAGTGTACTTTAGTCGCTACAAGAAGTACCTGTGTACTATAGTGTACTTTAGTCGCTACAAGAAGTACCTGTGTACTATAGTGTACTTTAGTCGCTACAAGAAGTACCTGTGTACTACTTTACTGTACTACTTAGTCGCTACAAGAAGTACCTGTGTACTATAGTGTACTTTAGTCGCTACAAGAAGAACCTGTGTACTATAGTGTACTTTAGTCGCTACAAGAAGTACATGTGTACTATACTATACTTTAGTCGCTACAAGAAGAACCTGTGTACTATAGTGTACTTTAGTCGCTACAAGAAGTACCTGTATACTATAGTGTACTTTAGTCGCTACAAGAAGTACCTGTGTACTATAGTGTACTTTAGTCGCTACAAGAAGTACCTGTGTACTATAGTGTACTTTAGTCGCTACAAGAAGTACCTGTGTACTATAGTGTACTTTAGTCGCTACAAGAAGTACCTGTGTACTATAGTGTACTTTAGTCGCTACAAGAAGTACCTGTGTACTATAGTGTACTTTAGTCGCTACAAGAAGTACCTGTGTACTATAGTGTACTTTAGTCGCTACAAGAAGTACCTGTGTACTATAGTGTACTTTAGTCGCTACAAGAAGTACCTGTGTACTATAGTGTACTTTAGTCGCTACAAGAAGTACCTGTGTACTATAGTGTACTTTAGTCGCTACAAGAAGTACCTGTGTACTATAGTGTACTTTAGTCGCTACAAGAAGTACCTGTGTACTATAGTGTACTTTAGTCGCTACAAGAAGTACCTGTGTACTATAGTGTACTTTAGTCGCTACAAGAAGTACTGTGTACTATAGTGTACTTTAGTCGCTACAAGAAGTACCTGTGTACTATAGTGTACTTTAGTCGCTACAAGAAGTACCTGTGTACTATAGTGTACTTTAGTCGCTACAAGAAGTACCTGTGTACTATAGTGTACTTTAGTCGCTACAAGAAGTACCTACTTTAGCTACCTGTGTACTATAGTGTACTTTAGTCGCTACAAGAAGTACTGTGTACTATAGTGTACTTTAGTCGCTACAAGAAGTACCTGTGTACTATAGTGTACTTTAGTCGCTACAAGAAGTACCTGTGTACTATAGTGTACTTTAGTCGCTACAAGAAGTACCTGTGTACTATAGTGTACTTTAGTCGCTACAAGAAGTACCTGTGTACTATAGTGTACTTTAGTCGCTACAAGAAGTACATGTATACTATAGTGTACTTTAGTCGGTACAAGAAGTACCTGTGTACTATAGTGTACTTTAGTCGCTACAAGAAGAACCTGTGTACTATAGTGTACTTTAGTCGCTACAAGAAGTACATGTGTACTATACTATACTTTAGTTGCTACAAGAAGTACCTGTGTACTATAGTGTACTTTAGTCGCTACAAGAAGTACCTGTATACTATAGTGTACTTTAGTCGCTACAAGAAGTACCTGTGTACTATAGTGTACTTTAGTCGCTACAAGAAGTACCTGTGTACTATAGTGTACTTTAGTCGCTACAAGAAGTACCTGTGTACTATAGTGTACTTTAGTCGCTACAAGAAGTACCTGTGTACTATAGTGTACTTTAGTCGCTACAAGAAGTACATGTGTACTATAGTGTACTTTAGTCGCTACAAGAAGTACCTGTGTACTATAGTGTACTTTAGTCGCTACAAGAAGTACCTGTGTACTATAGTGTACTTTAGTCGCTACAAGAAGTACATGTGTACTATAGGTGCACGTTTAATCTAATGTACTATGAACATTTGGTGTTCATGTGTATTCCAAATGTACTTCAGTAATAATACGTACAGCTCTACACTAAATGTAATTCAGTGGTGATAATATGTACAGATTTATGCTAAATCTACTTCAGTGATCAGATTACATTAAAAATGTGATTCAGTAATAATAAGTACAACTTACAATATATGCACTTTATTTCATAATAAATACAGATTACAATAAATGTACACTAAATGGACTTCCGTAACCACAAAAGGTATGTGTGTACACGAAATATACTTCAAACCCACAAGTATATATGTACATCTATTGTACTCTAAAGCCACGTTCATCAATAAGCACAAGTACATCTCTACGTCTGATGGACTTTAAAACCCTAGGAAGTACATGCGTTCTTCAATAACTACAAACAGTACATATGTAACCTAATGTACTTAAACTACAAGTACATGTGTACTCTAAATGTAATAGTAATTAGAGTGTACAAAAGCACAACTCGCACCTGGGTAGCCGCTCTGAAGTGTTGACAAACGCCTTCAACTGTTGTAGAGGATCAGTGAGCTCTACATGTCTCTCAGTAATATCATTAGTATCACCGCTGATAACCAGACTACAGTCAGTCTACCAATACTTCTGACTTTTCACTACCTTTGATCACTGACAAAAGTGTTGTTAAAACTCACTTAGCAAAAAGATGAAAACAAGAGAGATGAGAGAAGGCCGTGCTGAGTAGAACGTTTACCGTTTTCAGCAGCTGTCTTCTGAGGGTTCGCACGTGTATAGAGTATGAAGCATGGGGTCTTGTGTGTGGCCCAGTCTTGTCGCTGACAGTCACGTGAGCAGTAAGTCACCTTCTTGCACTTTGCGCACTTCTTCATCTCAGCCTGGCGCTTGCCGCACTTGTAGCACTGATCAACACACACACACACACACACACACACACACACACACACACACACACACACACACACAATTAGCTCTGATTATTACACATATATACATATACACACAGAAATAACACTGATTTTAAAGAATTCTTTGTGGCTGACCCTTGACCCTCTAAAGTAGAACAGCCCACACTATTCTCTTCCTTGATGTGTGTTGTGCATACCTGTAGGACTGTGCTTGATCCCCTACTGGCTGAAGGATCGCCACTGACTGAAGGATCACCACTGGCTGAAGGATTACCACTGGCTGAAGGGTCACCACTGGCTGAAGAGTTACTACTGGCTGAAGGATCGCCACTGGCTGAAGGATCACCACTGACTGAAGGATCACCACTGGCTGAAGGATCACCACTGGAGGTCGAGGGTCTTTCTGTTGCCCCTAACTCTCGAGCACGCGGCACAAAGTTTTCCCCTGACGATGCTGCTCAAGAACAAGGTGGAGCATTCACAAATCCTTCGATCACAACCACAATAAATGTCTGATTATTTGTGACTCTCTCTCTCTCTTCCAAATCACTTATAACAACCTGTTCCTGAATCACACTAGATAACCAAGTAAAAGGACAAAGAAGTGGCATAAGGAGATCACGTGTGATCACAGCTAAACATTACAGAAACGACAAATGTGGATGTTAGTGAAATACTACAGATAAAACATCGTACAAAACAAAATACTGATTTAATAAACTACTGAAGGTGAAACATCACAAAAATGTAATACTGATTTTAGTAAGCTACTGAAGATGAAACATGACACAAAATTAAACATTGATTTTAGTAAGGTACTAAAGGGGAAACATCACACGAAATACTTAGAAAAGCAGCCTTGACTCATTTAGTAAGAAGTCTTGAACATCCGTGAGCAGTAGTGAGCAGCCTTGTACACCCATGATCAGATAGAAATAATCGAGTCATCATTTCGTCTGCTGTTGTCCTTGTGTTGTGCACTTGTGGTGGTCGCTGTATGTACTCACCTTGTGTAGCCCTGGATGCTGTATCACACGAGGGCTTGTGCATCGGCCAGTTCTGCTTCTGACACTCGGGGGAGCAGTACCACACGGACAGACACCTGGCGCACCGCCTGACTCTAGGACCAGTCCGCAGACACACCTCACACCCTGCCATCTTGAGATGCTCCACCTGACACACCCCATGCAAGCAGACAGGCCAGCAAACAGTAGGGGAAATGACTCTTGTAAACAGGTGATCTGGGAGACATGTTTGTTTACTTACATGTATGCAACATAGCAACACGACTATATTTTATAAAATACCTTGTTAACCTTGTTAACAGGCATTAACCACAGACACCCACAGTAAAACGAAAAAAAACCGCTAAACAAGTAAAACAACACAAGACAACTGCTTTAAGAAATCTTCGTTTCTTACTTTCGATATCTACATGTTAAGACACTTACAGGATGGCATTGATATACCATAGCACAAGTCAAGTGTGGTACAGACATATCATAGCATAACTATAAAAGATGTACATGTCTAATACACATATACTATACTATAAGTTAAGTGTGATAGACGTGGTATAAGTCAAGTGTGGTACAGACATATCATAGCATAAGTATAAAAGATATATATGTCTAATACACATATACTATAATATAAGTTAAGTGTGATAGACGTGGTATAAGTCAAGTGTGGTACAGACATATCATAGCATAAGTATAAAAGATGTACATGTCTAATACACATATACTATAATATAAGTTAAGTGTGATAGACGTGGTATAAGTCAAGTGTGGTACCGATATACCAGAAGGTAAGTCAAGTGTCATACCCCCACTGCGCAGTTGTTGTCGACGAGAGGACGTGGGTGTAGGTGGTCAGTCTCTGTACAAGAAGTAGCGCCAGGTGTTGTCAATATCTAAGGGGTCAGAGGTCGTGGTTTCTCACACCTGACACTGAAAGGTTCCCGCCGGCTTCGATGTTTCATGTACGTGAAGAGAAAACCTGCAAACAGGCGACCGTGCGCTCGAGGAGGAAAACAACTCTCCTTCTCGATTCCCCTTCTTCTGTCGTCTGCTGGTGTTGACAGGTAACTCGTCGTCTGCTGGTGTCACCAAGTGGCCTTATAAACCTCCAACAATCTGTCCTGCATCGTCTGTAAACAAGGTGGCAATGAGCCAGTAATAGAAATGGCTGAAAGATTGCAGAGCAGAAGGACTAGTCAACCTACAGAGAGGAAACGAAATACAGTGGTCACGTGACTCAATGATATTTATGTTCGGCAGCTCTGATCGATTGCAGACTGTGATCGTTCGCCTCCCACTGCCTTTCATTTATTCAAGTTTTTTATGTGCATGAGGTTAGGGTATGGCTTAGGGTTCGGGTTAAACCTAACCTACGATTTTCTTGACGGTTCTTGTCGTGGTTGTAGCTGTATACACTACACAGTTATACACCGTACAAACCTGTCGTTATCTAGATACTGTACCATACATATAGATTATGCATACTGTACTGTGCTACATACATCATATTACCAAACACACTGTACAGACTGTCAATTCCATTTATTCTAATCATACTGTCAAGACCTACACACCGTGTGCACCATGCTGATTTTGGGAGGGATAATTGCTTCCTCCTGATGGCGATTTCAAAGTGTGGGGGTGGAGATGAGGGAATATGGAAGTAGGGGAAGTATATGGAGGGAGGTGTGGGAGGAGGATCACTGTGCTCTCTCTTACTGTTGTTAACCTTTGTTCTTGCTCTTAGTGTCCAGAAGGCCAAGTCCGCAGTGGTGGTTGCCAGACCCTTTATGTTGCCAAATTCTAGACCTACTTAGTTTTAGTCGCTGTATTAGTTTCTTCTGTGAAATGACATTCAGTTCGTTTTAGTTTTCGAATATTCTTTTTGTTTTTATAAACCTGCCATTTGTATGGTTTGCTACCTTAGGTATTTGCCGTTTGTGTGTAGTTATTTAAAGGTTTAAATGTTTATGCATTATTATCCTATAGTATAGTTTCAAAGATATTTTAAATTTATTATATGGTTATGCTAGATTAGCAGTCTTTTTATTCATTATATAACATATATACATCATACATACTTTACACACTATATACATTTACACACATACTGTAATACCATACACACCATATGTACTTTTCATATTGTACCTACTGTAAACAAAAATACCATCCATTCTGTACACAACATATACACACTATACATATGCTGTATACCATCTAGACCATGCATATTGTACACACTATCTACACTATTCATATTGTACACACAAAATATTATAGCACTGTTTAGACCATATAGACCATACATATTGTACAGCCATACACACATCATCTGCATTATACACACTGTACATATCGTAAAAACTATTTATACTAATCACACTGTAAAAACCTACACATTTTATATACCATACATACCTTGCACACTATATGTAGATGCCAGATATGTAATGCCACATATGTACATACATACTGTAATATCATACACACTATATGTACAATTCATGTTGTACAAACCGTACACACCACAAATACCATGCATCATGTACACACCCTTTGTTGTACATACTGTACACACTGGGCACACAATAGAGACCGAACATACTGTACAGCCATAGACACCACATGTACTATGCATAGTGTACATCTTCTATTGTAGCCGGACTGATCAGTTTTTTTCTCGGGTCACAGCACCATAAATTTCTATTGCCTCACTGATTGGCTTTTTTTAATAAGGCTAACTATACACATTGGTGTCGAACCATCGGTTAGTCGCGGCTCTTAAAGCCCTCGCGCCACTCACTTCCTTCCTCTTTGTTGTTACAGGGAAGAGGACGGAAGATTCCAAACAGAATGTTCCACTGCAGTTCTAGCTCTTACTCGTCGGGTGTGTTATCTAGTCTCATATACCCCGCCTTGTGTTCGTCTTTCCTTCCATCTACTACACACCCGCACTTAGCCGACCTTCGAGTCCACAAAGATCCTGCTTTTCCCCCCAAAATGAATGTTCAGAATGTTCTCCTCGATGTATCGTTCACCTTCGGATTGGTTGGCTTCTCCGTCTCTCGTCATGTGTATTCTGTGTTTCACAACTGTTTCTTCTGCTATTCCACTGTGCACGAGACGACACAAGTTTCATTCGCCCGAGGAATATTTAGTTATTTCTTTCGTACGACGAGGACAAACGTACAACACGTGCTGAGTCGCACACAAACAAGAAGTAAGTTAATTTAAAAATGGATTTATTTACATTATTTACACATGAAACAATTTCGTCCTACTCTATACAAACCTATCTCCTACACCGCTAATACCGTTCACATTTTTCCTAATGCCTACTTCTACTTACTTTACTAAGTTACTGATAACTAAGGGGGAGGGGGGATCTGGAGGTACGTCAGCAGAACATAACACCTACACGCTGCAAAAGTATGTCTCCCATACTAATAATAATCAAAAAGTGAGGAATGGCCCCCTCGCCCTGCGGCGAACAGGGTGCATGCACTGCATGTTGCCCGCTATTTACACACACACACTTGGGGGCTCTGTCACCCCCTCCAGGGTCTCGCTCGTCTCGCTCGGCTGCCCAGGTATAGGGAAGGGAAGGGGGTGCAGGGTGGAGGGAACAAATCATTGTCAGCGGTACACGCTGCCCCAAACAAACACTCGATCCTGCAACACTATTTATATTGTACATACATTCATTATAAATACCATATATGTAAGGAGTGGTGTTATGACATCCCAGCAATGTTCGATAACAATCTGCTGTTGCTGCTGTCATTTTGTATTCTTAGAAAAAGTTCGAAACGAGTTCTTTTAACGACACCTGTTATTCTGTTGTAAAATTGTAGGTACAACTATATTTGGATGCTTAGAAACCAGAGCTACAGCAAAGGCTCAAATCTGTCGACACTTGTTAATATATTGTAACATTGTTAAGTAAATACACAGCTATGTTTGGATAATTAGAGACCAGAGCCACATCAAAGGCTCAGTCTTCGTCGGCTACCAAGATGGCGCCTATTTGTGTAGACTGGTGTCAGCTGTGTCATCCCCCACAGGCGATCTTTCTGTTCTTTTGGGCGTGTGTCTGTGTGTGCGTGAATCAAAGGTTCCAGGGCGCCGACATTGACCCTCGTAGAAACTTGCGTCATGAGGTCAAGTCCATAGCGACGGCATGAAAGGTCACGTGTTTGCATCAATTCTCTTCGATGTAGTAAGCAAAGCTTCTTCTCTGAACATTTGACGAGTGCGGTCACAAACACTTTCTTTCCTCCAGCTTCGATTTTCAAGAAAGAAACTCAAACCGTCTCTTTACGGGTTGTACTTGTTGTGACTTGTGTGCACCTTTAGTGGCGTGCCGGTTTAACTGGAATTATCATTCTTAGCTAACATTTCCGCGTCCACAATCTGTTTTCTTTATATAAGTAGACAGTATATGTACACGGAGACAATCTGTGTTGTGTTATGTGAATATATATATATATATAAGTAGACAGGACCTGCAGGAGACAGGTGTGGCTTATGTTGAACACCAGAATTCCCGAATGTCTTGTCTACCATAGAAAAATCGTCCTTCTCATTCTTATACAGCATCTATGCAACTCTTTATTGCTCTGACACACAACCCGCTTTAAATGGCATCTAACACAGCTGATCTCTGTCTCTCAATACGTTCCCAGTGTATGGCAGAGTCACAATGTTCACTAGCATTAAACACAAGCTCACTAACTGTAACAGATGCTCGCTACAGTCCGGCACATTCTTGGTACATAGCCTCGTCCCTACATCTAGTATTACCACCAGATCGTCTGCCACGTCCTCATTACAATCCAGTCTGTGGTGAGCTGCTCAGTTACTCAGCTGTCGTCTTGTAGGCCGGTGTCATCTGACTGACTGTCTTCCCCACTGACGACCTCCTCGTCATCATAGGGCTCCGTGTAAGTCTCGCTGTCGTCATCGCCTTCATCGTCGCTGAGGTCAAAGTCGATGAGTATGAGCTGCGCCGTGCAGCGAGACACGCAGTAGAGACGGGAGTTGTGTACCCCTTGTTTCCCCGGCCCCATCACCACCACCACCCGTCTCTCAAGTCCGTGCGCCGTCTCCCAATCGACGACAGCGACCTCGTCACGAGTGGCTAAAGCCAGTTCCCTCACCCCAGCCTCGTCCTCCGTCTCCACCACCTGAACCGCCACGCCCCCCTCCCTCAGGACGCTCGCCACGGTCACGGCAGGCAACACCAGGGCCCCAGTCTCGGCCTCTCTCCTTTCTTCTCGTGGATTCTCGCACAGGATCAGTACGTCTCGGAACATCAGTGGCGTGGGGTTGGCGCCGACGTTGCTGCTGGTGCTGGTGCTGGTGCTGACATTAGAGCTAATGTCTAGCCCTGAAAGTCACACACTCGGCTTGATCATCTCAGATTGAAGGACAACATGAGCGCTGAGCGAAAATCGATGGAAATAGACCATAAATTATCATAAAAAACACATTTCAGTGTTATTGTATGACGAAGACGAAGAGGCACGAGAAATATTATAATAATGTTATTCTCTTAATCACGAGACAAAAGGGAAGTATTTCTAAAATAAATTGTGTCGTCTGCATGAGTTGAATTCGACGAGAAAAGATGCAATCCTCAGTAAAAGAAAACAGACCAGGACACAATGTGCTGAATGTTCTCTTCGAAACTCACATGGAGATTGTACTCGTTTAGGAAATTCTAAAGATAACCGCGACAACCGCCAATGGATTAACTTTGTTCAGAGATGTGTATATACAGGTCTCTTTGTTCAAACATCATCAGTCGTATCTTTATCTAGCACAATGCTAAAAGCAACTGACAGTGTGAGGGCACCATTGATATGGGAGCTTCAAACAGCTATAAAAAGGGGAACAAAAGTATGAGGAGCTTAAACGGCAACACGAGTGATTAAGTATACAGTAACATTTGCATGCAGCTAAATGAGGAAGAACTAAATTTTTACGTTGATAAATATGTATCAAACTTGTATAATATTATATTTTAATGATAAAAAAGTCATTATCAACAGTCAGTTGTAACTATAAAATAAAAATACAAAATGTTGGAAATTTAAAAACCATCTATAAAATAAATAAAATTACAGGAGTTTATCAGAAAACACACATGTGACGTATTGGTATATATAATATTTTATTAACAATAATGCACATGGAAAAATTAACTCAAACTTAGTAACAGAGAATCAATAATAATACAACATAGACAGCAATGGCTGTGATTGTTGTTCATTAAATGTTGATCTGGAGAAGATTCACTTACCAGTGTGTCGAGTGAATTCGGTTCGGACCTTTTAATTTTTTTTAAATTTCAGTCAACGCTTTTATATAAAGTTCAGATCTTTAGGGCTGTGTTCCAAAGTCTGCCGTTTCATTTTCTTGGCAAAAATTCGCTTCTTGGACATGGAAAAATGTTGCAATCGTATTGTCCTTTAAGGTTTCTCGAGGCAAGACTACCCTAGGGTCTTGTATGCCTTGTTGATAGGGGGAGATGTAACTACCTTAAGCGTATACTCCTACCTTCCTTCCCTCCTACGGGCGAAACCATTTTATAAACCGCCCACAAGAACCTCTCAGCCCATCTGGTTATTGTTACAGAGAAATGGGGTCTACAGCTATAGCATTGTAATTAATGACACCATTAATGAAGTAACAAACACATCCCACGAACAATGGAATAAATAATGTTGCTACAGATACCACGAATAATGTCATCAATGATGTGGCTAAAGATGCCACGACTGATGTAACAAAGGATGTAAAAGAAGCCACACCCACCTATCTCGCCGACGTGAAGGTCCTGCAGGACCGCAGCCACCAGCTGCCCACATGTGCAGCAGTCTTCCGACTTGGCTTGCTCATGTCCAGGCTGATTCCGGTGCTGCAAGTGTTTGATGCATGGTCCATCAGCCGGCGCCGCTGTGCCGGCATCTGAGAAGGTTTCGATGCTGCCGTCGGCGAAGAATCTGCTGCGCAGTATTTCTCTCACGACAACCGGTGGGCAACGCAGAGGCGCCGTTAGCTGGTGCTGCTCAAGGCCGTATGGCGTCACTTCCGCCTGTGTGTCAGCAGCCCACAGTCGCAACTCTGGCACCTTCGGTACCAGCTCCTGGCAGAAGTCATCGAAGTTGTCCATGCCGCTGAAATGGAAAATGTCATCTACATTACAACAGCCAAGTTGTCCAAAATCACTGGAACGGAAAATGCAACCTGGGTTTGTGCAGTCACGTTGTCCATACGTACGTCAGACGTATTATCTTTCCTGCTTGCTACAGAAAATACGATTACGGCAGCTATCTGGTCCATGCCACTAGTATGGAAAACACTACCTCATTACGACTTTCTCGCGATAACTCATGACTACTTTTCTTCGCAAGCTGCTGTTCAAGCATATTCTTCCTTTTTGTCTGGTGTATACATCATTGTATACATCAAGTCCTTCTCGGGCGATGCTTGTCACATCATTTTTATATATATATTTATATATTTATATATATATATATATAGATCTTCACCAAATGTACACACTCCACATCGGTACCCCATATAAAGGGGCAACCGGTAGTGTAGTGGTTAAAGCACTCGTTTCTCACCAATGTAGTGACAGACCCTGGGTTTAGATCTCGTCTCGGGACAGCCATTCTGACACCTGTTCGCAGGGCCGGCCGTCGGAGTTTTTTTTTTTTTTCTTTTAACGGGTACCCGGTTTCCTTCCCTCATAGTGTAAAATCACGCCTAGGTGGAAGCACTTTCCCGCCAAAGCAGCCAGCCTACTATCACGACATCACCTCTGTAAAATTTTGTGTGACATCACCAGCTGGTTTGTATGTAAAAAATTTTAAAACTCCTTTAATTTAATCATTTTTTTATCTGCTTGATGACCTCACCTGTAAAAACCTACCTGATGACACCATATCTGTGATACTTACTTGATGTCGTCAGCAACGACGTGTAGCTGTCCGTGTTGCACAGCCTTCAACAAATCCTCAACGGCCTCCTTCTTCTCATTTCTGTCCAGGTTGAGGAAGTCGTACTGAAGGCGCCGCACCATGTGACTCTGGCCAGGCTGCGTGGCGTTCAGGACGTGCAGCAGCTGTCTCTCGATGAGGTAAGTGGCGGCCCGACTCTGCAGGTGAGTGCCCAACACATTCACCATGTGACCCTGCCGCAACCACTCCGTCGCCATCAGTGTCAGCACCACGGTCTTGCCGGTGCCGGGAGGACCACTCAGGAAGACGCGGGAAGGAGCCCGGCTGAGGAGGTCAACCTGGGCTGGTGTCAAAGTCAGCTGAGCCACCCGCTCTCCCGTCTCAGCCACCCCTTCGCCCTCGGTTCTTAACTCTCGGGGTCCCAGACGCGGGGGCACCGGACACCACACTCTCACTGTAGTGGCTGGCCCGCAAAATCTGGGTGTCACAAACACAAACAATCAAAAATCTAGCAGGTGGTTAACTGACACAACAAATAAAAGCCAAATGAAACATCGTACACTAGCATCGTTTGGGTGGTCCGTTATGACCACGAGCAAACCAGCTAACTACAGGGTCTTTATTATGCAGATGATCGGGTTCATCACAAATCTTTCTCTAATCAGTAAACTGAAGCTTAATACTAGGTTTGATGTATTTCAAAATTAACAAGTGTCAACAATGAATAATGCTGCAGCCAATGTGTAGTGACGTGACCTGTACACTGTTAAGACTGATAAAACCAGTTTAGTTTGAGGTGAGCTGTACACAGTGGTCTATGTAACTAGTGTGTAGTGAGCTGTACACAGTGGTCTATGTAACCAGTGTGTAGTGAGCTGTACACAGTGGTCTATGTAACTAGTGTGTAGTGAGCTGTACACAGTGGTCTATGTAACAAGTGTGTAGTGAGCTGTACACAGTGGTCTATGTAACTAGTGTGTAGTGAGCTGTACACAGTGGTCTATGTAACTAGTGTGTAGTGAGCTGTACACAGTGGTCTATGTAACCAGTGTGTAGTGAGCTGTACACAGTGGTCTATGTAACTAGTGTGTAGTGAGCTGTACACAGTGGTCTATGTAACAAGTGTGTAGTGAGCTGTACACAGTGGTCTATGTAACTAGTGTGTAGTGAGCTGTACACAGTGGTCTATGTAACCAGTGTGTAGTGAGCTGTACACAGTGGTCTATGTAACCAGTGTGTAGTGAGCTGTACACAGTGGTCTATGTAACTAGTGTGTAGTGAGCTGTACACAGTGGTCTATGTAACCAGTGTGTAGTGAGCTGTACACAGTGGTCTATGTAACCAGTGTGTAGTGAGCTGTACACAGTGGTCTATGTAACCAGTGTGTCGTGAGCTGTACACAGTGCTCTATGTAACCAGTGTGTAGTGATCTGTACACAGTGGTCTATGTAACCAGTGTGTAGTGAGCTGTACATAGAGCTCTGATGTAACAAGCGTGTAGTGAGCTGTACACAGTGGTCTATGTAACCAGTGTGTAGTGATCTGTACAGTGGTCTATGTAACCAGTGTGTAGTGAGCTGTACATAGAGCTCTGATGTAACAAGTGTGTAGTGAGCTGTACACAGTGGTCTATGTAACTAGTGTGTAGTGAGCTGTACACAGTGGTCTATGTAACCAGTGTGTAGTGAGCTGTACACAGTGGTCTATGTAACCAGTGTGTAGTGAGCTGTACACAGTGGTCTATGTAACCAGTGTGTAGTGAGCTGTACACAGTAGTCTATGTAACCAGTGTGTAGTGATCTGTACACAGTGGTCTATGTAAACATTGTGCCGTGAGCTGTACATAGAGCTCTGATGTAACCAGTGTGTAGTGAGCTGTACACAGTGGTCTATGTAACCAGTGTGTAGTGAGCTGTACACAGTGGTCTATGTAACCAGTGTGTAGTGATATTCAGTCCCTGTGTGCTCCTGCTTATGGGACTGTCCTTACTTTTCAGAAGGTGAAGGGAGAGATGAGACACAGACTAAATTAGGGAGAGAAAAGAAGTGTAACCTTGCCACCATGTGTAACCAGTGTTAACGTGTGTAACCTTGCCACCATGTGTAACCAGTGTTAACGTGTGTAATCTTGCCACCATGTGTAACCAGTGTTAACGTGTGTAATCTTGCCACCATGTGTAACCAGTGTTAACGTGTGTAATCTTGCCACCATGTGTTACCAGTGTTAACGTGTGTAATCTTGCCACCATGTGTAACCAGTGTTAACGTGTGTAATCTTGCCACCATGTGTTACCAGTGTTAACGTGTGTAATCTTGCCACCATGTGTTACCACAGCAGCACCATATGTAACCAATGTACACATTATGTGTAACCTTGCCACCAGGTGTTCATAGACAGAAGGTGTCAGAGTAGGGTCATGGCCGGATTGAGCTACACGCAGGCGCCACCAGGCGGTCAATTGATGCAACACGTGGGATGTGACGTCCCAGGGGGCGTGGCTAGAGGACAGCTGGTCGGCGCACAAACTGTAGCTCACGGCCTCCTCGTCTGTCGTGGCCCCAAGACAACCTCGAAAAGCCTGTCAGACACACGGACAATTTGTCAGACACACGTTGACAATCTGTTCAACACGCATGAACAGTCTGCCGGACATACACGGACACTTTGTCAGACACACCCGGACAATCTGTCAGACATGCACGGGCAGCGTACCAGGAGGGAGGAGGCTATGTGTGTATGTGTGTGCATGCGCGCGCGTTCATGCCTGTCCATCCGTAGGGCTGTGTTTCAAGGCCTGCAGCAGCTGGCCGCTTGTGATGTGCGGCAACATGACTGTCTTGCAAATGGTCAGCTGGGCGGTCACCAGGTCAGACACCACGTGACGCAGCACCGTTTCGGCCTTGTCTAACTGGCTAACAGCCTGACGCAGTTTCTTGCACAGCACCGCTTCCTGTTTCTCTGGCGCCAGTTTGAGGTCCGCCATGTTGGCGCCAACCGACTTGATCTCGCCCACCATCAGCCCGTGCTGGCTGTGGATGATGAGGATGTCAAAGTCACCGCGACGGAGTTTGGGGGCCAAGGTCAGAGGTCGCGGGAGCTGGGCGGCGGCCGGTGCGTAGCAAGGTTTGTTAAGGTAGTCGCCGAACTGCAGCTGCGACACCACCACCATAGCCTGCGCTAGCGACTGGCTCAGGGTGCGCAGACAATGAAGCACGTGTTGCTGGGCGTGGTCGTCACGTGACTCGCTGTCGTGCACTCGCGCCATGGGCGGGGTGGGGTCTGAGGGACGAGCTGCCCAAACGTAACCAGCGACTGGCTGAGCGCTTTTGTGCTGAGAATTTTGGCTGGGATGTTGATGAGGAAGATGCTTGTGACCGGAACTTGGTGGGACTGGTGTGCTAGGGGCCAATGGTGAGACCAAGGAAGGTCCTTGGGCTGAGACTGTAGCCATATTAGTTGAGTGGTTAGATGAGGGCGAGTTTTGAGAGATGACTGATGGCAAACAGCTAGATGGAGCAACAGATCCAGGGCTGGAATTGCTCTGGGAGGAACTCTGTACGGACCCTTGGGCTGGAAGCTGGTCAGTTGGCGGCTGTGGAATGTACACCATCTGGCCGCCGATGAGCATTGCAGCAAAGGCTTGGCGGCTGAAGTGCACTGGCGGCACAAAGTAGGTTTGTTGGTGCAGCTTAGGGAAGTAGCTTAGTATGCAGCTTCGCCAGTAGTCGGTGGCTGCTTGTAGCTGGTTTGGTCCGGTCCTGACGGCTTGCACCTGGTTCTGTATGGTTCTGGCCATTTGCAACGGGCTCTGCCCAGTACTGACGGCTTGCGCCTGGTGCTGCGTGGTTCTGGCTGCTTGCATCTGCTCTTCCGTCTCTTTCATGCACATCGGCAATAAAGATAGAACACCCTTTTCAGCTAGGAGTCGACTGATAGAGTTGTGCTGAACAAGCTTCTTCAATGCTAAAAATAGAAAGAAAAACAAAAATGAGTTACTGAACGGGGGGGGGGGAGGACAAGTAAATGCGTTTGCCAAAATCAGCCTCCTTTTGGAAACTGAAAATTTAAGAAATAATCTGTCACGTGAATTGTCCGCACATCTTCGTCCCTGGAACCCAGTGGTATACTTGGTCCTCAAGAAACATAGACACACAAATTTTAATATGTATTTAAGAAACACATATACAGAAACTATGTGTATTTAGGAAGTATAGACACAGAAACTACAGCCATGTACACATATGTACACTTTAATACAAACGATAAATTTGACACATTCAAAGTTATCTCCCATTGTAAGGCAAGAAATTTGACGAAGATCTTAATTTTTAGCCAGTCTGAGATTATAGCATATTTCTAACAATTACGCTCACCAAGTCCTGTATCCACTCTCAACTAATTGTTCACCATACCATATAGAAATATGTATATTTTGTCAATAAAGACAGTCACTGATTTCATATTTGTTCTCGCTATGCTCAGAATTAGCGAAAGTAGAACATGTCTGGGACATAGCAACACAGTCTTTTGAAAAACTGGGTCCTATCGCATACCAACAGACAGAGCATTCATTCGCCTTTTAAACGAAATCGTGTTCAGGACCAACAGAAACTGCCACACGCCCATTCCCCCTATTTTCTAGAACAATACAAGGAAAATTCTCATGCGGACCACGCGTACACATACTTTGAACAATAAACAATAAGATTTTACCACTATCGACCTTCGCCGGGTTACAGGTCACAAGAACGCCTGTCGGAAATTGCCGAGTGTCCCACAATCTAGTCACGCATGGCTTCCGGGTGTAAACAAATGTCGATCGAAACTCAAAAGCGATGTTAGAGGATGTTTCCTTTCTGATACGTCGCGCTACATATTAACCATTCACTGTGTCTATCAGACATCTTGACATCGTGACAGATCATGCCCTTAAGACGGTATAGCACAGCGGCCACTTAAATTCTTTGCAAACGATGATGATGATGATGATGATGATGATGATGATGATGATGATGATGATGATGATGATGATGATGATGATAAATTCCTTGCATCTAACGATTTACATCTCGATTAGTCAGTCACATCAAAGCCTAGACTAAGCCATGAACTCAGTAAAATGGTCATGTCAAATCTTTGACAACTTACGCCTCAGTATGTCGATCACGCTAAATCCCTCCCAACTCCGAGTGTTGGAGGCCAGGGCACAGGTCAGATGCAGCTGGAGCAGGTCAGCGATGTCCGGCGGGAACGTCAGGAGTTGTAGCTCCGAATCTGTAGCCACAATAGTCAACGCGGAGAGCGCGAGCAGCCTGCAACACGCATACCCACATGTGTTTGTTTGCCTCCGTGTGTAGGGATGTGGGTGTTTTACTGTTTTATCAGTACCTAACACTGACATTCTACCACCCTGTGACCACCAGCGTGCCAGAAAATGGCAGAAATTCACTAAGTTTCGCCAGCCGTATTCTCTAAAGAACATTCTGTTATACATTCGTCTGGTTCAGCTTTCGTCGCCTGCCACCCAACCAGCTGAATATTCACAGGTGTGGCTACCTGACCTGATGGGGAGTTGATGAACATACGCACCTGTGACTATCTGCACCTTTTGAATGTGAATTGATGAACATACATAGCTTACCTGAACCTATTTGAAGGCGAGTGGATGAACGGTAATAGAACGTCCAAGGTGCGCAGGTCCCGGAGTCGTGTAAGATTGTCATCCCTCAAGGCCAAGTTGCCGAGAATAGCCAGGCCACACTCCACAAGGCGGTCTTCTAGTGAACACTAAGAACAGATAACTACTTAAGTAAACTCTAGGAACGGACAGTTACGAAGATTTACAGGCGCGGTAATTCAGAATTCTTCCTGTTCAGTGCCACATCTGCAATACGAGATAACTGAAAGCCACGCAGATTACCTGCTTTTTGCTCGCGTCTGAGCGATAGCTGTTAGGGTCACAAGGCATGCAGCGAGGTCAGACATCAGCACGTGTACCAACAACAAGACACGTCAGTCACGGTCACAATAGCCTTCCCACTGTCAGCATAGCTCTCACCTGTAAGTCGCCATGCAGGTGCGGCTGGCTCCAATCACGTAACTTCTGCAGAAGCGTGGGCAGGAAGCTGACGTCATCACGAACGGCGTCACGCACGGCTACGCTGACGTCAGTGAAATTAACTAGAGACGTCATGGCGTCACTCAGCACGTTGCCATGACGCTCCACAGGGTCATCTTCCTGACCTTCCTCCTCGTCTTGACACTCATCTTCTTTCAGTTCTACATCCTCCTCCTCCTCCTCACCTTCCTCCTCGTCTTGACACTCATCTTCTTTCAGTTCTACATCCTCCTCCTCCTCCTCACCTTCTTCCTCGTCTCGACACTCATCTTCTTTCAGTTCTACATCCTCCTCCTGACATTCTTCCTCGTCTCGACACTCATCTTCTTTCAGTTCTACATCCTCCTCATTACCTTCCTCCCCCTCCTGACCTAGTCTCTCCTCTTGTGTTTCATCTTCCTCCTGACCTAACTTCAAGTCATGACCCACATACCTCTGGCTCTGTAATTCATCCACGGTGACTTTGCACAAAACAGAAACTGTACCGGAAGTTGCCAGGAGCTGGGCGGCTTTCAACCTGCTATTCTCGAAGATGTCCGGAGGGAAAGAGTTGAACCACGAGCTGGAATACGAGATGGTGTACAGGAGACTGGAAAAGGTTTCTGTGTAATTTCCGTGTCTGTCTAGCTGCATGATGTAAGGAGTCTTGCGGTAGACTCTGTCCAGGTAAGCCAGCCGACAGTCCGCCTCCTGCTGTGCTCCCTGTGAGGTCGTCATTCTCCAATGAACTTCTTTCTGGCGAGTGTGCCTGTAGCAAGATAATGAAGGACAGTGGTACAATAAGGACAACGATACAATGAAGGCTGCACTACAAGGACAGTGGTAGAAGGACTTCCAGATGACAAGCACTACAACTAGTACAGTGGTACAAATTAAGATTGCACTGCGACAAAACCAGAGCATAGCAACTTCCGTACGACAAGAACAGCAGTACAAGGACCGCAATACAACTACGGTGGTATAAGCACTGCAATACAAGTACAGTGGTACAAGGACCGCAATATGGCGCCACATAGACTGCAATGTAAGTACAGTGGTTCAAGGAAGTATGGCGGCACATAGACTGCAATGTAAGTACAGTGATACAAGGACAGCAATGTAAGTACAGGCCAGTGGTGTGAATGAGTCAGCACGGCGTGGGCAGGCCAGTTCGCACGAGCTGAACGAGTGACGGTGAGAGCATGAGTAATTAGCCCTTTTACAGTTTAAAATATTCTAGACGTGGATAGGGGGATTAATATTTAATGACAATAACACGTGATTTTTATTGCGTATACTGTACTCATACTTGTAAGGAGCATGCTCTTATAGTGCTTGAGACAAGAACGAGACATCGACAACACACGAAAGACGGAAAGATAAACAACAGTACCGATGACAAACAAAAGATGACTAATAAACGACAAATATAGAAAACGTAGATAGGAATCGGGTAACAAGAACTACTAAGGGTATCGTGATTCTGCAGAAGAAGCCAACAGACGCAAAAAGGGTGGGGGTGGGGGTTGAAGATGGACTAGCATTGTGTGGACTGTTAGATAAGATAAGATAATACTTTATTTGTCCCGGAGGGCAATTCGGTGGCAGCTCGAAAACAACGACCAAAAAAAAAAAATCGTATGAACCAAACAGACTTTCACATTCAGTCACACAGCACCATTCCAAAGACGCACAGTGTAAAACAACAAAGGACAGCCGCAGTCTGTACATGCAGGTACACAAAATCGGCGACCTGATGGGAGCTGGACAAATTCTTTCGACATGACACGCCTGTCATCACGAAGGATTGCAGACACATTCAGAAATGTCTGCCTGTTATACAGAGTCTGAAGAGTACTCTGGGCTGTCCCAATGACTTTGGAGCAGGTGGATACCACACGATGTAGGCTGCTCTTGTCCTTCACTGATAAGCTCTTGTAGAAACAAATAAACGAGAAGGACAGCACACTCTCTATGTGAGATCTATAAAAGAGCTGAAGAAATTGGTGGAAGACAGAGAAAGACCAGCTTCCGGAGAAGGAAAAGGCGCTGCTGAGCCTTCTTCATGACAGTCTGAGCGTTGAGATCCCAGCAAAGTTGCCTAAGGGTGCCCAGGTATTTAAAAGCAGGAACAATTTCCACCTCCTTATCGTGGATGACACTTACGGGACTTGGTGGAGAATTCCGACGGAAATCAAAGACCATCTCTTTGGTCTTACTCACATTAAGTTCTAAGAAATTGTCATCGCACCAGGCAATAAATTCTTCCAAAGCTACACCGTGGGTGTCTGCTGGCCCGCTAAGGAGAGACAGCAGTGCCGTGTCATCAGAGAATTTGACGAGGTATTGACCCTCATGGTTACTGCGACAACTGTTGGTATACAGAATAAACAGAAGCGGGGGTAACACACAGCCTTGAAGTGATCCGGTGCACGTTGTGATTAAGTCGGAAAAAGTACCATGGACAAGTACTCGCTGCTGCCTGTCAACTAAAAAGTGGATGATCCATGACACAAGCTGATGATCAAAGGAAAACTCGTCGAGGAGTCTTGTAGCTAGGATATGTGGTTGGATGGTGTTGAAGGCTAATGAGAAGTCAGCAAACAGCAGTCGTGCGTGGGCTTGTGGATTCTCCAGGTGTTTGAGTAAAGTGTGGAGGATGAACAGTTTAGCATCATCAAGACTTCATTTGGACTGGTATGCAAATTGCAAGGGGTTAAGACAATTGTTAGTGGCTTTTACAATCAATGCTTTGTTGTTACGAGTGATGCTCAAGGAAGAGGTGTGTTTTTAGTGCACGTTTAAAAGATTCCATGGTAGGATGGGGTGGTTGTCACCAGGGCCGCCGAGAGCCAGCCGGGACCCCGGGACAGACGACTTTCCGGGCCCCTTGTAATTGTAATCGTAAATTATTTTCCGAGTATATAATAATATGTTTACAATTCGATTGTAAATATCTACATTTCATTCAGTAACGAAATATACACTGCAAACGGGGGGTCGGTCATTTCGTCACAAAACCATTTCGTCCCACACAAAAGTCACACGATTGTCCATTTCGTCACACGTATGGTCCATTTCGTCACATAGACAGAAATGTCAAATCGTCACAAGCCCAATCAGCGAATTCTCTGCATATAATAATAATAAGCAAACAAAGTCAAAATACAAGTTCACAATACAATAATGACAAAATCTATAATGTAAAAGATTGTTTAACAGAGAAAAATCACGCGTATTTGGCACTGTAAGATTTATAATATTATAATATTAAACGTTAATAGCTACTTGTTACATTGGTGCTCGATTCGCCTTTTGGGTTTGTAGGTCGAGTTCTCCCCTTTCCGGTGACAAAACTTTCCTCCCTACCTCCTACCCTTCCATCCTGGCCATCCACATACCGCGCACACACCGTCTCTAAACTTTTATCTTTCTCATGCTAACCTCCTCTTTATTATCCTCCTCCAGCTCCAAACTTCTAGTGACACCACCAATGTTTTTGCAATAATGTGTCCTATTTTGCTGGCTGCGATAGTATTACAGGATAATATAGTCTCATTATATCAAGGATCTACTGTGTGGACAAATGTATATGTTAGTTTGGTGATGGAGAAACGGTTAAAGAAAGTCTCAGTGTTGTTTAGTAACTACGAAAAAAAGCAGCCTTGATATTTCTCGCTTACAGGCTGCAGCGCTAGAGGCGGTCCCCATCCTCTCGGTTCACAGAGTGGCCACACATCAGTAACATATCTACCTCTTCACTTTTAATTCAGATTTGCTTGCAGGGACCGCCCCCCTCCCCCCGTAGTGGCACATGTGTCCAACAATCTCAATGCACGAACGTTCTTCTAGACGTTTCACACGTGATAAAATCTTCAGTGACCAGCGGCCTTCCGCCTCCGGGCTTGTCCAACGAGAATATGATACCGCTGACTACACTTCTCACCCCAGGCCCGTCTACCTCGAATTTGTATACTGCAGACTTCAAACTCAACGTCTGCATGTGTAATACTTGGGTGTTCTGTCCTCAGATTTTTCTTTACAAGAAAAAGAAAAGGAGATGAAGAAAAAGAAAAAAAAATCCACTAAGGCCGGGCCCCCTTCACAGCCGCGGGCCCGGGTACACCAGACCCCCCTGTCCCCCCCTCTCGTCAGGCCTGGTTGTCACTTCCCACCCAGACACGGCAAGTGCCAATACACTAGGTTGGTGGGCGGGGAGGGGTGGCGGATATATCTTCCAAGGAAGACACAGACACTAAGCCTGGGAAGACATGTCATCCGTGAAAGTTTAGTCAGACATGCGAGCTTCAACAGCTTCGACACTGCTGGGCCAAAATAATTCATGTGTGTCTCTATATCAGGCTCATTCTTGTATGGAAGATAACTTCCCTTGGCTCTGTGTGCACAGAGTTGTGAAAATTTCCCATCGGTACTAGCAGTACACCATGCAGTGTCGTGTGGTTGTTATGTGAGCTATTGCTTCTTTTTTTTCTTTGTTCTATATTTAAACCAGCGAGCGCTCTGACATTCCTTTTCTAATTAAAACAAGACAGGACCTTTAAGAGACTGATAGAGTTCGTGTAGGAACGATTGCGTGAGTGTTAGGCACGCATATATGAGTGTATGTAATATACGCCAAGGGCTGTACTACAATACAACATGTACAGCTCGGTACGCCAAACGCGCACTGCATGCACCTCTAAATACCCGCACGTGAAGAACGCCCATAGCTATACAGCGTAAGGGCTGTCTATACTCGATATTTTAGTTCACCAAAAATTAATAAAAACTAAAGCACTCACCGCGGACAGATAAAAATAAAATGACGAAACGATTGAGTTCCTTAACATTAAAAAAAATATATATATATATATATCGTTTTGACAGAGACAGACCGAGGTTCTGCCGAAGTACTTTCAGTTTCATTAACAGATATTTTGAGAAAAATGTTCGACAGTGTCAGATAACTAGTACCTACCCTGATAAAGTGCACACCTGGTGCGCACAGTGGTGCCAGACGGCGATGGGTTGTCTGCTGCTTTAGGTGCGTTGCAGACTGACACTCAAGTCCCGACACCTCGATCGAGTCATTCTGATTTCTAACCTTCGTCGCTGTCAGTTATTTTGGTGTCTGATGTAAAGAAACACTCCTTGGTGCGGCAGCCTTGGTAAAACCCGTTCACCTTGACCGGATAGTGTCATCAAATATTGTAAACACTTTGTCAAACATATTAAAGCGGTTGTGATGTGAGATTGTGGGGAATCCCCCTTCCGCCCACAATGCATGGATGTTGTATGATGTCGCACGCAAACTGGTTGTTGTTGTTGTGCTGGTGGGTGCATTACAGCAGTCACGAACACTCGCTGTAGGGACAGTAGGGTCGTGTGTCAGTCTTTCTTATCTTTAGGTCGCTGGTGCTAGAGTTGACGACATTTACTGAACGACCGGCATGTTCTGGCAACTGCCATATGTGAGACGGTTCATGTCACGTCATCAAAACATGTGTGGAGGACAGCGAGCCTCCCATCGCTCAGTCGCTGTAACTGAAAAGGCACTTCGGTGCTACCGCTACAGTCATTATGATTACTTTTGTTGTCTTTTAAGTTTGGAAACCGAAGTGACTAGGAAGTGACAGTTACCACACCGACACTGTCTTTATGTGTACTACGTGTACACAAAACATTTGATTCCACTGTTGCAGACGACCCAGTGACCGCTGTTGCCAATTTGATGCTGGAAAAAAAACTTATTATTTTCATTGAAATTAAAGTTTAATGAAGAAAACAATCTTACTGACACTGCCGGAATACTAACTGTATATTTTATCCTTGTTCAGTGGAGACTTTTCTGTTGGCATTTTAATTTTTTTTTTTGCCGTAAATTTCAGTCTACTGAGCGCACCTGTTTATAAGCCGCACCCACTAAATTTTGGGGAAAATCTCACCTTTTTTCACAATTATGCCGCACGGGTATATAAGCCACAGATATATACAACATGAAAGCTGCATCGTAGGCATTCGTCTCGTTTTTGGCATGATGAGGGTGTGTACTTCAGCAACTGATCTGAATGCTTCAATTGTATGTGATTTTGATTTTAAAATGTAAACAGTTAACAAAGTTAATATGAAGGTCATCAAAAACTTAATCGGAATCTGAAAACTCCCGAAAACTCCCCAAACAAGGCGCATCGTTGTTTAAAGCTGGGGAAAAAAGTCATGGGTATTCTCTCAGTACACACAGGTGCTGCTGTCACTGTACAAATGATAAAAAGTATTTTTTTTTAGATGATTCAGCTTTCTATAGTTTAATTCCATTTAAGATTTTAAATTCCCCAGAAAATGATAAATAAATGACACTTTATATCCACAGCAGGTCATACATCCACACATCATGCAATATGTCGATGTCTATTGTTTATCTTAGACAGCCTTTATGCTGTCTGATGTTTATCTTAAAGATATCCTATACTGTTATCTTACAGACATCCTTTATGCTGTCTGATGTTTATCTTAAAGATATCCTATACTCTTATCTTACAGAAATCCTTTATGCTGTCTGATATTTATCTTAAAGATATCCTATACTCTTATTTTACAGACATCCTTTATGCTGTCTGCTGTTTATCTTAAAGACATCATATACATTGTTATCTTACATCCATCCTATACTGTTGGTTTTCTTATATGTCCTATACTCTGCTGTTTATTTTACATACATCCTACACTGTTGTTTAGTTATGTTCTTTTCGATACATCATTATCCTTCGAGAATCATGTCAACTCAGTTTGCAAATCCATCTTTCTGGAACTGTGCAGGATCAGCAGCATCAGACATATACTCTCTGTTGCCTCTACCAAGCAGCTATGTTGGCATTTGGGTTGTCCCTCGTGTTCTATCCATTTAGTCCATGTCTCTTCCCCATTTTAAGCGCTAAGAGCATGCTCTCTATGAGTGTGAATATGCACTATAAAAAAATCTTCCTTTATTATTATTGTCCAGGCTCGACTGCTGTGACTCTCTGTTCATAGATCTTCCAACTTGATGTGAATGGAGATGTATGTGCACATATATATATATATATCACACATATACATCATATACACATATATAGCACACACATATTTCACCCACATAACTATCACACCCACACACACACACACATATGTACATATAAAACACATACATATGTGTATTAGTAGATTTACTACTTGTCACAATTCTGTATATTATTGTCATTAAAGTGACTGGGAACAAGCAAAATCATGTACTGAAGATTAGACAACTACTATGCAGTGGTCTGTTTGTCCATAAGGACGCCAGACTTATATAAGTACAGTAAGCCAGTCAATGACAAATCTCTGTTCTCTTTCAGCACGTATGCACACACACACACACACTCTCTCTCTCTGAATTTCTGAACAAGCGAGACTGCAATCAACCAGTTAGAAGCAACTCTATGGATGATTAGAAAACTGGAAGATTGTCCAGGACACCTTAAGACCGTTCTGGACAGTCTCAAGATTGTCAAAGACAACCTCCTAAGATTGTCCTTAAGATTGTGGACATACAGGCTTTTTCTAACCTCTACCACCTATGGCATATAACAATGATACAAATGTTAGTAGACAACAATTTCCAAGCAATCACAAAGACATCATGATCTCCAACCTGCTGTACAAAATATAATTTTCTTATCAATAAACAATGACTATTTATGCAACAAAAGCCCCTTATTTCCTGCATTCCACAATCTTTTTCTACAGAAACCATGGGTATCACCTGATGCAGACTCACTGCTCACAGTAAAGAGTTCTACAGATGTGTGTGGTACCAGTCTGTCACAAGCTTGCCTTAGTACAATGGGTGAATGTACACCAAATGTCAATTCCCACCAGATAAGGCAAATGGTGAAGGCTGGAAATGTTTCTGGAGGAAAAAATTATCTAAATGGATTCAAGTACAAACGTATTTCAGATTTTGACATAGACAACCCTGCTGACCCATACAATTGTGGTATATGCAGTCAATTCAAGCCAGGAATTCCTTTTTTTCAATGATCAATAGATTATACAAAAGGCAACAAGCCACTTAAACTATTCCTATAAAAATTAAGAAAAATAACCAAAACATAGAATATGCAAAGGTCTCTGAAGAGACATCAAGAGGTCATTCAGAAAAACTCAAGTTCAATGTAATGCTGCAAGACAGATCACACAAATGAATGGAACAAGGAAAGTGATCTACAACATGCTGGCATTGAGACAGCTCTTCTGATGTCACTAGTGGCAAGGAACATTTTCTGCTGTTTTGCATTGAATTCTGAACTGTAGTACATGTACTAGTATTTTTCATATGTTTAGTTAAATAACTATTAATATAACTACTAATCGCTATATAACACCAATATTATTTAAACTTTTATTTTACTGATTAATTTTTACTCAATAAAATGAAATATTTTCAACGGCTATAACAGGTCACCATAGCTGGTTCTCTGTTTGCCCATAAAATCTAAGTTACACAGACAAATACCATTCTGACCAACACCCACTCTGTGACAAACACATTACAACGCAAAAAGGTCAGAAGTGGAAGCTGAATATCCTTGCTATGTAGATCTTTTATGCAATGATTGATGCTTTCCTGTTAGTACCATGTGCCATGTTTCTAATGGTTGATGCTCAACTTCATGTTAGTACTATGTGACATGTCTCTAAGTTGCTAACAGCAGTAATATCAGGTTGATTTCTTACCAAACAAGTGATTTAAAATGATGAAGACCAGCCCCCAACAATCAAAAACTAGCCACACTATATATATATAAGGATCACAACTTAAGAACTTTGAAAATGAAATATACATCAATATATATGCCACCCTGTATCATAAACTGTCCTAAAAGTGTTAAAGTCATTAAAAAAACAGTAAGACCAAAGTCATCAGTAAATACTGGTTTTTAAATATAACAAATGTCACAGAAAACAGTAAAAAACACTAAAAATCTAATAAAGGTTACCACTTCAATGCTTCCAAGACTAAACAACTTTTACATCATGTTTTGTTACTTAGACAAGAGATGCCCTGAAGGTATATGTCAACCCCTTCTAAAGTTCTGTCATGTGTCACTGAGGTATATCAAAGCACATTTTGTAACTCTATGACTGTTTTGAAGTGCACACGCACACGCACACGCACACACACACACACAAACACACACAAGCATGTAATAACTAGACTGGAATATAAAAATTTTTATGCCTGAAGCCCCCAAGCTAAAAGCTGTCAAAGTACATGTCAACAAACATTCACCAGTTCAACAACCCAGCCGCCAACATAAGCATTTGGAAAGTTAAAAACAACAAAAGATCAGCTTTAACTTAACTTCAGAGAAAGGTTCTCAAGCAAAGGGACATAGCTTGAAAGGTCATTTCCCATATCTTGGGGTGGCCCCAAAAAACAGTCACAAGACTTATGTGTCAAAGTCTCTGTCTCTTACACACACACACACACACACAGGTACTGAGGCTCTATCACAACTGTTACTGGACTTTTTTTTTAATCAGCACTCATAATACTGAAAAGCCAATTTCAGCAGTCTCAATGTTTGCGGCTGGTCAATAGCTGGACTTAAATTATTTTGAAAATTCTCTACACATAAACTTTCTCCTGTTCTAGGAAATGTATGACATGCTATGTAGAGAGATCTTATGTGTCTCCATGGAGCTATCCTGTGTGTCATTGTAGAGCTGTTCTGTGTGATAAAATGTGGAGTTGAAAACTCACTAACAACTGACAGCTAGCATAATACAGAATTTTACTTTGTGGCACAATGACATGGAGCTATCCAGACTTATGACATGGTATCATGTTCGCTCTCACTGGTGAGTTGTGTCCTGCTGTGTGGCATGATGATGTAAAACTATTCTAGTGACACTAAAACTTTGTCATGTGACCATCTTTAACCACTGAGGTGTGGCCTCCTACAAAGCAGAATATACGGCTTCTGTATAGCTGTGCTGCTGATGGAGTCTTCATTAAAGCAAAGTTTTGGATACATTTACTTTGCAGATTGATGACAAAATCCTCATCTTTTTTAACGCCTGATCCCACTGCCATGTATGCATTTTTGTGGAATGAAAATGTTTACATAGAACACATAAACAAATTTCATGGGAAATCATATGTTGAAAAACAATTTAAATAAAAAGTTAAAATACTTGAAATTTAGAAGTTTTCTTTCACTTGCAATGTCAAGAATTTCAAGAAAATTCATGTAGTAATACTTATTTTTAGGATTTAAAACACGTTAGAGCTATGCTTCTGTCAAAACTGGGACTTTTTCACTGGTACTTGAATAGCTGGGACAATAGTACTATTCATAAAAATAAATGGTACTCATATACTGTTTTTACAAAGGGACAAGCCATGTGGTACATAGACACCTACTGCTTTCCAGCAAATGGTTGGACGTTACAAATATGCCAGCCAAACAGTATGATCTCATGGGCAAGTTATAAATATGGAGGTCAAATAGTACCATCTCATGGGCATGCACACATTTATGTTCACCATTGTTACTAACATCATTAATATAAATCTCTGCAACATGGGCACACTGCTTGAGAATGACCACAATCTACCCATCTTAGTGGCACTAAAATGACTCAGTACTTCATGGGGGAAGCCAGAAAGGCCCAGTCTGCAGTGAGTAAAACTAAAATGTCCCAGTCTCTTGCGATACAACCAAATCAATCCTGAGGGTATGTGTACACCAAAAACATAAGCGCCAACCACTTGCATACTCTAAGAACATCACTGAAACATTAGTCTTGGAAGGGTGGCTGCTTCTTGGTACTTTATGCTTCATCAGTATCCCAGGTCACATGAAGAGGAGCTAGTCCACCCTGAAAACAGGTGCTAGAGACAAAGGATAATGGAAATGAGATCTGAGCCAATGGCCCACAACCCTAGAAACACTTTACTACTGAGCCATCCTAGTATTTACCACTGTACCAACCGGCCTCCTTAGTCTTTAGAAACCACTTCTAGCACATGTCCCTTCTGACCCGTAGTCAGTCAAGTTTTCTCTATTGACCTGAAGTTCCACAATTCCCATTCCTTTTGCAAAGACAAACTTTCATTCCTATCATCTTGGATCATCTCTTAAGTCGTCCTTCAAAGCACCTACATTTTCCTGTGCAGAATCTCTGTGGTTCGCAACAAATTTGTCCAAACCATTTGTCTCTGGAATGACTTTACCTTCTCTTGCATTCTGCGTCTTGGCAACCTCCTGTGACTGGTGGTGATTAAAATTTACATCTGCATGCTTCACTCTGGTTTTCAGCTCATACACCAGACCTGCTGGTACAGGGATATCCTCTTCAATAAATGTCTCACGCACCCTTTGCAGAAATAAATCTTTAGCAAACTGATACAGCTCAATATCCAGATAGTTTAGTTTGGCAACCTTGTTCAGGTCATCCTGGCTGATTGGCTGTCGGCTTGTGTGGGTGCTCTCATGCTGCTTGAAGTCCTCCACAAAGTGCAGATTGAGGGTGTGTTCAAAGAGAAACTGAGTGTAATTCTGGTATTCCGATAAGCCAAAGAACGCCATATCCATTAGGTTTTCTTTGGCACTCTCAAGGAGGATTGCATTGCGCTCTTCCTCTGTCATTCCTGAACTGTTGTAGCAGTTGGCCTTGGAAAGGTTGGCCAGCATGCGAGTCTGGCGGTTGATAGCCAAGTTATGTTTACAGGCCATGAACTCCATCAGCGTCACACCCTATAACAGAAACAAATGACAATTATTCAAATTTAATACCAAATAGTTTCTTCTAAAAATATGTAGACATAATTCCATAGAGATTTCCATTATCATTATTCCTTTATCACTGTGTCAGTGACTGGTAGATATTGCCAAGAGCTTGCTAACTACAGTGGTCTGTTGTATCTATGCCTGATACTTGATGGTGACATTTTAACACTACTACATCTTAAAGAACAGAACAGACTATTAGTCTTTTAGGATCATATTAACTCAAAGTTTCGACTCATTTTGACAGAGCAGTGTAGATTACTAGCCTTTTAGGATCATATCAGCAGAGTTTAGACTCTAAGAACAGCTAGCCCTTTAGGTTCATATTAAAATAATAGTATAAACACTAAAGGCTACCAGCTCTTTGTACTAATATAAAGCAGTGTAACAATGTAGTGTATAAATATATGACCACCACCATCAGCTATGTGGGGCCCACATATGTAAAAGAGAAAGTGATGTTTACTCCACTACTACATGTAGTGCTATGTATGAGGCAGGGTTAGCCATAATGTTTACTCCACTATTTCACATAGTACTATGTGCCATTTTCTATCATGCCTACTCCACGACATGTAGTACTGTTGCACCATATTTTATACACTGTACTCCACTACTACATATAGGACTATGTTGCCCCCAAATGGATAAAATCTTATCTTTTCACTATGTTAACTATTTCATGTGGTTTTACATCCCTTAGAACAGAAAGGTATTGATTTGAAGATCTGAATATTTTGTGTTCGCATCAAGAGAAAATTAGTGACATTGTACCCAGACATATATTATCATTTTGGAACTGTTTCAACTGTTTCATACACTTTAGTTCTTTTTCATTGTCCTCAGTAATTTTATATTTCAATACACTGCCTGCATTTGTGTATGCTTGCATTCTGGAACTGATGTACCTAATTTCCTCTGGGATTTATCTGGAAGTACCAAAGATGGATTAAGTTTAACAGTTTATAGTTGCATAAAAATATTATATGATGAACTATTTATAATTCTTATTTCCTCATATATTTATTCGTGATTTTTTTTTAATTCTTGAAATTCATGCATATATGAGTATGAATGCAAATGTCAAGGCCAGACAGCCAATGAGTTTAGGGAACAAATGTGTGTCTGACATTTGCATCTATGCACATGTCTATGCATACCTTAGGATCCATTATTTAACATGTTAAGTATTTTATTGGATTATCTGAAGCCCTCATGCTGATTTCCAGTTGACAGTGCTGGAATATGTCAATGCATGGAAATGTTACTGAAAACCTACAACTTTGGGCAAAAGTTTGAAAAGTGACATTTCAATGTCTCATCAAAAACTGTCTCAATTTATTTATTTATCCCATTTTGTATGCTGGACATTATCATCAAAAATCAGGCAGAAACTAGAGACCCCCAAACCAAATGTCTGAAGAAAATCTTCAGATATTCAAACCAAGTATAATCACCAACAAAGAAATCATCATAAGTGCCAGCTGCAAAAATATGACAACAATAATCCAAAAAAGAAGATGGAGAAAAGGCATGCATGCAGAATGAAATTAGAGGTACCATCTAACTATCCCATCAATGGACAGCTGATAGTAAGAGGAAACATGGTCAGCTTCAAGAAACATGGCAAAGTAAGTCGAGAGAGAACTAAAGGACCAAACACTAACTTGGAACAATATAACCAAACTTACTGCTGACTGAAAAAAATAGCGATCTCTAGTGGATGCATTTTGTACTATCTAGATAGAATAGTAAGCTTAAAATACAGTAACACTACAACCACCTCACACTAACCTCTGCTCCCTTGACATCCCTGCACACACACACACACACATGCACACAAACACATACCACTCTTCCAACATAAAGGTCGGGTGGTTGAGGGATAAAAATTGAATTAGGAAGTATTATTTCATACCCTCCAATCTCGTCCAGTGAAACAAAATGGTACATCCCTTATGGAGGCTTCCTGGCCATTACACTTTAGTGATGCAGACTTCCAGGTGGCACCACGATTCACATGAAGCCATTCACTGATGAATCGTTTCACAGGATCACGCAGTAGTGTCACATAAAAATATCTATAAAAAAAGGGGAAAAAAATTCTGTCTCTTAACAACCAAACAGCATCTACTCCTAAGCAATTTTAAAGTAAACAAAGTGACATCTGGAACACTAAACTGTCCTTTATTAGTTTACCTGCTTAAAGTTGACATTACAAATCTGATGATCTGTGTGACATAGTTTTGCTGTTGTACATTACTAATACTAATAATGCTAGGGATCTGTTCCACAAGAACTGAGTTACTATAAAAATGTGTGTAAAGTGAAAATTTGCATAATGTGAAAAGCTCTGTTTAAATGCATTGCCACTTGATGGAAAAATGATGACAGACCTCAACTATGGTACAGTAGGTCTATCTCACACATTTCTATTTCATAGTATTTGTTTTATTTCTAAGATTATTATTTTTTCTACATAAATATGAAATTTCTTCAAGGTCATCTTATTTTTTCCATTTATGATTGTTTCAGAATTCACATGGTCATTTTGTTGTTTTTGCATCAATCTTTTCCATCAAACTTGTTTGTGTTGCCACTTGATGGGGAAAGGATGACAAAGCTTTCTTTGTTCGCTCATGTCACCACTCCCCGCTCTACCACCACTCATGCTTGCTCCTGCGCACCCAAGGAATATCACCACTCCCCACTGTATCACCACTCTAGCCAAGGGAAAATGACCCAACTGCCTTATGGGCAATCTTGAGAAAGAAAAGGCTAAGAGAGTAAACTGCTATAGAAAATCATTATGCTAACACACTATCAACAAATGAAGATTTTCCATGACAAAAGAACTGGCCAGGGCCCAGTGCCTACAAGTTTGCAACCAGGATGACCCACTGGCTGAGGTTCATCTAGAGATGAAGACTGATGCCACCAAGTTCATAAGACGAGCGACAAGATCATGGATATAAGCTACAAAAGAAATCTTAAGCCAGATCAGTTGAAGCCCAAATCAAACAACTATGCATCCTACCAGAAGATGTGCTGCTGGACCCAAAATAGATACAAAAATCGAGAGAAGGAAAATCCACTGGTATGTGGAATAGCCACACACCACACTAGTGCAGCAAAGTGAAACAACTCATTCATGAGCTAAAATGGTACTGGTGGGACGTTGTGGGACTGGAGCAGGTCAGATCGACTTGCTGTCCTGCTTGCTATTGCACAAGACCTGAGTGGCGGGGATTATCACCTATCGCGTCTATCCAGATGTTCCCCAGACTACTAGCAGCAGTTAAGGGATAAATGAATAAATGAAAACTACTTTTGTTCAGTTCTTGTCAACTTTTGCTCGCAAAATGATTTGTTTTCAGCACATCAGTATACCAAAATTCATGCTAGTTTGCTCTCAGGAAGCTGCCAAAACATAGCTGAGGATGTAATAATAAAAAAGATGTGATTTATATAGCACATACTCATGCTTGTAAGGAGAGTGCTCTTAGTATTCGAGACAAGAATGAGACATGGACAACATACAAAGGATGGAAGAATAAACAGCAGTACTGATGACTGATAAAAGACAAATATAGAAAACACAAAGAGGAATTGGGTAACAAGAACTGAACATATTGTGAATCTGCAAAGAAAGACGAGTAGGAAAGTAGCCAATAGATGGAAAAAAAAAGGTGGGGGGGGGTAATGACTAGCACTGTGTTGACTGGTAGACTATTGTTAGTAGTAATGTTCAAGGAAGAGGTGTCTTTTAGTGCACTTTTAAAGGATTCAATGGTGGATAGGTAGCGGATATGGAAAAGGAGAGAGTTCCATTCTTTTTGCTGCACAGTAACTAAAAATCCTCCGACCATATGTTGTTCTGTTGTGAGGTACAGTTAGGATTAAGTCTTCAGATGAAAAAGATCCTAGTTGTCTGGAAAGAAGGGATGGGTAACCAGTGTAGAAAAGGAGATGGGGGAATAGGTGTTTTACCAGGAGCAACTAAAGCTATATCTGGGCAAGACAGCTAGCCCTGTAGTGTGTTTTACCTGAAGCCAGCAACCAAGGCTATATGAGTATATCAGGGCAAGGCAGCCAGCCCTGTAGTGCAGTAAAGGAAGAAAAGGAGTGACATGGTCCCATTAAAGCTAGCTGTTATAGGATACAACTAGCTACTGGTTACAGCTTCAAACTGTCACATGACTTTACATGGCCTGGGCTTAATTTTAACTGATGCTAAAAAAACAAAACAAACTAAAGTATCCTTATCACCCAGGCCTAATTTTAACTGATGCTAAAAAACAAAAACTAAAATATCCTTACCACCCAATTCCTTAAATGCAGTTCATTAGCAGCACATAATTCCACACTCCACGCGCCTGTTCAGTCTGCTCAGCTCAACATGAGATCGTACCTAATACCTCTGGTCAAACATCTCATTTCTACAACTTAACCTTTCTGCAATGTCGTCTCAATACCACACAAATCACTGCTCTTAATCAACAAGCAGTCTCACCAAACTCCAAAAAATCCTCCATAATGGCAAGAATATATGGACTCTATATTTTCTATATTTTCTATATTTTCCTCCAAAATAAATCTCTCAACCTCTTTGTATTATCTACCGAAGAAAATGCAAGCTCGCATAATAAAACACCATCATTAAAGAGGAAAGATCGTGTGACTTGCATAGTACAAGCAATCTCATGCTCATTTCCATTGTCCCACAGAGCACTGCTACTTCAGTGCAGGCTGAGTGCACCCTCTGCTGCTGGCTTCCACCATATCAAATTCTACCCTAAAGCCTTTCACACCTTTGAATTGGTTCCACCACGAACATCTTTAGGTGGACGCCTGTGCGATATTTTAACAGTTTGTAGCCATAGATCAGGTTCACTACAAAATACAATCTGTACAAATCCCTGGTACCACTGATCCTGCTCTATGGATGTGACACATTGATTCTGCTGGTTGAAACAGAAAGAAGAATCCAGGCATTCGAGAACAAGTGCCTGAGGAGGCTGCTCCGCATCTCACAAAGAGAACATAGAAACAATGACTTTGTATGAAAAAAAAAGATTCCCACACTCATAGGACACCAGGAACATCTACTATCAACAGTCAAGCGACGTAACCTGGTTTCCTTTGGTCATGTGACCCAGCATGACACCTTGTCAAAGACTATCCTGGAGGGTAGTCAACACTGCAGTGGCCAGAGGAAGAACTGGCTGATGACTGTCAGACTGGACTGATCATCCAGTACAGGACCTGCTAACTATCGCCCAAAATAGGCAAGAGTGGCAGGCCCTGTCAGCTGCCACATCTATCCATGTGCTCCCCCTAACCACAGGTACTGTCAAGGGAGAACTGACGGACTGAACACTTCAACACAGATACGGGGTAAAGTAAACAATAAAATATAACATTCAACAGTGACATGACAAAGGCAGACCAGAATGACAATCTGAAGATGTCAACTCCTTTCTAGAGCACATTATTTTGTCAGCTTGTCCTCGGTGCTGATGTGTCACTAAAAATTACTGGTGGTAATTTGTAATTGTACTGACACCATTACCTAAAGACTGCAAGATGAAATCTACATACAGTAGAAGTTTAGGGTTAGAAGAGACTTAAATACAGTAAAAATTTATTCATGGTATTTTTGACATGTAACCAGAAATCACTGGTGGTTACTATTTGTAACTGTGCCAACACCACTACCTAGAGGCAGTGAGAAGAAACAGCAAAAGCTCATGCATGGTATTTCTGCAAGTCGCCTTTGCTAGTTAACAACAAAAAATCCTAATCTTTTTCCTTTTATAAATTGTAAAACGTTTAATTTACAGTTGCTAGTCAACGCTATAATACACAGCATGTGGTACCTATCCTGACTGAATGCTGACCTCACAAAACTTGTTGACAATGCAACATACCATACAGATTAACCAACAGTTTGTCTTTCGAAAGGTTTTAACCCAGATATATAACTAGTTTGGTGTAATAAACTTTAAACAGTTAAGTCCAAATTTTAGATGCACCTTTCCAGAACGACAACATCACTGTGACCCTGTCCTGCACATGAGCATGCATAACAGGTGTCTAATTTACTTCATGTATGAGTGAGTGTATGTTGTAGAAGTGCAAATATGGGTGCATGGTTGTTGATGATTAATTCTATGTATTATTTATGTAAAATGCTCTAAGCAAATCTTTGGAAAGATGTTATATAAATCCTCATCATTATTATTCTTAAGTTCACTGTATTATTATTATACTAAGCTGCCACTTGCTCCCATGATTTATGTGAGGTCCAAAGTACACTTCTGGATGGTGCAGGATTTAGAATATTTAGATGTTTCCTCTGAGAGTGGTAAACTATGCTGTGCTCAAGCCATTCTTTTTTTATAAAAACTGCCATAAAAACATTTAGTTTACTTAAGTTCCACTTGAAATTTGTTCTGTTGAGCTAGGAATGTGCTAAGGATAACTGTAATATTTCCTAATAGTCCTCTGTGTTGTGCTACTCAGAGTAAATCCTGCAAGAGGTGGGGTAAAAAACTTGGATAACTAAAACATCTGTTTGAGTGTTATACTCAAAGCTTGGCTTGTGTCTCTATTTTTCATATTCTCTTACACCTAAATAATTTTGTAACATAAGATAAAAAAGGAAGAAGCATAATTCTACATTTCTGATGCGTCAACAATCTCACCTTCTCCTCTTGTGTCCGTAGGTCGCCTGAAAGTAGTCGTTAACACATGCTTTCAACTCTGTCCAGTCAGCATGAAGTCCACATTTCCAGCCAGTAGAATAACGGCTGAAAAGCCACACCTCCTTGTTCGCTGTCAGACAATCACAATGTTTTTTCTCTTTCTCGTCTGTGTGAAGACAGGTACAACGTGGATTTACTGCCAAGTGTTCCACCAAATGCTTACCGAAAGTTGTTCCGCCGGTTTTTTGTATATGCAAAAAAACTATCACATCTTGATTTTCAATGTTGACTGCGAAGTCTTTGTTCAGTATTTCTCGAGAAAAATTGTTTCTGATATAAGTACCTGCAAAGTATGCTTCGTAGTTATTTCTGAAAGAGGCTGGGTTTGACTTTTGCAGGGCGCAGTTCGAACCATTGCACAAAACGTAGCCTAGGAACAGGATCCCTAAAAGGCAAAAGCAAGCTAAAGCACCGAGTCGAAATTTCCAAGTCTTAATCCCAGCCATTGAATTTTAAACAGCAGAATACCTTAAAGGCAGGATAAATGGCTGAAAACACATAGCATAAACTCAAATCTATCCAAAATCATCGCTCGAACTGCGCTAGAGGCGTTTCTTTTCAACAATAGAATCCTGTCAAAACAAATGCGAACGGTCTCCTTATTTTCACAGACGACTTCCGTCCAGAACACTCACCTTTGACCTCTTCGAGTTCGGCAACATCCGACTGATTTCGGATGCGAAACCTCGCGAAGCAGCCGTTGAACTGCTGACTATAGGTTGTGTTTAGCTGTTGTTATGCTCGTGCCTCCAGATATGTTTTTATAACGTTGAAACCCTTTATTGCACGGAAAAGTTGTCGATCGTAACACGTTGTAGGTCGACTGGTGCTTGCGCTGCCACCCTCTGGCTTCGCACGTACGTTTCCTACACCAAGAAAGCTACTGTAGGGTGCTCGTAACTAATAAAATAAAGCAAAGAGAGCTAAGATTTTTCCTTAACAAAAGTTCTGTTTTCTTGCATTTAGAACTACTTTCCGAACAAGTCATGTCGTCAAGTACGTCCACGCGTGCGCATATGTTGCAGACGGGGGCCGGTCGATTCGCCCCAAGACCAATTCGTCCCTACCAATTCGCCCCACACCGAAAGTCAATTCGTCCCACGCATGGTCCAATTCGTCCCAAGACAGAAAAGTCAATTCGTCCCAAGCTCAAAAAGGCACTGAAACAAGTAGCTATTAACGTCAAATATGACCAAAAGAGTCATATGTCTTTCGAACAATAGAGTTATAATTAGATACGCAATCTCAGCTGCCTATGTTAAGCAGAGCCATGCGAATAAGTTAAGCCACCATTTTACTAAACAAAGATGGCCACTAGTCGATACGCGCGCAGCGCACGTATCTTACAATGGCAAATAGACGTGATTTTTCTTTTAGATTTTCTCAGCGTTTTGTTGTGAACTTGTAGTTTGATTTTTTAAATTTTTGCTTATCATTATTAAAAATGTCCGTTAGCCAATAGGCTTGCAGCGGACATATCTTCCTTGAGCATTTTAATACTCCTAACACAGTCCGCACAATGCTCGTCCTTACCCTCCCCCTTCTGCTCTTGCTACTTGTCTACCCATCTTTCTCTGCAGAATCGCTATATTTTCTATGTTTCTGTTACTTGGTGTCTTTTTGTGTTTTCCATCTTTGTTTTCTGTTTGTCGTCAATATTGTCGTTTATTCTTATGCCCTCGTGTTCTATCCATTTAGTCTATGTCTATTACTTGTTTTAAGCTCTAATAGCATATGCTCATCTCTATGAGTGTGAATATGTGCTATAAAAATCTTCATTTATTATTATTAGTATATTATCTTACAATGGCAAATAGACATTATGTTTCTCTTCAATTAACACAATGTTTTAGATTTTGTTGAGAACTTGTCGCTGTCGTTAGTCTTTAGCTGGAGGTCGTCGCAGAGACGTCGCGGATCGAGTAGAGTCAATAGACATTGAGATTAAAAGCACATCGTAAAAAAAATGTTGGAATAAAACTAAATTAAATTTTAAAAATCTCATTTTTACTTATACAAAATACAAGTTCACAATAAAATGATGACAAAATCTTTAATTTAAAACATATTAATAATAGTCACGTCTATTTGTGAATGCGGCAGCATGAGTACAAGTGTGAACGTGATAGCATGAGTTAGTCAGTCGTCCCTTGCCTGGCGTTAGGGGCAGCACATGGATAGATGCGGCAGCTGACAGGGACCGCCACTCTTGCTTATTGTGGGCGATAGTGAGCAGGTCCTGTACAGGACGACCAGTCCAGTCTTTGACATTCGTAAGCCAGTTCTTCCTCTGGCCACCGCGATGTCGGCCACCCTCCGAGGTGCCTTGAAGGACAGTCTTCGACAAGGTGTCGTGCCAGGTCACATGGCCAAAGAAGACCAGCTTACGTCGCTTGGCTGTTGATAGGAGAGGTTCCTGCATGTGTCCTACGAGTGTGGCCATCTTGTTTCTTACAAAGTCGTTGGTTTTATGTTCTTTGTATGAGATCCGGAGCAGCCTCCTCAAGCACTTGTTCTCAAATGATTGGATTCTCCTTTCTGTTTTGGCGAGCGCAGTCCACGTGTTGCATCTGTAGAGCAGGATCGGTACTACTGGGGATTTGTATAGCTTGTACTTGGTAGTGAGCCTAGCCATTGTTGCTGTCCTGATGCGGATGTCTGGCGTGGAGCTGCCGTCCTTGAAGAGGGTGGATCCCAAGTATTTGAAGCAGCTTATCTCTTCAGTCTTCAAGCTGTACCCCGTTCATATAGATCTCTGCTTTGCCGTTGCCATTGATTATAACTTTGCTCTTTTCAGTGCGGGTGCCCATTCCACATGCATTTGAGGTGCCTGTCAGTCTGTTGGTGAGGTCTTGCAGTTCTTTGTTAGTACCTGCTAACAGATCTATGTCATCTTCAAAGCATAGGTTGCAGATTGGTCTTCCACCAGTTGAAATGGAAGTGTGATGGTCGTGAAGAGCTTCGAGCATAATGTTCTCCAAGAATTTATTAAGCAGCACCAGTGATAGGGGATGTACCTTGACGTACCCCTACTGAGGTGCGAAAGAAAGCTCCTGGTTGTTTAGCAGTACTATCCTCGTTGAGCTTTTATACAGCAATTCAACGACTTGAACGAGGCCTTCTTCGATGTTGAATTTTCGCATCACATGCCAGACTCTGTCAAATGCCTTTTTAAAGTCAATGAAGTTGTGGTAAAAGTCCCGCTGATGCTGAAGATGCTTTTCTATAAGAAGACGACAGTTGAAGATCTGCTCAACTGTGCTTCTACGTGGTCTGAAGCCAGCCTGTTCTTCTGCTAGCAGCTATTCTGCAGTGGTTCTGATGCGGTTCTGTATGACCTTCAGCATGAATTTGCTTGGGTGGCTGATAAGGCCTATAGTTCTGTAGTTCTGGCACTGTTTGCTGTTCCCTTTCTTTGGGAGGGGTGTGATTAGTGACTGCCTCCATTCTTTGGACCATTCCTTTCGCTCCCAGACTCTTTGGCACAGGACAGTGAGGGCCTTTGTAGTTTCTTCCCTGCCCTGCTTGAGCATCTCAGCTGGTACATTATCAACGCCTGGCGACTTTCCTCTCTTCAGACTATGTACAGCTCTTTCGACCTCTTCCCGTAAGACTGGTAGGTCTACGGGTTCGCTGTCTCTAGCCTAAGAGAGTTCAACTTTAAAATCCTACATGTAAGTTTTCAAAAACTGATTCCATTTTTCTCATTAACTGGCTGTTATCCTGCCAGCAAAATCAGCAAACTGTAGACTGAAACTAACAAACCAAATACAGGTGCTGATCAAGTCATGAAATCCTACTTGTAATGTGCTATATCCCTCAAATGGCTCAAAGCACACAAATACAACATTAAGTTCAAAGCTCAAAATACATTATATCCATGTACACGAGCACTCTTGTAAAATCAGATGCTACTGAGAAAAAGGGGACAGGCAAATGTGAAGTCAAATAGAATTGTAATTGAAATTTAATGTTGACATAGCCTTTTTTTTTTTTAAATTGGCGTTTTACGCCGAGCCAGCAACTAAGGCTATATCACGGCAAGGCAGCCAGCCCTGTAAACAGAAGCCAGATGCAGAGAAAGAACAGCGTGCCCGAGACGAGAACTGAACCCAGGACAGCCAACCTTCACTGTATTGGTGACAGGCGGTAACCGTTGCGCTACGGGACCGCCCTCTTTGACATAGCCTGGCCTTCATTTAGAAATGTAATGTTGACATATTCTGATCCTCATTTAGAAAACCCAGCTCTCTCCCTCTTCTGCGTTTATATGCCCCAATAAATCTCTTTTCTAGTGAGAACTGTTGGGTAAGCTGGGCTAGTCTTCAGCCACTGGCCTCAAGCCAGTACCCTTCTAGAACATACCACGCATAGGCCTGAGCTGACCTAAAACCAGTGATTTCCCAGTTGAGTGCATTACCTCCCTTGTATAAATAATGGCTCTAAAACAGTAAAATAGTACAAAGCTCTTTTCTCTCACATCTGAGTATATACACACATGCACATATATGTATGCACACACACACAGAACTTCATTCACACAAACTTTCCAAAATAGTCAAGAGACAGCCAGCCATTGATCATTTAATCACTGATGCTATTCACGAATGAAAAAATTTCAGCAAAAATAACCTTCAGCCTCACTTAGTCTCTTTTACTGTCCTCTGATTCCTAGAGAGTTTCCCTCTCCTGAATAGTCATATAGCTTGAGGCATTTTCTCCTACATTGCCTCTCTCTGTTTCTCTATAGTTCTCTGGAACTATAATGTTTATTCTTTCTATGGAGTTTTCTGTGTTGTTTTCTGTTTCTCTATAGTTCTCTGTTTGTCTGCTGTGTTCTGTCTCTAAGCAATTGCTCGTTTCTCCTATACTTCTTTTTTCTGTCAAACACTCTACACTCTGCTCTGTTTCTCTATAGTTCTCTATTTGTCTGTTGTGTTCTGTCTCAAAGCAATTGCTCATTTCTCCTGTATTTCTTGTATCTGTCAAGCAGTCTACACTCCGCTCTGTTTCTCTCATGTCTTCTGAATAGATGTCAGTCTCTACTTGCATGCTGCCAGTCTCTGTAACACTATAGACATCCGTCTCTCCTTGCATGCTGACAGTCTCAGTAGCACCTTCATCATAGCCAGGCAACCTCAGCCTCCACAACCGCAAGGTGTTCTCCTCCACATCTTTCTCTTCCAGCTCTTCTTTGTCTGAATCATCATCAGAGCTGTCATCTTTAATGATTGCACGAAGGGGGAAATGCCGCTGGCCAGATGCTGTAGTCAGGAGTGGGTAGCTGGGATGGGCGCTAGAAAAACACATTCACTGCAGATTTACTTATCAACTCTCACTTATACACCTTGATGTAGCTCTCACATCTACACCTTGATATAGCTCTTGTATCTACACCTTGACATAGCTCTCACATCTACATCTTGATATAACCAAAGGGTCATCTATGAGCATACTATGCACCCGCTTCTGCCTACAAGTGTACAATTATAAAAGATGAGACAAAAGCTCTTGACATCTCTGCTTCTCCATCAACTCAAATTACTGGTCACAGCAAAATGAAGACGATCAGGATTCCAGCATGCCAAACAGCAATTTCTTACCATCAAAAAGTTGTTCAACACCCAATAGAACTGTTAGTGTCATAATCAACAGCTAGACTAGCAGCAGAATTATACTTTCTGGTCATCCTCACAAAATGCAAAGCAGCATACCTGCACCCATTTGTGGTATCAGCATGGGCCTGAAAGTTGATGATGGGGTCAAGGTGTGGCCACGGAGTGTGTACATTTTCTCTTGGTTCAGATGCCAGGTCCCATACACTGACTGTGCCATTGTGGTTACCAGACAGAAGATATCTACCAGTGCTGCAAAACAATATGATTACATCTTAAGCTGTGTAATTCTTTTTCCTTTGTAAATGCCTCATACTCCAAATTATTATAATGGCGCACTAGCAACCAAAAATGAAAAACAGCGAACAGTTTCTCAAATTATTCTTTCTCATACAGCCTTTATTTACAGCAGGTGCACATGAGCACAAGGGTGAAAGCGTGCACACACACACACACACACACATAGAGCATAAAAATGACAGACTTGAAATATATATTCAAAGGGCAAAATGTAGAGCTAGGAATGGATGAGATAAAGTACTTAGTAAGACACAAGGATGCATGTGTATAGGAAGACACAAATAATTAAACAAATTCCCTAATACAAACCAGTCTATGTCAAAATACATGCGTTGATTAGTCTGCACATAGCGATACATAACCAACAGCTCTTTTCCTGGGTTCCTTATGTCCCAGCAAATAATCTCAGGATCCTAAACAAGAAGAGAGATTAGAGGGAAATGAAACTGACTTCACAGACTTTTGCTGACTGTTTTCATCATTTGCAAATGTGAATAGACTGTTGTGGTTTCTCTGGAAGCATTTATTGGCATTCCTGTTTTTTCTTCTTTATTATTTCAGTGATTTACCAAAACTGATTTGGAACCAGGAATGAAGCCCCCACCCCAACTTTTGTTACATACCTCTTTAACACATTTCACATAAGACAAGGCTACAAGAGTACTGGGCACACATTTGCACACACGCTGGTGCACACAAACTCATGCACCACCCACCCACGCACCCGCACACACACCCACAAAAAGAATAGGAACAAATCACCTTACGTCCTCCAGAAAAAAGATAAAGACCATCAGTGGAAAACAGGACTTGAGTGACGCCCCCTACTTGGCCTTGAAACAGTGTATTTAATTCTCCTGAAGGGGCAGAGTAGATTGCCACTAGAATAACATGAAAAAGAACGAGTTCAAGAAGCATGTATAATGTAAACAACACAGCATGCACACATACACAAAAATATGCATATAACAATATATAGGTATATAAATATATAAAAGAGAGAGGGAGATCTTTCTTGTATGAGTTCCATTTTTTGTAGTTTTACCTCTGATATAATATTTAAGCTTATATCAGTTGTATCAGACCATTTATAAGCAGAAAGATACCAGCCAATTCAATGAATGGCTTTTTAGTGTCCAGAGAAAATGATTCGTTAGACAGACTTTTCTTTAAATATCCTGAGTATACAAAGAAAGGTTTCTGTAAACATTGTCACTTGCATATTAATGTTTATGCAAATACTGCTAATTTAAGAAGCTAAATTTTACATCTAAATCTGTTGCTGCTGAATCAAAGCAATCAATCAATTACGATTTCAAATAGCAGAAAAATTAGGACAGACAATGATGGTACTTTATTGATCCTTGTGGATTCCTGTATAGGTAATAATATCAACAAAGCCACAATAATTAGAACAAAAAGCATGAGGATGACAGAGTTTTCAAGTTACTGCTTAGAGTAAGTATTGAACTGGTAGTTTTAATCTTTAAACTGGAGAACACTAACCACATACACTGGTAGCTTTAATCTTTAAACTGGAGAACAGTAACACTAACCACATACACAGAACACCACCCGCCTTCCTCCTCACAAATCAGAAAATCTTCAAGCATTACTAAAACATGCAGAAATATGTAAAAGCAATGCTATCCATAAAATTAATCTAAGCAGCTATGATAATGATGATTATGGAAGGAATAATAGTTTTAAAAGGTAACAAGTCTTTTATAGCACTTGGAAGTGGTTTATCGTGAAAATAACTAGTCATTTACAAGACCGAAAGGTGGCTTACCATGCAACTACCTGAATCTCTCTACTTTTTCACAATATACTAATTAGGAGGATGAAATGATTATTTACTCAGCATGCAATAGTTTTAGCTCCACATTATGTTATGCTTGTGAAATAATGTACCATTTCTACATGAATACTTATGGTGATGAATCTAGAATTTCACTACTTTGGACCCAATGGGCCACTGCAATATACAGTTTCACAGTATTAGTACATGGTTTTTTAAAGAAAATTATCTGCTCTCCACCTTTAATGTATATTAATAATGTGAACAACTAACCATCTCCACGAAAGGAACCAGCAGCGAAGAGTTGTGGATGAACTGGGTGAGGAGCAAAGCAGGAGATGATGCCTGGCTGACCCTCTGTCTGTCCAGAATGTTGGTCTTTAACTGTAAATACACAGTTACTGCTTTTAGTATTAGCATTTGTCATTATATCTCTCATAGACTGCATGATCCCTTTAGGCTATCATTCTAACATGCTAATCTTTAGAACACACTATGCTGTTAACACAGACATATGCATATATCAGATGAACACACAAAGGTACATGCATATGTTAATACATATGTGCACATATATGGATGCATTGCAGTATGGGAGAAAGAAATTTGTACCATTTACCATGTATGGGGAAAAAAAGTATGTGCAGGTAAAGAAAATCCGCAGTTTACCTCTAAACTATTCTTTATTATGAGCAATACCTGAATATCCCACTCTGGGCTGCATTTCACTCTGTGAAACTTGAAATTGGTTGTTAAAAACCCAGGATCTAACAGTTAGTACTTTTAGGTACGTGCAAAAAGTAAAAAGGTAGAGACATGGCATGGAACAGCCGCAGGTGCTACAGCAGATGGTTAAGAGGAGGATATTTGCCATATGCAACCACAAAAAAAAAATCATGCACAGCATTTCATCACCTGTGTTCACAGTAGAAAACAGAATGCAAATAGAATTTTTCATCAGATGTTTAGCTAATAGTAAAAAAAAGCTACACCCATGCATTCATAACTAAACCAAAATTACGAAGACACTTACAGACGGTACTCTTCACAACACATTCTCGCCCTGGTCGTTCTGTGTTGAAAATGCGGATTGTTTTATTGTAACCAGCAAGGAGGTGCCTACCATCAGCTGTGAAAGCAACACTGTGTGCAGCAACTACCTCATCCTTGAAAAATGGAGTTACAGAAAAGGAGTCAGTAAGGGGTTGTCTTTATTCAAAGATCACTCTTGGGGCTCAATTATAGTACCTTTAAGAATGGTAATAAAGTGCTGAACTGAAAACCATCAAATAAAAACAAAAGCCAGGAGGAAAATGTGCCTGTAGCAAATAAATAGTTTAAAAGTTTGTAATATATTTGCAAGTCATATTACAAACAAATCATCATTATTCCTATTTTTTCATACATACAACAATAAATGCAAAAATAACTACAAACAAATATTATAACTGATTTAAAAACCATTCCCAATGCATATGCAAACTGAAGCACACAAGTGAATGCATGCAGACATACACAGCACAATTAACACTGTCCTACTAGCTTCAAAGAAGAAACCTAAGTGAAGACAACTCACAGCATGGTTGTATCCACGGTAGCTGCTTACTACACTTCCTGTCACTGAGCTAATAAGATGGATAGGGAAGTCCCGGCAAGTTGCAGCAAAACTGCCAAAATAATCATTTTATAACATATTATATAATCCAAGTTCCCCCCCAAAAAGTCATGTGTTCTCATCTAATTTCTGGAATAGAATTGCAGCAGCTTATGATCTGTAAAGTCTAAACCACAGATAATGTTAACAACATATGATCTGTAAAGTCTAACCCACAATGTTAGCAGCACCTTATGATCTTTAAAGTCTAACCCACAGACAAATGTTAACAGTGACACTAATTCTCCCATCTCTCCCCCATGTCCCCCCCAAAAAAATCTGTCATCTTTCTTGAAATGAAAGCTAGGACTGGTGTATAAAATGTAGGACTGGTATAGGACTAATGTATAAAATGTAGGACTGGTGTATACAATGTAAGACTGGTGTAGGACTAGTATATAAAATGTAGTAACTAGTGTAAGACTGGTGTATAAAGTAGGACTGGTGTAGAACTCATGTATGAAATGTAGGACTGGACTAGTATATAAAATGTATGACTAGTACATAAAATGTAGAAGTAATGGTGCAGTCACTCACAGATAGGTGCTGAGGTCAGAGGGTTGCATCTGTGAGTACCAGCAGAAGTCATATACCAGCTCTCTCTCCTGAGCACTTGCTAGGCATGACTGATTTCCATCAGCAGTTTGCAGGCAGACAACAGTGAAAAATAATGTTAAAAATTATTTTCTGGTTATATCCTAGGTGAATGTTGATACATCAATGTATATGTGAACACACACGTCTGCATGCATGCACATTGCACTTGCTAACTCTATTCCTTTCTCAGGGAACTTCTTTTGTTATAATTTCTCTTTCCTGTCAACAAAAGATTTTATCTGGATTTCATTATGTTTCCTTGTGACCTTTTGTAAGCGTTTCAATTATTCTACCTTCTCTAAAACGTTAGTAAAAAACACAGATAAATGATGCATCCTTGAACTTGCCAATTCATTGTCACCAGCCACTTGAAACACTCGCAGAATGTTGTCATTGCTATTTGTCAGAATGAAGTTTCCATCTGGAGACCTGAAAACAAACAAAAGAGGGTAAAGGTGAAGTTGATCCCATTGTTTATATATGAAATACTATTCACTGATTTGATATCTGTATAAAATCCAATTCTCTGCTTTTTCATTGATTTGAAAAGAAAGATATGTACTTCACATGCTCAGCATTGTTGTATGTTGCAATCTGATGCGCAGCTAATATTCTCTATGTGAGTTATATTTGCAGTAATTTATGAGGATTTACAAGAAGACTCTGGAAGCAAATTTATATGAAGTTAGTTCAGGTTTTGGGAATGCACTTCCTAAAGGTTAGAGTACTGTCACTAGTGAACAATGTGGAGGTAGTGAAGCAGTGGAAATAAAAATAATCTGCTCTACTTGTGGCCATCATTCCAACATACCACTCATGTAAGCTAAGTGACAAAGGGAAAGTGTGTGAAATAATGTTTGTAATATTGAGAAAAAAGCTGTTGCCATATACTGTGATTTAAAATGATGGCCACAAACAACAAAACTACCTCATCCTACACCATACCATTTGCAGCCCCTCAGGTAGTTCTCATGCTTCTGTGAAAATTCTTCTCTAACGACTGCAACAAGGTCTCCAGCATAGCTGCAAAACAATGACTACCATGACTACATAGAATAAACTGACTCACAGACTCATGTGACATGAAACATTCACAAGACTTCAGCTCACTTTCTAAACATGTCACAAAGAGTTATGATGATCTAATTAATAATAATAATAGTATTTATATAGCACATTTCCTCATATGAAGGCAAGCACAGTTCACCTCACAAAATGTTAAGGGCAGTAGGTAGTGATGCCATATGACAGAGAGAAGGGCACCACAATCAGGCAAACATACAAACACACATGCACAGTGAAGATTGTCAGGAACATGAAAGAACAGAGAGAGAGAAGAGAATTAACGCTAAGAATAAAAAAGTGATGCTTAAGTTAGTCAGTTAGTTGTAGCTAACAATCAAACAAACACTTCTTACATGACTTCAAAAATCTCTCTAACCCACCAAGAAGTCTATTATTTAAAGGACAAAACTTTTTAAACTTTAAAATTACTTCAGCAGCATTTTACTTAGTTCACTTATACTATTAATTAAACTAACTAAGCTAACAGCTGGCGGTGCACCCTGCCAAGCTGACAGGTTATGGTACACCCTGCCAAGCTAGCAGCTTACACTACACCCTATGGTAGCTTGTGGTACAGCCTCCCGAGCTAACAGTTTCTAACAGTCTGAGCTTCCTTACCTACTGCCCATTGAGGTGGACTCTTTCCCTGCCTTCTCTCTATACTCCAGAATTGCTGGTGCCAAATGTTTCTCCTCATTGTCCAGTGGCACACCATCAGGATCTCTCTGGGACTCATCCTGCCACAAAAAGTACCTATTCTAGAGAATGTCCAAGCCCCAAATTCACAGTCAGTCAAAAACTACTACCATGGTCATACCATGATCAAATCACATCAGAAAATGACTTTTCTTTCTGAAAAAAATTTTCCTTGCCTTGAATTTTTATCAGCTCCTTCTTTTATTCTTATTTTTTTTCCTCAAAACAAAATCAAGCACAATAACCACAGTTCCTCAATATTTAACTCTAACTCTATCTACCCTTCTAGTTTCCACAAAATAAAGCACGCTTTAAATAACAAAATCTTTTGAACCCTTGCATTAAAACTAACCTTTACCTATCAATGTTTATTCTTCTTCCTGAAAATATATGGTGGCACTATTTTTTTTCAAAATCATTGGGACTGATAAATACTTGTATGGGAAGAATGAGTCAAGAGCGGCAAGATAAACTGACAAATCTTTGACTAAGATGTTGGGCAGCAAGAAGCAGCTTTATTTTAAGAACCTGGCATGAGTGGCATGTAGGATAATCAGATGAAAGATCACACAGCATTTTGAAGACTGGCGTTTACACTGAACAGTCCACACTTTTTGTCCTCTTAAAGACCAGGAGTGAAGTACTTTAATATAGCATTCTTAGAAGGTTGCACCAGACAATATCCATCAACCCATCAATGACTTCATTATGTACACAGATACCTCTGTACCAGTCTGGTATTTTAACATCATATGAACCTCAAACCTCACCTGAGAATATTGTTGATTTTCCAACATTGTTGATTTTGTTCGTTTTAAAGGTTTATGCATACACGTAGGTGATACACTTGATATTTACATCCAAACTGCTCCTTGGTACATCTGCTGAATGAAACAGAAGAATGAAAAGTGTGAGTTTACTGCAACCAATACCTCCACATCTTATACCAGTTTCTATCTACACCAGCAGATCAACTTTTTCTTACAAAATTTCCAGGGCATTTACGGTTATTTCCTGCTATTTCATTAACAAACCAACAGAGAAAGATGTATTGAACATTGTATTATATATATATATGCGTGTGGTTTCTGGTGATGGAGATTGTTTTAAAAAAAGCCCTGTTAATATATAATTGCTATATTTACTATTTACTTGTGCTGTGTTGTGACTGCCACCTAAAATTACTCATGCACAAACCATAGGTCATTGCACTTTTCTAAACTAAAACAATTCTTAGTTTTAAAAATTTGCATGCATATACATAAATTCATAAAATAAAGGTCTTCTTTGTCTGCAGCTATAAATTTTCGCTTCAAGTAGCGCACAGCATTGCCAGCATACGGTAAAGGGACATAGCCTGCAGTAAATTTACTGATGGATGGTTGCAACATGGCTGACTACAGACGTTGCATCCCTCTGAGTGTAATAGGTTTGTGCTTACAGACGGATCAAAGTGTATCGCTTGTATCTAATCTCCTATCTGTCATCTCTCATCATCAGCTTTTTGGCTCACAGGTAAAGCATTGAGCTGTTACCTTGGCTCCAGAAATAAGAGCATACAAAGGTTTTCAGGATGAGCTGAGCGAGAAAGAGGTCTACTGTCTAAAGGTGAACAACTGATAGTTCCAAAGACACTGCAACATGATATGCTACAGATTGCACCAAGGACACATGGGCCGTAACAAGTGCCTAGCGAAGGCCAGAGAAGTCTTTTTCTGGATTGGAATTACGACTCAAATCATCAGTCTGGTTATTAGATGCCCAATCTGCAACCAGTTTCAGAACAGTCAGCAAAAGGAGCCCTTAATGTCACAGGAGACGCCATCTCTACCATGGCAAAAGCTTGGTGCGGATCTATTCCAATATGATGGCAAACAGTTTCTCATGGTTGTTGATTATTACAGCAAGTTTTTTTAGGTATCCCTCCTGCAAGCTACGCTAATGGTTGATGTCATCCTGGCAATGAAATCCGTTTGACGTTATGGCATCCCTTGAGAGCTCCTGTCAGACAATGGACATCAGTTCAGCAGTGTAGAGTTCGCCAAATTCTCTAAAGAGTGGGGATTTCAGCAAACTTCTTCCAGCCCCAAGCACCCACAGTCCAATGGCCTAGCATACAGACCATAAAATACATTCTGAAGAAAGCAAAGGCGTCAGGCCAAGACCCATGCATTGCCATCCTACAATACAGAAGTATCCCCCTACCAAATGATGCACCACCAGCACAATTGCTGATGAACAGATGTCTCAGAACCAGACTGCCAGCCACAGACGTATACCTCAGACCAAGCATTCTAAACCGGCAGCAGTTTCAACAGGCAGCAAAAAAGCAGCGAGAGCATCAAGTCAAGGATTACAACAAGATGGACTTGTCACAGCCACTTCCCCCTCTTCAGCCTGGAGACATTGTCCACATGCAGAAGGACAAGAACAGCACCTGCACCTGAAAGCCAGCCACCGTAGTCTCTGCAACTCCAGAACCACGTTCCTACATTGTCAGAACTGAAGATGGTGCTACATATCGCAGAAACAGGGTCATGCTAAAGAAGACTAAGGAGCCAGCACAGGAGCTATCAACGACAGAAGAGCCCACTGCCAGCGTCGACCTGTCTGTGGCCTTAGATGCAACCAGCGCTGAAGCAACATCTGACCCTGCACCTGACAGTCAGGCCCAGCAGGTGGTCACCACACGCTATGGCAGGCAAAGCCGACCTCCAGTGCGATTTCCAAATACATTGCAATCTTGACAGAACACTTTGCATTTGACATTGAATTATTGTTTGTTGATTATAATTACTGATGTTACGTTGTATTAATGTTGTTGATAAGAAGAAAGATGTAGCAGTAGTAGGTCAAGGGTAGAGTTAAGCTGAGCGCAAGGAGATTGACATCAGGGGGGGGGGGGTATGACGTAGGATGTATGATGTAGTGAGTATGGCGTAGAATGTATGATATAGTAAGGGACGGTTGAATGAGAGAAACGATAGAGGATGGAAGCTAGAACAAAATAAAGACGCTTACTGTTACAGACTTCAGACAACGTAGGCCTAAATCGTACAAGAGCAGGTAAGACTGTTAGGAACAACGCTACCCGCAGACAGTACACATACACCACACTGACCAGCACGGCGTTCCTCATGTTCTTTCACACAACAGAGTATAAAGGTCTGCACATGGGCGACTAGTTTTGTGTAATTTCGGGGGGGGGGGGTGTTCAAACTTGTGTTTATAGGGTAGCAGCAAGACTTCACCAATTTCAAATACTAGTCCATCTCTCAAGCAATTTCAACAATTTCACATCCACATATCGAACAGCTAACTACAGTTTAAGTAAGCCCTTTCGCTAACAATCTACTCTAATCAATATATGACAACAATCAAGCATGAATAGGGCTATCAGTTCAATAACGTTGATATCTCTCGACCTTCCAATCAATCGTCTTCTACTAGTCAAACCAGCTTCCAATGTTCAAACAAAAAAAACAGTTCTCCAACAGGTAATCAGAATGGGATACACAAAAGTCCCGAGACGATATTCTTATTTAAACCAAAAATGACCAAAACACACTTACTATCAACGTCCGGTAAGAATTCACACTCTCCTAGAATTATCTCCCTTGATACGATCTAGAATTATCTCCCTTGATACGATACACTCTCGTAGAATTATCTCCCTTTATGCGAGTCTTTTCATAAGTTGTCGGCGCTACACGTAGCTCACTGACTGTCCCACTCCCATACTCCGATTGACGAGGCACACAGCTTTCTCAAGACACTACACTCCTACACTCGTCTACCAGGGTTGACAAATGCTCAAAACACTTCTGTCGATGGTGTACTCTGTTCCTGGGGTTGACGAGGCACACAGCTTTTATGACGACAATATCTCCGTCGCTCGTCTTCTCCGCTCCCACTGATTACACGCAGCACTTCTGTATGCTATGTACTCCGATACTCACAGGTCGACGAAAGGCACAGCACGCTCAAGACCTATGCTCCAATACTCCGGGGTAACGAGATGCACAAAGTCTCCGGACAAAATACTCCAATACTCCTGGTCAAGGATATCTTCGTTCACCGTCTTCTCGATCCCCAACTAATTCCTTGACTCAGTGGCGTAGGAACCAGGAGGGCAGCCCCTTCAAGGAAAATACAGGGGGGGGGGTCAGGAATATCTGTTTGCCCCCCCCCCCAGTATTTGAGACGTATAATTCCTCACAAAGAGCAAAATAAGTAAAGAAGAAAAAAAATAAAGAAGAAAGAGTCAAGGGTGATAACTGGAATCATAACTGCCGCTGCTGAGAATGCGGAATGGGGGACCTACAGGTAAATGTCTCCCTGGCTTTGGCTGAGTGACCCGCCAGGGAGGTGCTCATAAATCACGGCGGTCTGTCACCTTTCCTTGCTGTCCTCGCCTGTGCTCTGGTCATCCTGGGAACAGGTGCCCTTTAATCATCTCAGCTATCAACGTTACTCCCATCACCAGTTCACAAGAAACAGTATCCCAACCTCTCCCCCCCCCCACACACACACGCACCCACAGAGTTGTAAAACAATACAAATTGGCAACTACATATTTTTTTAGAGGCATCAAAGACAAGGATTAGAGTTTATTATAGTTTACTGTAAGTATATGAACGTATTTAAAATACATTTATGCACAATATATACTTTTGAGATCATTAAGATACGTGTTTAGTATTAAGGGGAGTAGATAGCTTAATGGTTACTAGAACTTAATCCAAACGCAAAGACGCGCACGCTCCCTGTTTCTGTATCAGTGACCATAAAAGGTAGGGGAAGGTAGAGAGAGGAGACGGTCATCACCCTCACAAAAGTTGGCCTTGAGGTAAGTGGAGGCTCTAATACCTCTTTCACCTCCGACATCAGATCAGGGACAGTCCCTTGGTATTGTTTGCCATGCTAATTGCAGGCTGTGTTGATACCTGAACGAAGAAAGACCAACCGGACAGTACATTGGTACATCGAGTGTGGTCTTCCGACCCCCTCCCCCATAATGCTACCACTTTTCTTTGACTGCGTCATTTGACCAGCATAAAACATCCCCCACCCACTCCCTGCCGCCACGTTTCCTTTCTAAGACCCTAAAATTATCTGCTATCGCTTACAACCCGGTAGCTAAAGGGGCCACACTGGCCATCGTGAACAGAGAAGCCAGTAACGAATTAGTTGCATACCAATACCCCAGTCTTGCCAACCACACAGGAAACCCACACTTTGTGAAAAGCTAGTAAAGCACGAGGACGTCCCTCTATCTGACTAGACACCAACGGTTAAGTGCGAATTGGCGGCTTTGACTACAACTAAAAAGGCAGAGACTCTCAGAGTCCCTATATTGGTATTTTGTGAGTTGCTCAAATCTGAATGAAGATCTTCAAGAGGGTCTCGTCATACTTTTCTTTAGAGAGAGACTTAATGATTGCTATCGACGACTCAGCGGAAAGTGCATCAGTAAAACAACACAAGGCGCTCTTTTATCATCAACGACTGTGGCTGGTAACATACATTACATTCTATATACTGTATGTGGGAATTTTATTGTAGACATAACGTTGGGACATTCGCTGTGGAGGTAATCCGTGATTTACATTTACTGTGAGTTCACCTTCCCCTTTGACCATTCAGGGAGCAGCTGGAGACATCTGTCAGTGTCCCATGTGAAGGCGGCGCCATTTAGTTAAGTAAAATCTCAATTTATTGTAGCCATGCGGGCCAGATTATTCGCACACAACACTATCCCTCTTTGTGTGTTGCATAATATCTCTCCTATCAGTTTTTTTTTTACTTATTCGTATTCCTTATTAAGATTATGTAATTGTTGTATTATACTCAACATAAAGTTATCTGTTATACTGTTTGGTCTGTATATATGTGTCTGTGTTTTGGTAGATGGCCATAGAAATCACAGAAGATGCAGTTTTTGGTACACTGACTTGCAAACCTTGATTAATATGTTAATAATAATTATTATAACGTTTATCGCATTTCTTGTGATTGTGTTAGCCGGGGGAGTCATGGTTCAATTTGTTTTTTCATGTTTAATGCTGCTTTGCCTTAAGACTAAAGCAGCGTGTGTTGTGATGCTACCATTGTGTACGTGCATGCGTACACGTACCCCCCCTCCCGATCCTTTTTCACGCAATGTGCGAGTGCGAACGCCGTTCACTGTACGCAGGGAGTTTTGCCCCCCCCCCCAACGCTGAACATCTTCCTACGCCACTGCCTTCACTAGAATGATTCCACTGTCACTTTCACACAGAAAGTACTATCACGTCCTTCTCTTTAGACGTCTGGTTTGGGGATGACTAGAATCTGTTCACCTGGCTTACAGGGCTACCGTGACTACTTCGCTCACTACACGTCCTTTCATAAACCATTATCACAATCCTGCTTTCACAAGCATACCATAAAGGGTGACTAGCCCTGCTTCTTAACAAAAATAAGGGAAATAATACCCCATTCCTAACAAAGACACATGTAGGTATTAAGCCTCAGGGAACAAGTATGTGATAGAAGAGAAAATAACTACAATTTAGTTTTTGATTTTGATCAAACAGTGGCACTGACACATAATAGTGATTCTCTGCTACCAATTTTACCATTTTACCCAACTGCATCTCAACCTTTCATCATCATTGATTTGGATGAAATTGCTCTATAAATTTATACAGCATATCAAACATGATTCTCTCAAGAGAAGAAAAAAATAAAACAGTAGGAAAGTAAAAAATAATAAAGACAGAAATGGCCGCTAGGTTTTTTTTAAGTCTGTCTTAAGTAAACAAATGAGTCTTCTCTCTTTTCCGAAATGTGGTTGCTGAGGTGATGGTGGAGAGTGACGATGGCAGAGGATTCCACAGCTTAGGTGCCGCGTTTTCGAAGGTCCTGGCTCCAGGACGCTTTTGTGTTCAGCAGTGTGTGTGTATGTGCATGCATGCACATAACATGGTATAGTTTAGTGACATTTTGAAGCGTAAACCTTAACTATTTCTGTACATGCCATCATAAATCAGATACCCACTGCTGCGGGATAGTAGAGTCTCCTGGTCACAGGTCCAGACAGGCCTCAAAGTACCAACTTTGTGGTTCACATACATGCACACTAACTTCCTGGCCACCAAGATTTCTCAGTCTTAAAGACTACACATATCCTCCTAATCAGTTCAGTACCAGCATGGTACAAGAAATGTTTTATTTCAAATGTTTATTAACTTTATTTTAAATAAACTGGAATTAAAGTGGATAAATAACATACATACTTGAATGCTTAGGTATTGTTAGGAAAATAAGGGATATTAAAAACACTAATTATGTATTATTGCAAAGAAACAGATTTTTGAAAAATGATGTATTACGTATCAATAACTGTTATTACATAAACAGCAGATTTTAAGTTTAATTTTTGTTAATACTATGACTATATTTGTATTGGTTTACTACAATTCATCAATTCAAAGATGTACATACTCACTCAAATGACTAAAATGTAGTGTTTCAGGACCTGCAATAATGGCTACTCCAACACACAGCCAAATATAGTACATTACTGCATGACTGCTCCAAGTGGTTACTTCTATTATCAATAAATTAAAAAGGAAGGGGGTGGGCAAAAATCAACAGCTTTATGGCTCACTCACAAACATATTTTTTAAAGTTTTGTTGTATGAGAATGGAAAGCGTGAGTAGATGGGCGAGTGTTTTGTGTCCGTGTGTGCATTTTACGACAGCTACTTTTTTTGTGTGTGGATGTAATAGCATCATTGAGTGGCTCTATGTTAAATGTTAAAGACTGACATTGAGTGGAAAAACGAGGGTAGTTTTTGTTGACTGTGACGCGAGAAATATCTGTTTTTTTCAGCACTGACCAGACTGATAAAAGGTGTACAATTTTCATGTAAAACTTGTTGAGGTGAGTTTGCCTTGGTTTTAACTTTTTTTAAATATTGTAAGTTTTGTATGAGAACAGTAATCTAATGTCTTTAAATTATTGTCAGAAGTTAAAGTAATCAATTTTTCTGTCCAGGTTTTATTTTTTCTTTTATTATATCTTCTTGTGTTTGATGCAGGCCGGCATGCTGAATCCAATTTCAAGAGGAGTGGCAACAACGAAAGAGTGTGTATCGTGTTTCTGAGGGTGGAAGCTTCAGAGGCAGTCTTGTCATGTGAACTTTTAATCTAACACTTTAACTGCAGAGAGTAGTGGGGGAGGGGGGACTGTTATGTGTTTTCATGTAGAGCCTTGTGGTTGTTAAATTCATTTTTTTTGTTGGTGTTTTAATCTAGTGTAAATGGCTACAGAGCTGTAAGTCATACTGACCAACCCTGCAAAAGCTTTCTAACATTATTCAATTAAAACTCATATAGTTTTTATAGCAGTTTCCACATACATTGTTTAGTTGAATTGCTGATTGTGATTGCTTATCTGTGATACAAAGAATAACACACTCTGGCCAAAAAGAACAAATGCAACGTGCATCACTATGATTTTGAATTATGAGAGAAGTGAAAGGCACAAAATGGTTATGCTTTTGCAGTTAGTGCAAAATGTAAATAAAACTGTTTAAATAAAAATATATTTAAAAATTTTACACTCTTGAACAAAAATTCAAATTAAATATGATTTTGGATGTAAAACAATGCTAAAACTATGCTGTCTAGCCTCTCTGAAGAAATCCAAGCTAAAACTCAAAAAATATAGTATGTCCAACAAAGAAATATTGGTAAAACATTTCAGTCATACAAAGTTCACTTGTGTTGATTCGCGTTTCGCAGACTGTATGCATCATTTGAGCCCTTGAAGCGTAAAACCTTGAGATGGAATTTGTCTGCAAGATGAAACTGTTTCTGCAGTTGTAAAGCAAAGCGATGATCTCTCTCTTCTGGGGTCAACCCTGCTTCATCATCTTCATTGCTGCTGTCCCCACTATCTTTCCTACTCTTAGATGGAGACACTCCTGGAAACTCTGAGTTACTATCCTGATTTTTTAGAACCTTTCTTTTGCAAGATGTTTGGGATTCATTTTTAGTAGGGTCCTTGAAAACTGTTTCAAGCTTGGATTTTACTCCCTTGGAATCGCTAGACAAAAGCAAAGTATCCACTGAGCAGTTTTTTGTTTTAGCCATATGAACAGATGTTTTCGTTTTAAGAGTTTTTGCACAAGGATTTACAGCTGTGGATTCTGATGAGGAACGCACCACATAACGGTCAGCACCAGACTTGTACTTTCTACTGCACGTATTTCCTGAATCAGGATCTACGGAAGTGCCTTGCATGTTCCCTGGGAATGGAGATAACCAATCTTTGATGGAACGCTGTGGGCTCAAGTTTTGTAAGTCTCTCTTTTCAACAGTTGCAGAAGATGATCTTGTTTTGGTGGCATTTCTTCTTCTGCGTGTTGTAGAACTTTTTGCAAGGACATTTTTCTCATCATCTGAAGGTGCAAGATTGGATATTTCTTGATTTTCTCTACTTTCTTCCATGCTCATGCCATGTGTTGCTGCATCTAGGCAAACATCTCTGAGTGTTTCTAAGGGTTTATTGCCAGCAGCCTCATCACTTGTTGCCTTATCTAGGCAAACATCTCTGAGTGTTTCTACGGGTTTATTGCCAGCAGCCTCACGTGTTGCTTTATCTTGGCAAACATCTCTGCATGTTTCTACGGGTTTATTGCAAGCAGCCTTACCAATGGAACCAGTTAAATGAGAATTTGTTGTTTTAAAGACTGTCACATTTTCAACAGTATCAAGGATAGCCTCCACAGATGGTACTGCCTTATTACTGCTAACCACATCAGCATAAAATCCTCCTGACCATTCAGGCGGTGTGGGTCGATTGAAAACCAGTCTTGACATGGAAGAAGTGTGACCTGGCACGATAGGTGGTATAGATGACAAATCCTTCCCTATCACATGGCCATTTTTGTTGGGTGTTGGAGATACCGAAGGTGAAAAATCCTTTCCTATCTTATCTTTGCTAGATGATTCTTGACTTAATGTCTGCCATGACCAAGCCTCATGTCTCTCTGTAGCAACAGGTGTCAGTTTGTCTTGAAGCACCACCTTCCTGGCAGGGGGAGACGACTGTACCACTTCCTTTTTAAGGACTGTCTGCTGGTCAGTAGTCCTGTCTTGTCCTGCACTCGACTCCTGCGTATACTTGCCATTTGCTCTCAACTCAGACTTCTCACAGCTGTCCCCACCCATGATACCACTCCAGGTGGAACCCATGTTACCTGTTTTATAAGCATCGACTGGATTTTCTCCTGCAGCCACTATCCTTGATGATAGACTGTGTTTGATGATTGGGAGAGATGTGCTAGTAATAAGATCTGTGGCGTTTGTTGTGACTCCGGCTGACCACTGGGTTAACGAGTGTGTGACTGGTTCTTGATGTGGTGTGACATAATCCGCACATGTCAGTGCATGGTCAGATGTCAACAAAGAACCTCTCACAGTCTGCTGCCTGAATTTTTCATTAGTGTTGCTATCCAGATTCTGCATCAACTCTATTCTTGCTGAATCAGAAGCTTTTGGATCAAAAGACATAACCTCATATCTTTGGACCTGGTGTTGAACTGTTTCCTCACAATCACTCTCTTGACAAATGGCTCTGAACTCATGTTCAGACTCCAGGACAGTGTCACCAGTAGTCTTAACAAACGTTGCATTGGGTGACCTCTGCTGAAAAGTCTGATGGCTCTCTTGGCTATTTTTCTGTGGCAATTCATTAACCGACAATTTGGAATGAGCATCCATGGGCAACTCCTCCTTTGAAGAACCTGGCTTCACAACAGCACCCAATGATCGAAAAAATGTTTTCAATGTTTTGTTGCCTTGCATATTTGCATGCTGCTTCCCTTTCTCTTTAAAATCCCCATCAGATAGGTGGGAGGGATTAGCAGACAAAGAACTTCCCTTGGCCTTGTTACGAATTGAATGGAGTGGATTCTCGGCATCTGTCTGAAAAAAAATTCAACCTATAAGTTATAACTGACTCTGTAGTAAAGTACATTTTCCCCATGTGGAGGCGAGCTCAGTGCACTAAACACAAAATATTATAAACAGTCAGTCCTACAAGAAATACAAGCATTAGCAAATGGATGATACCATGGTAAATAAGAATGAAGTACATGGATAAAGATGAACTGGTAAGTAAGCAGAATAGTTCACTTGCTTATGAAAGATATTTCTTGAAGAGGAAAGTTTTGAAGCTAGACTTCAAAGTTTCAAATGTAGACACAGTTCAAAGAGAAAGGGGCGGAGATTTTCAAACAGTGGGGAAGGAGAAAGAGCCTCTGCTGAATTTATCCAGCCTGATGGGTGGCACATTGAGGGGAGAGGAGCAACACAAGCAGACTAAAGAGAATTGGGTGGTAAAAGGTGTCAGAGGCTGGGGCAAGGCCATGAAGACAATGGTAGCTCAATGTGGTGATCTTGTAATCCACATGAGCTCTGACAGCAAGTGAAGCTCGCATAGAAGGGGCGTAACATGATCTGTATTTTATCTATGGAAAACAGTATATACCAGGGGAATTTTCCCTTAGAAGTTTGTCTAGAATGCCATCAGACAGCTGCTGTAAGCGAGGATGACATAAACAAGCATCAGCTGTTTTGGTGGCTGAAACTGACCAGACGGTCAGATGTGACTGAGCCTTTAAAGATGTACTTACAAACAGTACTGATGTGAGGTAATGTTACATCCAAAATAATGCCAACATAGGGTAATATTACACCCACGATAATGCCCATAAAACGTAGCATGTCTTATAACCAAGAATAAAGGTTTAAAAGTTAAAGTTACAAATTTGATGAGTTAAAGACTATTCTTTCAGACTCCACAATCTTTTTTCAACATGCTGATAATTTTATATTTCTCCAACTTTTGTACAACTTTCCTAGACAAAATTTAGCACTAATATGCTTTGATTGATGAATGTCGATCTTGTGTGTGTGTGTGTGTGTGAGAGTGGGTCCAAGTCAACACAATTCAGAGTCGTCTACATATTCTAACATTTTCACATTTTTAATGGCCATGGGCCATGTGGGTGTGCCATGCTGACTGCTCTGCCATTGCATAAATTAAACTAAGCAAGGAATCTTTTTCTTGTTCACACATAGGTATCCATGCACCTTTTGTATGCATACAGCGATCAACAAGAGAATTGGTAGCCACAAGACAGATTTTAAGTAAATCTGCTGTTCTGTCTGACCAACTCGGATAAACTTGATATCAGTGTTATTAGTGAGCTCTACCTGTCATATAATTCTCATGTGAAAGATCACTTTGTCGTATGTACTACCATATAACATCATGTCATCATATGTGCTACCATATAACCTCACATCATTATATGTACTACCATATAACAAATTCCCAACAAAGATTCACAGATTCAAAACAAATGCCAGAGTAAACCTTGTTAAAGATCATAGATAACTGGATAATGCAGACATATTTTATAACACATTCTTAGTTACATGTTTGAAAAAAATTGTTGCTTACAATATCTACATGTTCTGCCAGTTCCTTGGCAAACTTTTCATCTTGTCTTGCAATTTGCTCCTGCAAAAGTCGATTCTCTTGAAAGTGTTCATTGTCAGCAGTGACAAGCTCCTGTATCAGAGCAGCACTTGCCTCCTCTTCCCTCCTTCTCTCCTCTTCTGCTCGCTGAGCCAACTGAGGACAAACTTGTTATTAGAGTAATGACAGCAACTGATTGACCACTGACCAAACTAGAGCAATGACAGCACGGTGACAAAACAGGCTGGGCCAGCTGAAGACAAAACTGGCTATTGGAGTAATGACAGCAACAGGGTGACCAGTGATGAAACTAGCTATCATAGCCAAGGGCTGATAACAATGACAAAATGACAGCAATAAGCTGATAACAGTGACTAAAGTAGCTAAGAATTATGAAAGTTACAGGCTGAGAACAGTGATAGTTAAAAATAAACTGTCAGGTGTGGCATGAAACTATCTTCAACAGAGCTCATCCTACAGCATGGGATTGTCCTAATGGAATAAAATCGGTAGAATGCTATTAACAATAAATAATAAGTTCATGCCTGCAGGGTCTCTAAAATGCATGTGCACACATGCACACACCCCTTAGCCCCTTAGGTCCGGTCATACAATCAGGCAAACTAGGCAGCTGCATATGATGCAAGCACTGAGAGGAGTGAAGAGACGAATGATGATAAGGAAAATACTGTTCAGGTCATTTTACATATTTCTGTTCGTAAACATATAACTGCTACCCATCTATCTACAAACATTGAAACATTGGAGGCGTCGCTGGAATCGGGCATTTGAGTGCTTGTTGAGTCTGTGGTTGAGAGTGTGCATGCGAGAGAAAGATTTAAACCGTTTATTAACATTTATTAACATTCAAATCACTTCAATTTTTTTCCATTTCATGCATCCTTTAGCATTTCATGTGTTCTATAGACGACTCGACCGTTAGACAAAACGACTTAGTCGAACTGACCCTAGTCAAAACAACCGTTAGACAAAACGACTTAGTTGAACTGACCTTAGTCGAAACAACCCTAGTTGAATCGACCGGGAACCATTTTAAGCCTTGATTTGATGACCAGAACAAAAAGATTAATTGCTGAATGTGTTATAACCAGTTGACATTTTGGTGGGGATGGAACAGGGAGTGGGATGATGAAGTGAGGCACAGTACTTGTCTTTTCCTAGGGCACAGCGAAGCCTAGCACAAGTCCTGACCCATCCCAACCTACCAACCATTTGGTGGTGAGAAAAGAAGTTCTGATTATTGTGATCATTGGACACATCATTCAAGAATCAAATCAAACAGTGCAATTTGACCACTACTAAAAGATAAATCTACACACCTTGACAACCTACTACTAAAAGATGAATCTATATACCGTGTTAACTTGACTACTATTGAATGATGAATCTATACCTTGTGACAACTCGACCACTAAAATGACAAGTTACTATTCATGTCAAACAATTATATCAAAGCCAACATTGTTCAGGCACTCTTAGCTGTGTAAATCTAGATTTCCATAAAGTCAGCTTTTTATCCAACAATACTGTTGGCACTGCACTTTATATTTATCAATCTCGTCTACTCATACTTCACAGATACAGAGGAGAGAGACATGCACAGGTCACACCAACTACATATTCAGATTACAAAACTTCAAGGTTCTCTTGAAGTGGGAGTCACAGCCAAATGGCAGTGGTGTCAGTATACTACTGTAGTTGGTTGGTTTATTTAGTAGGAAAGTGCTTCCACCTTGCAGTGTTTTCACACTGTGGGTGGGGAAGTCGGGGGGAGGGGGGGAGGAAACTGGAGTACCCAGAGAAAACCCCTGGCGCCCAGCCCTGTGAACAGGTGTCACATATAGAGTGTCCCTAGACGAGAACTGAACTATGAGCCACTCACTACAGTGGTGAAAAGCGAGTGTTTTAACCACTACACTACCAGAATCCCTTACCACTATAGTAAGAATTGCTTCAGGCAAAATGAGTATCCTATAAGTGATGTCTGGTTGGTGTTAGTTAAATGTCCACAGACATTTTAAATAAACAAAGAAACAAAGGCATTTTAAAACCAAGAATACACAAGAAAATTGTGTATATGATGTATATGACAGACATTTTAAATAAACAAAGAAACAAAGGCATTTTAAAACCAAGAATACACAAGAAAATTGTGTATATGATGTATATGAGCAACTTTTGATTTCTCCTCTGTAGGCTTTGATATGGATTTATCTTGCCTCAATAATAAATTCTTACTAGACAAAATGAGGGTATAGCTAAATGTAACCACATTAAAAATTTATTTTGTAAACAATAGGTTTAACTTAATTGGAATTAGTGCTTGAACGATGCATGACTTTGAGGGAAATGTTTGACAACTTCTGTCATCGATGATCAAGTTATCTGTAGACAGTGGTCAATTCATCTTTAGGCAGTGGTCAAGCAGTCATTAGGTCATGGTTGAGCTGTCTTACAATTGTGTTCAAATTGTCTTGATTGACATGGTTCTCAGTTTTATCTGGCACCCAAAATTCCTTGAGGTGAAGCATCGAGATATATCTACTGACATGTCAATTCATTATTTTGACATTATGATAAAAGCAATGCTCTCATAATACTCTATCAATCATTGACTCAATATCTTCATCAGCTTCATAGACCTTCGCCTCAACTGAGATTTATAGCTGCTGCAAAATCTCATTTTCTTGCAACATTTGCTTTGTTTGTGGCAGTTGAACAGGGCACCGTAATTCTCAGTTTGGACCTTTCTCTTCTTTTTAAGTATGATCAAGATGCAAATAGCAGAAGTTACAAGGTGCTTTCCAGAATTAGAGTCATGGTTCAAACCACATACCCTTTTCACTTCTGCTTCATATTCTTCTCGTATTTCTCCAGGTTTGGATAGTTGTACTATTCGCCTGTATTGCACATCTGCAACAAAGTAAGTCATGTGTCTATTGCTGAAGCATGGATTGATATATCTTTTAAGATTGTAAGTAATAGACTGAGAGAAAAATAACGAGTGTTGTACATCCTACTGTCATGGTATTTAAAAATTAAAGAAGGTGAAATGGACAGTAGGTGAATAATCAAATGAATCATACTAGTAATAATAATAATACTTTAAAAGGTCAAAATTGTTTCGTTTGGGAGTGAGGGGAACGGACGCATGAGTGGTAAACAATATCATGTGTACTGCTATTTTTAACCAATGCAAAGTTACAAAACAAAACAAAAGCCAACTATCCTGATCCATATCCAAGCAGTTCATTAACAATACAAAACTCAACGTACCAGCCCAACCCCCTGTTCAATAGTACAGGGCATGTGCTTTTGAGATATAAATCCGAAAAAAATCACAAAATAGACACTTTATAGCTGCTATTGTTTCATGCTGTATTCTAATATTTCGATCCAAGAAAAGATTTCCATCTCTTTTTCACATCGTCAAGCTCGCGATCTCGTAATAATAGATTGAATGTGTTACCGATTTCTTCGTTGTCGTTCGTGTCATCTTCGTCAGTTTCGTCGTCTAATCCATCAAGACGTCTTTGAACTTTTTCAGGAAATAATTTCCTAACTTGTTCCCAGCGTTTCTGGTCCACAAGAGTGTTACTTTTCGTCGCTTTACGAGCCCAGTTGGATATTCGTGTGCGACATAACGGGCACGTAAAGCTGGCTTCTTCAACGGTTTGCTTGAAACATGGCATACAAAGCTCGTGTCCACATGGAAGTGTCACAGGCTCGATAAGAATATACATACAGATTGTGCATTTACACTCATCCAGTGACTCTTTATCGCTTTTAAGAGATGATACACTTTTTGATGCCATTACTGGCGCAGACGAGATTTCAGGTCATTTCTGGGGTAGCGGGACTTGGCGGAAGTGAAGGAAGTCTTACAGTCGAGAGAGCATATATTTCGTTTCTATAAGATTAACTTTTTCAGTTGTAAAAATGTTATTCACAATTATGAATATATAGTGAATAGCATATTTGCAACAATATTTCTTAAAGCTTAAAGAATCATCTGTCAGGGATATCGAAATCTAATGAACCACGAAGTTTTATTATATCCATTGTAACAAAGCTCTACTTTCGTTTTCAATATAAGCCGACGGCATCCAAATAATAGCTTTGAAAATAAGGACTGTTTAATAATAAATGGAAATAATATAGCGCTTTACCACACCATCAAAGGCTAGCTCAAGACGCTTTACAAATATATATATATATAAACACAGACATAATAATGATCTCAAAATAAAATTAAGTTCGTTGATTTCTCATGATAAGTATGCAATCAACACAGACCAAACGCCTGAACTCGTATTGAGGAAATGCCCCGTTTGAAAGGGGAGACTCAGATCAGCGAACTTTCTCCCTATTCCAAAGAAACCGCAACGGGAGGAGTGGATTTAAAGGTCAACACGATCGCTCAGCGAAAATCGCTGGAAATATGACATAAACTGTCACAAAGTATCATAAAAAAAACATATTCCGGTGAGATTTTTTGACGAAAAGGATCGAGAGAAATTGAATCAATTGCAGCTGAACGTTTTGAAACAATTATATCGCTGGATTTGCAACTGCTTCTTTTCCGACGGCTTCTGAACTGATTTTGTTTTGTTTTATTTTTTTATTAGGCATTCTAACGCACAATTAAGGATTCTTCGCAGCTTTTGGAACCAGCGCCTGGTTTTTGTCCCGAAAACTCGAATGCGGTCGCAGCTAGAATCCAGATTTCAAGGGCTGTCTCGAGAAAATTTAAGGAACCATTGACGTTTCAGCTTTATTTCCACCTGCGAATGTGGCACAGACCGAGGTTGAACACAAACAGGCTGACAGTTCTGTAAAGTGTAAATTGCTCCAAGTCAGTGCTTCCAGGAAGATCAGTTAGACAGCGGCCATGATTATGGCCTCAGATCTCAAATCTCAGATCTCAGCTAATTGCCTCTCTTGGTGTTCATTCAGTTCGTTCCCAAATTTAACATCGTCAGGACCTTCTTCAGATGTCAGCGAAGGCAGCAGAATCTCTGTTCTTAGGACTGGGTCCAATTCAGCATCTTCTCTTTCCTCTTCCATGATTACTGCGATTGTGCCACTGCGTAACTCGTTAGAGTCTTTAGCTGCCTAGAGTGGTTGGGTTATCTTTCCATGTAAGCCTTTAACAGGTTAGCATGATACAGCCGTTTGTTTTTGTTTGTCTCCCACCTGGATCATGTAATTAATCTCATTTACTTTCTCTTTCACTTCATATGGCCCTCGCCATACCATCTCCCGTTCATTCGTCTTTGTCGGCAGCAGCAACAGCACTTTGCATCCAACTGGAAAACCTCGAAGCTTTGTATGTCTATTGTAAGCCGCTGCATACCGCTGGGCGCTTTTCCCAAGGTTTTTCTGGGCCTCGGCACAGGTGGATTTTAGGCGTTCTCTCAAATCTATGACATACTGAGCAGTAGTTTTCACCTCTTCTGGGGCATTCTTGGTCCACAGTTCTTTCAAAATCTGCAATGGTCCTCTCACCGTCCGACCATAAAGCAACTCGAATGATGAGAACCCCGAGCTTCCTTGAGGAACTTCAGGTTTGCGAATAAAAGAGTGGGAAGAAATCTATCCCAGTCTTTTAATTGGCCGTTCTTGACATAGTCTTCGCAGCATGCTCTTTAACGTTCCGTTAAACTTTTCCACTAACCCATTGCATTGAGCGTGATAGGGAGTTGTTGTCAATCCTTTAGTTGCAAGCAGCTTGTTTACTTGTCTCATGAGTGTAAAGTTTTGGGTGAAGAGTGCGCTTATAAATGGATGTGAGTGTGCATCTACATGTAGCTACGCTCGCAGCACTCTTCTTCCTTTTTCAAACAAAAAGGGCCGGCCAACGATTCAAACATTTAATGTTCCAAAATAAAAGTAGAAATGAGATGTTAAAAGAAATAATGAACAGTAAAGAACTACTATAACTGTCTAACGCAGAAAGTTAGGGTCCCCTTTCCCAGGCAAATGTCACCTGTCAAGTTGTCGTTTCGCTGGTCGGTAGGTGGACAACTTGCAGACAGGTTACACTTGGGTTGTTGACCGGGAACTGTATCCAAGAAGAGTGTAAGAATTACGAGTCACACAATACAAATTCCCCCAGAACACAAGAGTATATCGTGGCCTGAAGATTAGTCTTGTTGGAGACGTCTCAGGCAGATCGCAGTCAACCAGTTCCGTGTCTCGTAGTCAACCAGTTCCGTGTCTGTGTCATACAGTTCCTGCGGGAAGGGTGTCGGCTGTATCCAGCGCTCGGTTTAGCAGTGCTTACACCCAAGTGTAAGCGGGCTCCCAGTTCTACCCTTCGGTGGCGAGAGATGTCGACAGCGACCGTTGCAATTTAATTGCTGCATGGTGGTGTGCAGGTCAAAACTACACTGATTGTCGCTGAATCTGGAGTACGGCTTGGGTGTGCAGTTCTTCCCGGTGTAAGCAGGCTTCAAAATTCTACACTTCGGTAGAGAGAGATTTCAAAACCCGTTACAAAAAAAAACAAACAAAAAAACAAAACCGTCTGGTATTTGTGTGCAGGTCAGTCTACACTGATTGCCACTGAATCTGGAGTACGGCTAGTAGTGGTTGCACCCTCGGTGTAAGCAAGTTTCTAAGTTCTACCCTTCGGTAGAGAGATAATAATAATAATAGTGAAGATTTTTATAGCGCCTATTCACACTCATAGAGAGCATGCTCTTAGCGCTTAAAACGAGGAAGAGACGTGGACTAAGTAGACACAGAACAAAGGGGACGAAAGAAAACGACAGTACTGACGACGAAACAGAAAAAAAGGCATCAAGTAACAGGAACAGAGAAATATAGGGATTCTGCCGAGAAAGATGGGTAAAGTAGCAAGAGGGAAGGAGGGGGGGTTAAGAAGGACTAGCATTGTGGATGTCAACGTCCGTTATGCACGTCTGCTATTCATGTACAGGTCTGCTATTCGTGTACAGCACACGAATTAAATCAATAGCACAACAAAACGCTCTTTTCATTCTTCTCTACTCTTTCCATTCCATCCTTTCAACAGCCCTTAATTAAACTGTCAGCCATCTCATGACTCGCACGCCGACACACGCCGATCGCTCGCCTTTCGCACTTCCCTCTCCTTCCCCATTTCCCATCCCTTTCTCAGTTAAAAAAAAGACAGCAGGTTTGTGACAAGATATATATACACTTTTGTAAGAGATAAATGTGCCTTTTACACTTTCAAAAGTCTTGGCCTTGTTGAATGAGTGTTCCAACTTGCAACAATCAGCCAACAGAAAATGTGCAAGTGTTTATTGATGGAAGACCATATGTTAGAGGCACACAGGTCTCTAGCCTTACCATATAAAACAGCTTTTATTAGTTGCAATAAACTGAATTATTTGAATTCTCAAATGATCGTTTGTATCCTGAAGAAATTTGGCAATATAAGCGTGACATTCTGGTCCAGTATTATCGGGCTGTGAAGGAGAGTGTACTGACATTTTCTGTCACCGTCTGGTATGGCGCAGTACCACCCCAAAACATAAAGTCTTACTCGACCGGGTAGTACGTGCAGCTGACCTACCCCCTGTGGGTACAATCTGTGCAGGGCGTCCAAGACTGTGGCGGATACTCCCCACCCAGCCTCTTTGTCAGATACGTTCTAGGCTCGCGTATTGCCAAGCGCTCATTTGTTTAGTAAAACGGTGACTAAACTTATGCGCATGGCAGCTGAGCTTGTGTGTCTATTTTGTTCGAACAACGTATGGCTCTTTTTGTAATATTTGACTTTTCGGTCTTGGGACGAAATGGACATACCTGGGGCGAATTGACTTTTGGTGCGGGGCGAAATGACCGCCCCCCCCCTACCTTTGCCAAGGGGACATAACTTGCAGGCCATTTACTGCTGAATGGTTTCAACATGGCTGACTACAGAAGTACCATGCTGTCGAGTGTAATACGTCTGTGCTTACAAACTGATCAGAGTGCATCACTTATATCTAGTCTTCTACCTGTCATCTCTCACCATCAGATTTTTGGCTCACAGGTAAAGAATCGCACTGCTACCTTGTCAGTTGTGGAAGACTTGCTTACACAGGGAGTGACTGGTTTACAGATTAGTACTATAAAATAATACATTTTCACATTTGTTGAGGTTTTTTAAAATATGCTGAAAAATATGTATTTCATATTTTTAATGAACAGCAGTCTGGCAGCCTAAGTGACATCGTAGGAGATATTAATAATCAACTGAACTCTTCAAAAAAAAGGTGAGATTGTATAGAAGTAACAGGGAATATTTATAAGCTACTCAGTAACTGTGTCTGTGTGGTCAGTTGAATACCAGAAAGAGTGCTTTTACAGAACTTAGTGTATTGAATGATTGGTTCTCTACTGGCTTGATTTTTTTTTCTATAGCATACATAACTTTTTCTTGTTAATCTGATGCAATTCTCCATTTAAGAAAAAGAAGTAACGATCTGTTTTTATATTGTTTGGCATTAAAATAATGATTTTTTTTGTTACCACAACAGGATCTTAATAATGAGAAACAAAAGTCTACAATAATTTACATATTGTACAGAATAAAAGAACGGAAAATAAAATAATATGAAGATGATATAAAGATTATCACTGTACATATTATAGGTAACATTGTGATTCAAAATCTAAAATGAATTACATGCTTCGACTTATTGCAGACTTCAAAGCCTCATATTGCTTGATTGCTTGATACAGCAGGGCTCAGCAGACACCTTCAGCAATCATTGCCAGACTTGGCTGAACCTGCTTTTACAAGCATTGCAGGTTAGCAAAAACTGAAAACATGGTCAGGGATACAGCATTTTTTGTTGGTCTCTTTGCCACTATTGTATTATGTAGATATAAATTTCCACACACACATGCACATGTATATACCTATGTATATGTAGAAACAAACCTCAAACTTGAACTTGTTAGATATTAATGTGTGCTACGACAAAACATCTCATCCTGATGCTGTCAAAATGTCAGAAATGCTGCATGGTTTCTGTTATATCTAGTCTGTGTCATAGCCAACTCACAAAAGAGAACACATTTTGGACTGGGTCACGAAGTGAACTCATCAACAAGTAAAACTTTTTGGCTAAAAACTGGACGGAACATACACAAAAAGACCTATAACACCATGAAACTATGCATTGCAAAATGTTTCTACAAAGCTACAACAACATACCTTCAGTCGCAGATAACTAGCTGCACCTCTTCCAAGAAACTGATGTCTGCAACGAAATGACAGGACAGTATGGTAACATCACTTCCCACTGCCTACCCTGGTTCAGAGCTACCACATGTTTTCAGGGACTATTTCACAAGCAAGATCTTAGACTTTCAATCATACCTAGACTTGACATAGATGCCTGACAACATTACTTATTATGTTCTCCCAGGATGCTCTCTTACCAAGTTCTGACCAGCCACTGAGACCCATTTAAAGGCAGTTATTCTCAGAGACAAGCCCACAACTTGACGGAACAACAACATATGGTCACAAGATTTTTAGTTACTGAGTAACAAAACAGTGGCTATCTGCCACCTTGTCCAGCTCAAATTTGCATCCAATCTGAGTGCATCAAAAGCTTGTTCTAAATTCTTCAGTTGTTTCTGAAAGCTGGAAAGGGTAGTGGAGATTAGGCAAATGTTGTCAGCCAACAATAAAAATACTTTTTGAAACCCAGGCAGGGACTGAAAACCATGATTACCACTGTTTGTAACTTCATGAGTTACTTCTGTTTTTTACAATGACGATCTATGACAGGTGTGCCCAACCTACGTCCCGTGCAGGTGCTTTATGCAGCCTGCTCATTTTAACTGGAAGCCTCATGATTCCTTTCTTTCTAACTGAATGTTACGCTTTGGTTTATCGCTGCATAATTTCATTTTTAACGTCGGCATGATTCTGGCAAAACTGCCATGTTCTGGTCTGCGAGATTTTATATGATGTCGAGTGCGGCCCTTAGGCGAGAAAAGGTTGGGCACCACTGATCTATGACAACTCATTGGTGTTGTAAGAAACTCCTCTTCTGTTTTTTGGTACTCTCAGTTTGTAGCCTGATGCCTGGTAAGGTCTTTAGTGCTCTCAACTTGCAGCCTGATGCCTGGTAAGGTCTTGTGCAGCCTTGTTGCTGGTGCTTCTCATCTCTAGTCCACCTATTCCTCATCAGCGCCATGGCATCAGACCAGCACTGGTACTTCGCAATAATCGGTCAGAGCCGAGGGCTGTTCAGGGTAGGGGGCTCTGTTGATTAAGTTTTCTGAGATGGTGTGCCCACTTAATCACATCTGAAGCCACTGGGAAGACAGATATGAAAGATGTTATGCACAGTTTTCCTCCTTTGCTGGGGAGGTAAATTGCAAAGTTATAGTTACAGCCTTTAAAGCTATTGTTTTTGGTATGTACTTGAAGTTTTCAAAAGTGACTAAAATTTGTATTGATACCAGCTTTTCTGAGGTATTTTTACATCATTAGATATCTTACAGGTGTGGGATATTATGTTGGAAACTAATACATCAGATAAACTATTCACATCAGATTTTTATATTTATTATGATAGGTAAAAGTTATTGTAGTGTAACCCATTCGGAAAGGACTGTTGACCCTCATACACAGCTTCCATGCCGTGTGTTTGTTTTCAGAGCCCCTCATCTGACCAGGTGCATAAACTGTCACTAACTGTGTTGTCATCATTGATTGAACGCGTCACCAGTTTTCCAGAGTTAGCACGAGATGTGGGGACAGTGTACATTGGGCAGCTGCTCCCACTTTTGTTGACATTTTCATCAGAGGTAATGTACTGAAAATGTTTTCATCAGAGGTAATATACAGAAGATGTTTTTATCAGGGGTAGTGGACTGGAGAAGATGTTTTAAACCAAAGTTTGCAACAAAGAGCATCTTTGCACTATATTGCAGAGAAGAACCAGCTTTTAAGAGACTGCTTTCTTTTGTTTAAGATTATTCCTGATCGTGAAGGACACTCTGGTCTTGTGAAAATGGTTTGATTTTTACACATTCGGGATATTCAAATCAATAGTTTGTTAACTCACTGGAGTTGTGCCCCTTCGGCACAGGCCGTTCTCTCTAGGCGCATGAATTTTTGTCATTTTCAAAAAATTGTAAAAATATAACCATGTAGGATATAGCTATGGATTTTGATTTGTTAGATAGATAAATATTAGTAGAATTCACATGTTTTTCCTGAATTCGCATGAAACTCGACTATTTTTACAGTTAGATATCCGGGAGGGTAAGTAAACGGTTTCCATAAAAAGTTGTTTTGGAGTAGACTATTACCCGAAACTAGGTCCTATGACCACAAATATGGCCCCCAACCCAGTTTATATGTCAGAAACATGTTGAATGATCCTGTACAACACGCACGTCGGTTTAGTCGTCAGACAGCGTCTTGAAATAAAGTTCAAGTGCCTTTTGCACTCAAAAGTGTTCTTTGAATCGCCATTTTCGAAAGGCAGTGACTAGGTCTAGAAAATTCTAAATTTCCTCGAAGAAACAATCAAGTAAATAATGCCAAGGAAGGTAACTCTAGATAAATGATTCAATAAGCAATTTCCGCAGTTAGCTCCCTTTTTTACCTATAGAAATCGAAGAAAAACTATTTAACACCCTCCGTAGCACGTCTTACTTAGCAGCATCAGCGCTCACGCGGGCCTCCGTAAAACGCTATATGGAGTGACTCCTATGAGTTAATGGTAGGCAACTTTCGGAATGAACTGGTTGGTCAAAAATTTTAGTAATGATGTACACAGTTAAAAAGCAGTCAGATTTGAGCATTGGCCAGGGTCTGTGCAGTAATCACTCAATGGCAATTTTATTTGTCTGCAACTGTACAAAAATTTTTTAAAATAGACAACTAAATCTCATCATTAGCCATTTGTTACTTTTAAAAATACAGTATTTTTCATCCTTTATTGTCAGTAAGGCAGCTTTGACAAGTATACTACAATTAGAAGGATCTTTCAACACTGAAAAAGCTGACGTACTAGTGTGCCATTTTTTTGTCTAGCAGGTAAAAGATGAAGCAATAGCCTGCATACGTACCTGTGTCGTTCATTTCCCAGGACCCAGTGGCAACTTCCTGGTGAGAACATTCTCCACATAAGTCATTCATAGTAGGATTGCTATGGAGATAAATTGCATCTTAATACTGTTGTTTAATGCTATTCCGTTATGACGGGTTGTTGTTTAATTCAAACTTGATGTCATGTTAAAAAACGTTTTCAGGTATGTAACTATGTTGAATTCTTTCTTCTTTTGAATGCAATAGTTCCATGCTTAAAACAGCAGATAGTTCTTTAGAAGAAAAGTTTCAAAATATCTGCAAGTCTGGCTGTTAGTCAGCAACAAACACCAAGGCCCTTCTTCTCATTTGAACGAATCAGGGTTTAGTTAATGCTAGATGAGCAGTTAGAACTAGAGTTAGGGTTATCCCACACTGCAACTGTGTGGTGAGAAGATAAAAGACATGTTAAAGCAGTGCAGGGCTGTATAGCTTAGGTAGTCTAGGAACATAGTGCAAGAGAGATTGCTGGAGAAAATCAATCAATCAATCAATCCTCCTTGTGCCGTCTGGCACGTGAGGCGACAGCAAGGGACCTCCATCTGGTTCTGTCTGCTGCTGTTCTGGGGGCTGTCTCAAGTGATAGGCCTCTGTTCTTGAGGTCCTTTTTGATGGATCGCCTCCATGTCTCTTTGGGCCTCCCTCTCTTCCTCTTTCCCTGTGGTGTCCATCGCAGGGCTGTTCTGGGGATTGATTCTGGAGGCATGTGGCACACGTGACCTAACCATCCCCAGTGCCACAGTTGGATCGCTTCTGCCAAGGTGCACATCCCCACCCTCTCGCGCAGTTCTTCATTTGGTGTTGGGCCAGAAGATCTTTTGTATGCACCGCAGACACTTGGTTTGAAACACTTCTAGCTTTTTATCGATGGAGGCTGTGGTCTTCCAGCATTCTGACCCATATAGGAGGACACTGAGGACGTTGCTCTTGAAGATCCTGATCTTTGTATGGCTGCTGAGGCCAGTGGATTTCCAGGTGGGCTTACGCATTGAAAAAGCTTGGTTGGCTTTGCTGATCCTGGTGTTGACCTCCTGTTCACAGTCACCTCCTGTTCACAGTCACCATCTGCTGTCATCTTGCTGCCTAGGTACACAAATTCTTTTACGTCCACTAGTGGACTCCCGCTGATTTTCAGTTTTTCAGGTTTTCTGTCTATCTTGAAGGTCTTGGTGCCTATGTGATAGCAGTCCTAGGTCGTCGGCGTAGTCTAGATCCTCCAAGACTGTGGTTAGAGTCCACCGTAAGCCCTGTCGTATTGCTGCTCTGAGATAAACATTAGACCAAGAAACCTATACATTTTTGGAAAAGAGAAAAGTTGAACTTTGCAATAAAAAGTAATGAAAATCGCCTTGCCCATGCTACCCGGCAAAGCCACGATCGTGGCTTGTCGAACCAAGAGGGTTAAGAATCTGTTGGAAATGTTCCCCCCATCTCTTCAGTTTGGCTCGCTCTTCACTGATGGGTGTGCCATCTGCTCTTTTAACTGGAAGGTCCTGGTTGTGCCTTCGGTCACCTTGTAGCTTCCTTATGTTCTGATAGGTCGCCTTCATGTCTTTCCGTTCAGCTGCTGCCTCGGCTTCAGCTGCAAGCTGTTCTATATATTGTCACCTGTCTCTCCTTGAGGAGGACTTGATCTGTTTGTCTAGTTCCCTGTATTGGGCTGCAGTCCTCCCTTTCAGCCTGGGGGACAGTGTTCAGGAGCGTCCTCTTCGTCTCTTTCTTTTGTCCTATCATGTTCCATGTGTGCACAGATATCCATACATTTCTGGGGATTGTCCTGTAGCCAATAGTTTCTTTTGCTGCTTCTATTGTGGCTTTGTTAAAGGTATCGATCGTTATTGCTGCTTCATCTCGGAGGATGCTGAAGTTGTTTTTCAGTGCAATGCCGAATGCCTTTTTGATTGCTGGGTCTCTGAGTTTGGCCATGTCCAAACGCTGGTTTCTTTTCTGCCCAATCTTTGCTTTTTTCAACTTCAGTTTCAACTTTGCAATTAATAGGTGGTTTCCCTGTGCAGTTCGTCTGTCCTCTGCCACTGCGAGCATTGTGATGTTGTAGCTGTTCATTTCTTTAACTGTTTGTGATAGCCTTCCTGTCTGGAATAAATTCCGTATATTCCAGCAACCAACTTGCATATGATGTTTTGGTGTCAGGAGCTCTGCTGTCAGGCTAGAGACTTCCTTTTGGCTTTGATCCCTTGCTGTCATAGGGCCAGTTGCCTGGTCTGCTTCACTCCTTCTACCAGATAAAGTTACTTCTCTAGCTGTCGTTTCCGTGCATAAAGGTTTTTATGCGATAGGGTTGCTAGCCCTATGCCCAACCCTCCTCCTTTCTGATCCGGGCTTGGGACCGACAATCGCGGAGTTGCTGGAGAAAATATATGTCTGTTAATTGTAGATATATACCAACATCACTCTTCCCCAAACCCCAGCCCTGTCTCTGGACTTGCTAAGCAGCTGTTTCAGGTCACACTCTTGACAAGAGATAAGGGACTTTTGTGTATGTGTCCATACATAAAACTATCATGATTGGTCGATCAAACTGTTATTTTTCAACCTGAAGGTTTCTTTAAAATTACTGCTTAAAAACACTATATCTCTAGAATTCAATTGATGTTTGGCACATGAACCATTCACTCATTTAGCCACCAACTGCAACCCTTTTACTGCTTAACAGACACCTGGACTAAGCGGGACCTTCAGGTCATGATAAAAAGAGAATATTGTCAGACAGTAGAATAGAGCTGTGCAGGGTGCATACGATTCTTATAGGTGATTATAGGTTTGTAGATTTGACAGAGACCTGGTATAAATGAGACATTTAGGTCATGATGAAAAAAGAGAAAATTGCAAGACAGCAGCATATGGTTGTCATGTCATTGATACTGTTAATGACAGGGGAAGTAACCTTGTGGATGACCTGAGGACATTTTTTGTCACCTTCTTCAGTCAGAAGCTCGCTACAGAGATTTTTTCAAATGTTGCAGAACAGAATTAAAAGCATGCTAGTTGAGGAGCTGGACAGGGCTACACCATCCCAGGTGAGACTTGAGTATGGGAGGATAAAATACAAGTGGATGCTTACCTGTTGGTTCTTTGTGAAGACCACATGCATTGAATTGTAACATTGCTGTTGTGTTGAAATTTCCACATGACAGGGACATACTTTATTCATCATTTCAGAAATTACACCCTACCAGAATTTGCCATTACAATGTAATGTCATTATAATATAGTATCATTACAATGTAGTGTCATAATATAGTATCTTTACAATACAGTGTCTGTCACACTGTCACTGCACACAGTCCACATCCATCCTCTTTCTGTCTTGCATGGATGCACACACACACACACAGAGTTTTTGTGTGAAAATGTTTGAGACTGTTACTTGGCTTCTGTGCGAAAATTAATCCTCTTTGTTCCAGCTGGAACTAACAAATCTCTTCTCGGTCCTGAGTGAGCCAGCTGACTTTGTTCTATATCTTGCCCACCACCTCCTCCTACCTTTCTTCCTTCTGATGGTGCCACATGGTCTTACTTCATTTGTACCGTTCCCTGGTCTGATCCAAGCTAGACCATCTGTGGGTGTACTTGAGTTCTATTTAAAAATTTTTAACCCTGCTTATCATTATGGGCTCTGTGTCTGTCTGGGTGCCTTTCGACACCACTCCTGTACAAAACTTTTACAAAGCTTTGCCTCATATACAGGCTTTCTACTCTCCAAGCTCATCTTTCCTGTGGTTATGACCACCCTCTCAGGGTCCAGCGTCATTCCATTCATGTGTTGCAACAAAGACATTGTATTCATTTGGGCTCCTGGCCTTTCTGGCATTGTTTGAGCGGACCAGGCCTCCAAGGCCTGTCAGTTGCATTCACTGGTGTCATTTGACTGTATCTTCATGGCAATGCCACTGGAACAGACTGGGCCAGAATAATTTGTATGTCACCCTTCCGTCTTTCTGACCACTCACCTCCAGGCTGTGCTGTGTGGTGGAAGGAGATAATACTTAGAATGGGATACACCTGTGCCATGCCTGCCCACCTTTTACAAGGCAAACCCTCACCAGTCTGTTCTTGGTGCCAGGGACTTTTTATTGTTGCATATTACTTGTCCTGACATCTAGAATATCCACCAGCAATTTCTTACATCTGGCTTTTTATTTTTCTCATTTAGGTCCATCTCATCAACAGCTATATTTTCATTTTTAAGATGGGTGGGCCGTTCCATCAGATTTAAGTTTCTTGTTGTTTAGGTGTTGGCTTAAGGTTCTAGTTCAATCTAGTTCCACAATCCTCTGTTTAATGTTACATACCCTTTTATATTATCCTTTGTCCTTATGTTGGTTTATAGTTTTATACTGTTAGTAGTGTTGTTATTGTATCACCTAGGGGGCATGCTTTACAGGCTTTCAATGTAACTTTCTCTTGCTGTTATAATCGCTTTAGTTGTTGGCACAGTATAAAACCTAAGCGAACAAAATCACCTCGCAGTCTTGTTTTTCACCATCTCTCACTGTGATATAGCCTTTGTTGCTGACATAGCATAAGACCTCAACAACCAATCAGTGTTAATAATGGTCTTTTTAACACACTAATTAACACACTACTTTCCATGTATGTAATTTATTTTTTCCTTGTTTGTTGATTGGTATTATTTGGTGATTTTTCATTGCTTTATCTATCTCCTTGGGGTCTTGTTTTTCACTATTTCCATAGAATATGACCATCTCTTGGCATGATATAGTATTAGTTGCTGACACAGCATCAAATCAACAAACCAAACCATCACATTACTACGCCAAAATAGTTTGTCCTAATTTTGAGGCAGCTGTGTAAGGAGTCTACTTCTACCTCTATGGTTTCAGGCAGCATTGCAGTGTTACACATCACTAGCACAATGTGGCAACGCAGGAACACAAGGCACCAAACACAGAAAGGGCTGGGCAGATATGTGCGACAGTCTCGTGTCATCTCTCATCTTTTGGCTTCGTCAGCTGTATGAAGGACTAGAAATAGGTAAAGACACATCACTTTCTTGCTTATTTAGCTTTGTGATCAGCAGGGCTTCTGCACTGTTTTTAGTCAGCAGATTTATAGCGATGGGGAGTACACAGCAGAGCAGTGCTGTGCTTCAGTCGCTTACTTCGGATGTTGTGGTGTCCTTTATCATGTGTGACTGTGTTTGCAAGAACAATATTTTGCGGTGGGTGCATTTGAATGGTCTGTTGATCTCTTTTCAACCTAAATGAAGGAAAGAAAATTTCAACTTTTTCTTACATTGAACTTGTTGATAGTTGTTGTCCATGAAGCAAAAGGTGATGGTCTGCAAGGTGAAATTTCCTGTTGTTTTGGCGATTTTAGAAAATTAGTAAGTTAAAAATATTGTCATCTGTGTGCCATGGATGTGGAATGTGCATTAGATACTCTGTAACTTGAGCTGATTGATTTACAGTGCAAAACAGTGTTGAAGGATTTTTCCTAATCCCAAAGCATTCAGTTCTTCAAATCCTAAGGATATGTTTCTGTAATTAAAAGAATTTTCCAAGAGAATGGTGGTAATCTTTGTATCGACATAATAGTAACAATAATAATGAAAATTTATATGGCCCATATTTATACTCATAGAGAACATGCTCTTAGCGCTTAAAACAGGGAAGAGACATGGACTAAATGGATGGAACATGAGGGACAGAAGAATAAACAACAATACTGATGACAAACAGAAAACAAAGATAGAAAACACAAAAAGGCACCAAGTAACAGGAACAGAGAATATAGTGATTCTGCAGAGAAAGATGGGTAGAAAAGTAGCAAGAGCGGAAGTGGGGAGGGTAAGAAAGACGAACATTGTGTGGACTGTGTTAGGAGTATTGCTCAAGGAAGAGGTGCGTTTTCAGTGCAGATTTGAAGGATTCAGTATGTGCGCGTATGCAAACATACATCTTTGATCATAAAAAGAAACAGGTCCGATCTGTTTGTGGATGGCTGACAAGCATTCGGTTTCAGTTCTACTAATTGGACCATGACTATGACAGCAACAACAACGCTGGAAGACTTGGACTTTGCTGATGACATTGCCCTGTTGTCACACCGCCACCAAGACATGCAGGAGAAAACAAATGCCTTCTCAGAAACAGCTGGAAACCTTGGCTTGAAGGTCAGCGCAAAGAAAACAAAAAGTATGAGAGTGAACGCCAGAGTCCAAGAAAACATCAAACTAAATGGAGAAGAGATTAAGGAAGTTGACAGTTTTACCTACCTTGGGTCCAAGATGTCCAACACCGGGGATGCGGAGGTGGAGATTCGAGCCCGACTGGCGAAAGCCACCCAAGCCTTCACCTCACTCAGGAGCACATGAAAGGCAAAAAACATCAGCCAGAAGACCAAGCTGAGAATCTTCAAGTCAAATGTGATCAGCACCCTCCTTTATGGATCAGAATCATGGAAGATGACCAAAAACATCGGTAACAGGCTTGACATCTTCCAAAACAGATGCCTCAGGTGCATACTTAGCATCTTTTGGCCAAACACCATCACCAATGAAGAACTCCACCAAAGAACTGAAACCGAGTCCATCACCACGCAGGTTCAACGAAGGCGTTGGCGATGGATTGGACATGTGCTTCGCCAGCAGACAGCAGACCTCTCCAGAATTGCCCTACGATGGACTCCAGACGGCCGAAGAAAACGAGGCCGCCCAAAGGAAACCTGGAGAAGAACAGTGGAAAGGGAGATGAAAGGAAAGGGCTGGACATGGGGTCGCCTGGAGCGGGTTTCAGCCGATCGACATCAGTGGCGGGCTCTGGTTGAGGCCTTATGTGCAAATAGCATGAAGAGGATTGAATTGATTGAATTGCCACATGAAATGCGGCCAGATTTGTAAAAACTTGTGAGATAATTCAAACAACTTTACTTTTCACATTCAGCTCGATGAATGAACACCATTATGTACACATTTTTTCATCTCATTTTTACTAGATTTACTATGTAGTCACTTGGTGTGAGTTTTTAGTATGTTACCATCCTGCCGCAGAGCCTGTCTTAGAGATAGAGTTTACTGGTATGAGTAACACCCGACCAGTCAGACAAAGGCCTACAGCTTGAGACTACCTTTGCCGGAGAATTTAGTCCAGCAAGCCATGCAATTTAGGATGACGACATTCACACAGGCAGCAGGGTGGATCATTGTCTTTGTCCTGGAACTCTCCTTGCTCTTTGTGACTACACTCCACCCATGGACCTTTGTCGTCAAGGTTTGATGGGGTGGAGGAGATGAGTTATGCCTGTAACAGCAAAGATGGGAACAGTGTATGTGCCCTCTTTGTGTGTTGAAAAAGGGGGTTCCTTGTCTCATATGGAAAGCCTTGGGGCCCCACATGGCTGTCCCACTGACCTGAAGGCAAAGTGCTTATTTTATATGAGGCCATCAGAGACCAGGAGATGCATGGACTACATGCTTCGAGTTGCCATGGACCAGTTCTACCCATGGTATGAGCTTACTTACATCACCAGCAGGCCTGGCGTCAGCGCATCGCAGATTTTTGGCTCTGATTATCCTTTAAAGCGATAGAAGAACTGTTGGCTAAAGGAGCAGTTCAAGAAGTAACTTGTCCAAAGTCACTGGGGTTCTACTCACGTCTCTTTCTGGTACCCAAGCCAGATGGAAATTGGTGGCCCATCCTCGCCTTAGCACACAGCATACAGGTTTGGTATGGAGACAGCCAGGTCAGTGCAAGATGTAGTACATCCTGAAGACTATGCCGTAAGCATAGACCCAATAGATCCAGGCAAGCTTTCCAACTGGCTCACCCAAGCAGAGAGGGTCTTCCAGTGGTGGCTCTGCCCTTCGGACTGCCCATTGTACTGGTGGTTCACCTTGATATATGCAATGAGGCTGGTCATAACTGTGTGTGCTAAGCCTACATGGAGGACTTGCTACTTCATGACTGGAGCCAAGCTTTTCTCTGCTTTCAAACAGATGGAAGAACAGATGGAAACAAAATGCTTAGGGAAGGAGTCTTTACTCAGAAGCCAGATTTCCACCCATCACAGCAATTCATGCTTTTGGAATGGGCTCCCTCATCCTCAGATACAGAGTCTGCTGGCCTCAGGTGCAGGCAGTGACAATCCAGGAGATGCAAAGATGGCCTAGGATAGACTGCGTCAGTTGTATTTTATGAACATAGCAGCCAGCTTCTCCCTTGGGGACGGCATAGGATGTGACCTTACAGGTGGTTCCTTCTTCTGTTCTGATGACAGGCATACATTCCTCTAGAGGACCTAATACCCGTCATCTTAAATGGCATCTTCTGGCTTTGTGGAATGAACTTGACCTGTGTACAGATAGGCTTTTCTGTCTAGAGGATCTTACATGTTCGCTCTTGACGCCAAGGCTAGCATGATGGGTAGGGGTGTTTACTTACCCCCTTTTTTTCTTCCATGTCAGTGATCTTGGTCTTAAGATGGAAGACTTTTTAATACCTTCCATCCAATAGACAGATCTATGAGTGTTTGCCAGCCCTACATTCTAGAGTGTATGAGGGTACGGAGCAAGTTCATATCCAGCTAATATGCTTATTTCCATGTTACTGCTCTTAATTGTCAAAAATTGTTTGTTAATTGTCAAAAATTGTTTATTAATTCAAGAACTGCAAGAGGAAGAGCAAGGCAGTGACAGAGTATTTGGAAGTTGTCAGCTGCCTTCTACCCAGCCACAGCAAACAGTACACATCGTCCATCGATTCCAGACTCTGTGTTTGTGTCTAGAGAGCTTATTGAGGTGAGGAAGTACCCAGAAGCAGAAAACACAGCTGAGAAAATAGCCTTGATATCTTTACAGCTTATTACTGGGAGTACAGGGCATCATTTTCTGTTGGAAAACTCTTGATAACCTGAAACATGCAGGTCATTATTGCATATCAAAGTATTACAATGATTCATCAATTTTCATATTGTGAATGAGATTGCAATGGGCTTTTTTTCCAGAGAGTCATTTTCAACCTGGGTGCAGGTTCCAGCTGACAAGATTCTAAAACTTATTTGTCGAGCACTAGCAGTACACATCAACATGTTGGTATGTTGGGTTTGGTGCTTGTTCATAACAGCTTCATTGAATCCAGAAACCAACATTGATACATTGATAAGACACAAAACAAACGTTGATACATTGATAAGACAAATGTTTACTCCGTGGGGCATCGTAAATAACTGATAGTGCTCTCAGCTTTGGAACAATAGGTTGCCAGCACAAATCTTGTCAGAAAGTTTTCCCTGTTCACCAAGCTTATGCAGAAGGCAAAAAGTAATTTCCAACATTTTAGCAAATTTTTTTGTTAATTTCTAAATATAAAATGGTGGAGAATAAGGGAAGGGGCACTAAATACAAAGATAAAACTAGCAAGATTGGCTAAAGCTTCAGGTTGCAAAGACTGGGTTTAGTATCAATGTACGGCTGTCTACATGCAGGAATTACTGAACTCTCTTAAGATTCTTTAAACTGTTTATATGAAGACCAGCTGCTTTTTAAGATTTCATCTGCCTTTCAAGTTGACATCTGACCTCCATTAAATTACAGTTTCCATATTTTGTCTGCAGTCCTGCAAGGCTACAACAAACTACCTACTGCTTCTGAGCTACTTGCCTTCCATACACATTTCTGTGCTGAAAGTGCTTTCTCAGCTCATAGTTTGGTAAGTGGAGCTCAAAACATTTGTTATGTTGCATTTCTTTGTTTTAGTTGTCATGCCTCTTTCCTTGGCATTTTGTGTTTTGAGGTGTATAAGTCCATTGAGTTCAAGAAGTCCCATCCTATGATAAGATATTTCTGATGAGTCAAATCTACATTTACACAGAAAAATATGTCTGATGTTAAGATGACACCTGTTGTTTACCGTCTTCAGTTGCAAAAAGCTGTTGATGCCTCAAGCTTCCCTGATCTTCAGGCTAGTAATTCAGTGTCTGACTACAACACACAGAAACAACATGGTACCAGGAGTGGAGAGACCATTTAGGTGAGAGTTGAGGCTGAGAGTGTAGAGGAGTGTACAGTGATGACAGTGAGAGGACACTGTAATGTAAGAAAGTAAGTTAATATAAGTATGGCAGAGTTTAATAATGTTTTGGTGAGAGCAGCCACTACTTTGATGTGTAAAAGAACAGCAGACAATCTCTACAATCCTACAATGTAACAAAATAATAAATACAACTGAGACCACTTGCTGATTAGAACTCAATAAAAGTTAAAAAAAAAATTCAGAAAGAGCTTGGTCAGTTCAAAAAGAGAATGTTTTGAGACTAAACCAAAATATTATAATAAGCTTTCAAATTCTCTTTTGTATACCAGGTTAAGACAGCAATTGGAGATTAATAGGAATAATGGGGAATGTCACTTCAGTAATAAGGAGGAAAATGTAAGGATTAATGTACATCTCCAATTTCTTTGACATTACTAAATCATACACATATTAAAAGAGAAAAGAGGGAAATTGGGGGAGGTGCTTCTGTTTGGATGGGCCCCACTTTTTTTTTTTTTTTTGAGGGGAGTCTCTTTTAAAATCGTAGAACAATCTCTGAATTGTACAAAAAATGACTATAAGAATAAAAATCCGTTGCAATTACAGTCAAATCTTGAAGGAAAAATAAAGAATTTACCTTTTAAGATGATTTAGCTGCAACTGATTAATCAACTGAATCAATATTACAGCTCTTTTCCTGGGATTACAAAGTTTTTCACAGAAAAGTTAAGGATTACAGGTTGGTCATTCCAAGGGTAAACAGCCTGGAAGATAATCATTTTAAAGCTCAACCCTTGCACAAAATTCAGCAAAATTGACCAAAAGTTGTAAGGTTGATGGAGCATAGAACTGTCATTAGTTTGTCATGTAAATAATAATAATGTGAACTTATAATGCACAGCATTACGACCAAGATAGATGGCATTTTCTGCGCAAACCAATAATGATAAATGAAAGATACAGTGGACGGTGAGATATCTATAGGCACTTTGAGCAACATAAAGATGAGGTACAGTAGTAGAATGTAAAGCAATTGATGAAGGTATGAAGGGATAAAGCTACTGTAAAGAGCATAGAGATAGAGTCATTACATGATGGTTAGCATGTCAGTATTGCAAGGGAGTTAAGAATAGTAATTCAGGGATAGTACTTTGTGAACGGATATGTTTTCAGAGAGTGTTTGAATGTAGCCTTGGAGTCCAAGTGGGCAATGTGATGTGGAAGAGAGTTCCACTTCTCGGCAGCACAGAGGGAGGACATCCATTGTCCGTATATGACTGTCTTTGTAGGAGGGAAGGAAAGAATGTTGGAGTCTGATGAGGAGTGAAGGTTTTGGGCAGGGGTGTGGACAGACAAGATTTCAGTAAAGTAGTGGGGAGATTGGTGTTTCATGCTATCGCCAACTAAGGCTATATCACGACAAGGTAGTCAGCCATGTAAACAGATGTCACATGCAGAGAAAGAACAGTGTGTCCGAGACGAAAGCTGAACCAAGGACAGCCATCCTTTATTGTGTTGCTGATGGGGGGTTAACTGTTGTGCCACTGGACCACCCCAACTAGTGGGGGAGGAGTCTTCAAAGAATCTGTAGCATAGAGTTGAGAGTTTGTCGTCTATTCTAGCTTTAATTGGTAGCTAATGAAGAGAGTGAAGAGGTGGTGTAACATGTTCCTTGTAAATGCATTGAAGTCTTCAGCTGATAAGACTAATGCCAGCGGTCAACCTACTTTTGTGAGATTGCAGGACATGAGATCTAGAGGTTCTTCCTAAAATCAGGCAATAATTGCAATTCCTTGTACCTTGCAAATGAAATAGTTATTCACTTGTGAATTGAGTACATTTATTAGTGTCTTCACTTTCTTGTTTCAATTCCATCATTTAAAAAAGTTGAACCCCTGGGCTAGCCTTTAATGTAGCATTGTGTATACATATCTTGTCTGTGCTTGTGTGCTCATATGCTAATGTGCCTGGATCTTTGAGTGTGAATGTGGGCATTGATGTTGGGTCAAGAGTTGAGATAGTGCTGCCAGTTGCATCAAGACAAAGCATTCTTGGTGCAGGGAGCTGAGGGAGACTGCCTACGACATGCTGGTTCATTGGCTGCAAGTCAGTGGGTCAGGGGGTCTGATGGCCACCAAGGATGACCAGGAGGACCTGCTAAAGGAGATTTGCCTGGACATCGTGCCACTGCAGGATGTTATCAAGGTGAGCACTTTATGTTTCCCACTTACAGCTGTAATCTTCTGAAGATAGCTGCCCATCTTGGTGGTCATTTGGCAAACATGCTTGAGAGTGCAAATCATGGCGTAACATTTTGTGATAGGAGTTGTGATCCAATGATAATACAAGGGCTGCTTATTTAGGACTGCTGTTGTTCTGTCTTACTGAGATTAGAGTAGTTAGTGGTGTAGTGGCTAAAGTGCCTGTCATCATGACAGGGAGATTTGGGTGTTGTGTGTTTGAATCCCAGCTCCGCCATATCTTTTTCTAGGTTACTCTGGATGTGATAACTGTTTACAGGGATGACCGTTGGTGGTTTTCTTCAGGTATTCCTGTTTCTTGAATTTTTTTGGCAAGTTACTCATTGAAATTGATGTTTCCACTGCCTCTTACAAACTGCAGAATGTTATATAAGAAGCGCACTGGAGCCAGGGCCTTCAAAAACGCGGCACCTAAACTGTGGAATGCTCTGCCATCGTCACTGTCCACCATCAACTCACCAACCACGTTTCGAAAAAGACTGAAGACCCATCTGTTTATTTAAGACGGACTTAAACTTAAACAACCAAGCAACACTTCTGTCTTTATTTTTTACTTTCCTGGTGTTTTACCTATTTATTTACTTTATTTTTTTTCTTATTTTTTATTTATTTTGTTTTTGCTGCGCAATGAGCATTCTTCTGAATGGATACCTGCGCATTACAAATGGACATCATCATATATAACAACACACTAGAATATTTTTCCCTTTTCCCTCTGTGTTGCATACATATTTTCCAGATGCACCTATCTTTGTCTTGTTATAGATTGATGTGAAGTCACCTGACAACGATGGGAAGGTGGTGTCCACCAAAAAGAAATCTAAAGGAGTTGGTGGCTACCAAGAGCTCAGTCAGAGCTCAAGTTCTCAGTGGCATGGCCATCGTCTTGCCAATGCAGGCAGTGCTGCTGCTGCTCTCAAGGGTAAGTGCCCTGCAAATGCTTGATGTCATCTATATACACTTTTTTAAAAAGTAGATGTGTGCCAAATGTTTTTTTGCTCTCTTGTGATGCACTGAAATAAAAGTAAACAAACTGCAACACTGATAGCAGCTTTGTAACTGAAGGAGTGGATGTTGTTGAATCTTTGTGTACTTGATCACTGTTTTCTAACGAGCAGGGTGGAGTTTCTTTCTGTCAGTTTACCTCCAGTCATGTCTTGGGGGTTTTCTTCTTGCTTTGCTGATGCTGAGAAAGAAAGAAATTACCTCTAAGGTTGTGCATAATAGGAATGATTTCCTGAGACAAAGGAGCATTGTCCTGTGTGCAGTAAATTCATATGTACTCACATAAACATATGTATTTTATCTTTTACAGCTTTGCACACAATTGTTCATGTGTGTGGCGTGAAGCTGCATCCTGAAGTTTTCAAGGTAAGTGGATGCACATCTGTGCACACACAATTTTGCTGCACCCAGGATAATATATGCTTAATATATATATATATATATATTATTCCTTCTCTCATTGGATAGTCCATGATCATGTAAACTTACCAAAATGTCATGATTTCCCCTTTTTTGGTGTATATATATATATGAAGATGTAATAATAATAATAATAATGTGAACTTATAATGCGCAGAATCACGAATAGGATAGATCGCACTCTCTGCGCAGTACAATTTGATAGAACAAAAACATAACAACCAGTAGACAGTGAGGTACACATAGGGACACTGGACAACATAGAGATGGGGTACAAGTCAAGAATAGTATTTTGTAAAAAGATATGTTTTAAGAGAGCGTTTGAAAGCGGCCTTAGAGGCTGAGTGGCGAATGTTATGTGGTAGAGAGTTCCACTGCTGAGCAGCACAAAGGGAGAACATCCGTTGTCCGTATGTGACTGTCTTTGTGAGAGGGAGGGATAAAATGCGGGAGTCAGATGAGGAGCGAAGGTTTCGGGCAGGAGTTTTTACAGACAAGATTTCATTAAAGTAGCTGGAGGAGTGACCTGCGAAGAAACCATAGCAGAAAGTTGAGAGCTTGTAGTCGATTCTAGCTTTAACTGGCAGCCAATGAAGAGAGCGAAGAAGTGGTGTGACATGATCATGTTTGCGAGTCCGGAAAACGAGACGAGCAGCTGAGTTCTGGACCTTCTGAAGCTTATCAAGGAGGTATTGAGGACAGCCAGCAAGAAGAGAGTTGCAGTAGTCTAATTTAGACAGAATAAATGAGCAGATAAGAATTTTGGTGATTGAGACGGACAGAGTATGGCGAATGGAGCTGATCTTCCGGAGCTCATAGTATGCAGATCGACAAATGTGAGAGACATGTTTATCAAGAGACATGTCAGCAGACATTATGTAACCTAAATTACGTGCCGAAGTTACAAAAGGAACATCGGCATTGCCTACCCGAACAGAAACAGGCAATGAAGGGTGAACTCTGGCTCTCCTCTTTGAAAAAAGTAAAGCTTCTGTTTTTCCGTCATTCAGCTTTAACTTGTTGTGGGTCATCCATAGCCTAATATCCGAGATACAATCTTGGATGCTCTGGATAGTAGTGTGAGCCTGAGAAGGAGAACAACTGGTATATAGCTGTGTGTCATCAGCATAGGATTGATGGGATATAGAGTGAGATTGAATTAGAGTGGTAAGTGGCTTCAAGTATAAGATGAAGAGGATGGGACCAAGTACTGAGCCTTGTGGGACCCCTGAGTGAATAGACACAGGTGCAGACACGCAGCCATCCACTATAACTGACTGAGTCCTATCTGAGAGATACGACTGAAACCAGCTGAGTGGGGAGCCTGAGATGCCATAGAGAGTACTGAGTCTGTGAATGAGTGTAGTGCGATCTATGGTATCAAAGGCAGCAGACAGGTCTAACATGGTGAGAAATGAGATGTCACCTCTATCCAGAGCAGACAAAATGTCGTTTGTCACTTTTAGCAGAGCAGTCTCAGTGCTGTGAAAAGGGCGATAAGCAGACTGTGATGGAGAAATCAAGTTCTCAGAGTTCAGATGGGATAGAAGTTGCTTGAGAACTATTTTCTCAAGGATTTTAGACAGAAATGGTAAGTTTGAGACTGGACGGTAATTGTCTAATACATTGATGTCGAGGGTAGGCTTTTTTAACAGCAGCTTCACTAAGGCTGTTTTAAAGGTGGAAGGGAAAATGCCAGAAGTCAAGCTGTCGTTTACAATTTCTGTTAGGGCAGGAAGTAGGACGTCAAGACAGTCTACCAGTAGAGGGGTGGGAACTGGGTCCAGTGGACAGGTTGTGGGTTTTGACTGGAGTATCATGGTCTTAAGCTCGCTTTCCGAGATCGGCTGAAAGGAAGAAAAAGAGCACTGTGGCCTTGCCAGATGGTCAATGTGGCTAGCGGGATTGTGCACAGGCAGCTGATCAAGTTTAAGCCGAATGTCAAGAATCTTCCGGACAAAAAACTTGCTGAAGGCCTCAGGGAGTGAAGCAGGTGCAATGACTGCAGGCAGTTGCGGCCTGTTAGTGCGGCCCAGCAGATAGTTGCAGGCCTTAAACAGGCTTCGACTCGACGAGCAAGTGCCGATGTGAGCACGAATGAATGCAGTTTTGGCTGAGTGAACAAGGTGAATGACTGAACGCTTGGCAGCATTTAGCATCTGCTTGTGGACGGTCAGCCCAGACCTACGCCACAACCTCTCAGCTCGTCGCCGCTCCGCCTTAGCTCTCCGCAGCTCAACACGAATTTTGGGATACCATGGCGCATGTTTCCTGGGGTGAACTTGGGTACGCACAGTAATAACCCCAATTGTAAAAACAATTGCATCCAGGTAGCTCTTTAGTCTACATCATATCTGCTTTATTTTCTGTCTTTAGTTTTTTGTCTATACAACTGGTTTATTACCTGTCTTTGTCTTTATGGTTACGAACATTTATACTCTTGTTTTAATATGCATCTTAGCTTATGCTGTGGCATAACCATAATGTTGGGATGCTCTATTGCAGTCTAGCTTCTCCATGATGCCATAACCATAGTGTTGTTACATAACTGTGCATTCTAGTGTCTAACATGGCATAACTATATTGCTGTGACATAACTATGCAGTGTATGTCATGCCATAACCATAATGTTACAAATACTCTGTGCCAGAATTAATCTGCTCCTTAGCCTTTTCTGGGGTCTTGTATGAAAGTTTTTATTTCCTTTAAATTTGTTCCTTTTTTTTTTTTTGCAGTCCATACAGCAGACCATTGTGTTTGTGGTAAGATCAGTACAGCAGAACCTACCCCCTCCCTACATCTCCATGACATGTCGGCAAGTTTTATATCGGGCTCTGCTGTCAGTGGCATGTCTTCCATATCCATCTGCTCCCTCGCTTTTGCAAGTGGCGCTCGCCCTCTTCCAGCAGGGCCTGCTGGATCCCGACTATCAGGTTGGATCACTAAAGAAAGCTGTTAGTTTTAGATGCACAAACCTGGTGTAGAACTTTCTCGGGCTCCTTGTTTGAGAGATGCTTGAGAGAGGAATGGGGAGCGCATGTGTAATGTATATAGGTGCATACCTTTACATGTTTATGTAAACATACATTGATTGATCTGGTTTCTCAACTGTTTGCACAGGTGGTCTTTGAATGCCAGGAAGCCCTGGTGAGATGCGAAGGTCTAGTCCATCCAGTTGCTCCAAGCGTCCGTGGCCCAGTTATTAGCTCTGTCTGCACTCTTGATATTTCAAGTGCCACTTGCCAAACAGCTTCAAAGTTTTCATCATCAGTGCCATTTGCCAATGCTGGCATACAAATGAAATACACAACCAGTGTTAGTAATGCTGACACTTCCTTCTCTGAAAAGCTTGTGCCTGACAGGTCAAGCCCTGCATCTGCTTCACAGCACCGTGTTCCAGTGTCAAGCAGTCTGGAGTTGAAGGATTGTGCTGTTGCATCGTCTACTAGCAGTGACATACAGGAGTGGGAGGACTCTGGGCGTAAAAGAAAGTTAAGCGAATCAGATAGTGATGATGATCATAAGTCAAGCACCATAAGGCCTCGATTTCATCAAGATGTCAGTGATGACAAGAGTGAGCAAGATAGTGATGAAAATGAGCAAGGAAGTGTAATGTCTGACGTGGCAGACACAAACCCTGTTATCGAAAAAGAAGACCCCTTTCTTCAAATAGTTACTGTTAATAAGGGTGAGACTGAAAAGAAGGCTGACATCAGTAAGAAAGACAACACAAGAAAAAGTGATACAAAATTGATTGGTCCAGGAAACCTGTGGACAGAGGATATTAGTGCAGTTTCCATGGGCAGTGACAGTCTCCAGAAACAGGTAAGAGGCAGCTTAAAGTTGACTAAATTAGCTCATCAGGAACACTGCTTAGAACAGTTAATCATTTTTGTAGGGGGTGGTATCACAAGAAGGCTACTTGTGCCTTTGGCAAATTTGTTGCCTTTTTCTACAACTGTTACCTTCCAACATTTCTCGAGATGAATATGAAACTGTAATGATAGCAGATGGTCATATAATCACTTCTCAAAACTTTAGGAACAGGCTGACTTTGCCTCATCCTACAAAATGGTATAAAATAACATTTTCATATAATTATCTCAAATATGTATTAAGAGCTATGCCCAAGTTGATTGCTCCTGCAAATTTTGATTCTGTAATTTTATTGTCAATTTTGTATCTACTACTGTACTGTATCTGAGTTAAGCTCACTCAGTTTAGTCAATGACATCAACATACAAATAGTGAAACAGTACAAAGAAGGTAGCGTAGAAGGGGAGAGAGAAAAGTGGGAGAGAGTGAAGGTGGCAATACAAATTGTGCCAATACAAGGAAAGAGCAGTATGGAAAGAAATGACAAATAGAGAAGGCGCCGATAAAAATTGTTCCAGCCACCATCTGACTTTCTTGCTAGCTCCCTCTCTCACCTTTGCTGTCTTTTAGGGGACATAAAATTACTGTCAAAATTTGATCTGCTTTTTAAGATTTTCATTTGGAACTACAAGTGACATAATAGGTGGAATAAACCAACATACACAGTAGAAACAATATATGACCGGTTGAAGAAAACTTTGGTTAGGATTGGAGAGACAATATAGATTTGTGCAGAAACATATATACATCACCACTTCTAAATAGCACTCATTGTGTTAATGGTCACTGTTATGAGAGAATGCAATAAGCAAGATATTTCCCTTTGATATTTTGTTTTTTCATTTTGAAAATTTTGTTTATATTTCAGGCTACAGCAGTTGAAACCATTCTGATGACCTTTGTGGATGCTGATCAAGAATTGGATTAACAATTTAATTTGCTGTTCCTATTTATCCACTTCGAAGACATCAGAAATATTCTTTCTTCCCCAAGTTCATTCTACATTAATCTTGAGGACACCAATCTTAGCCAGGATGCTGTTTATGAGGAAAAATATTTGTAGGAATTCTGCGTTTTCTGTATCTGAATACAGGAGAATGATAAATCCAAGATTTATTTGTTTAATAATGTATGACAGGAAGCAGACATGAAGAATTTATGTTCAGTATTGTGTGTGTGTTTGTGTGCAGGTGCACATAACATGGCATAGTTTAGTAAGGGGTTCACATTCAAGGCCTGACATTTGGAAGCCTGAACCTTAACTATTACTGTACATGCCATCATAAATCAGATACCCACTGCTGCGGGGTAGTAGGCTGGCTGGATGTCCAGGCAGGCCTCAGATTACTAACTTTCTGACCCATATCCAAAAACACTAACTTCCAGGCCACCAAGATTTCTGTCTTAAAGACTACACATATCCTCCTACTCAGTTCCATGCCAGACCAACCTTCTACAAAAAGAACAGATTTTTAATGTTTATTAACTTTATAAGAAAATAAATTGGCATGAAAGTGAAAAAGTAACACACAAACTAATGACTGGTTAAGTGCTGTGTCTGAAAAATAAGGGAAAAAGAACGCTAGATTTTGTATCCCCCCACAAAGTAAAGATCTTTTTGTCTGTTAAGAATTTTTGACATACCAGTGCCTTTTATTACCTTGCAACAACATATTTGAAGTTTAATTTTGTTTATTATGGCTATATTTATGTCTCGGTTTACTGCATTCCATCAGCTCACGTACATATTCGCTGAAATGACTAAAATGTTATGTTTCACGACCTGCCAGTAACAGCTACTTCTCTGATCTATAAACAAAAGGTGGAGTGGTTAGGGGGAGGGGGCAAAAATCCACAACAGCTTTATGGCTGACCAACCCTTAAAAGCTACTGAATATTAATATAAAAAACTTTAAGATAGTTTTTATCACATATCAGTTTCTACAGACATTGATTGCTTATCTGTGCTGGTAAGAAACTACAAAGAATAACATTCTGGCCAACAAGAACAAGTGCAACATGTGCATCACTATGATTTTGAATTTGGAGAGAGAGAAGTGAAAGGAACAAAGTGCATTTTGTGCAAAATGTAAATAAAACTATTTAAATAAAAATATATTTATTAAGAAAATAGAACTCTTGACCAACAATTCTTTCAAGTTAAATAAGTTTTGGATGTAAAATGATGCTGAAACTATGCTGTCTAGCCTCTCTGAAGAAATCGAAACTAAAACTCACAGCATTTAGTGTGTCCAGCAAAGAAATATTGGTGGATAAAACATTTCAATTCACTTGCGTTGATTCCTTTTTCGCAGACTGTATGCATCATTTGAGCCCTTGAACCGCAAAACCCGGAGATGGAGTTTGTCTGCAAGATGAAACTGTTTCTGCAGCTGCAAAGCAAAACGATGATCTCTCTCTTCTTGGCTCAAACCAGCTTCATCATTTTCATTGCTGCTGTCCCCATTATCTCTCCTGCTCTTGGATGGAGACACTTCTGGAAAGTCTGAGGAGTTAGTATCCTGACTTTTTAGAACCTTTCTTTTGCAAGATGTTAGTGATTCTTTTTCAATAGAGTCCTTGAAAACTGTTTCAAATTTGGATTTTTCTCCCTTTAAATCTCTAGACAAAAGCAAAGTATCCGCTGGGCAGTTTTTTGGTTTAGCCAGATGAACGGATGTTTTCGTTTTAAGAGTTTCTGTACAAGGATTTACAGCTGTGAATTCTGATGAGGAAGAAAGCACTACATAAATATCAACACCAGGCTCGTACTTTCTGCTGCACAGAATCAGGATCAAATTAATTAAATTTCAAATCAGATTCAGCAGTGACAAGCTCTCGTATTATAGCAACATTTGTCTCCTCTTCTGCTCACAGAGCCAACTGAGGACAAAGCTTGTTGGTTAATATCAGCAACAGGCCAGACCAAATGAGGACAAAGCTTGTTGATTAATGTCAGCTGCAGACCAGGCCAACTACGGACAAGCTTGTTATTAGAGTAATAATGACAGCACAGTGACAAAACAGGCTGGTCAACTGGGGACAAAACTAGCTATTAGAATAAAGACAGTAACAGGCTGACCACAGTGACAAAACTACCTAGAGTTATGATGGCAACATGCTGGCCAGTGACAAAACAGAAGCACAGTTGTGGTCATGCTTCACTAATTGCTTCAATCTGGCTTGTCCAGTATCCTTGCCTCTCTTTCCCGGAATAAGACCATTATTTTATGCAAGATGGTAAAAGTTTGGCCTTTGAAAACAGCAATAGTCATGTCCCTTAGATTTTGACAGGACTGATGAATTTTTGAACAGTAGACAGGGAGAAGAATAATGTGAACACTTTACACAAAATAAGGACCAATAAGCATCTTTCTTTTTTCATAAGGACTTGTTCAATAAAAAAAGCACTTTTAAGGCCTTATTTTGCCCACCACCAAATCTATAAACTTATAGACACCTGTAAAGACTGTACGCACCCTGTGCCAACTCTCTGGCCAATTTTTCATCTTGTCTTGCAATTTTCTCCTGCAAAAGTTGATTTGTTTGTTGATTGTCAGCCGTGACAAGTTTCTGTATCAGAGCAACACTTGCCTCCTCTTCCCTCCTTCTATCCTCTTCTGTTCCCTGAGCCAACTGAGGACAAAGCTTGTTATTAGAGCAATGACAGCAACCGGCTGACCAAACACAGCGACAAAACAGGTTGAGCCATCTGAGGACAAAACTTGTTATTAGAGTAATGACAGCACAGTGACAAAACAAGTTTAGTGTGGAGGCAGGGGGGTGGGGCAATTGGTATTTTACACCGAGCCAGCAACTAAGGCTATGTCATGGCACGGCAGCCAGCCCTGTAAACAGATGCCACATGCAGAGAAAGAACAGGGTACCTAAGATGAGAGCTGAACCCAGGACAGCTAACCTTCAATGTACTGGTGACAGGCGCTAATCTTTGTGCCACCGAACCACCCTGCAGACAAAACAGGCTGAGCCAAGTATGGACAAAACTTGTTGGTTAATGTCAGCAACAGACCATGGCCAACTGAGGACAAACTTTTTATTAGAAAAATGACACTAACAGGCTGACCAGAGTGACAAAACTAGCTCGAGTAATGATGGTAACATGCTGACCACTGACAAAACAGGCTGGGCCAACCAAGGAAACAAACTAGCTAATGACAGCAACAGGGTGATCAGTAATGAAAGTAGCTATGATAGCCAAGGGCTGATAACAATGACAAAATGTTAACAAGCTGATGACCGTGGCTAAAGTAGTTAAAAAATATGACAGTTACAGCCTGAGAACAGTGACAGTCGAACTCTTTGTCATGTGTTGCATAAAACTATTTTCAACAGAACCCATCTTATAGTTCTCATGGAATAAAATCAGTAGAATAATATTAATAAACAAGTTGATACCTGCAGGTTTTATAAAATACACATGTACACACCCCATAACCCCTCCCCACCTAGGTCCAGTCATACAATCCAGCTGCATATGATGCAAGTACTGAGGGGAGTGAAGTGGGTTTTTTTAAAAATCAATGAATGATGCTAGGGAAGAATATTGTTTTGGGCATTTTATATATATATAGCCATGTACATATATCTGTTACCCATCTACAAACATTGAAAGAAGGATACAGTTAGGCTTAACTATCTTTAATGATAATTAAAATATGTCTAAGCTTAAATAATACCAGTGAGAATTGTCGGGGTTTCATTTGCAAGCAAACATGCAATAGTGGAAGGCTTCCTAAGCCCACAATCAGTCTTATATTAGTCCAAATTTTCATTATTAGAAATTATAGGACAGTGTGCAAGAACTGCCAATGGAGAACAAATTAATGGTGGGCAGGGGAGGGAAGAGGGGTGGAATGGTAAAATAAGGCACAGCACTGGTCTTTCTCCTAGGGCACAGCACTTGTCTTAGCATGTCCTGATCCACCCCTACCTACCCACCATTTGGTGGCAAGAAAAGAAGTTCTGGATACTGTGATCATTGGACACATCTTTCAAGAATCAAATCAACCAGTGCAATGTGACCACTACTAAAAGATGAGTCTATACACCATGACAACTTGACCACTACTAAAAGATGACTCTATTTACTGTGACAAGTGCAATGTGACCACTACTAAAAGATGAACCTATGTGCCATGACAACTCAACCACTAATGACAAGTTACTATTTATTTCAGTTTTTTATCCAACAATGCTGTTGGCACTGTTGGCAATGCTAGCCGCGTTGTAGGCCATAGGCTACCATCGGTGGGCACAGTCTACGCCCAGGGCTACTTAGGCAGGGCGTGTTAGATTGTGGCGGACTTTTCCCACCCGGCAAATGGCCTTTTCTGTCGCATGCCCTCATCAGATATTGTCAGTTTCAGGCCAGAACATCTCGCTTGAGAAACAGCTTCTTTGCCAAGGCTGTTTCCTCACTTAACTCCGTTGTGGCCCGAGCCAGACCCGATTGATCAACATGCCCCCTGGGGCTTGGGGATCAGTGTGTAGGGTTGGGGTGTTCCAGGCATATATTCTCACTCTTACAAGAGACTGTGGGACTGCTCGATCGCAACCACTGGCATACCTAGTAAGAGAGTGATTGTGTGAATGGGAGTGGGTCTACTGTGCATATATCTGTGTGTATGGGAGTGTTATTGTTGGTAAAATGTGGCCATTATCAAGTCAAGTTCCTCGTGCTATGTCACTTGGCGAATAAAAGGAATTATTATTATTATTATTATGTCAATGATGAATATGAGCAACTTTTGATTTCTTCTCTTCAGTCTTTGATACAGATTTATCTTGCCTCAACAATCAATTGTTGCTTGGAAAACTGATGGTTAAGGTGTGTGTAACCATATTACAAATTTTGTAAAGAATAGTTTTGTTTGTAAACAGTGTTTGAACAATGCATGACATTGGAAATTTTTGACAACTTCTGTCATTGATGGTTGTCTGTAGGCAGTGATCAATTAATCTCTTGGCAGCAGTCAGTCTTTAGGTCGTGGCTCAGCTGTCTTACAACTGTAGTCAAATTGTCCTGATTGAAAATGGTTCTCAGTCTTATCTGGCCCTCAAAAATCCTTGTGGTGATGCTTCTTGAGATATGTAATCTACTGATAATCTACCAGTCCACCCCCACGCACTTCCTGATATCTTGCCTGGCAGGCTTTTGACAGGTTTTCTCCCACAGGTCTGCATTGGAGATCTTCTTGGGCCATCTGTTGACGAACGCGTGAATCCTGTTGGTGATGGTGTTTGTCACACACCATGTCTCGAATCTGTACAGAAGGACTGACTTTACACTGGTGCTGAAGATGTGAATCTTGTTGTGCAGAGATAATGCCTTGGTGTTCTAGATGGGTTGCAGGGTATGGAATGCAAGCCTGGCTTTATTTATTTGACTTCTTATGTCTTTATGTTTGCCGACTAGACTGCATAGGTAGGTGAAGCAGTCAACCTCTGTGATACGTTCCCCATGTAGTTGGAGAGGAGCTTCTTGCTTGTTCTTTACCTGTATTACCTCCATCTTATTGTCAGTTTATTGTCAGGCCAGTATTTGCTGGTTCTTCTGAGAGCTGAGTGAACTTGGTCTGTGTATGCTGTTGCTTGTGGGACAATAGGCTGATGTCATCGGCAAAGGCGAGATATTTGAGTTGCATGGCGAAGGTCCACTGAATGCCCATATTGCTTTTAGAAGTTGTTCTTCTCACGATCCAGTCCAGCTGAGATTTCTACTTGTTGCAAAATCTCATTTTCTCCCAAAATTTGCTTTTTTTTCATGGTAGCTAAACAGGAACATCAATTCTCAGTTTTGACCTTCCTGTCTCTTCTTTTTTTTAATATGGTCTAGATGCAAATAGCAGGAATCACAAGGTTCTTTCCGAAATCAGATTTATGGTTCAAACCACATACCCTTTTCACTTCTGCTTCATATTCTTCGTGTATTTCTCCAGGTTTGGATAGTTGCGCTATTTGCCTGTACTGCACATCTGGAACAAAGTAAGTCATGTGTCACTGCTGAAGTGTGGGGTGATATATGTTTTTAAATTGTAAGTAATAGACTGCAAGAAAAAAATGAGTGTTGTATATCCTACTGTCATGGTATTTATAAATAAAAATTAAAGGTGAAATAGACAGAGGAGGTAAACAATAAAATGTATCATAATAATACTATAAAATGTCAAATTAGTTTTGTTTGTGGGTGAGGGGAAGGGACGCACAGGTGGCAGATGACTTTATGAGTATTGTTGACCAAAGCTAGTCTTAACCAATCCAAAGTTACCAAAAAAAAAAAAAAAGACCCAACTATCCACACCCAATCTGTTCATTAATAATACAAAACTCAATGCCCCATCCCAATCCTCCGTCCAATAGGATCGTATCCGACACCTGAGTAAGTGCTGTTAAAAAATGGACCCGAAAGAAAATCACAAAACGGACACTTTATAGCTATTATTGTTTTATACTGTATTCTAATATTTCAGTCAAAGGAGACATTTCAATTTCTTTTTCACATCGTCACGCTCGTGATCTCGTAATAATGGGTTGATTGTGTTACCGATTTCGTCGTTGTCATTTATATCATCTTCGTCAGTACAATCGTCTAATCCATCAAGACGTCTTTGAACTTTTTCAGGGAATAATTTCTTAACTTGTTGCCAGCGTTTCTGGTCTACAAGAGTGTTGCTTTTCGTCGCTTTACGAGCCCAGTTGGATATTCGTCTGCGACATAACGGGCACGTAAAGCTGGTTTCTCCAACGGTTTGCTTGAAACATGGCATACAAAGCTCGTGGGCACATGGAAGTGTCACAGGTTCGATAAGAATATACATACAGATTGTGCATTTACATTCATTCAGTGACTTCTTATCGCGTTGAGCAGATGATACAGTTTTTGATGCCATTACTGGCGCAGACGACATCTGGTAGCGGAAGTCTTACAGTTGAGGGAGCATATATTTGATGTTTCACTTTAAGTCATTTATATTATGGTCTGACTTGTTTCAGTTGATAAAAATGTGTGATTCACAATTATAAATATATAGTGAATAGTATATTTGTAATATATATAATTGTCCAGTTTTTTTAGTGGACGCATGACTGTCACGGAGGTTGCATCAATGTAAAAGGGGAGATAGGAGTGGTTGCTTTCCCAGTCTCTCCACAATACTAAACAATACTCACAACAATATTCAACACAATACTCACCACAGTATCAAACACAATACCCACAACAATATTCAACACAATACTAAACAACACCGACTCACAACAATACGTAACACCAACACCAAACACTGTCGAAGTACCACGGACCACGGATCGACCGTCTTTGGCGGGTATAGCTTGCGATCGTTCCGGGCGTTAATCATTTACTGTCATTGTACCATGCAGGTCGGACCGTGGGTTTCTCTTGCCAGCCTGCCAGACAGTAGTTCGAACTCAGTTCCTATCGAAACTCACCTCCTTTTCTTCTTCCTCCTAGTGGCAGCATCTTCTTCCTCATCTACTTTCAACTCTGCCCTAAATAATTTTAACAAATTGGACTTTGGTAAAAAAATCATGCTGTCTCTTCACGAGCAAATTTATATAAAGCAGTTGTTCAATGTCTATATTCAAATAAACTGGACATAATGCTCTTCTAAGATTACTCATTCACCATGTAAGAAAAAAGAAGCCATTTGAACAGTAGATTGCCAGTCATAGCGAACGTACATTGTAGACACACCACTTTAAAGAGTTTCTTAAGCATTTAAACGATATAACCTGCAAGAAATATATCTTTGTTTTTCTGTTAGTAAATACAGATAAAAGGCTGACCAAGGGGGATGAAATTAGCTCACAAAATCCCTACTTGCTTGCTTTAAGGGAAGAAATTCATAGCAAAACAATCATTGAAGGAACCAACAGATTCCTTCCTTATTTATTCTTTTATATTTGCACAGCAGCCAGGCGGCAGCTTAATGTTTGAACAATGAATACCCCAATTGGAAATAGGCAGCTAAATTTCAAATATATAGTGTTTGAACAACACATGGTTCTGCTGATAGTGTCTGATATTAGCCACTTGTAACTCGTGACTGATTTGTCTTTTAGTCCTGGGTTGATCAAGCATAAGGGAAGCGGATGGCCGAGTGGTTAGAGCGCTGGCGTCCGAACCGAGAGCGCGCTGGTTCAATTCCCGATAAGCGCAGCAAACTTCCCCCAGTCGACTCAGCTGACTCGAATGGGTACCTGACTCCTTAGAGGGTTGGGGAAGGTAAGGCAGCGAGGGAGAGGAGATTGGCACCACCCTCATGTAAAAGCTGGCCCCGAGAAAACTGGGGTCTCTAACACCTCACTCCCCAACGACCTGAACAGGTTATGGGATGACCTTTACTTTTTTTTTTAACCTTGATCAAGCATTTGTGTTGGGATGAAAACGTCTTACATCGGAGGATACAGTCAGGGTTAGAGTTTGGTGTTTAAATGCTCACTATCGCTTTGCTTGGCTGATAGTTGCGCTGTATGAATTTGACGGCCCATGTGGTGTCATCAACATCATACGGAAATCTTCATTGGTGAGAGGATGTCTGAAAAAAGCATGATTCTGCAGCAATATATATATATATATACACACACACATATTGGATAAAAGATCTAAAACTAAGAATTCACAATTAACACCCAACCTCTTCCTGCTCCAAAATGACTTTGCAAAAACAATTTATTTAAGTAATCAGTTAATGTCAGCTATAGAGTACATGATAAAGCATCTGATGAAAGTAATAACAGTAACAATCACTACTAACGCATCCTCTATGTAGTCATCCTTAAGGCCCACGGGAAGCAGAGGAAAAGATGTCCATTTCTCCTGCAAACGTGATGGGTTTATTATGATTTACAATTTTCTTTAAGAAGACACAATGATGCCATTCAATTATACTTCTCTACTTCTTTTGTTCTACACAGAATAAAGATGTAACCAACACGTCTGTCCATGATGGCTACATAAAAGGGTGGGTGGGTGGAGAAGACCCCTGGGACCCAGGACTGCGAACACATACAGAGTCTCCCGAGACGAGATCGGAACCCTGAGCCGCTTACTGCAATGGTGACAAGCGAGTGTTCATGCCACTACACTACCGGGGCCCTTTGATGACTCCCACAGCTTCAAACCTACACTATCCTATCCCCAGTCAAACATTCCAGAAACCATCCCTCCCTTTTTCCAAGGGCCTGGTTACTTCGACCTGTCCCTGCCCCTATGGCAACAGAGGCCCCCCCCATCCACCCCTGGAGTACAAGGCTAGACTTCTCAGTTTTACTAAGTGCATGTCCACGTGTGGCGTGATTGTGTTTGATAGCGTGTATAAGTGTGTGCATGTGTCTGTATGCGCGTGCGACGATAGTGTGTGAATGTCGGTACGCGTGCATATACGTGCGCATTTGTGTGCGAGTGTGTGCGTGTACGTGCATGAGTCCTAAAGGACAACTGTCCGGTCATGGCCTTCCTAAGTGGGTCAGGCGACTTGGTAACTTGCGATACGGTCAGTAGGCACTGGCGGGACGCTGATTTTTTTTCTCCTAAAGGTCTCAGTGAAGGCGTAAACTTCGGAAGTGTGACGTCAGCGACCTTGACAATCCACCCGAGGCGCAACCTTGGTTTTAGTCTCTGCCAGCTATGAAACCTTGATATGGCGCTAAGCTCAACGACGCTCAACGCTGACGTCACACTTTCGAAGGATTTCGAAGTTTTCGCTTTCACCGAGACATTTAGGGAAAAAAAAATCAGCTGGCGAGACAGGTCAAGGCCGGCTATTACATACGTTGACACAGCCGGCGTGCAAAAGGGATCGACAGTCTTGTGAGCCATTCGACCACCCTCTACAAAAGCAAAGAAATAACAAGTACACTAATAGAATGCTACACAAAAATTAAACAGTCTTGACAAGTGAAATATTCACAGTCAAACCTTCATATCTAAGGTCCTGCTATGTAAGTGCCCTAAAATGAATTTTTTGAAAAAAAAAACAAAGAAACCTGTGATCTGCTTACTAAGCCATGCAACACTGAAATTAAAACAAAAATACGTCCCAATCTAAAGTAAGCGCTATAGTGCATATGAAATATATATTTTTAACAATGTTTTGAAAGAAAATGTAAAGAACTCGCAAGTTCTCTTCTTTTCGCTTTTAGGTATGATGACTCATTTGGCGATGAACGCGAAGTGCTTGCAATACGAAAGCAACTTTCTCACATTGATCTACGAAAGTAAATAAAATTATACATCTTTATTTGCTTGCTTTCAGGCATGATTGCAATAAAGTCGTTTACTGCATAAAGGCAACAAAAATAGTTCTCGCACAGCACAGTCTTTTGACAAGGTGGCCGGTCATTTCGCCCCACAACTCAAGTCAGTTCGTCCCAGCTAGGTCCATTTCATCCCATGACCAAGAAGTCAAATCGTCCCAAGCTCAAAAGACGAATTGATCGCCGATGAAACAAGTAGCCATTAACATCAAATATTACCAAAAGAGCCATACGTTATTCGAACAATATAGCTACACAAGCTCAGCTGCCTTTTTTAAGAACCATGAGAATAAGTTTTTTACCATTTTACTGAATAAAAATGGCTGCTTGGCAATACCACGAAGAGAATCGATTTACAATGGCAAATAAACGTGTTCAAACAATCTTTTAAATTGTGTTTTATTGTGAACTTGTACTTTGAGTTGTTTTCTTTGCTCATTATCATCATCTGCAGAGACTTCGCTGATCGGGCACTCATTTACCTCGAAGAATATGGCACTACAGTAGCGCACCCACTGTCGTCAATTGTGAAACAAAAATGTTGAAAATGTGCGATATAAATCCTTATTGTTATGATTGATTTATGGACATGCAGTGTCTATTGTAAACCGTCCCAGGCTCTAGAAACTGGGCTGGGTGATCGATGTGACCATTGTACTCTGGCCACTTGATCCTAGCTGCTAATGTAGTCTATTCTGTTTCGAAGCAGGCAGGCAGGCAGGCAGGCAGGCAGGCAGGCAGGCAGGCTTCTTACCTTCCTGCAGAAATGTGTATCACTGGGTACAGCGGTATCCGTTCTCGTGTTTCTGTGTCGCGAGCTGATCACAAAACGGTCCTCTTGAAAACGGCATGAGCGCTGTGCCTCATTCGCGGCAGCTGCTGCTGGTGTGCACAACTCACATCCACTGGAACCCTCATTTCAGTGATGTAAAGTTAGTGCAGACCATGATGCTGATGGGGGATTAAGTGTCCGGTCACCCAGTCAACCATACCGGGTATATTTTAAGTTCATAAACTTAAAGATGCGAGGTTTGGTCTCCAGCAGCGCCGCCAGCCCAATGTTGTTTTGGTCATGACGCGGTTTACCATGTCGTGCGACCCTGCAGCGTTGGCCATCGCCAACTGCTTCAACTCCACCAGCTTTTCTTCTAGTAAGGTAAACTTGGCCTTCTTGAAGAAATGTGTATCACTGGGTACAGCGGTATCCGTTCTCGTGTTTCTGTGTCGCGAGCTGATCACAAAACGGTCCTCTTGAAAACGGCATGCCCGCTGTGCCTCATTCGCGGCAGCTGCTGCTGGTGTGCACAACCCACATCCACTGGAACCCTCATTTCAGTGATGTCAAGTTAGTGCAAACCATGATGCTGATGGGAGATTAAGTGTCCGGTCACCCAGTCAACCATACCGGGTATATTTTAAGTTCATAAACTTAAAGATGCGAGGTTTGGTCTCCAGCAGCGCCACCAGCCCAATGTTGTCTTTGGTCATGACGCGGTTTACCATGTCGTGCGACCCTGCAGCGTTGGCCATCGCCAACTGCTTCAACTCCACCAGCTTTTCTTCTAGTAAGGTAAACTTGGCCTTCTTGAAGAAATGTGTATCACTGGGTACAGCGGTATCCGTTCTCGTGTTTCTGTGTCGCGAGCTGATCACAAAACGGTCCTCTTGAAAACGGCATGCCCGCTGTGCCTCATTCGCGGCAGCTGCTGCTGGTGTGCACAACCCACATCCACTGGAACCCTCATTTCAGTGATGTCAAGTTAGTGCAAACCATGATGCTGATGGGAGATTAAGTGTCCGGTCACCCAGTCAACCATACCGGGTATATTTTAAGTTCATAAACTTAAAGATGCGAGGTTTGGTCTCCAGCAGCGCCGCCAGCCCAATGTTGTCTTTGGTCATGACGCGGTTTGTGTGTGATCAGGTCAGCCTTTCTATCAGTCACAGGCTTTGCCATGCAAATCAAAGAAAAACATACAATACACATTCAAAATCTTAAACCTTTCCAAACATATACTATTATATATTAACTCCCCCCCCCATTTTATTATCAAAACTCCTTAACAAAGCAAGCTACTGTGCCTTACAATAACATTCTACACAACACTCTCCTATACTACATATACCTAAATTTATACGTTAACAGCTCCTACCCCTCTGGCACGTGGTAAAACCATTTTACAAAATGCATCTTATTACCACATCAACATTTTCCCCTCAAAAACATCATACCACAAATAAAAGATCCCACAATAAAACAATAACATTAAACATAATTCCTACATCTCCTCATACCTTCTCTATCTGCGAGTGATCCTATGATCGCACCACTAGCATCGAGTGCTGTTAGCTGGTGGAAATAACTTCGACCTCTTGTGGTACACAGTCTGCGGTGGTATACACGTCTGTCTACTTCCAGGGTTGGAACTGAAAAGCGATGTGTACTCCTTCCTTCTCACATGGTAGTTCGTCTTATAATCCATTAAACAAGGCTGACGGCACGTGACTGGGGCCTGACTACTGCTCACCACGCGCTGTTTTCACGTGTTTAGCGGATTATAACACGAACTACACCAGAAGTTGTTAAAAAGAAGACCGCTGGTCACTTTAAGTTAGCAAAGATGTGATTTGAAAATACTTTTACATAAAATAATAACAATATGACAATTTTCTTTCTCGATATACTATTTGTTGACACATCGTACCGTGTGATCTGTCAAATCAAGCAACTGAGTCAATACACAAACATGCATGGAAATCTCCCTGAGAGTGCTCGGATGTTGAGTAATCTGACAGTCACCACAGCGAGATGATAAACAAAGACTTGCCGTCTGTGCTTCAGCTTCACGGGGGGATTCATTTATATGTACGGGTGCCGTAAATCACACACACACACACACACACACACACACACACACACACACACACACAGAGAGAGAGAGAAAGGGCATTGGAAAGCTGTAGTTCATCATCTTGAAAAATTATGGCAAAGAGGTCATTAACTTGCAACGGATCACCCGTCAGCTTTCCTCACTCTGATTCTCCCTCCATCTTAGAAGTCTAAACTTAAGACGAATCTTTTCAGAATGGCAACAGTTCTGTGACCCTGACCAGACCATGAGCGTGCACAACGTGTGTCTGTAATTTACTTTGTGTATGAGCAGGTTTCTCTTATAAAAGTTAGGGTGTCTATTTAAATGCGAATGTAGATGCATGGCTGCTGGTGATTCAATCGGTCTATCATTTCTGTAAAGCCCTCTAACCAATTCATTGGAAAAGCGTGATTTATTATTATTATTATTACTTCTTAATAGAAAGAGTGCGCTGGGTGTCTCAAATGCGTTCGGCTCTTTACATCAACGGTTTTGGTTGTGTCTGGGAGAATCAAAGTGTTCACAATGTTGGCAAATTTCTGTCTGTTCTGCTTGATGTGCCGTCTAAAGTCATTTAATTCGTACTGTACCAGCAACAGTTGTGAGGTTCTAACAGTCGAGGCCTGAGGCCACTCACGACTATAGGGATGTCAACAGTGGGAGGGCGAGTAAGCCGTTGACGATCACACGTCGTTCAGGTCAGGTGCGAATGGAATGTTGACTTCATCTTCACCTGATGATAACCTCCCCTAACTGGAGGGTGCGGACTACGTGACGTGAACTGGAAGGTGGGACAAAAGAGAATAACACAAATAACACTGTTATATCACAGCTTGAATCCAGGCGGCGGTTACGGCGCGGACAATCACTCTCTCTTTAGGACAGTAACCATCGCTAGCCTCGGGCCTTTATTCTGACCGTCATGCACTGGCAACACACACATAATCAGGCGAACACGCTTTCATACTTTTCGGAAATAGAGCTTGAAAACGTATTTCAAAGGTGCAGCTTCTTTAATTTAGAAGATAAACAAGAAAACAAATAAAATGAAACGTTTCAAGTCTATATCAGCAACGATTTTACAAGTAACTCTAACTGGACAGATTTTGTTAACACGAAGACATATTTTGTTGTTACATATCTAAAACCTCCGTACATCCCAGTACCTTTGTAAAAATATAAAATATGTACACGTATATTTACAGATGTTACAGTTTTAACATTTTTCTATTTTTCCTTGCGGAGGCTGCAGAGAAATGTCTAAGTGCAAAGTGCAGCCGTATATTTACAACAATTGAGCAACATGACTGCCTGGTTTGCAATTGCTGGAGGGACACATGAGCGAACTCGATTTCTGTTCAAAACATTCTCACCCGGTCCATGTGGAGAAACTGTTCAGATTTTTTAGATATAATTTCAAGTTCCTCCACCAACGTTACCAGCTGAGATGGTGAGACTACTAGCCCTTAGTTAGGATGAGGTACCTGCTTGTTGACAACAGGGTCTCTCTTACAGTTCCTTCTTGTTTTCTTCTTTACATTTTGGAATACTTTCTTTTGGAATTTTTTTTAGCAGAAATGTAAGTTAAACTATTGTCCTCAGGAATCGATAGTCCCTCGGCAGAGTAGGTAAAAGCAAACTGGGCGATTTCACATCTTTCTCTTTGCTGACACCTGATGTTGCTCAGTGTCAAGAGAAAGTGCTCTCCGTCTTTGATGCAGTTGCTCCTTGCACTTTGTATGATGAGACCAACCACCATCACCTGGCGCAGAAAGAACTGAAACTGCCGGGAACATGGATTATCTCCATGCCCTCCTTTTCTTCATATTACAGAAAAGAGGTTTTCTACACAGTCTTGGTTTGGTCTGCTGGTGTGGAAGAATTTAACCTCATTCGTTTTGCGAAGATCGTTGCAGAGTTGAAGCAGGCTTTGTATAGCAATGTTCCATCCAATCATAAATGGAAGCGGCCTGGATGAATTGCTTTTAAGTGTCGACAGCCATGACAAAGTTTCGCTCAAGAACTCTATGTGACCCGACTTTTCCGAGATTGCACGAGGCATAGTGTGGCTGCTGAACTTACTAACACTGTTGAACGCATTAAACAGTTGATCAGTGGGTTCAACAAAGAAAGCAGTCTCAAAGGCCTCTTCTGATAACACTTCCAAAGTTACCATCGTTGATATTCCAGCTGCAACACTGTGAGATAATACCTGAGAGGAAAACTTTACCCGAAGGGCTGACAAACCTGGTAACTTTATGTGTTTTTCTGTTAGGCGTGGAGCCATTCGGATACAGTTCTTGCTATCCATCCTGAAAAAATCTTCTATATATGTCCACAAAATATGTTTGTTGTTTAGAGTGATACTGGTCTTTTGAAAGTTATTTCTTGTGCTTTTAAGCAAATGAGGGGGGTCATAAATGACAGAGACTTTGCGATTGTTGTGAAGGAAGTAAGGCCGCTAGATAAAAAGTATCCAACTGCTTATTTCCAGGGTTCTATGAGTCCACGCACCATGAGTATTGTGGCATGATTTGTTGCATAGCTCGATCTCTGGCTGCCAAAGTCCTCCACCCCCTCAACATTGTCCTCTTCGATGTTGACAACTCGGCGCAGCGCACCATGACCCACCCGGCATCCTCGCATGAACACCGATCGTCGGTACAGGGGTAGTGGTGGTGTGTGTGCTCGTGTGAACAATGTCACCACACAATAAACAGTATTTTGTTCAAGAATTGTCAGGAAGAACAAGACAATTAGCACGGTGTGTGTAGGTATGTGTGTTGCGGATCATGTAAGTCACAAAAAATTTGTCCAGCCCTGTCAAAGAAACTTGTGCAAGAATAAAGGAATGAATGAGTGAATGAATGCTATTACAAATTAAACTTTGCTTAAAGGTATCACACTGGAGCAATTAACCCGCGGCAGTCACCCCTTCCCCCCACCAACCTAAATGGCTCGTTAGGACCGCAGAGCCCCGGCGGGCAATTAATCTGCTCCATGGTCCTGTCTTCACAAAGTCGGGTGGGGGTTGGGGGGGGGCTAAGCCTTCACCATTAGTTTGTTTTCGCTCGCATGTGCGCAGGTGTCTCTTGAACATGACTTACATCACACATCGCCTCCTGACTGTCAGACCCGACATCGCCGCTGATGTCAGGACGTGCGATGCTGTGAAGTGCCAGCGATGAGGGAACGATAATCATCAGGATTAATTTTTACAGCGTAGAAACACTGACGGTTCTTATCCGAGTCACACGGCTGTCGTGTCAAGGCTACATCATAGTGGGGCAAGTTAGGACCCATTGACACAAACCTTACAGAAGGTTTATAAAATAACTCACATAAAAGCCGAAACGCATGATTGTATTTTGTCACTGATCAACCACGAAAATACACCAAACATTTATTTCTAAATGTACTTATCAAAATGCTGTTAAATCATATGCGCTCGTCGAAATGTCGTTATTTCTCATAGCGTAATATGCTGATCAAAATATCTTTCAAAATATTTCTTTTGTTTCGTGTTAGGGATCATTATCGTCGTCTTTGACATCGTCGCTGCAGTCGCCACCGTCAACGTTTTGGATTTTGAAGTTCGGAGAGCCCGTGACTAAATCGACTTTTTCCCAAGGTCTTCTAAGCTCTTTCCCCTTCACCGACTTCCTTTATCGGCCAATTCTTACTTTTTGTGGACAATCGAACTTTCCAGATTTGTAACCCTTCAACCGGCTTTGACATAAAAGCTGTTATTCAGTTATCAAGCTGTTACTTAGTAATCAAAGCTGTTATCGAGTTATTAGGCCGACACGGGTCAAGCCTCTATGTTCTTTTCAATCAGGCGGTAGTGTGATCTTTCTCTTATTAATTGTTGTTGTTGTTTATTTTATTATAACAGTGCGAGGACCACACCCTCGTTGACACATGACCTAGCAATGTGTCTCAAAGGCAAACTTCTTTCGACCAGAGGGAAAAATGGTTAGAAACAGTTTATAGAAAAAATGTCAAATTATAAAAAAATTTCTGTTTCTCTGGAAAACGGTTTGCCTTTTTTTCAAAAAACTTCTCCAGACTTTCAAAACTATAAAACCCTGTAATCGTCAGCATATACGCGTAAGTACACCGAAACATACCCCAACCCCCGTCCACCTGCCTCGTTAGGGAAACCAGAAGTTTTGTGTGTGTGTGTGTGTGTGTGTGTGTGTGTGTGTGTGTGTGTGTGTGTGTGTGTGTGTTTTGTTGGGGGGAGGGGTGCAGATGACCCAACTATTGACTGACTCATAAAAGACCTGGGGAACGAAAGACTTTGTGACAGCTGGCCCCGGGCAATCGTGCGATCTCACACCTCCCTTCAACCGCTGACAGGTTAGAGCTTACCTGGTTAGTTGACCCCCACTCATCAGACCGTGCACGAGGTGTCAACCAAGGGCATTAATCGGTCAAATTAGTGAAACAACCCCCGTCGGCGAAAACAGCAGTCGGGTGGACAATAGGGTTACGGGTGTCTTGACAACCGGTGGTTGGCTCCTGGTATCAGTATGGCCTTGGAACTGGACGGTTACGTTAGGGAGACCACGGGTATCGCCTAAGGGGTAGATCGTTAATTGAAAGACCAGTGCCCTTAGCCCGGACAACAGGTTAATTGTTATTACTGCAGAAGGAGCGCAGACGATGGGGGGGGGGCGACACTGCGCCTTGAAGTGGTTATCTCAGTTACAAGGATTACGCACAGGTTACGTCTAGGAAAGGAGGGTAAGCCGATGCACGAAAGGCTAGAAACGCAAGTATCGTGAGAGAATACGAGAGCCAATGACCACTGACGCACCTGACCACGTGAGAAGGAAAGAGTCCACATCGCTTTTCAGTTCCAATCTTGGAAGTAAACAGACATCTACCACGTATACTGTATACCACCACAAGAGTTACTTCCACCAGCTAACAGCACTCGCAGATAGAGAAGGTATGAGGAGATGTAGGAATTATGTTTAATGTTATTGTTTTATTGTGGGATCTTTTATTTGTGGTATGATGTTTTTGAAGGGAAAATGTTGATGTGGTAATATGATGCATTTTGTAAAATGGTTTTACCACGTGCCAGAGGGGTAGGAGCTGTTAACGTATAAATTTAAGTATATGTAGTATAGGAGAGTGTTCTGTAGAATGTTATTGTAAGGCACACTAGCTTGCTTTGTTAAGGAGTTTTGATTATAAAATGGGGGGGGGGAGTTAATATATAATAGTATATGTTTGGAAAGGTTTAAGATTTTGAATGTGTATTGTATGTTTTTCTTTGTTGATTTTCAGGGCAAAGCCTGTGACTGATAGAAAGGCAACCCGAAAGGAGGACAGCTATCTGCCAAGTACTCAGTTTCTCTGTAATATCTGCAGTTTGTCAATACAATGCACATTTCTACCATGCCGAAAAAAAAGTATAAGTCACCCACTCCACGTAGAGAGCATACCATTATGTCTGCTGCTGATGTAGCAGCAGACAAGCGTTCAGCTGGGACTGAGCTCGAGATCTCAGGCACTGTGCGAAATTTGTGCCCAGAGGTTTGGCACTTTCAGCACATAACCATTGTGTACCTCAATGATATCAACCTTGTTCGACTGCCTCCCTACATTTGCCAGTTAGTCCACTTGTCACATTTGGACCTGTCCTCCAATAGACTGCGCAGTTTACCTGCTGAGCTGGGAGACCTTCACACACTCAGGGTTTTGCAACTTAACTACAATCGCTTCCGCTTTTTGCCATTTGAGCTTGGCAGGCTTTTCCGTCTGCAGACACTGGGCTTGACAGGGAATCCCCTCTCACAAGAAATTTTAAACATCTATAATAAACCTGGTGGAACACAGAAGCTACTTACTTACATGCTGGATAATTTACCAGTCACAACAGCGCCACCGCAGAGGCAGTGGAATGTGGCAGCCCATCCAGACACAACATGTCCTTCAGCCATCTTCAGCATGATGTGCTACAACGTGCTGTGTGACAAGTACTGCACTCGGCAAAAGTACGGCCACTGCCCGGGGTGGGCGCTGAACTGGGAGTACCGCAAGATGGGTATCCTGAACGAAATTCGCGCCCTCAACGGCGACATCATCAGCTTACAGGAGGTGGAGACGAAGCAGTTCTTTAACTTCTTCCTACCACAACTCAAGCGGAAAGGCTACGACGGAATCTTCTCGCCAAAGTCTCACGCGCGCACCATGAGAAAGCAGGAACGCAAGCGTGTTGACGGCTGTGCCATCTTCTTCAAGAAGGCCAAGTTTACCTTACTAGAAGAAAAGCTGGTGGAGTTGAAGCAGTTGGCGATGGCCAACGCTGCAGGGTCGCACGACATGGTAAACCGCGTCATGACCAAAGACAACATTGGGCTGGCGGCGCTGCTGGAGACCAAACCTCCCATCTTTGAAAACGGTATGCCCCCTGTGCCTCATACGCGGCAGCTGCTGCTGGTCTGCACAACTCACATCCACTGGAACCCTCATTTCAGTGATGTGAAGTTAGTGCAGACCATGCTGCTGATGGGGGAGTTGCAGCGTTTTGTAGACGAAGCCACCAGAAAATACACCCTGCCTTTCCCAGGCCCATATGACTGCAACTCAATTCCTCTCCTTTTCTGTGGTGATCTGAACTCGCTGCCAGACTCAGGAGTGATAGAATTTCTTACAAATGGACGAGTTGCTGTAAACCATGAAGATTTCAAGGACAAAGAGTATGATCACTGTATGAAGAAGATGAGCAATGGTGACAAGGACCACGTATACCACAACTTCAGGCTTTCACGTGCCTACAATGACATCATGCCAGCCACATATTTCACCCATAAATTCAAAGGAATCATCGACTACATCTTCTATTCAAGGGACCATCTGAATGTCTTGGGAATGCTTGGGCCATACGACGAGGAGTGGTTCTGGCAGAACAAGATTCTTGGCTGCCCAAATCCTTACATACCATCTGACCACTTCTCTCTCTTTGTGGAGATGGAAATGCCTATCCGCTTGCCTCCACCAGGTCGTGGTCCTCCTCTCCCACTTCTGCGCAAGCCCAGATAGTCAACAACCTCCGTGGATGTACACGCCCACTTGAATAAGCTTACAGGAGGTGGAGACGAACCAGTTCTTTAACTTCTTCCTATAAGAACTCAAGCGGGAAGGCTATGACGGCATCTTCTCGCCAAAGTCTCACGCGCGCACCATGAGAGAGCAGGAACGTAAGCGTGTTGACGGCTGTGCCATCTTCTTCAAGAAGGCCAAGTTTACCTTACTAGAAGAAAAGCTGGTGGAGTTAACCAGTTGGCGATGGCCAACGCTGCAGGGTCACACGAAATATTTCTTTGCAAATCAAACACTTGTCGATGTGGTTCTGAATCATATAAAATTGCTTTTTTTTGTTTGTTTTGTTTTTGTTGTTTGTTTGTTTGTTTTGCAGTCGTGGGGGTCTCATAACAAATTTTATTCGACCAGACGCGATCATGAGCCTACATGCGTATATCAAGATCGTCCATTTTGAAGTTCTACAAAGGAAATAATGCTGAAATTGAAATAGCTTGAGTATAAAATAGCAGGCTTGTTTAAAAAAGAAAAATCCGAAGCGCTGATTCTGGTGGGCACTACAGTATTAAAAAAATTGGAATCCGCTCTAGGGATAGCTCGTTGCACGCAAATCTCGATTCTTATCTAAACTGCATTTTCAAAGTATGAAACAAGTCATTTAACGTAGGACGTGATATCCAAGATACCAAACATTTGTCATTACTGGTATTTTTACTTCGCGACGGGTACTTCTAATTGTTCATATTGTTCATATTGTTTTGAATTTCGCGTGATGATAAAACACAGCAAGCCACATTATTTCCAACCACAAAGTGCAAAGATTTGCGTATTTGCATGTTTCGAGTACCTATACTCTCGTAGTAAAAACTGCATTATCCACCCCATTAAGCATTGACATGCGCTTGCCGCACCTTACCGCTCACGGGTGGTGGTGGTTGTAGGGGGGGGGTAGATAACTATTTCTGTCACCATCACAATTCACTTCTCGCGACCTCCTCTGAGTCTGGGTGGGCGAGGTGCTAGTATTCACAAATACACTCTGCTCTCATCGGATCCAGGCGTATGGCATGGCGAATTGTAGGACATCAACTCTAAATGTTAATTTATTATAAGCACCACAGTCAAACAACGCTTGCACCTTATATTCAATCTCATCTTTGCATACAAGTTAACAGAGTGGGAAATACATGATGTTTCCCTTTTTTTATTGATGAAATTGAAACTTCCCTGAAATAGCGCACTCTCAATATATCAACATATCTTTCAGAATGTGCAAAACTCCTAAAGCTAGAATCTCTATTTCAAACATACATCACTGGGCCAGTCTTGTGAAAGACGGTCTATAAGTATTTGTTTAAAAGACCCCAGAAACATTTTCGTACAACCAACATATCGCTGGTTCCACACATTCTAATTCCATCAAACCAAAGTTAGTTCTTTTACAACAGAGGCCCATGTACATGTATGTTTACCAGTTTTAAGCAGATGTCATGACATAGTGTACATGTTCTGAGTAGTGTTTTTATTATAAATGTAAGGTGAAGCTAGAATAGAGAAATGTCAATTTAGTCACTTCTAACTGTCAGTACATTAGTGAATAATTTAGAGGTATTTAAGGTTAAAGCAGCAGACTGTTTTCAAGTACAAGAGACGCCTGATATTAAATGATGTAGGCATGCATCGCAATCTGCTTATTATTTGCAATGTTACTTTTGTTTTATACCATCCTTCTCCTAATTCTAAATCCTTTATGTTTAAAGCAATGAACGTGTTTCCTACTTGGTTTGGTGCACAAAGGGGCATGTAGCTTTAACAAGAAATGTTAAAATTCAATAAATTTTACTAGTTAAATGCCTGTATGGCTCTGTGTGTATGTGTGTGCAGGGAGTCTACAATTTTTGGTATATACATATATATATATATATATATAACATTAAAACGTTTTTAATTCGCTTGTGCACTCATAACGCGTTCAGTAATAAACTGATATAACTGTGGATATAAGCTCTCAAAAGATAAAAGAAAAATCTTGATAAGAGCTGTCTTGATAAGGCAGTCCTTCTTTTACATGTTGCTCAAAATATGCAGTAACTGGCTTTTAAATAATTTTACTTTTAAAGCAGATACACAAAACAACTGAATAAATAAAATTAAAAAATAGAATAAAGAGAATCGATGAGAAGTTAAATTTAAATGTAATTTATGGATAGGATCAGTGGCGTGCTGTCCGTGGACACGGGGGACTAGGCTAGTCCCCTTAGAGTCACAAGTAATCATTTTTTTAGTTGACGATATTTTAACATAAAGCGTTTTAGAAATATTCAAAAGCGCCGGTGAAAAATGCGTCTTGCCCCGCTTCAAACCGTAGCGCCACCAAGCGCCTGCTGCACTCAGGGAACTAACCTTCGCAGTCGCTATCGTGTTTTGTCTGCTGTTGAATAGAGTAGATCACGTGGTCTGGGGACTAGCCGGTGTCACGATCTATGGCTTTGCCTAAGCTACCACTTTGCCTCTCATAGTGCGCATGCGCAGGGGGCGTTGTATAGTATTAATATAGTACGTGCTAATATAGTATACACAGGCTGATTTTTAATTAGTTTGAACGAAATGTGTTATGTGAAGTAAACGTTCGTCGGTTGTTATTGTCGTTTAGCGATACAAATGACCGATCGTACATAGAAGTCAAGGGAAGTAATTCAGTCGTTTTGACTACTTAGATTTCATTGTTTATTTCCGCACTGCATAGTATACACAGTTACAAGATGTAATAAAATACATACGTTTATGAATATGGACTGCATAGCATATAATGCTCGCAAACCTTTCCAGAATATGACAAACCCGTCATGTGGTGGACATGATCTGTTGACCCCTGCGCATGCCCACTGTGAGAGGCAAAGTGGTAGCTTAGGCAAAGCCATACTGTTTCCCCCCCCCCTCTTGCCTTCAGCGCCTGTGTTAGCGCCAGCTTGTCTCGTGAGTCAAGTCACGTGCGAAGTTTCTACTAAAGATCGACAGGAATCCCTGGCCGCACAGTCACAATCTCCAACCTCAGGTTGTTAGTGCATTTTGGTGTCCAGTGAGCGAACTTAACTCACGACTGACTGAAAACAACAATCTTTTTGTAAATGGAAAGGACTATGTTTACAAAACCAGTTCCCTTCAACACGTCATCAGGAGCCGCGATGGCTCAGAGTAACATTGCTTTCAATCAGTCTTTGCCAGCTATGAAACTTGCTATGGCGCTAAGCTCAACGACTTTTAAACATTATGAAGGGCTGCATACAGTTAATGGTGACAGGCAAAATAACTCAAGACCTAAAACTAATGACAGGTTAAGGGGAAATAAATGATGGTTTAAAACAACCGAGACGATGTAGCCTGTAATATAGGTTAGTTTACAGTCTTTGACAGGAATGTCTCTGTGGTGTAGTGGTCTTAGTTTAGCGTTTTTTCTCTGAAAGGTATTGCGTTCGACTCCCGAGTGTTTTTTGTTTGAGTTTTTTTTCTCAAATATAATGAATTCTCTGTCAAGCCTTTCATGAAGACCCACTGATTACTAAGCGAGACATATAATCTGTGTAAAGTCATATCGATAGACACCTAATTTCTACTATCATACATTGATATCGAAAAATAGATATTTTAGACTCACAGGTGATAGAAATTGCTTTAGCTTAGTAATAACAGTTATTGTGTTTGAAAGAGGATATTTTTATTTTTTGCATAGCGTGTAATCTAAAATACTTAACAGGTTACATCGTCTCGCTTGTTTTCGACTATTTCCCCTTTCTAAAGTCATTTAACACTTATATATGGTATCTACAAAATTATCTGGTATTTTCACATAAATCATGATCTTATAATCAACATTATTATTAAACCTGATTTGTTCGTCGATTAGTTGTATTACTATTTACGTAGGACGAGATACATATTGAGGCGGCAAGAGAAATGCAGGAAAACGCGTAGCTTACCACCCCCCCAGCCCCACCCCCACCCAGTCCCCTAGCTGGTCCCCAGTGGGAAATCTCACCGCACGCCACTGGATAGGATTTGCTAAACCATGGTATTCACTACTATTGACATAGCTTTATCTTTAATTGTTTGCATGTCTTAACTTATACATACTCTTTTACTTTGCTAACTAGCGTGAGCACGTGCATTGTGGGATACAACAGACACTATATACTACGACCAGTCACAGAAGCAAACATTTAATACCATAATTCCTCGCTTTATGTTGTATCATTGTTGGCGGCTGTGATAACAGTTATAAAACTTGCAGGAAATCAAAAGTAGTCAATAGAAACGATACTGTAACACGCTTGTTGATGACCTTATAAACTTGTCTTTATAATAAACACACAAAACAAAAAATACTTTTTATGTAATCTGAACAATGGTCACCCGCCTTGACAGTCCCTTCAGGCGATGGCGGTGGTAATCTGACCAGTGGACCGTTGGTGGTTCACACGTAACTCAGTTAGTTCAAGGTAGAAAATGCGTTTTCTACAGTGCATCTGTTTACACGCTGACATCAACTAATTAATAGACGTTGACATAGAAAGACAGGTATATAGACTAGCAGACCAAAAGAACCTGAAACGTTCCTATTGTAATGGCTTACAATACGTATAAGGTCTTCTAGACCTGTAGAGTATTCTGTATGACCAAAGACAAATAGTAATAGAAAAAAAAATTACTTCAATAATTATTTATGTATTGCATTTATTCTTGTCTTTCATTTTTGGTTTGCTTGAAAAAAATTATTTGAAAGATTACACTACCGGTAACAAGTGTTTTCATCACCATTAGGTCCCCTTACTAGCTGGTGAAATCCAAACTTTTTGGGTAAGTCTTTTATATATTTTCATATTTTTGACATATAAAAACATTTTGTGCGTAATGTGTATGGTACCACCATGAACGTTGATCTACTGGACTGCTGACGAAATGCCGAGACCAACGCTTAGCCTCTTGCGAAGTTCTGAACCGCTAGTCTCGGCTAGCGGGAATCAATCCAATTTCCGTTTCCGGAGACGCAGCACGATGATGGACGTAGATTCCATCGTCGTGCTGCGTCTCCGGAAACGGAAATCGGACCGAATCCGCTGGCCTTTAGCATGAATGAGAGCCGCTCGCCACTCTTCTTGCTCTTTTGATATACCTAGCCACGGAAGGCGAAAAAAACTTACACCAAAACATTTGTAACTTGCACAGTGGCATCCTTCCATGCTGCAGGAGTTACCACTTCCTGGCTGTTTATATTCCTTTACTGCTGCCATTGTTGTCATCGTTCGCTACCGGAAACTGCTTTTTACCGAGCCTCGTTCTCGCGGCTCTCCGACTTAATTGAAAAAAAATCGTCTGCTAGCAGTCCAGTAGATCAACGTTCATGGTACCACAGTGACGCCATGTGCAGGTAGCTTAATTTCTCCACAAGGACTAGGACACGATAAAATAAAATATTATTTATTTCACTTGTTAGTAACAAGAAAAAAGTATTTCACGGGCAAAGTGATTAATGAGATTTTGTGTCACCTAGGATGTGGTATTCAGCAGTAGACTGATGAAATAACACGTACTTAAATATTATTAGTTTCCCCGAATCAGCTGAACGAAAGACTGGAATTTTACTTCTCGCCAAACATGTAAAGATGCTCTGTGTGTTATTATTATACTGTTGTCGTTGTTGGATAAAACCCTTGAAACATCAATGATAACATGTTTAGCTACATATTGGAAACATCAACATTAAAGTGATAGCGACAGAAATCAGCAAGGAAAGTTATCCTTTGCTAATAAATACATATTAATATTTTTTTAAAAGGTTATTGTCGGTATCATTGCAATTTGTTTAGTGAAATACTTACACAGGAGATATTGTACCTATGACGAGATGAACTCAAACACAACACAGCCATATTGCACACCGCAATAAAATGGGCATAAAATAGGAACTGTCTTACCGAAGAGCTACTTCAGCTGATTTTGTCGATCTCCATGAATAGGTAAACAATTTCCGTTTTGAAGAATACTAACAATCGACTCGCAGAACTCATTGCTATGTGTGTTATGTAACCGGACCTACATCGCCAATCTCTGTCACTGGCTAAACGACTTATACGCTGTAGGCATCATCAACATCTACTACTTCCTAAATATAGATGTTAGACGTTAGACATTACCAGTCCTCACTGACACACATTAGAGAGTTTGAGATTCAGCGCTCGCACGGCGCGTGCGGGAGCGGCAACCTGTAGCGTCACGGCAATTTGCGCCCTACATCATCACATCCACAAAATCCAACCAATCGCTTTCTCACAACGGGTAGGCTTAGAGGCTCACCGTTCTCGTTGCCGCACACGTCTCCCTACCCGTCGTGGATCTCAAACTCTAATATCACCAGGCTGCCCTTCATACCTCATTCATAAACTTCTTAAATTACAGAACTCCTGCATGTCTAGTAAAGGTAAAGGTCATCCCATAGCCTTATCAGGTTGTTAGGGAGTGAGGTGTTAGAGACCCCACTTTTCTCGGGGCCAGCTTTTACATGAGGGTGGTGCCAATCTCCTCTCCCTCGCTGTCTTACCTTCCCCAACCCTCTATGGAGTCAGGTACCCATTCCCGTCAGGTGGGTCGACTGGAGGAAGTTTGCTGCGCTTATCTGGAACTGAACCTGCGCGCTCTCGGTTCGGACGCCAGCGCTCTAACCACTCGGCCATCCGATGGTGCTTAGAGCTAGGAAATGGACCATGTTACTCCTCTCCTTACTTTCGTTCACTGGCTACCCATCCGTTCTCGCATTCAGTACAAACTGTCTGTGTTGTGTTTTAATTTCTTTGCAGGCTCCTGTACTGACTATTTCTCTGAACTTCTCTCCCCCTACATCCCGGCCAGACAACTCCGCTCTTCCTCTGATGACCGTATCCTAACTGTTCCAGTCACCAGAACAACAACATATGGTCACAGAAGTTTTAGTTACTGTGCAGCAAAACAATGGAATTCTCACCCTTTTCTCCTACCTACAGCTGAGTCCTTCAAATCTGCACTAAAAACCTTCCTCGTCCTTGATCATACTTTTAAAAGTCGTACGTAGTACGAGATACATATTGAGGTGGCAAGAGAAATGCAGGAAAACTCCCCACCCCCCAGTCTCCTAGCTGATCCCCAGTGGGAAATCTCACCGCACGCCACTGACAAATTTCGTTAAATATTTGCACCGGATACCAAACAGTCACGTCACCCACACGTGACCGACCAGCATCTCAGACCTCGCATCATTCGCACTTGAGACACTTGTACGATCGGTCATTCCTTCTCTTTATCTGTTCTTATTTAGTGATTTTTGTGCTTTATTTCAATAATATAGCCCTCAATCATGGCTGCAAAGAATATTACGAGCAATAGTAGCAAGGTAGTGAAAAAGAAGCGGCCAACAATTGACTTGGAAAAGGAAATGATTTCAAAGTATGAAGGAGGCATGTGTGGACGAGTTTTCTTCCTTCAACCTCAAAGTGACAGAAAAGGGAAGTCACCCCCGATTTCACAATGCCACGTGTTCTCATGGAGGGAGATTCCCTCTCCGAGCAGTAATTCCACCCATTCCTACCCACACCTCTATCCACCCACGCCATCACATCGCAGTCAAAACGGAAAGTTTTCGTATGCATACTAAATGTTTTCTTATGTTTAATTGCTTTCTTTAATGTTTTATGTCTATTTAACTCCATTTATATTGTATTATAACTGTTCTCATTAAAAATACCGACATAGCCTGTAAGTTTCATATATTAGCGAGTCAACAGGGGCTGGGAACCAATTAAATCTATTTTCTTTATTTCTTATGAGGAAAACTGTTTCGGAAACCGAACATTTCGGATGCCGACCAACTTTACAGAACGGATTGTGGTCGTTAACCGAAGTTCCACTGTATTTGGTTCCTCTTTTGCTTTTTCTATATTTATCTTCTATTCGTCATCAGTACTAATTGTTTATTCTTCTGTCCCTCGTATCCTGTCTATGTTGTCCATGTCTCATTCTTCTCACATCTTTCGTTTATTGTTATTGTTATCCCTGAGGTATATCTTAGCTAATACAAGGTGTTAGTACTAGATAATCGGCGTCATCAAGGCCATCCAAACGCTTGCATTAGACACAGACGCAGATGTAATAGATCACAAAAGTACGGTGTATATAAGTCCGACTAGGGGATGTTAGATATATCTATATACATATATATAGAGAGAGTACTAATAAAAGGTTATGTAAGGATAACTTTAGATCTATTGATTACTAATAAAATGTGATATTAAGATAGCTATGTAAATTGATTACTAATAAAAGGCTATGCTAGGATAGCTATAAAAATTGTATATTGATTATCAATAAAAGCTGAATCCCAGACACTTAATTCCCCAGACACTTAATCCTCAAAATGAAATTTCAACTAACAAAATTATGAAGTGAATGCAAAATTTAATTCAAATTCAAATAATTATTTTCATGTAAACATCAACAATGAGTTTGACAATTAAAATACATGTAATACTTAACTTCAACATTTATAACATTAGTTAAAGTTCATGTGAGCTATTAAAGTCAATGTTCTTCAACAATATGATATGAAAAGTGTTGTTAATCAATATGACAGGAAAGCTAATGATCGGAGGTACCCTAATTGGGGCGATTGTTATGTCTCATTAGAGTTACCACGTGACACATTTCTCTTACGGTTATAATATTGCAAGTTCACAAAATAGCAGTTTAAGTGTTGTGTCGCGATTTGGGGGCATTTTTGAGGATTAAGTGTCTGGGGATTAAGTGGCTAGGGATTAAATGTCTAGTGGATTAAGTGTCCGGTCACCATGATAGCTATATATATATTTTATATATAGGCCTATAGAAAGATTACTAATAAAAGGACCCGTCCATTTCGCTCATTATCACTTTCAGTGGAGGCAATGGCAGTGAACAGCAGGCTATAAGTTTTGCTGATTACGGCTGATTTGCATTTCGTTGCATTAACAACTTCTTTTGTTTTACTGAAACGGAAGAAATGTTTCTTGAATATTCTTTCTAAATGTTCTAGCTCGATTGATTGCCGCACGCATCATTGCATACACACATGAACAGCCTCACACATCCAGGTTGTTATATAGGTCTCTTTTTGTTAAACTAACTCAGTCGCGGTCTCCGTCGTGTTAAATCGAAATGGGAAGCGCAGTCTAGCTTGTATTTTTCATTAAATACACCTTTTAAACTGTTTAATTTATAGCGCTGTCATAAAAAGTAGTATTTTAAAAAGGTCAAGGTCGTCGATGCCTCAATGACTTTTGAAATAACCGCCTGAGGTACAACCATTAGCAACTCTGAGTTGGCACATGATGTGTTTTTATTTTTTCTTGTCAAATACGAAGTCGGTGCTTCAAATAAATGTTAAGTGTGTTAAGGAAACGCCTAAGTGCAAAGTTAGCAGGTAAAATAAAATAACTATCACAATCATCCCATCGACCTCTTATAAGATGAGAACGTCATAGGATGTGAGGAATCTTGTGAAACCGACAGGAAACTACCCCAAAAAGTCCGACATCACTATCTATGGTCAGCTATTCCAATGACAAAAATAGAAAATCATCAGAAAGTCAGATACGGACACGCTGATCACACAGACGAAAAAAACATTAGTTCCCACAATGCTAGTCTTTTTTCTCACCCTTCCCCCCTTTTCCGCTGATTGCTACTTCCCTGCTTGTCTTCCTTATGAAAAATCACTATACTCTCAGTCCTTGTTATTTGCTTCCTCTTTGTGTTTTCTGTATTTGTTTTTACTCACCACCAGTACTGCTATTTAATTCTTCTTTCATATGTAGTTTGTTTGTTTTCTTGTCCCTCATATGCTGCCCATGTCTCGCTCTTATTCTTAAGCGCTAAGGGCATGCTCCTTAGGTGTGTGAGTATGCACTTTACACATTTTTGCATTTATTATTATTTATTATTAAAGACCTCATGCCAGACATTACCCGGATTTTTTTCGAAAAACAAGCAGCCAAGTGCTGAGACTACTTTGCTAAGACCACCAAAGTAAAGATGGCGAGTCGGACGCGGTACAGGTTTGAGGGCAGCAGGTCGTCACAGGAAGACATTGGAAGGAGTGAGACTGTGAAGCACGAAAAAAAAAGTTTTCAGTCGGTCGAGAATTTGAACTGTTTCTCTTGGAAAAAAGTAGGAAAAGGCATGAACTCAAATTCAGGCGGGCAACACGTCAGAAACTTTTACAAGATTTTGTGTAAATAAAATCTTAGAAATAAAAAAAAAACAGATAAGTGATCATCTTGAAAAACTTTAAAATTTTCAGACCATAAAATGACTGCTAATGAACTGAGATACTCAGAGACGCAGATCCCTAGTGCAGGTTTTGTGCTAAAACAGTGTTCGTGTAAAATATGTATATATATATATATATCACTCTCTCTGATTACTATTACATCATCATCGTAAATGAAGAATTGTCATTGTCATTACTCAACAAACGTCGACTAGGAAAGTGCAAAGACTGATACACAGGACAACGAGAGCAGCAGCAACAACTGCCTCAGCTCAGTGGATGTGCGTATGTATGTGAGTGGCTCACAGACCACATTTAGTCAAAACAGGGCTTTCAAGGATAATTGGCAATATACTTAACAGTATATAAGTTGGTGTGTAGGTTAGAAATGTACTCAGAGACACGTTAGAAATATATAAAGTAGGAAAAGAAGAAGGATTCAAAATATAGCATAGCTTTCAACCTTTAATGTTCCTGCACTTTCTCTTGAACAGTACTTGCTAACTCTTCTAATGATAGTACTCTCATCGTAACGAGAGTCTTCACGATGTCAAGAGCATCATCATTGGTTATTTTAACCTTCCTATTCCCGGCTGCAGTATAACATTTGGCCAATTTCAGTTGTCCAATGATACGTTTCTGTCTTTCTTCTTCTCTTGCCCGACGTCGGCGCTCTAGATAAATATTAAGTGTGTACAGGAAAGGGTTAAGTGCAGAGTTAACAGGCAGAACAAAAATGGCGATTCCTACATTGATTTCTCCAGAAAGAGGAATATCGTAGGACGCGAGAATTCCCGCCAAACCCACAGGAAACCAGCATAAAAAATCCGACATCACGACTGTTATCAGACGTCTAGCGATGGTGAAGTCGTTAGCAGCTTTAGATGTGCTTGTAACACAAATCGAATTTGAGCGAATAGACCAGTAAATGAAAACTTGACCGACAAAAATAAGGAGAAAGCAAAAAAAATTACAGACAACTATGACATAAAAGGAATACATACGTCCAGGGAAATCAATCCTAGATGTGGGAAGTGGAATACAAATACTCGTATGGCTGTAAAACTGCCAGTGTGAGGTCACAGGAAGGAGAGGGGTTATCGCAAAGGTCAGACCTGCCAGCCAAGCAAGTCCGCACGCGATCATTGCTGATCGTTTGGTAAAATGCAGCGGACTGAATGGAAAGCGGAGAACCAAAAAGCGGTCAAAAGTTATTAAAAAGATTATAAACACAGATACCTCCAAGGATAATAAACATACAAAACCTGTCAGTTTGCACAAGTCACTGTTTCTCCAGCTGACATCCTCCCACAGGTATGTACCTCTGTACCTGTAGTCGGCTATGCCGATAATTAACAAATACACACCCATCAGCAAGTCCGCCACACACAAGTTGGTGACGAAGATGTCATAACTGCCCACAGTTTTAGAGAAAATCAAGCGGTAAACCAGTGTGCCGACATTTCCTAGTAAGGCCAGCGAGGCAAAGATGGCGAGTGCCACCCGGTACAGGTTGGAGCGCAGAAGGTCGTCACAGGAAGACACTTCATCGGAAGGACCGTGACAGTTGAGCACGTTGAACCCTCGGGGTAGTATTGCCGGACAACACAGCTTGTAGTTGTCAGAGAAAAGAGCTTCCAGTCTGCTCAGAGCCTGAAACATTTCTCGAGGGAAATGTGTGACTGGGCTTTGGCGCAGATCCAGCACGCGCAGTTTACTGTTTTCACGAAAACCTTGTTTTGTCACGCGATTAATACAACTACCAGAGAGATTTAAAGTGGTCAAGACTGAGAAGAAGGAAAACATTCCAAAGTCTATTTCTGACATTCGGACGTCGGACATGTCGAGGACCTTGAGAGAAGATCTGTGAATAAATTCTCCAAAGAAAAAATGTGTAAGAGGATTATTGCTTATCTTCAGAAACTCTAAACTTGTCAATCCAGCGAAATGCTTGTTATTAATGTGTGTTAATGTATTATTGCTGAGGTCAAGTATGCGAAGGTTGCGCAGCGTGACTTCGTGTAGTTTGGTGAGACTACAACGGACCAGGGAGAGATGAACGAGAAAGGTGTTGTTCCATAAATGAGCGAGGGTCATCAAGGTCCCGCTGGCATCAAGATATCGAAGGTTAGAAAAGTCAGCGGCATGAAAAATATCAGAACAGACGAATGCCCATCCGTGGCAGACACAGTTTTGTGGACATGTTTCATTACACAGTAGCTCATCATCACGTTGAGGACAATGGTACACCCCGTCACACACGTGACTCTCGTGAACACACACCAGAGATTTACGGCAACGGTAGAAGCCGGGACACGTGTACCTGTCACATGCCGCCTCGTCCTCGTGACCAGGACAGTCGAACATCTTGTTACAACGGAGGTAGACAGGGAGACACACCTGATGAAAGCTGGTGCACGTGAAGTCGGAATCAGGACAAGAAAAATTCGACATTTTAGATGTCTTGTAACTTTTCATAATAAGCCGTCCCTCTTGGAAATCAGGTCTTACAGATGTTGTAAAAATGAAGTCATGGTAAGAAATAATCTCTTGCCAAGAATTTATATGACAAAGCTCTTCGTCAGTATAGTCATCACAATCCACTTGATTATTACAGATTTCTGCGTGATGAACGCACTGCCACAATGAAAATTTATTCATTTTTAACAATATTAATTTTATTAATATCAGGACAAGAAAATGTATATCTGTATCCAAATTCTTTAATATGAGTAGATCAAAAATTTCTTTATTTTAGAAAAACTTCATTATTGAAAAACTTAACCATGATATTTGCAATAGGCCGATATGATAGTGTCCAGGACTTTCTGGACTTTCCGTAACTATAGCTACCACATCAGATGCTGAACTGATGGCGAAACGTTGTTTTTTGCATGTGGTTTGTGTACATATATCTGTATATATGTGCAATATTAATTGCAGTACAAGATAGTGACATGAAACTGAGTAAAAGCTGGGCTGAAATGATAGATGTAGACGGTTAAAATATCTTTACTATAATAAATTAAATACACTAAAATGTAAAGTTTGAAACAAATTGTTTCTAACATTTTTGTGTAAAACAAAGCTTTTAGACATTGGAAAGGGGCCGAAATATTTTGTTGTCATGTGAAGTTATCAAGACCATTGGAGTGCTTCTGGTAATGTTCTGTATCGCTAGCACGGAGGTAAGGATCACCCCAGACAATTAAGAACACGAGAATAGGAAAAAACAGGTAAGTGGGGTAGGTATACGAGACACAGAAGGCCTTTCTCATCGAGTGGTTAATTCTTGTCACGAATTAGGGTAAATTTTTTTTCCATCAAAGAAGAAGTAATATTTGGCGGGCTTCTAAAACCGATGTGCAGCTGTGTTTAAGTTGTGAGTAAATAATTCATATAAAAATAGAACATTTTGCCAAACGCTATTCTGACCGACAGAAATTTGGCATCTATAATTTCAGCCTAAATTTTATTTTATCTGATTTATACTTTAAAGCTGACAATGGACATTTGAGAAGAAGCACGTACCTTTTTACCGCTGCAAAGGAAAGATAATGGGTTATCACACGGAGGGAAGTAGCAGAAATCTTCGTCACTCCCGTCTTTACAGTCAGGCCGATGGTCACAGACTAACGTGAAGGGGACACTTTGCTGCACATCGCTGCACTTAAACAACGGCGGATGTGACGTCAGTGGTGCAGAACAGGAAGGTGTGGTGCCAGTGTTATTGGACCAACAGGCAGAGTTGTCATCACAAGCCAGAAACACGTGAGTGAAGTGATTAGCGGGACATCGGATGTACGCAGCCTGTTCAGTATTTGAATATTTGAATTCTAGGCACAAGAATAACAGTAATGAGCGATCTAATTCTGATATAATCTACCAGTCAAGGTATTCGTACTCAGTTTGTTTCTTTTTTGAAAAATATTTTCACGATTTATTTTACCTATATGTGTAATGATACAAATGTCAGGTATGTACATGAGATGCACATGCGAATGCAACAAAATCGTGGCTATCAGTGAAGATGTCAACAATTTTAAGCAAAGTTAGCAGGCAGGTTACCACTCAGTAACTTACACAGTTCAGCGCTTTCGGATGCAACACAAGTCTGTTACTGACCTTTGACACTCTATCAGTGGCTTGCCTTGTGGAAATGACTGGCGGTGGGATGTCTTGGTGTTGCGAAGGATTGCCAGGAAGCTGGCATAAGCGGCACGTGATTAATTCACGCTTGTCACACTCGCTTTTAGAAAGGTCAACAAGAATGTTTCCATACTGACCAATAGCCATTTCGATAAAAAAACAATAGTGTTTACCTGTGGTGTATCTTGTGTTAGTGGTGAGTGCGACAGTCTTATCAAACCACTGAAGACTGTGTCTATACCTGGCGAAATTAAAACAGGTAGAGTAATCAATCGTTTGAAAAGTTAGTTTTTAATACTATTTATTATACGTCATCAGCTATTAATTTAGTTGCAAAGAAACGACCATTTACTTTAACTAATAATGTGTTGATAATACAAATATGCTTACATTGGCGATGATGTATCCGACATTGTCGTCAGTCCAATGGAATATCTGTCTTTTATCTGAAGACTTTCAAATACGTCTGGCCTACGTTTTCCCACGTTTGTTGGGTCCACAACACGTGGCATTTTGTTCCCCAGCACAACCAGTACTGTTGGCAGACGTAGCCTTATATTTTTCGTACTGAGAGAGACCAGTTGTCCCCCACGCCTCTGACACCATTCACTGTCAAGGTACCAAGTCGATATTTGATTTACTCGCCACATTGCAATGCACCGCCCGTCAACCTGAAATACTCCCTGCCTGAATGTGCCATCCCCTTGCCAGCAGCCACCTTCTGCTTCTTTATCGTTACAGTCAAACATGAAGATACAGGGTGTGTCCTGCCACATGTCCGGCCAGTCTGTAACCGAGCAGTTCCACCTGTCTCCGGACAGCTCAATGGGAGGATGTGAGATGTGTTGAAAAGTGAAAGTTATTATCAAGTCCCTTTTCACAGACGTTTGATAGCTGACAAACTCTATTAACACCCACCCGGAATAGAAAGCAAGAGCAGTGCATATTTTTACCCATGATCGGCATAACTCGTACGTTAAGGTGTTGTTGTCCGTGCGAAAGGTCACGTAGTCCGAGATGCTGTCGTTCCAGCAGACATAATGATGAAGGATAAGGTGAAGGACAATAATATGGTCGACTGGCGCTGTCAGGCGCAGAGAAGTTTTTATAAACTGTGGATACGATCCGTCGTTTTTCCAGTTTTTTATTTCGATTTTACCTGTAAATCATTCGAAAATGAATAACTGTTGAGGAACACACACACTCTTGGACACACACACAAAGCACGCCTGCAAACACTGAGTTCCACAGGTATTCTTTCAGACAACAAATCACTAACATCTGTACGTGGGCTCGAACGTTTCTATTAATCTAAATAACTCCGACAGTCTTAACGGCAGACAAATAATCAAGTCAATAAAAATTCCACAGTAGGTAAACGTACTCCACACAGTTATACAATCTTCCCAGGAGATCAGACAGCAGCTGAGAAAATTATTAAATCGAGGAACCACACAGTCGCTTATCAATGACAATTCACACAGTTAATATTTCTCCACACATTTACTATTAATCCACACAGTTACTATTAATCCACACAGTTAATATTTATCCATACAGTTAATATTTATTCACACAGTAACTATTTATCCACACTGTTACTATCAATTCTAACCTCTGTCCCAAATTCTTCTTTCTCCCCAGACTCTCACGTCTGCTTCTTTTTCCAATTTCTAAACAACGCCCCCTATCAACATTCAATCCAGGGGTGATAATCTCTACTCATACAAGGGCGACAACCTCGTTACATCGACGTTCAGGGGTGGTAACACATGTTCATAACAATACCTCGTCGGCATAGAAAAGTTATTATTTACACTATAAGCTAAAAGAGCTCTAGTCTTGTACCTTTCTTAATTTTAAAAAAATGGAACATCCTCTATACGTGCTTATTTGTGTTGAAATATACTCTTATAAGGACACACAGCGGCCTCAATATAAGTACACGTATGTAAATGTCTATGTTTCGCAGTAGATTCTTCTGGAATATTACAGCATGCCCTAAGGAATGCAGTATTATAGTCTTATGTCAACGACATTCCGAGTAAAATGATTCCCATCGCGACCATGAAGATAATATTGTTATTTTCTGTAATGGCAACGGTAGAAGCTGGGACACGTGTACCTGTCACATGCCACCTCGTCCTCGTGACCAGGACAGTCGTACATCTCATTACAACGAAGGTAGACGGGAAGACAAACCTGATGAAGACTGGCGCACGCGAAGTCAGAATCAGGGCAAGAAAATGTCGACAGCTGGGATGTGTTGTAATGAGTAGAAATCAGCGTTCCTTCTCGAAAATCAAGTCTGCTCGATGTACCCAAAGTTAAGTATTCAAAGTCATAAGTGGCATCAACAAAATCAAAGTGACACAAGTCTTCATCTAAATGGTCATCGCAGTCCACTTGATTATTACAGACCTGCCACTGTAGTACACACTGCCAACAACACAAAAGAGTCATTTATCAAGTACTGTATATATCATCAATATGTATTGTTCATACACTTTGCTTCACTCTTTCCTTACCGATCGCCCTCATAGGGGAGATCACGTGATCTTCGCCTGAACCCGGTTCGCACCCTATGGTGTGATGCAGGTTTTAAATGTTGTTACTCTTAAACATCGTTTTTTTTAGAATAAAAACTTAATAAATAAGATAGCTTATTCATTTCTGAAAACAATTGTCTTTCTTAAAAATGTAGGAAGTAAGTTTTAACAGGAAGTCTTTGCATTTTCCCACGCTACCTGTCTTATGTTAGGAAAATGGCTATCGAATTCCCGGTATTGAAATATTGACCGGCAGCTTTGAAAATTTATATTTATTAACCTACAGTAAATACAACCATCAGTAATACACCGTTTTAAAGAGCTTTTTTAAACCATTCACTTGGTGTAAATTTTAAGATACATAGGTTTTGTCTTCGAGTACTAAAATCAATTGAACTGTACGTGTTTTAGAACACTTGAACGTAACTTTCAGAAAATAACAAAAAAATTATTTCCTCAATATATACAGACATAAAGTACCAAACAAACATATGTTTTATTAGAAAATACATTAGAATTTAAATATTACTTACTATTTTTTTCTCCTTTGCGGTTGTTGAAGTACAAATCCATGTCAAATTGAGTAAACGCAACGTACTTTCGATAATTCAAAATGGCGCTCGTCCATTTGTTTACATTTTTCCCTCTTACAAACGAAATTTTTTGATTGGCTGGACTAGTTTTTAAAGGGAAGGAATCATGGTGGACTATTTCCAAAAGATTTCAGTAGTTTCTTCCCTTATGTTATTTTCATTTACGTTGCGGGAGTTTGTTTTTTTAGCTCATTATCATGGCATTTTCTGTTGGGAATACTATAAAAGTGTGTTTTCAAGCAAACACAAGATTAGGCTGTTCCTTTCCTCTACATTTTGATCTATTATTATCAATTTGAGTTGTTCTTCTACCTCTTTTAGTTAACTTTTTATGATTTTTTTTAAAAAGGGGTAAATACATCCGTCCAAGGGTTTGGAACCGCCGCTTAGACTTCCGTAGTGTTCAGTATAGATCGAGTTCAATTTCGCTTGCTGCTTAAAACTGAGGGAGTGGGGTACACGGGGTTAGCGACAATTTCTGCTAAAATTGAACCAGACCACCCAGACCAGTGTCTGGTGCCGATACACTCCCACTTTTAGTGCTGACATAGTCACAGAAGAGAGACACGAAGTTAACAGTCAGCACGGTGTTAGTGGCTGAGCCGCACCTATTGAATGAGTGAGAGAAAAGTAGAAAGAGAGAGAAACTAACAAAGTTAACATAGTCTGACACTCGACATGAGTTTTTATTGAACGCAATTAAAAAACAAATACAAACCCTTTTACCGCAACAAAGACGATTTGACGAGCTATCACATGGAGGGAAGAAGCAGAAATCTTCGTCACTCCCGTCTTTACAGTCAGGCCGATGGTCACAGACTAAAGTGTAGGGGACACTTTGCTGCACATTGCTGCACTTAAAGAATGGCGGAAGTGTTGTCAGTGGTGCTGAACAGGAGGACGTGTCGCCATAGTTACTAGACCAGCAGGCAGAGGCGCCATCACAAGCCAGGAACATGTGAGTGAAGTGAGTACTGGGGCATCGGATGTACGCAGCCTGTTTAATATTAAAATGTTTGAAATCTTTCAACAGCACATATCTACAGAGATAAATACATGAGCATATCTTACAAATAGCAGCAACAGACATTTGCAATTCTGATAAAATCTGGCAATCAAACTTACTTTGTTCTTCTAATTTTTAAAATATTATACATTTCGATCTGTTATCAACAGAATAATGATACAAAGAATGATATAAATACAAACGATAAAAAGATAAGACACATACATTAAATGAACCAAAAAAAAACTAACATACAAAAACTTTAAAATGATCAGCAGAATACAAGAAATTAGATACGATGCATATTTCTAGATGCATTTGTTATTAATAACACTTCTCATCAGCTCACGTGACCAGATGCACAATACAAATGTGTGTGTGTGTGTGTGTGTGTGTGTGTGTGTGTGTGTGTGTGTGTGTTTGTGTGTGTGTGTGTGTGTGTAAAGGCCGAGTCAAGGTAAAAAAGTAAGCGGTCAACAAAAGCCAGAGAATGTCCAGTGTAAAGCAGTATATGGCGCTACTTACTGTAAAGGCGCTAAAAAAAAAAACTAAGCATCACGACTTGTCTCCCACCGAATATTTAAAGAAACATTTCTATTCAAAGCTAGCCATATATTCACCACTATTATGTAACATACCTCTAGCGGCGGTGACGGATACAACATAAGGTGGTTACTGACCTGTGACAGTCTGTCAGCGGATTGTCTGGTGGAAATCACTGGCACCTGAACGTCTCGTGTCTGTCTACGAGGGCCCACAAGATGGCATAAGCGACTCGTGATTAACTTAACAGTATTGCATCTACCTTCCAGAAGAATAACAGACAATTGTCGAATCCCAAAAGAAGTCGTTTGTATTTGAAAACAGTATTGTTCACCTATGGTATATGTTGTCTTGGTTATATGTGCGACAGTCTTATCAAACCACTGTAGGCTGTGTTTATACCTGGCAAAATAAGAAAAGAGAACAAAAAATTAGTTAAAACATTGATTATATAAAAAAGCTGTCATCAGTTATAGACTATTAAGACGCATTGAAACGACCATAAACTTGAAAAGAAATTGTATTGAAGTGTGCTTACATTGGTGACAATATATACAGTGGCATTGTCGTCAGGCCAATGAAACCCCTCATGTAGTTGTCAAGTATTCCCAGCAGAGATGGAAGACGGTCTCTCATGGCTGTCGTACTCAGACTGACCAGTTGTCCTCCACGTTCCTGATACCATTCGCTCTCAAGGTTCCAAGTCGATGTCTGATTTAAACGCGAAATAGCAACACAGCGCCCGTCAACCTGAAATACTCCCTGCTTCAATGTGCCATCACCTTGCCAGCAACCACCTTCTGCTTCCTTGTCACTACAGTCAAACATGAAGATACAGGGTGTGTCCTGCCACATGTCCGACCAGTCTGTAAACGAGCAGTTCCACCTGTCTCCGGACAGCTCAACAGGTGCTACTGACTTGTGTTGAAAATCAAACGTTAATGTAAAGTTTTTCACAGACATTTCGTAACTTTTATATTCGATAAGCACCCACCCAGAAAAGAAAGAGAGAACTCTGCAGACATTTTCTGGTAATTTGGATAAATCGTATGTTAAAGTGTTGTTGTCTGTGCGGAAGGTCACGTGATCACCTATCGCTGTGTAGCCTTTGCCGTAATAATAAGAAAGTCTATAATGAAGGACAATAATGTGGTCTTCTGGAGCCTTCAGGTGCAAAGACGTTTTTATGAAAGGTGGATACAGTCCGTTGAGTTGCCAGTCCCTCATCTCGATTTTGCCTGTAAATCGTCGGAAAATAAACTTATTAGCAGGAAAAGGTACTGTTACCACTCGAAAGTGCTTCATTACTTGAAACTAATGTTTATTGTACTTTAGTATTAGTAACGTGTACTTGTGCAAACTTGCCTCCAATCTTTATCAGACTGAATATTAATGTAAATGTATTCAAACCGGCGTAGCGGGTGTTCTCATCAGGACATGCCAACACTCTCAAACAAACTGAGGCAGTAAAAGAATGTGGCATTGTGGTAGAAACTTTGCACTAGTAGGCAAAGTCAGCTGACCACACCATGTGATCTCTCTAGAGACTCACTAGCCTTACAATCAGGGCTAGTAGTGCACTCCACTTGAGGTAAGCAGGCTGAGCTCGGTCTGCTGCAGGAAAAACTGGTTTTGCAAACTTTTGCAGTGACGGCAACAGACTAATCAAGAAAGTTTCTATACAACAGGAGGACAGGGTAAAATAAGCTACACGTGGCAGATTATCTTTTAAAGATAAACAGACCCATACAAGTTATTGTTCTTACTGTCATGAATAATGTTTTTTGTAATCTTTCTTAAAGCCCCTCACAGGACATAGAGATAAATGATATAAAACATATCATCACTGGCGTATTTTGTGCATAAACCTAAATTTATAGATCGATAATTAAATTAAGGATAGTATTTCACATAAGAACAGCCACCATAGTCACACAGACACATACAGACACAGCTACACACGCAGAAACATACGTGAAAATACCATCTGAATGAAAGGTGTCTGATATGTCAGGTAGGAGGAAATATTGAGATATTGTGGTGTGAGTGATGGTGTAGTAAGAAGGTCACTTTGAATGGTGACTGATGATGCTCACATATAATATTGAGGGAAGGAGATTCATTGTAAACAGAACTCTAGATTGTCTTCATGTTATGTTTTAGTGCCTAAATCAGATTTGATCAAATCGAATGTTGGAGTTTGTCAGGAACGACGGTACATATGTACGAGAGTCTACCTCAGTGAGTGGTGTGCACGACAAGCAGGACGAAAGTAAGTGAGCGAGGGCAAGCGACTGATCGAGCGGCTGAAGGGAGACAGCGAAAGATGTAAGAGATACGTATCTTTCATTTTTTTATTTGCTTATTCAATCTTTTGTGCTTTTTTTTTATCTGAGACTACATAAGTGTGTTAAATGTTACTAAAATACAACACACCTGATGTTGAAGAAGTAAAGATGATTTCAAGCTGTGAACGACTTGTCTCTGGGAGAGTGGTGATATTTGTGTCCATCTTGAAACCATGGAAACTTGTCTTGAGGGTCAAATTAAAGGTAACGAGGTGGGAATATGTAACAAATGGAATAGGTAAGTGCCCCGGACAACCAGTGAAAAGGTTCACATCAGCGTCGTCGTACATGGTGATGTCAACAGACTCACAGCTCACAGAACTCATGATAATGTGAACGACGGCCACCAATTCTTGTGAAACACTCAGATTTAGGGTGCAAAACAAACTCTTACCGCTAGAAATTTTGTAGAAACTATTCTTGTCAAAATACCAGGGGATGATACTGTGAGTCTCGATGACACGATATCTGACAATACGGTTCACGCAGTTTTTAAATCCTAAATAGAGATGAGAAGAGTTATCACTTCCGTGCGTGTTCTCAGACAAATTGTTTACCTTCGTTTTATTTCTCACTTTGATAACAGAGGTGTTACTAGTAAACATAATCATCTGTGTTATCGTTTCACTTTTGTTACTATAACCTCTCGTACTGTATGTGTGATCACCATGACTGGTAGAGTTCACAGAATACGAGTTGTGATTGTGTCTGGCACTGTGTGCGGTGAGGTTCCCCTCAACTGACGAGGTGGGACTCGTTGTTCTGCTGGTGGTTGCAGTGTAGGACCAAACAGTGAAGTGAAGGTAGAGCAGGCTTACGATGGTTATTATGTTCCTGGCCATCACCAAGGGTTGTCTGCTCTGTCTGTAAACAAACAAGAGCGTGGACAGCCAATGTTTCATTCTCAGCAGCAACACCTGACTCTCTCTAAAAGAACTGGTGGAACAAATAATTCAAGGAAATCTTCAAGGAGAATTTATTATTTAAATACAGTCTGCGAGGCTTCTTCGAATCTTTGTTAAATGCCCTGCATTTTAAAGACAATATTTTGGTAATAGCTTAGTTTTTTTACGAAAAGAGAAAAAAAGTATATTTTGTTGACGAGATTTTAAAAGACCAAAACAGTTTTGTGTACACGTGTGTTAAAATGAGAAGAACGTGACTGAATTCTCAGAAGACCACATTAAATTTTTTAGTTTGTATGAAACAGGTTCTGTTGTCCTTTCTGTTCCCTGGATTTATTTCAAGTATTACAGGAGAAAAATTTGTTTCTTTTGTTTGAAAACCAGATCAATTGACATCGGATATTACTACTTCGCCGTTTGTAGTTAAAAAGCGTTATTTTAGAATTAACGTTTTAGTAGATAGATATTTGTATAAAAACAAAGAGTAAAAGCTACAGCAATTCCAACTTAAGCAGATGAAAAATAAAATATTTTATCCCAGGGAAAAGACTGCTATCAAACAGTAAAAATCTTTTTATTGTTTACTCTAAAAATATTTTTTTTTTATTTTGTTGAATTTAATTCTACTCAAATATGTGTACGATTGCTTTTAAATAATCGTCAGTTGGTATTTTTTCCTGCTGCTGATAGTTACTAAGAGAATTTAAAACACGCAACTGCACCCGATGCTTCATCATTTTTCAGCCGTTGTCAGCGAGGAGCATATCTAGTGGAATGAATGGGCGCTACTTCATTGAGAGGAAAAGGGGATAAGGGGATGGGTGGGTGGAAAGAGAAGAGGATGCTGATTGGCTGTGTCCCAGTAGCAGACAGAATAAGATGAGAAGCAGCTGAGTGTGGTACCCGCAAGAGAGAGAAAGACAAATATAGTAAGAGAATGGGAAATGAGTGAGAACAGAGAGAGGAGACGAGACAAGAGGAGGTGTGTGTTCATCCATTTAGTCTCTAAATCAAAGTATTGCTCGTGCAGCAGATTGAAAGACAACAAATCGTGAAATACTTGGTTTACACTCGTAGTCAGTGTTTTTGTGTGGACTCCAGAAAAATCGTGATACTGCCTTTTAGAATGAGTTTTTTTGTCATGACTAAATATCTTTATTTTCTACCCTTGATATTAAATTTAATAATAGTTTTAAAGAAAAAAAAACAAATTGCCTTGAAAATATTAAACTTAATAAATGAAATAATTGAGAAATGTACTTTGAAAAACGTATTGAACTGAGTAGAAGGCAGCGCATAGGACAATGTTCCTAAAGGCTTATTTTTGTTTTTACTGTGGACTGGAGGAGTTCTCACAAGAACTTAAAGCAAGTACAGTGGTACCTCGAGTTACGAGCTGTTCCATATGCGAGTATTTCGAGTTACGAGGCGCGGCTTAGGCAAAATTTCTGCTCGAGTTACGAACGTTGTTCCGAGTTACGAACAGCTGAGCTTCGGGATCCTACCAGTAGTGGGAGAGTCGACGCGCAGTCCCAGAATCCTTTCGCATCCGCCAGCACGCTCTTCTCACGTGTTACCGCGCAGTGTAAAGTCGTATCTCGTTCGTTTGAACGTTTTACAACCCTTTTTAGTTATTCGTTAGATAGGTATTTATTGAAAAGGGAGGCAAGTGAAGACGCCGCAAGTGCAGCCGAAAGGCGAAAACAGATGATTAGAGTAAAATGTATCAGATGTACGTAAATGTTAAGCATAGGTTAAATTTAAAATTATTTAAAGTAAAGAAAGTGCAATTATAGTTTTGTTTAAAGTGTAAGAAAGTTGTATCTACGGTTCGTTCCGTGCCAGAATCTTTCCTCCCTCCCTCTCTCCTCAGCCGCTCTCCGTTAGCCGCGCTCATCAGTCACCAAGGTAAGATTACAGTACCGTATTTTATACATTTTTCTTACTGAATTTTATACATTTTCTTACTGAATTTTATACATTTTTCTTACTGAATTTTATACATTTTTCTTACTGAATTTTATACATTTTCTTACTGAATTTTGTACATTTTTCTTTTATTTATTATTTTTTTATTTTGTTGTGTAATTTAAAGTTTTACATGTGTGTTAATTAATTAATTAAAAACATGTATTTTTCATAATTTATGAAATCTGGGGGACTTGTCAGAGGGCTGGAACGGATTAATCCGATTTCCATTATTTTAAATGAGAAAAATTGTTCGAGTTAAGAGAATTTCTAGTTACGAGCACGGTTCTGGAACAAATTAAATTAGTAAGTTTCTCTATATCCCAACCCACCGTGTTTAGCAAGGAGACCTTCACTTGTGACCTTTGTAAGTAACATTCAAAGACCCTAGAACTAATTTGGTGGAAAGTTCAGATTTCCATGCACACCCACAGAGCCCCGTCAATTAATTTTCCAGAAAATTCAAGCCTCTTTAGCTGTTAAAACATCTGCAAGATTATCGCAGTTTCAAAAGCTGAGAACGGTACAAACTGTAAAGTGTGGAAATAAAACAGAAGAACCGAGTGAGGTAAGAGCTGATCAATTGCTGGTGCAGTACAATAGTAACTTTTAGTTTTCCCGGGGACTGCTTGAGAAACAATGGCGGAGACGGGGAGACGCGCCTTACAAGGAAACATCGGAGTTTGAGTTGAAATGTGAGAAGACTTGTAGCTGGGACCTCTATGCTGTCTGCAGATAAAGAGCAACATAGAGCGAGAGAGAGAGAGAGAGAGAAGGACTCAACCTCGCCCATATAGAATTTTCCGGTAAAGGAGCTTGACACCCATCAGTCCCTCTGACTGTCCCGTCTACCCGTCTATTCGTTGAACAAACGATGGAGTCTATTAGGTATCGTAGGTTGATGTGACATCTTGACTGCAGAGATTCTTCTCTTGATTTTAGCAAATATACAGCCGGCATTCATATATGATCATACACGCTACAAATCTGAAAATGAAAGCACTAATAATAATTATACGAAGATAATTATAATTAAACATGACAAGTTATCGATCGGCAAATTGACTACCAGACTACGAGGTGTGGTAGAAAAGTAATGGTAAGGCTGCGCTGTTGGTAGATCACGTGCAGGTGTATCAGTCCCCTCCCATAGCTCAGTGTGAGTTTACACTCCTTCCGTGAACTACGTGATTGTTGTGACTGCTGTTAGTGATGTTGTGTTGTGGTTGTGCGTCATGTAAACTGGACCAGCGCCATGTGGAGCAATGATGTGCCATTACATTTTGTGTTAAGCTTGGAGAATCCGCAAGTGTGACATTTGAAAAGTTAAAACAGGTCTATGGGGAACATTCTTTATCCCCAGCTCAAATCATTTTTGAAAGGCAGAGAACACGTTGAAGACGAACACCGTTCAGGGAGACCTTCAACTTCGAAAACCGACGAAAACATTGAACGTGTGAAGACTCTTGTGAGATCAGACCGTCGTTTAACATTAAGAATGTTGAGTGAACAATTAAATTTGAACACATTTACCTTTCATCAAATTTCGACTGGACATTGCACATACGAAAGGTCTGTGCTAAAATGGAGTCAACAAGTTGGTTATTTGTGATTTGTGTTGCGAACGATTCACTTTTTCAACGGAGACGATGATGGTGATGGTGGTGAGAGTTAAGATTATCCAGATATCGATATATGTACAATATCCAAACACTTTATTTTTCAAAGAAGATTGTTATTATCCAATTAAAACTGTTCTTATACCCCAATTAAGATTGTTCTTATCCTAATTCAGATTTTTATAATTCTGAGATTACTACTCATTAAGAAAGTCTGAAGACAAACAATGAGATGAAAGTATTTGACAACGAGCTGCTTTAAACGTATAAACTTTCAAAAATAATCTTCAGCTTGTAGCCACTGAAAAACTAACTTAAAGCATCACTATTTGCATTGTACACGCACGCACACACACAAACACGCGCGCGCACACACACACACACTCGCGTGTACTAACACACACACACACACACACACACACACACGCACAGAGGAACAGTACTTCAAGGTAGGCTTTGTTTTGATATTCACATTTATTATGAGGTCCGTGTCGAACATTTAAGTTACTAATGATTAACTAAGTCCACGAGGGCTAAAACTAGTTCAAATTCAGAGCAGTATGAAGGCTATAAAAGAAGTAAATATTTCACCACATATTTTGCAACACCTACCTTAGTCCTAGTCTGTTTTTAATTAGTGCAGGTGGTTCCTGCTGTTTGGCAGTGGTTTTTTTTTCGTGGGTAGAGGGGATGGTTAGTCATTGACAGGGTATAAGTACAACTAAAATATCATGACAGCGCACACTTCATCACACTGCAGTTAGAAGAGGACACAAACGAAGCCACTTTCACTGTCTCCTATAAATGAAAGCATCATCTAGGGTCTCTCAGTGCCACACGGTCATCGATGTTTACACATGAAGTGTCTTTGACTCCATCACTCTTTTGATGTTTTTGTTTTCAAACTTCACTATTCGCAATTGGCCTTAAATAATTTCAAAATCATCCAAGGAAACAAATGAAAATTACAGAGACGGATGGTTTCTAATATTTACAAAATGACCATCTCGATAGAGTATGTTTAGGTGAATAATAACTGTCAAGCACATGCACACATTTAACACAGTCAGCATACTACCAAGACTGTCTAGACACAACTCTCTATTTTACCATTAAAACTATTGCTTTTGTCGATTTATCGTGAAAGAGGTAGTTGAGGGGTAGGCTGAGGTTTGTTTGCATGTGAAACACACTGTTGCTCCATCAGCTTTAATTACAGTCTATGAACTTTTCTGTTTTTGGCTCCCATTAGTGTTGAAGTACAGTAAACTTCACTGCAAGTCTATCAGCTGGTATTATGTGATTATTCTACATGAGGTAGAAAATATTCTTCTGTTGTTTTACCTTTTTGTTCTTCCACTCACTTCTCGTATAATTCGTATTTTATATAAACGATTGATTAATTACAAGATAAAAAGATGAAAGCTTCCTTTAATCGCTGCCTCATCAAACATTGGCGCACATCGTTTAATATGATTAGGATGTTTGAAGTGTACTGAGGGTAAATATATTCAGAGACGTAGGATGAGACCGAGTGGTTTACTTGATTTAAATATTAGCACACATCTAATTCATGCATCTTGACATAATCAAGATGCGTAACTTTCAACAAAGAATATGTACATTGCCATCTAAGTTCTTAATCGAGACAATAAATAAATCAAACTCAGTGACGAGTATACATATTAATAGTAAGAAATAAATAATTGAAATAATTCGTTGACGAGAAAAATCACTTCCTGTTGGGGCACAAGAGTGGTTTTCCCCAGAAAGGCTTTTTTTTTTTAAAGAGAAGAAACATAAGTACTCAGAAGTACTCAGATATATCGGGTGCTTACCAGAAACAATTTGATAAAGCACTTGGAATGGTAAATGGTATTTTAGTGATGTAGCCCTTTCCTTTTACTAATGACTCAACACAAACTGTTACAATCCTCTGTTAGTAAAATATTTCTGAGACAAATTTGAGAAAAAGTCCAGCAAAAAATTTGTATCTTGCTCTACACAAAGCTAAAACGGAAATAAAGAGAGATAGAGACTAGTTTTCTTTTTCTTTTGCACGCCGCTTACCGCTAGAAGGTACAATTTTTTATGACTATAACCGGTATAAGATTCGACGACCAAAAAAAAAAAAGATAAAAGAAACGAATAAACAATGGATGCCAGAATAACAGAAAAAAGTATGGGGTAGTGGACATATGACTATTTGTCAGTCTGTCTTTGTTTTCTATCTGACAGTATTTGTGCTTTCGAAACATGTTTACTTCGACCTGTGCGTCTGTCTGTCTGTCTGTCTGTCTGTCATCTCTCTGAGCATCAAAGTCTGCAGGCAGCGCACACGTACATCAACAGTCAGCATGAAGTACCTATCAGTACAAAGAGAAACACATCACAGTTTATGCGAGATATTAATCAAGAAGCAAACGAAACTGAGTTGATATCTGCCATTATTAATCGGAAGAAAGCTGCTGACATATCAGGTTGATATTCCAGTCATCGTGGTTCTTCTAGCGAGCATCTCTAGCTTGCATCGCGTCTGCTGTCTGATGTGACGGATCATTACAAAATAGTCAACACAGATTATATTTGTTTACATAACCAAGTAAGATATTAACAGCTCTTGATTGCAGAAGTTCTCCACTTACATCGGTGTCCTGCTACAGATCAAGTTTATAGAAGATTCCTGACTTACTGACCTCTACATGTGCTTACTGTTGGGTTTGTGCTATTTCAGTAAGCCCAGGTCAAATATTCCGATGCTTAGAAAAGGTTGCTAACGATTTGCAATCTGTAAAAAAAATCTTTTAGCAAGATATGTAGAGTTTTAGAATATTTCGCTATAGAATGTCATTTTTAAACAGTATGCTTCGATAAAAGTCCATTGTGCAATCATTTCTTATTGTTGATAATTAGTCTGGTCCTAGCCTTCTGTCACCTTTGTAAAAGAAAGAACTAATACTAGAGTTCAATATCGCTGTCAAAATGCTGAATATAACAAAGGGCATGTCTTACCCGAGGTTGCAGCATATATAAAGTTCTATAATTGTATGAGGAAAATCGAGTTTTACGCATAATTAAGTTGTTCTGTGCGCTCATAAGTACATCGGATATAAATTAAAACTGCGTACTAATTGGCATTCAAAACAGTTTTCGTAAAGAACTAAATAGCACAATTGTAAGTGAGAACCTGGTGATCTTGACATTTTATATGGCGATCAAATGACCAGTTGATCAGAGATCCTACAGATGTTTGTGAAAAACTGACTACAAAACATACAATAGCCAAAAAAATTAAAAAAAAAACAGAAAAAACAATGAGTCAAAAACTTCGACTTCAAGAAAGACTTCAGATTGTCCTACACTCCTGTTTTTGATCTTCAATCAGCATTTGACTGTAAACATGGTCTGAAGGATGTCTAGGGCTTCGTTCTGTGTTACAGTAACCCTTGTATTGTCAGAACCTGCATTAGAAGCTAAAGACTTAACCTGAGCAATGATACGATTTCGCCTTTGTTCCTCCATTACACGCCGTCTGCGCTCCATGTATGTATTAATGGTGTACAAAAATGGGTTTAGCGCAGAATTAAAAGGCAAAACAAAAATGACGATAATAACGTTGATCTCACTGACGATGGGAACATTGAATGAAGCTAGGATTCCCGTCAGGCCGACAGGAAACCAACAGAGAAAATCCGACAGCACGACTGAAATTAGACGTCTAGCGATAGTAAAGTCTTTGTTATTTCTTGACGAGCTTACAGACGATATTGAGTTTGATCGAACTGACCAGTAAATGAGAATTTGTCCTAACAAGATGAGAAGAAAGAAGATTAAATTCAGGATAATCATCACACCATAGGAATAAAAGCGACCAGCAAACATAACTCTTGATGTTGGAAGTGGAATACAGATGCTGGTCTGGCTGTAAAAGTTCCAGTGTGATGTTGGTGGAATAAGAGGGACCGCTGCCAGAGCAACTCCTGCTACCCAAGACAAGCCACATACTAACTGAGCTGAAGGTCTTTTAAAGCGTAGCTGACTAAATGGAAAGCGGAGAACTAAAAACCGGTCAACAGTAATGAAAAATATGATAAAAACCGATACTTCAGATGACAACAAGCACGTGAAACCTGCCAATTTGCACAAATCGCTGTTTCTCCACCCGACATCCTCCCAAAGGTAAATACCTTTGTACCTGTAATCTGCGATGCCGATGATAAAGAGATATGCACCCATCAGAAAGTCCGCCACACACAAGTTGGTGACGAAGACATCATAGCCGACATTACCTGTCGTTTTGTGGAAGATCAAGCGGTAAACCAGTGTGCCCACATTTCCTAGTAAGGCCAGCGAGGCAAAGATGGCGAGTGCCACCCGGTACAGGTTGGAGCGCAGCAGATCGTCACACGAAGACACTTCATTGGAAGGAGCGTGACAGTTGAGCACGTTGAACCCCCGGGGTAGTGTCGCCGGACAGCACAGCTTGTAGTTGTCAGCAAAAACAGTCTCTAGTCGGTCCAGAGCCTGAAATAGTTCCCTTGGGAACACGGTGACTGGACAAAATTGGAGATCAAGTGTGCTGAGCGAACTCATTTTAAGAAAACCCTGTCCTGTCACATGATTTATTTGGCTGCCGGAGAGATTGAGCATTGTTAATTTGGAAAAAAAAGCAAAGTCTCCAAAGTCTATTGTTGGAATTAGGACCTCGGACATATCGAGAACTTTGAGAAGATGTGTTTCGGTAGCAAGCTGGAAAGATAAATGTTTCAGCGGGTTGTTGCTTATTTTAAGATGTTGCAAATTGTTTAGACCAGAAAAGTGGCTGCTGCTGATGTCAGTTAACTCGTTGTTGCTGAGGTCTAGAGTTCGGAGATTGGGCAGTACAACTTGATGCAGTCTGGTCAGATTACACCGGGTGAGACTGAGGTAAACCAGAAATGTGTTTTTGTGCAGGTCAGCGAGGGTCAGCGAGGTCTCGCTTGCGTCAAGATATCGAAGGTTTGTATAGTCAGCTGCTTTAAAATTACTGGAACAAATGAAAGCCCAGCCGTGGCAGACACAGTTTTGTGGACATGTTTCATTACACAGTATCTCATCATCACGTTGAGGACAATGGTACACCCCATCACACACGTGACTCTTGTGAACACACACCTGAGAACCGCGGCAGCGGTAGAAGCCGGGACACGTGTACCTGTCACATGCCGCCTCGTCTTCGTGACCAGGACAGTCATTCATCCCGTTACATCGCAGGTAGACAGGCAGACACACCTGCTCAAGGCTGGTGCACATAAAATGGGAAGAAGAACAGACAAAACCTGCTGATGAATTGTATTTAAGTTCGGTGTACTTAAAAATCTCCTTTGAATCTAGATCAACTGCTACTGGCATCTGAAGAGCGAGGGTGTTTTGCCTTCTTTGTGGTGAAGGACAGCGATCTTCGTCTAAACGGTCATCGCAGTCCACTCGTCCGTCACAGCGCTCCCACTCTTGTACACACTGCCCACGGGAGAAAAAGATCATGTTATCAAGTCTTTTATATTTATTTATTATAGACCTTAACAAAAACTACTTTAGTCGTGAATAATTATATTTTTAAAATATCTTTTATATGATTTATTCTTCAATAGATTTTTTTTCTAAGCATATGATTGAATCTTAAAACAAACTTCGCTCGTAAACGTTTTATCAGCCTTTGTATGCAATTTTAATTTTAGCGCATTTTTGCGGCTACATGTGACGTTTAATAGATATAACAAGATATATCAATAGAGAGAAGCAACAAGTCACGATTCACGACAACAATCATTAAAGTCTATAAATGACAGTGAAATAAGATTTTTAACCCGCCTTATTACAACCTAGAAGCACGAAAGGCATAAAAGTAAGTGGTGCAATATTCCCCCGAGAAGTCTTTGTGCATAAAAGGTAGCTTAGTTGAAATAGTTTTTAATTTTTCCTGTTATTTCTGATCCTGCAAGGTGAGCAAGAACCTGACAGTCTGAAGAATGTTGCCGTCGTGAGGGATTTTCTGCTTAAGTGCTAATGTGTCTTGATGTTTTGCTGATGCTATCAATTTTTTATATATTTTCTAGTGATCTTTCGTCTTAACTTTTGATCGTTTTGGCGCATTTTAAATTTAATTTATTAAGTGGCAAGATTTAGATTGATGTATGTTTTTGCTGTTATGACATGCTTACTTTTGAATTTTTACATTTACGTACCTTGCGTCCATCAGGTGCAATCAAATCAAATCAGAATGTACCAAAACATCCTAAAAATACAAAGACTATATCTAGGACACATCCAGAATATCTCTTAGAATCATTTCGGGACTATCTTTAAAACACGTATAATATTATAAGCCCAATAATCATCTAATAAATTTCATATACATATATGTCTAGGGTGCATACCCTTTTTCCACTACATCGGTACGGGGATCTGAGGTCACAGGGTGGGAAGTAGCAAAAGTCTTCGTCACTTCCGTCTTTGCAGTCAGCTCGATGATCGCAGGTCAGCGTGTAGGGGACACTCTGCTGTACACCAGCACATTCAAACAGGGGCAGAACGGGGGTCATTGGTGCAGAGCAGGTGAAGGCAGCGCCATCCTTCTTGCTCCAGCAGTCAGAGACCTCGTCACAGGCCAGGAACACGTGTGTGAAGTGCTGACTGGGGCATCGGGTGTAAGCAGACTGCCAAACATACAAATCTGCATTTGTGGTTACTGTGACTTATCAAGAAACAAAAAAGAAACTGTCAGGTATATGTGAGGAATTGTGTGTGTGATAAAACTGTGACTTTGATGTTTATTTTTTTTTTTTTTGAAAAGTTTTTGTAAGTTCGTGTTTTTTTTTTTTAGACCTAACCAGATTTTACATCCTCTGTACACTTTTTGCAAAAAAACAAACAAACAAACAAATAAATAAACAAATACAACACCCCCCAAAGAAAACTTTCATTGAAAAAAAATGATTAACAGAGCGGAACGCGTCACTTAGTCATCAATCAAGCCTGTTCCAGTGTTTGTGAAATAACTCACGCTATATCTTCTTGCTGAGAATAAAGTGCAATAATTAGTAAATATAAACAAAAAGCTAAAGGACCCAGTGAATAATGTTGACACTATTTTTATCTCACTGAATCAGCCGCGTCAACAATCGACCGGTGATTAGGCTACGTGGCCGCGAATGCCCGCGATTTAAATTTTGACCGGTATTTTGAAATTTATATCTATTAACATACAATAAAGAAAACTTTCTGTGATACACCCTTAAAAAAAAGCATTTTAAAAACTTTTACGTGGTGTGAATTTTTAAAAAATATGTTTTGTTTATGTACTAAAATCAAATGAAAGATTGTAACGGGACGGATAACTCAGATCGGGAAGAAAACACATTTGACATTAACAGAAAAAAATACACGAAGATAAAGTTCCAAACAAACATACGTTTTATTAGAATATACATTAGACTTTAAATATAACTTACTGTTTTCTTCTCATTTATGGTTGTTGGAGTAAAAATCCTTAATTGAGTAACTGAATATGGCGCTTGATCCAGTAAAACATCGCCGACTTCGGAAATAAAAAAATGCGTGATTGGTTGACTCGTTTTCAGTTATTAAAGGGAAGTAATCCAAAGTAGAACTATTCCTAAAGGTCCCAAAAGTTACCTCCCTTATGTATTCATTCATTTGCGAACAGAGCGATGATTTGTATGATGCTACCCTTCTGAAGACCGCTGAAAACGAGTTAAATCAGAATTAAGTATCTTTCTAGTACTTTTCCGTACTAAATCACAGTACGCCGTCTACTGAAGCAGCTTTTGGAAAATGTGGGAATGTCAGGGATCGTGGATATAGCCCTGACTGGTTGAGAGTGTGCAGTATGTTGAAAGCGAAAAAGCGAATGCTAATAAGAATGGAGTTATTCCCCTTTTTGTTTTTGCAGCAGGGATAGTGACCCTTGGATGTACGTTTGGTGTATGGTTGAGAAGGCGTGACGTAAAAGAAGGTATGACGTGGTGTGTCGTCTGCGAGAGGAGAGAAGTTTCTGGCGAAAGAGATCGTTTGGGTGGAATGTACCGGTGTGTCTGAGTTTGGAGAAAAAGAAAAGGTCTGCGTTTTGAGTATTGCTTGGAGTTTATAGGCCTAGTGTTTCACCAGTTGCTGTGTGTCTGCTGATGGATTCTGTATTGGGAATAATTGTTGTGTGCTTTGGAGATTCGCAGTGCTGTGTATTTCTGTATAGTTTCAAGGAGAATTACAGGCAAGTGTACATAATAATAATAATAATAATAATAATAATAATAGTGAAGATTTGTATAGCGCATATTCACACTCGTAGAGAGTATGCTCTTAGCGCTTAAAACGGGGAAGAGACGTGGACTAAGTAGATACAGAACACAGGGGACGAAAGAAAACGACAGTACTGACAAAAACAGATAACAAAAGGCATCAAGTAACAGGAACAGAGAAAAATAGTGATGGGTAAAGTAGCAAGAGGGAAGGGGGGGGGTAAGGACTAGCATTGTGGACTAAGAGTAGTGCTCAAGGAAGAGGTGCGTTTTCAGTGCAGATTTGAAGGATTCAATTGTAGGAAGGTGGCGGATATGGAAAGGAAGAGAGTTCCATTGTTTTGCAGCACAGTAGCCAAAAGTCCTGTGACCATATGTTGTTCTGGTGACAGGAACAGTCAGAGTACGGTTGTCAGAGGAAGAGCGGAGTTGTCTGGCCGGAGAGTAAGGGATGAGAAGTTCAGAGAAATAGTCAGGACAGGAGCCTGCAAAGAAATTAAAACACAGCACAGACAGTTTGTACTGGATGCGAGAACGGATGGGTAGCCAGTGTAGGAAACGAAGGAGAGGAGTGACATGGTCCCGTTTCCTTGCTCTAAGTACCAGACGTGCAGCGGAGTTTTGTACTCTCTGGAGTTTCTGAATGAGGGATGAGGGGCAGCCTGCCAGCAAGGAGTTGCAGTAGTCAAGTCGTGAAAGAACAAACGCACAGACAAGAGTGTTGGTGGCACGTGTAGAGAGAAAGTGACGGATAGCACTGATCTTACGGAGTTCATAGTAGGCAGACTGACAGACAGCTGTAACATGTTTATCAAGGGTCATGTCAGCGGTGACAATAAATCCCAGATTCCTAACAGATGACGTGAAGGTGATGTTGCTGTCGCCCACCTTGATGTGATTGGGCAGACTGTCTAGTGAAGGTTGATGTCTTCTTCTATGGCACAAGAGGGCTTCCGTTTTATCATCATTTAGTTTAAGCTTGTTTTTTACCATCCAGCCCTTGACATCGCTGATACAAGCTTCTAGAGAGCTAATAGCAGAGTGAGACTCAGCCAGTGGAATAGAACAGTAAAGCTGCGTGTCATCTGCATAGGACTGATGAGAAACCTGGTGAGACCGGATGCATGATGAAAGTGGTTTAGTATACAGGATGAACAGGACTGGGCCAAGTACTGAGCCTTGGGGAACGCCACAGAAAAGTGAAGCAGGGCGAGATGTCTGACCATCGACTACCACAGTCTGGGTCCTATCAGTGAGATAGGAGTTGAACCATGAGAGGGCAGGTCCAGAAATCCCGTAGAGGATGTGGAGTCTGTGAAGAAGCAGAGAGTGGTCTATAGTGTCAAATGCAGCAGACAGGTCCAGTAGGGTTAATGGAGAGACATCACCACTGTCAAGAGCAGATAATATATCTGTTGTTACTTTAATAAGAGTGGTCTCAGTGCTGTGGAAAGGTCTATATGCCGACTGAGCTTGTGGAAGAAGATGGTGATCTTGTAAATAAGCCCAGAGCTGTGTCAAAACTATTTTCTCTATGATCTTAGAGAGAAAAGACAAGTTGGAGACTGGGCGGTAGTTGTTCAGGACATTGACATCAAGCGTGGATTTCTTTAGAAGTGGCCTCACCACCGCATTCTTGAACAGAGATGGGAAAACACCTGACGACAGGCTAACATTTACAATATTTGTGATGGCAGGAAGTAGAGTATCGAGGCACTCGAGCAGATGGCTTGTGGGCATCGGATCTAACTCGCAGGTTGTTGCTTTAACTTTTAGGATAACCGCTTTCACATCGGTCTCAGAGACTGGTAGGAACTTGGTCATGGAGCATCCTGGGAGGACATCACAGGAGATGCTGTCAAGCGCCGACGCCGAGTCTAATGATGATCGAATGTCCGATATCTTGCTGGTGAAATAATCACTAAAAACTTGCGGCAGCAGTGAAGCAGGGTAGGCAGTGGGCAGTGGTGTTGCTGTCTTAGATCCAGTCATTTTATTGCAAATGGCAAAAAGCTTTTTGGAGGAGGTGCAATTAATTATTTGGCCCTGAAGATATGATGTTTTAGCCTCATAAATGCATATTGCAACGCTTCGCTTTGCAGCATTATAAATTTCTTTGTGGATGGCGAGTCCAGTCTTCCGCCAAACACGTTCAGCTCGCCGGCGCGTGCGCTTCAGGTCACGGAGTTCAACGCGGATCAGTGAATACCAAGGCGCACATTTAGAATGACACATCAGACGTCGAGACACTGGGTCACGTGGTCATCAACTACTCGACGTAAAACACAGTCAAGTTGCTCGGCAGAAGGTGGTTGGAGGAGCGCCATCTGCAGCTGTGCTTTGAATGCCAGTCTATCAACATTTCGTAATGAGCGAGTGGATCTAAAAACTGGCGCCAATGATGGGCATTTGCGATCAAGTTCGATCAGTACACAGTAGTGGTCAGATGAGAGATCGTGGGAAACATCAACTGACTGGACTAAGTGGTCATCAGGTCGATGTATGACCCAGTCCAGGATGTGATCTCTTTTGTGTGTTGGCTGCGACACGGACTGTACGAGACGAAAGGTGTGCAACATTTCAGACATTTTGACAGTGTCAGGGTGAGAACTGTTGTCGAAGTGCACATTCACATCTCCGAGGAGTATGGCGGGTCCAATTAGTGTATTGCTATAATCCAAGAGATCATGGAATTCCAAGAAAAATGTAGAGGCTGTAAGTTTGTTCCTTGCACTAGGAGGAAGTCTGTAGATGCAGAGCAGGTGCATCGAGCAATGAGGAGCCGAAGAGGAGACTTGTACAAATTCAAAAGACGTGTGAGGGAACGATACGGCAGTAGTAAAAGACAGGTACTTGGCAAGTGATGATCTGTAGATTATAGCAATACCACCACCACGTGTAGGGCGGGGGAAAGATTTCAGGCAGTAGCCCACTGGAGTGAGATCGACACACACGCTCTCGTCGCCGTGCTGTTTAAGCCACGTCTCAGTGATGATGAAAATATCAAGGTGGCGGTCTGTCACAAATTCTACTATTTCAACTCGCTTCAGTGACTGTTGTGCGGACGATACCGACTGAGCGTTGAAAAGCCCAACATGGAGGCGAGTGTTCAGTTGTCGTGTGCGGGAAACTTGGGTGACTACTGATTTCAGGCGATCATGTTGGTTTGGTCGCCGAGATGTAAAGTTATTTGACCCAGTTGGTCGGTCGTGTTTCCAGCTGGTGTTACTGGTGGTTATGTCAACTGGTTCACTTTGATCACGGCGATGCTGGTGTCGCCGACGACCGCCACGGAACGGGCGGCGTTTTCTCTTTCGAGAAATGTCACAGTGACTATGAATGTTCAAAGTACGAAGCACGGTGCAAAGCGCTAATGAGCGATCAGAAGTCTTAAACCTCAGTGATATAAGTTCGTGCCTACCGTAGGTAATTTTCTTGTATGGGAACGCGCTGGGGTGGCTGCGTCGTCCTGTCTGGTGCGTTGAGAGTGTCGAAGCAAAGGCCGGCAGAGAGGTTCGGTAGCCATGTTGGAGCACATGGTGTAGTAGGCAGAAGAAAGTCCAGCAAAGAAAACTTTAAAAACGTCCTTCTTCCACGAGCGAGCAATCCACAAACATTCCAGAGTAGATGTTTTCAAATAAGGAAGCAGGAGATGTAGAGCACATGAGAGAAAGATCAGTCAATCACAGTGAAATACATATAATTTGTAGAGCTGCCCCATCAAGCACATGATGCGACAAGGGCAGGTAACTCTATCTAATGGGTGTATTATACAATACATCTGATAGATATACAATACATCTGTGGGTGCGTGTGTTTTGACCGGACGTTGACAGTGTGATTTGGTCATTTACGTTATGAGAAACTGTTGATGAACAGTGGAAGAAAATTAAACTAATAGAGAGAGGAGTTGTTTAGCGAAGATTGATTGGAAGGTTGAGAGACATCTACGTTGTTGAAAGGATATTCCTGTTCGCTTGATGTCATGTATTGACTGGAGATATTTATATTAGTAGAAGGGTTTATGTAGTCATTAATTAGTTGCGAGATATGTTGATGTCGAATTTATTTAAAATTCGTTGAGTGTGGGAAAAGTATTTGGAATGTTTGAATTATAGAGATATAGGAACCCACGTACAGGTCTTAGTACTTTGTTGTGTGGAAGAGCACGTGAGGAACGCTGTGAAGTCAGTGTGTGTTGTAGGTGACCCGTCTGCACGTCCCGTGTGTTCCTAACAGGGAATCTAAATGCATCGAGACTACATTGGTTATAACTTGATTACCAATCCTTGGGAAAGACAGAAACCACCCATTTAAAAAAAAAGCCTCGTATATTCATCATAACGAGCGACATAGGAAATTGCAGTCGTCATGGTCAGTAATCGTGATGACCACAATTAAGTAAAAAATAACACGGCCCACTGCTAGCCCAGAGGAGAAAATAAATGTAACTTTGATGAGCTCTCTCAAATTAAGAAGATATTACTTTACCGTGGCAAACCGCAAAGAAGGCTCTGCTATACTAAGTTGTGGCGGCTGAAGCTGTTGAGATGAGACGGGTGGAATCTCACAAAAACGAAAGGAGATGCCGAATTCTTCGACACAGTTGTCTGCATTCAGCTCTTTTTGTATCGAGAACAACGGGAGAGTGGCGCAAACTTCCGTTATCAACTCCATTGTCAAAAATGTGGAAATGGTGATGAAATGTGCGACCGTCCCATCAGACCAAATCCAAGTGTTCCTGTAGCTACCAAACATATAGCATAGCAACACAGTATCACCTTTTCTGACCCAGCAAAGCTGAAAGAGAATTAATAATAATAATTCTTTTATCGAGCGCTATTTCCATGTAGGTTCAACGCGCTTTACAAGAATGATAATACCAATCCAATAAGCATGAACACACACACACACACACACACACACACGCACACGCACGCACACACACAACTATTTAAATGCACACATGCAGTTCCCCACACATCTAACTATACAGTGAGGACATTACACAAATGTATATATTACCAAAAGAAATGGGGATTATTTAACAAAAACGCAAGCAAAGGGAAAAATTTTGCAAGCTGGGATTTGAAGCTGCCATTAGCCAGGGTCGGCACAGGGTGCAGGTGCGTACGTCCGTTCTCTGTTGTCAGTCTGATGGATTGGACTCCCATGGAAACTTCCGCCCATGTCCAGCGTGCACACACAGATTGCTACATCTAGGTGCAATTCACACCCTCATCTTGGTCACATGCTTTTCTTGCATTTGGTGCTACACATCTTCCTGGTGTGCTGACGGCTTTCTTTATTGCTTGAGTACTGCTATTTCTTGCCTCTTTGTACCGAACTGTAATGTCAGCAATGTCTCTGGGTAGTTCTTTGCCCTTAGTTTCAGCCAGTGGGGGGATGTGAGGTCGTAAGGCTACTAGCTTGGGGAGAATCAGACAACTGAGAATCGGAACGAGCACAATGCTTTGTTACTGAGTTGTCAAACATAACTTTTGCCTGTCTTTAGCCTTTTGTCACTCTTAAATCTATGAACTTGACCAGCTACTTGTTTTAGCAAATCGACTGCCCTAGAGCCCATGCTGGCTCTCAAAGGCCCTGAGTTCACATCTACAGCTTGGAAAGCTATTGTGTCGTCTGTAGGAACACAGAATACATCAACATATACTCGGATCAACGGAAATGAAATCGCCAGAAGACTGCTGATACCGATGCAATCACAAATCAGAGAAAAACTGCATGAAAATTGTGAAGCAAAAGACTGACTGTATGATCTTCAAGATCTTCAGAAGAAACCTTCAGGCAGGAACGACCGGTTCTCGGCGGGAAAATCCGAAAGTCGAAGAAGAAAATAAAAGTCAAAAAGTCCTACACAGCAACGACGCAGCGAAAATTGCACCGGCCTACATAATGGGCACAAAACACAACAAACTAATAAAAATACAAAAATTGTGGAGAGCCGCCTCCCTCAAACCTGTATCAGGTTTGTAGGGACGCTTCTCCAATATACTATATATTTATATAAACTATTATTATATTTAAGACGTTTTTAAAGTATGCTATACCTAGACAAAATAGATACATCGATATAGATATATCGAGGCCAAAGCATTAAATTATGAAATGTCATACGTACAAATGAGGAACTGAAGGAGGAGACAACCTGACGCCAATAGGAACAGTGCCATCTCCTAGTCTAAAGAAAAGGTCCATCACAGAGTCCCAAACGTTTTTTGTGCTCAGACTGGACAACTGAGCTCCACGCTGCTGACACCATTCGTTGGCAAGGTTCCAAGATGTTTGCTCGTGCTCTACACGCTCGATTAAAAAACAACGGCCATCTGCCTGAAAGTTTCCCTGGCTGCACGTGCCGTCTACTCGCCAGCACCCAGCTTCATCTTCGCCGCCCACGCACTCGGACTGAAAATTGCAGGGGAAGTGGTGCTGCATGTCCGGCCAGTACACGGCTGAGCAGTTCCACCTGCCATCAGTCACTCGAACCGGCAAAGCTGAGAGTTTATGAAACGAAAACAATATTTTAAAGTCTGTGACAAAAGATCCTTTGTAACTTACGTATTGCACTTTGACATCACCTGGGTAAACGACGGGATCAGAACGCCCATAGTTGGACAGACTGCACACCTGGTACATAGTGACATTATTTTGTGTCTGCATGGTCACGTGGTCACTTGAGCGGCTGCCGAACATGCAATCGATTAAGATATTAGCAGTCTCGATGTTAATTACAACAGCGTAATCATCTGGAGGGACTAGGTGAATCAAGGTGTTGACAAATGGTGGATACCCTTCCGCGTACGGTCCATACGATATTTCCAAATAACCTGCAACATTGTAATAAATATCAAACACAAAGCACATCGTCTACTACTTTTTTTTAACTGTTATTGCTGCTGTGACTGTCCTTGTTGTTATATGCAGAACGTGTATTATCCTGAATAGCTCACAGTCACTCACTATGTAAAGCTCTTCCACACACCTTATCTACAATAAGCTTACCGTAACGCTACACTATTTAACGAGCAAAGAGACACGGTGCCACCTCTCTCCCCTTCCACAATAACATCCAGCCATACTCTCCTTCCCAGATACACAAATCAAAGTCACAATCAACAAAATATAGCATGATGGCGTTTATCATTTAACCAGATCAAGAAGCATTCACAGCAAGCCTGTCCCCTGTACCCTGTACCTGTTGTAGGAGACGTGTAGTTCATCTTCAGCTGCGGGCGGCTGGACTCTTGGAGTGTGTAGAAAGTGAGTTGTAGTTGTAAGGGAAATCGAGAACTAAGTAACTCTACACGTATTCTGAGGACGTTGGAGTAAGTCACAAAATATGTCGGCAGATGGTCAGGACAACCTTCAAAGATAACTGTATCATCTTCATCTCGTAGCTCCATCGTGCTTCCGAAACAAAATGAACTCACATCAACTACCTCCACGTGAGCCACGGTTTCCTGTGGAACAATTAACTCTACGCTGCACGCGAAAGGAGGCGACCGAGTCAAGAGGCTTAATGATGGCGAAAAAGAAAAATTAATAATTCCTTCCCTTCCTCTTAGCTTATGGTTGTTGAAGGAATCAACGCAGTCCTCTAAATCCACATCCAGACGAACATACTCTTCACCTTTTATTGTTGACGGAGGTGTATTTGTAGAGAAATTGATGTTCTCTGAAAAACTTGATTGGTTGTTGATGTTTGTCAAACTCTCAGGCTGAGTGATATCCACCAACCAGCTACTCACACTGAAAGCTTTATCAGAGTTATCAAGGTAGGAATTTGAGGAAAAAGGGTTGTAATTGTCTATCACAGTTGCTGTACTTATCTCCGTAGACAGGTTAAGAGAAGGTGCGGTGCTTGCGCTCCCTTTACTGAAATACTTTGACATGATAAAAAAGACTACAGCAAGTGCCGACAGTCTAGATACTCTCATCATGGCCGTATGTCTTGATTTTTGTTAATCTTTCATTTCGCTCAATCATTTAGTTTGTTACTGATATGAACTTTATATTTAATAGTTATCAAAAGCTTTTATCTAAGTTTTCACAGGAAGAAAGAACAGTAAGTTCGTTTCACTAGGTACTTTTATAAATTTTACTTAGAGATCAAGGTATTTCCCAAACTTTGCACATCTTTCTAATAATGTAATATTACTTGCTTGCCTTCACATTTTCTGCTTGAAGAAAAAAATGCTGCCGAAGATACCGTGAAGAAACTTAGAGTAGAAAGTCTGCTGCTTCTTCGAGATCAACTGAGCAAATGAGTCTGATTGAGTTCTGCTCATCCCTTTGAAGATGTTGCACGATTGGCCGCTTTAAACTACTTTAACCTAACGGTCTGTTTAATGTGACTTTATTTTCTGTCGGCCTGCTGATTGCAGTAGGTGATTATCGCAATTCTCGTTCCGTTCTCCCTACTAATTGTGAGGACACGTGGGCGTGGTACTGTAGCATCCCTTTCACCAGGATTCACAGTCTTTTATCCTGCAACGACGAGCTTACTGTTCTCTTAATTTTGCAGCGACGATTTAGCTGGTTTCTACTCAGCGCATTACGAGGGCTCTAATGTAGTTAATTAGTGTGAAATTGTCTCTTCCCTGACTTTCTCAAACGATCCCTGAGGCCGACAATGTAAAATAAAAGGTCAGCTCACCCAGAGCCTACAATACATTGGGCCTCTCCTCCTTTTATGGAGCGTTCTCTGGTCATTTTCACTCAGGTAAATTTCTAAATTTGTCAAAGACAGAGAAAAACGAATAGAAAAAAAGCTAATCGAAAAGGAAACTCGTTTGAAAATTTCAGTCTTCATTGCTGTTTCTTCTTGATTTCTTTAAAGAGAATCTCTTTTCTTTTTTTCTTTTCTGTTTTCTTAATTTTGTGGCTGGGTGTTGAATTTTGTGAAGCAGAAGATAGTTTCTACTTTTTTCAACTTTTTTAAAAGTAAAACAAGTAAAAAACAAGTGTAGTTAAAGAAATAAAAAAGACGAGCTCTTCCTTCTACTTAAATCTCATTGAAACTCCAGAGATTGCGCAGTGTTTTGCTTCACTGAAACATGGCTTCATCCCGACATCCCGGATTCGACTCTTCAATCGCCCGGTTTCTTCATGCATCGTGTTGATCACTCGCCCGAGCTGGCAGAGTACACTTGGACAAATTAATAAATAGAGCAGGGCACATTGAGAAATGGAGCGTGGCAATTTAAGAAGTGGTGCAGCGCAAATTAAGAAATTATGTGCGGCAAAATAAGAAATAGTCCAGGGCAAGTTAGAAAATGGAGCGGGGCAAATTAACAAATAGAATGAGGCATATTGTGGAGCGGGGGTAAGTAAAAAGTGAAGCAGGGCAAATTAAGAAACAGAGTGGAGCAAATTATGAAATGGAGGGACAAGAGGTTTGCTTGAAAAGAAGTCATGTTTGTCGACGATCAGCGCTCGTATTTTCCGTTGGGTAGAGGGGAGAGGAGGGTCTGTCCGCCCAGGTGTCTTTTGTGTCGCCTTAAATCCGTCGCTGCGTGACTTTCGAGAATCGATGCTGCACAGCAACAGTGACGACCGCCATTGTCTGGTAGTTTCTTGAGAGCTGAATAAAGTACCTCTATTGTGCAGACGACATCGTCACTACTCCCATGCTTCGTGCCATGGAGTCTGAGCCATGGAGCATTCGGATGAGAGATGATGCCGGTAGTGTTTGGGCCTGGCTAATGCCAGGGAGTGATTGGTCTGGCAGATGCTGGGGAGTATTTGGAGAGTTTTTACTCTGAAGTTTATTATCCTGGAGGATTTGGTTGTGTATAGCGTTTGTGTCCTAGAGGCGGCGTCTATGAAAGAAGAAGAGGGTGTGGCTGCTCGTCCACAAGAGGCAGCACCAGTTTGTCCCCTAGTCCCGTTATCAGTGTTTTTTCTCAGATATTTGTACTTTTGCAGGGTCTGTTCTCCTGCCCCCACATCGACCGAAACAGGTCAAAGGCCTAATGACAGCATACGTCCGGCAGCGTATTCAGTAAGGAGATGAATTTGTATTGTGTATGAGATGCAGCACTGTTAGTAACAGGTAAGCAATGGGTCGTACTGATAAACTTTATGAGTGAATACAGTCGGCATGTAAAGGTCGCTATAATGTAACCCTGAATAAATCTTGGCGGTATGGTGGCGCTCCAGCTAGCGTCTTTCACCAATACAGCGAGGATTGGTTATCTATGGTTCACATCTTGTCTCAGGAATGCTATTCTTTCCTTAAATATGGAACCTGTTTATAGGACTGCTTGCTTTGCCGTCTTATAGACCTAGTGAAACATCATTTTTCCCCTCTTTCTTTTAAGAAATCTATTGGTTAGCTTGGCCGTTCACTCAGGTATATTGGCAGTAATGTGCGAACAAGCCCTGTTGTCGACCAACAAAAGAAAATCTCTAAAATAGCATTTCTGCTGTTTCTCACTTGTCTTAGAGCAGAGGTTTTCCAGACGAGTACCATTTTCGAAAATTCGAACTGACCGAGTACCACCCCCCAACTCTACCCCCTGCGAATGTAAACTAGTCTAGGACTTAGTCTTAGGTTCAACGGTATTTAGTATATGATTTAGTCAATAGTTAGTTAATTGTTAATATATCATGATATAAATATCTTTCATTAAACATGTATATTATCCAGCTGGTTATGTGTATAAATATGTAGACTTGTCTTCGCGTCTGACAAAATTTTATCTGTTGGTGACACAGACCCCACCCACCTACCCGCGGGTAAACGCAGTAAGTATGCAGAGTGCTGTCAGTCAGGATTACAAGGGTCTGGTCACCAATATTCTTGGCACCCGCTTAATGGTTTAATATCCTGAAGCTAATACATTCCTGCCTTTGCTCCACCCACAGCAATGACAGCGAACATACAGACCCAGTAAAATATAGATACGTATTCTTTTATATTGGCGCATGGTACTCACGTGCCACCCTTCATACCTTCGCGTACCAGTAGTGGTACGCATACCACAGTTTGAGAACCTTTGTCTTAAAGGACAAACCGAGCGCAACACCTTTTCTTTATGATCGGGTTAAGTTCATTTTAAAATATTAACTCCCAAAATATGAGGACATAATTATGCTTACTTTTAGAGATATAAGCCTTCAAACATCGGCATTCTCACCTGCAACTACGAAGGCGGGAAAAATTAGTCTCCTGTACTGAAGAGTTCTCTTACGCCCCTTGAGTATTGGTAACAGTGAGTGTGCATGTCTTCAAGTCAAACCACGAACGTCCGTGGTTAAATGAAGAAACATCGCTCAGGTTGTCGTGTTCAAGAAGCGATTTTGTTTTGCCCAGAAAATAAAACAGCTGAATTTGGAATACAGCCATACAGATTGGAACTTTGTTTAGAAGCTTTGAATGAAGTTAAAAATAATTAAATGGTCCAAACTGAATTCATTCAGCAGACTGGTAAGTCAGTCTCCTCCAGATCAAAATTTAATGGGTAAAAATCACACACATTGCAGTTTATGTTGTATTACCCATGTGTATTATTGTTAATATAATATAAACACATTTCAAAAGTGTTTGTCTAAGATAAACTCCTTTAATTTTATTTTTATTTGATGGTTTCAAGCACTGAATTTTAATTTTTTTTATTTACAACTATCTACCGATAGGAATTTATTTTACAATTAAAAATATAAGGATAGTTTATAGATGTACAAGCTTATTTCTTCCTCAGCTTGCATGCAAAATTTTCTAATTACTTTCTGATGCTCGCACGTGTTCCCGTACCTCGATTAAAATGTATTTTAAGAAAATTTATAACTTTTATTTTAACATAGCAGTGTATTTTCCTGTTAGTTTAATAACTAAGGAATCCATTTTTAAAGAAAACTCGAACTGCAAAAAATTGACCCAATCACCTTTCGGAGCCTCAGGCACGAAACTGCTGCCTCATATCGTCGTGGAGAGCCACAAATGTTTATCACACTCAATTTTTTTTCTTTTTTAGCTGTTTGGATCACGCACATCAATGGTGCCCTCACACTGTCAGTTGTTGCTAACATTATGCTGGATAAAGATACGACTGATGATGGGTTTGTGACTGTCACACGATGTTACTTGTAGACCAGACAGTGTAAAAACCGTCGATGACAATGAGCGACAGTTGGGATTATTCGGACGTTAAAGTCTGCATTTCTCGTGCTAAAATAACAGTTTTTTCAGACCCACGAGAAATACAGACTTTCAACGTCCCCCCCCCCCGAACTGTCGCTCATTCTCTCTCTCTCTGTTTGGTGTTGACTGCTGTCAGTGTTGTGAATGGTGCACTAGTGTGACGTAGTACACTGTTTGGTGTTGACTGCTGTCAATGTTGTGAAGGGTGCACTAGTGTGACGTAGTACACTGTTTGGTGTTGGTGGCTGTCAATGTTATGAATGGTGCACTAGTGTGACGTAGTACACTGTTTGGTGTTGGTGGCTGTCAATGTTATGAATGGTGCACTAGTGTGACGTAGTACACTGTTTGGTGTTGGTGGCTGTCAATGTTATGAATGGTGCACTAGTGTGACGTAGTACACTGTTTGGTGTTGGTGGCTGTCAATGTTATGAATGGTGCACTAGTGTGACGTAGTACACTGTTTGGTGTTGGTGGCTGTCAATGTTATGAATGGTGCACTAGTGTGACGTAGTACACTGTTTGGTGTTGGTGGCTGTCAATGTTATGAATGGTGCACTAGTGTGACGTAGTACACTGTTTGGTGTTGGTGGCTGTCAATGTTATGAATGGTGCACTAGTGTGACGTAGTACACTGTTTGGTGTTGGTGGCTGTCAATGTTATGAATGGTGCACTAGTGTGACGTAGTACACTGTTAGCCACGCTTGTTGATTGTAAGTGCCAATCGTAGCGGATAATTAATTAACGGATGGGTTTTGGAGGCTAAAATTTACAGGTTAGGTTTATGTCGTCGCCTATATCTACCGATATAGGCAAATATTGCAAACCATTTAGCCTCCAAAACCCATCCGTTAATTAATTATCCGCTATCAAAGTACGCGATTCCCACCTGCGATCAACGAGCGCCGTTAACAGTGTACTACGTCACACTAGTGCACCATTCACAACATTGACAGCAGTCAACACCAAACAAAGAGAGAGAGAGAGAGAGAGAATGAGTGACAGTTGGGATTATTCGGACGTTGAAAGTCTGCATTTCTCGTGTTAAAATAACAGTTTTCCAGAACCACGATCAATGAAAATGTTACTCCGTCCTCCTGCAAACGCTCCTGTTGATATGTTTGCATTTTAATTAGTATAATAAGAATAAATGAGAGACTGTTTACATCCATAACCATCGCACTGTATATCAATAAACATACTGAGTGACTATTCCCTTCTTCTACCTGGCTCACTCATACACTCAAACACAACCGACTACACGGTCTACTCCACAAGAACTTGAACAAGAAAATCTTTCTCAACATGAAGAAAGATAACCCACGGCTGTACACAGATTTGAATATCGTGGATGTCGCCCTTGTTATGGCAGCGGCAACAAGGTAAGAAAGATGGGAATTTGAAAAAGTATTGAAAAATTTATTTAATAATTACACGAATATAGCAGTATAATAATTTAATAAATATAGAATATAATAAAGTTAATATAAAGAATTCAATAAAATAATAAATATAGAACTAAGTAATGATATCAATATGGAAATGGAATAAATTACTGTGGTGGTGAATATTATTGTTGAAAAACTCACATTTGAAAAGTAATAAAAAAATACACAAAGAAAGTAATAAAGAAATAAATATTGAAAGCTAATAAAACATTTATTGTTTAAAGAACACGAGAAGGTAAGCTGTGCTTGCTACATCCTCGCCCTCCCTCTCTGGTACCTAATGTTGGTGGTGTAACTGTCTGCAGGTAATCGTGTTCCATGTCCTAAGTCTCAATGTTTTTCATGGGTTTGTTTTAGTTTAGGTCTGCCACGAGCAATTCTATAGTTATTTTCAGGCAAAACAGAAAACACCAACAAAAATCTAAAAATAAAAGACAAAATATAATAACAAGAAATTAGTCCACACTCAAAATGATGAACATATTTTTCAGACTATAACTGATAGCACACTTTCTTGTTTATACCCATGCAAACTTGAAAAGAGAAGTTTGTATTAGGTGTTTCTGTCAAATGTAAAGCGTTCTAAGCATGGGTTTAGAAAAAGTGCTCAAATAAAATAAAATATTATTACACATGCACGCATACCATACACACACGAATACAATTATATCGGATCCCATCTGTGATATGTTTATTACACTTTATATATACATCTTGATGGTCAGATAAAACAATTTCAAATACATGCTTAAATAGGCCGAAATTAAGTTATATCTTTTTTATTTGCAGCTCAGTTGTAAATATTTTTACATATTGTATCGTCTTGTATTTAGTGTGTATTTTTGTCTTCTTTTTACAACATCTTTTTCGTATCTTTTCACGAGGAGCATGATGATTTCATGTTAGTTAAGCATCATTTGACTTTGTGGGTGTGGTCTGGCACAGATTACCTTTTAAACCTTCTAAATTAATTGATTTCGCTAGCTATACCTTGGACAAAAGAGGAACGGATGGCAAGATGTTTGTATGCAGAATGAAGAGGTGGCCATAAAAATGAGAGATTTAAGAATGACAGCCCCAAATTTTCTTGTATAACTGTGCGCGCCAGTGACTTGCCTTCTTGCTGACCAGTCCTACACGAGCATCTGGTCAGGGGAGGTAACACATTGAATGGCTAAGCGCTGGTCGTTAAAACATTCAGTAAGAAGATTGTCTGCTCGTTCTATAACGAAAAACTTTAAGATAACAAAGACGAGCACAGGAAAAGCATTTTATACTGTTTTGCAGAATATTTTTGTTTCATAAACTTTGCTCTCCTTCATTCTTGGCTCCCTTGATAATAAGAAACTGTTCGATCAGTTTACTTAAGACATTATTCTCCATGTCTTTTCTAGACTCCTATACTCTTAGTGGCTGAAAGCCACAACTTTGGAGTAAAGGCTTCGTTGACCTACACATTAACTTTTGCAAATTATCAGTCACTTTTTCGTTTATGAACTACCACTTTAGCACCACATCATCATGATGATATAATTAAACGCCTTTTTTCATTATATTCGTTACGAACAAAGGAAAAAAATTGAATTCAGACAATAGACGATAATGTTTGACTCCATACAGCCTACTAACGTCTTCCATAATGATCTGCTCCAAACAATTCAGCGCCTTTAGACCGCATTCTTTTGACAAGACGATTTATGTTTACATCATTATTAAAATTAACGGGATGAGTTATTAGAGCAACAATAAAATAATGCACAATAATGCACAATAATACATATCTGATGTGCTTATGCAACATTCACCATACAGCAGTAAAAACACGAACCCTTTTCAGCTATTAGACCTGGTAAAACCCTTTCTATGATCCAAGTTGAATTATTAACACTCCATGTATGGCTACACAATAGTACAAAGAGTCGAAATGAAAGTCTCACAGTGTCGTAGTGTCGTGATGAAAACCAAAAGGTGATGACAATGACCATATCAAAGAATACAGCAATTTCGAAAATACGACGAGGCACATTATGTGGTCTCCCTTTTGTTGTCTCTATGCAAATAAACAGATTTTCTGTCATAAAAGCGGAATACAAATTGTTAATGCTCTACCCTGTCCACCCATCTTTGTTGTATACCCTGTTTAACGTTGAGCCGGCATCAGTATAAAAAAATTACAAAAATGACAGAAGGCAAACATATAAATGATCCACATAATCAGGTAGGTGTTTTCCTTTTTCTAAAACAAAACGTGGAAAGGCAAGATTAATTGTCGTATTAACGTCGTATGCTTTGAATATATTTGTTATTTGTTGGAAAATGTTTATTTGTTTTCTTTCACAGAATCAAAATATCAATTTCAAATAATGATTTATTGCACACCATTGTACTTTTCACTTACTACTTGTTAAGCCATCTTCTTAAAGACCAACCCGAATGGTTTGCGTTTTTTGCAGATATCGATAGATATCGGTGATATAAAACTGACTTGTAAATTTAGCTCCCAATCCCATCCGATAATTAATTATCCGGTAACAAAGTGGCGCAATAAGCGTGGCGACCAATCTACTACGTCATACCAGTATACCAATCACAACTTTGCCAGCAATCAACAGAGAGAGAGAGAGAGAGAGAGAATAAGTGACATTTCGGAATATTTGGATGCTAAAAGACTGCATTTATCGTGCGATAGTAACAGTTTTTCAGAACCGGAGGAAACTGTAATCCATGATAAAATTATAAGAAGATGAAAGCAGAGAGTTTGATTAAGCAGACCAATAACCCAAAACTATTTTGGAAAGAAATAAAGTCGTATGTTGGTAAAAGTGAAAGACCGGGTGAAAATATTACAAAAGATGAATGGATGAATCACTTTAAAGACGTTTTAATAATAATAATAATAATGAAGATTTGTATAGCGCATATTCACACTCATAGAGAGCATGCTCTTAGCGCTTAAAACAAGGAAGAGACGTGGACTAAGTAGACACAGAACAAAGGGGACGAAAGAAAACGACAGTACTGACGAAACAGATAACAAAAGGCATCAAGTAACAGGAACAGAGAAATATAGTGATTCTGCCGAGAAAGATGGGTAAAGTAGCAAGAGGGAAAGGATAGGGGGTAAGAAGGACTAGCATGATGATATCCCTCATACTCCTGAAACAAACTATGCAAGTTTTGATAATCTGCCTGAAATAGAGGAACTTGATGAGACCATTAGGGTGCGAGGTACGGACCGCAGTCCAGTAAGGCGTGTGGCACAGATAATGTGTTAGTAGAAATGCTGAAATCAGCCAAGGAACAAGTAGTTGGATTTTTAACTAACTATTTTAATTCAATTTTTGCTAGCGGGAAATGTCCAGATGTGTGAAAGGAAGCTATGATTGTGGCCATTTATAAGAAAGACAATCGCAATTGCCTCTGTAACTACAGAGGTATCTTCCTGTTAAGCGTGGTGAGAAAATGCAACGCATTAATACTAAATACAAGACTATATCATTGGCTTGAAGAAAACAAACTTTTAAGAGAAACCCAAGCAGGCGTTAGACACGGCTACTCAACAACAGACCATATATTTTCATTGTATGCTGCTATTCACAAATATCTCAGTAAACCGGACAAACTGTATACGTGTTTTTTGTGGACTTAAAAATGGCTTACGACTCTGTCCAACAAGCAGCATTGGTGAGGGTCCTAATTAATTCTGGAACTTCTCGCCTATTTACTACATAATAATCGTCGATCGCAGGTGCGAATCGCGTACTTTGTTACCGGATAATTTATTAACGGTTTTGGGGGCTGAAATTTACCTTAGCTTTACATCGCCCATATCTATCCAAATCTGAAAAAACGCAAACCATTAGGGTTGGCCTCAAAGCGAAATCACGCAATTTAAAAAGCAACACAAAAATAATAACTTAGACATATAAACTCACATATATCAACGAAAGATCAAACTGAAACAAAAAAGCGCTTGGAGAAAAGAAAACTTGCAAAATATAAGGAAATCGATGACCTCTACAATTGAAAAAAGTCAAAATGTATAAAGAATACAAAACCAGAACTATGAGTTGATAGTTCAGTGAGCATTTGGAACTGGAAAAAAGACGATACTCCCTTACTGAAGAATAAGATGTTTACTCAAAATAATAGCTTTTAAAATGTAAGTGAAAAACGTGAATGTTGCACAATTAGTAACCAAGTATATTAAGCAGAAAGAAATACAGAAGATAAGAAAGTAAAATCGAAATAAATAAATAAAAATGCAATAACAAAGAAAGTAAGAGATTAAGGTATAACAGATCTTAAATTTGTCTTTGCTTTTCCCCGAAAGATGATTAAAGCTATTTAAATGATCTCACTAAATCAAGGGCATAAGGTTTCATTTAGTTCTGAAACATCCGTCTGCAGTACAATCTTTGGCGAGTTTTAGTTGACAAATGATGCGTTTTTGTCTTTCTTCTTCTCTAGCACGACGTCGCCGCTCCAAAAAGATGTTAAAGGTGTAAAGGAAGGGGTTCAGCGCGGAGTTAACAGGGAGAACAAATATAGCCATCGCCACATTGACCTCTCCAGGTATGGGAATGTCACTGGACGCGAGAATTCCTGTCAAACCAACAGGAAACCAACACAAAAAGTCTGACATCACCACAGTGATTAGCCGTCGTGCCACAGTAATGTCTTTAGTAGCTTTAGATGTGCTGGACACAGACATGGAGTTTGTGCGAATAGACCAGTAAATTAAGACCTGACCGACAAAAATGAGAAGAAAACAGATAAAATTCAAGACAACTATGACTGTAAAGGAATACTTACGACCAGGGAAATCAACCCTCGACGTAGGAAGTGGAATACAAATACTAGTCTGGCTGTAAAACTGCCAGTGTGATGTCATAGGAAGACAAGGGGTTACAGCTAAGGTCAGACCTGTCAGCCACACAAGTCCACATGTAAGCTGTGCTGAACGTTTCCTAAAATGAAACGAACTAAAAGGAAAACGAAGAACCAAAAAGCGGTCGAAAGTGATTAAAAAGATCATAAAAACAGATATCTCCATTGACAATAAGCACATGAATCCTGCAGCCTTGCAGAAACCGCTGTGTCTCCAGTCGACATCCTCCCACAAGTAAGACCCTCTGTACCTGTGATCGGCTACACCGATAATTAATAAATACACCCCCATCAGACAGTCCGCCACACACAAGTTGGTGACGAAGACATCATAGCCGACATTACCTGTGGTGTTGTGGAAGATCAAGCGGTAAACCAGTGTGCCCACATTTCCTAGTAAGGCCAGGGCGGCAAAGATGGCGAGTGCCACCCGGTACAGGTTGGAGCGAAGCAGATCGTCACAAGAAGACACTTCATTGGAGGGAGCGTGACAGTTGAGCACGTTGAACCCCTGGGGTAGTATCGCCGGACAGCACAGCTTGTAGTTGTCAGCAAAAACAGTCTCCAGTCGGTCTAGAGCTTTGAATATTTCCCTTGGGAAATGTGTGATTGGACACTGACGAAGATCTAGCACGCGCAGATTATTCATTTTACGAAAACCTTGTCCTGTCACGTGATTTATCTGACTATCAGAGAGATTTAACATCGCTAAAGTTGAGAAAAAGGTTAATATTCCAAAGTCAATTTCTGTTATTGTGACTTGGGACATGTCCAACAATTTCAGACTATTTGAGTAAACGAAATCGTATAAATAAAACCTTTTTAGAGGATTGTTGCTCATCTTCAGTATCTCTAAATTTGTCAGACCAGTGAAATGGCTGCTCGTTATATGAGTTAACTCGTTGTTGCTCAGATCCAGAGTTCGGAGATTAGGCAAAACCACTTCATGCAGTTTAGTCAGATTACAACTGACTAGACTGAGATGAACTAGCAAGGTGTTGTTCCACAGATGAGCGAGGGTCATCAAGGTCCCGCTGGCATCAAGATATCGAAGGTTAGAATGGTCAGCAGCATAGAAACTAGCAGAACAAATGAAGGCCAAACCGTGGCAGACACAGTTCTGTGGACATGTTTCATTACACAGTATCTCATCATCACGTTGAGGACAATGGTACACCCCATCACATATGTGACTCTCGTGAACACACACCTGAGAGCCGCGGCAACGGTAGAAGTCGGGACACGTGTACCTGTCACATGCCGCCTCGTCCTCGTGACCAGGACAGTCGTACATCTCATTACAACGGAGGTAGACAGGAAGACAAACCTGGTGAAGACTGGCGCACGTGAAGTCGGAATCAGGACAAGTAAACGTCGACATTAGAGACGTGTTGTAATTAGTAAAGATTAGCAGTCCTTCTTGAAATGTAAGTCTAACAGATGTTGTGAAAACTAAGTTCTCAAAGAAAAGACTGTCGGTCAAAGAATTTATGTGACACAGGTCTTCGTCTTTGTCGTCATCACAGTCCACTTGATTGTCACAGACTTTGCTGTGATCAACACACTGCTGACAAAGCACGTGTTCATCCATCATTAAAAAGGTTGGTATATAAGGCTAGCAAATAAAGACATTTTCATGCAACCTGCCTGAAAGTTAAGTGTTACTTATCTCAAGATGCAGTTTTCAGGACAATTCAAGCAAAAAAGATAACATCATAATAGTTACAAAAGCCAAAAAAAAAGAAATTTATGTTATCGCACTACAAACGAAGATTTATGGTAAGAGATACATTTATGCCTGTATTATATATATATATATATATTAGATAAAAACAGTTGTTTTTCCTTTATAAAGGTGGAAAACGTGCCGGCATCCTAGAACCAAAATGCAGCTACCTTTCTTGAAAGTAAATATATGAATATAGAATATCAAAATTTGATTGGACTTGATTCACAACGTCGGTGCATGTATCTAAAATTAAAGATCATCTTTTTCTGTAATTTTTATTTTTAAATTAAGGAAGTGAATAAACAAACCTTACTACCGCTGCATTGGAAAGACGATGCACTATCGCATGGAGGGAAGAAGCAAAAATCTTCGTCACTCCCGTCTTTACAGTCAGGCCGATGGTCACAGACTAACGTGTAGGAGACGCTTTGCTGCACATCGCTGCACTTAAAGAACGGCGGAAGTGACGTCAGCGGTGCAGAACAGGAGGACGTGTCGCCATAGTTACTAGACCAGCAGGCAGAGGCGCCATCACAAGCCAGGAACACGTGAGTGAAGTGATTACCGGGGCATCGGATGTACGCAGCCTGTTTAATTATCATTTGGATGTTTGAATGTTAGTCACCGGTGACATGTACAATAATTACATTGTCATATATTACAACAATAAACTGTCGAACCCTGAACTGCCCGGGGGATAAATAAAGTTGTATTGTAGATAATCTAGCACTAAAAGAGTTTAACTTTTTTTACTTATAATATTTTGCACATTAAACTATATAATTAAACTATATTTGTTCTACAGAACAGACCCAAACTCGTGTGCAACAAAGTAGATTAATTTTCCTTCAAAGATTTCCGTATAATCAACCACATGCACACAGAGACGCAGCACTGGGTTATCACTGACCTTTGCCAGTCTCTCAAAGGGTTGAGGTGTAGAAATCACTGGTAGCTGCTGTTGTCTAAGGATGGCCGGAAGTTGGCATACGCGCCACGGGACGAAATAAGCAAAGTTACATCCCCTCTTTAGAAGGTAAACAAAAAAGTGCTCAAACAGAAAAGAATAAAAATCCAAATGAAAACAGTATTGTACCCCAGTATTATACCATGTCTTGCTGGTATGTGCGACAGTCTTATCCAACCACTGTAAACTGTGTTTATACCTGAAAAAAATGAGATAAAGGTTAAGCGGTTTTTAATGTTAGTTATACAAGCTATACGTCATCACCGATAAACGCAGCAAACACAATGAAATGACCATACGACTGAAAAAAATGTAGTGTAAAAAATACAAGTATGCTTACATTGGTGACAATACTTGCGACATTGTCATCAGGCCAATGGAAAAGTCACCCGACACATTTAACCTGTTTAGCAATTTCGACAGACGGTCTTTCATATTTTGTGTACTCAGACTGACCAGTTGTCCTCCACGTTCCTGACACCATTTGCTCTCAAGATACCAAGTCGATGTCTGATTTACACGCGAAATAGCAACACAGCGCCCGTCAACCTGGAATACTCCCTGTTTCAAAGTGCCATCACCTTGCCAACAACCACCTTCTGCTTCCTTGTCGTTACAGTCAAACATGAAGATACAGGGTGTGTCCTGCCACATGTCCGGCCAGTCTGTAACCGAACAGTTCCACCTGTCTTCAGACAGGTCTCCAGGTGGCTGTGACTTGTGGTGAAAATCAAAACTTATTGTAAAGTTCCTCTCCACAAACCAGTGTTGATAACTTTTAAATTCTATGGATACCCATCCGGAATAAAAAGTAAGGGCACGACAAATATTTTCTCGTAAGTAGCATAAATGATAAGTTAAGGTGTTGTTGTCTGCGTGGAAGATCACGTGATCAGAGTAAGTGTTTCCCCAGCAGACGTAGCTATGAAGGATGAAGTGAAGGAGGATAATGTGGTGGTCTGGAGCCATCAGGCGCAGAGAGGATTTTACAAATGGTGGAAAGTCATTTTCGCTCCAATTTTTCATCTCGATTTTGCCTGTAAATGATTTGAGAATCAAATTTCAATTAGCTTTAAAACGATACTAATTGCACTCTTAACCAAAAGCGCTTCAGTCTTACAGATTTTACTGTTACTAAACACTCATAGATGCTTAATTAAGAGTATTTGATATTGTTGAAAAATATTCTTAAAAGACACAGAAAGTCTTTATTTGACTAAATGTATATATGTACATGTATATGCAAACATAATTCTGCCATAAGTGCTTTTTTGTACATTTAAACAGCATAATACGAAGTCAGGAATTTTAAGAAAAAATATGCCGTTTTCGAAAAGATAAGTATTCAGTAGATGAACATCGCTAATCTCTATGGAAACTCACTAGCCTTATATTCAGCGTTAGTTGTGCGCTCAGCTTAACAGAGACAAACTTAGCTCAGTCTCATTCTAACAAACTCATCTTGGTCACCTGGCAATGGTGTTAACCAGATTAATAACGAAAGGTAAAAAAGCAACGGAAGAAGAGGGTGACATAGGCCTAATCTCCTTTAATGATGATTACACTCTTACCTTCCTACTTGATTCTTATGTCTTAATGATACAGAAATAAATCATATATCATAGCTGATAAATTTTGTACATATGTTTATACATTCAAAATTGCTTTATGGAAAGTAGCTACACACAAGAAAAGATGGCGCAGCTACACAGAAAAAAACACACACACACACACACACACACACACACACACACACACACACACACACACACACACACACACACACACACACGTCAGTTGTTAAACACTTCGCTTCTGATATCTCTAAAAAACATTTCCCATAGATATACTCTTCCTGTTAAATTAGTTAAAATCAATGATGAGATGGTTTGAATAGTAAAGTCTGAAGACAGGAAGGTGGTTGATGAGGTGGTGTGAAGACAATCCCTGCAGATGCAAGCGATTCAACCGGCTTCAGACGGACAAGGACAGTGCATGATCCGGAAGACTCGCTATGTGACCTCCTTGTACTTAAGCTCATCACCATCACCTACCCAGCTTCCGTGATGAAAAAAATGTGAATGTCAAAATCAAATACGTCGGCAAGAAGATGAGATTTTCTGACAGGAACCACAGACCGCAAAAGATACTTACAGATCGCCACTCAGGTTAATTATTTGTAGTTACAACGCTTGCTCCTAATTCTCTTTAGTTAATAACAAGTTATTGCAAAGCTAATTTGTGGAACTCACTAATGCGAGTAACTTGTGTCTAAACGTTCATATTTTCGTAATATTGACTTTGTTGTTGCTGGGATACAATAGTAACAACTAACAGGGCGGTCCGGTGGCGCAACGGTTAGCGCCTGTCACCAATACAGTGAAGGTTGGCTGTCCTGGGTTCAGTTCTCGTCTCGGGCACGCTGTTCTTTCTCTGCTTGTGGCATCTGTTTACAGGGTTGGCTGCCTTGTCGTGATATAGCCTTAGTTGCTGGCTCGGCGTAAAACACCAATTAAAAAAAGTAACAACTAACAACATATTCAGTTTGGGATAAGCAATAAATAATGCGGTACAAAATATCTGATCATCTTGATTAGCTTATTTTCTTAAACGTTTTTTTCAATTTTGCCTAAGCCTGAATTGATGTACCTAATATAAAAATTCCCAAAAATTTGACTAACCTGATGTTGAAGAATTAAAGATGATTCAAGCTGTGGGCGACTAGCCTCTGACAATGTCGTGATGTTTACGGCCATTTTGAAAGGACTCAATCTGTTGAAGGTGGGTATAATAAAGGTCAAATTAAAGATCACGAGTCGAGAGTAGGTAACAAAAGTTTTAGGTAACTGCATCGGACAGCCAGAGAATATGGTCACATCTGTGTCGTCCAGCAAACTGATGTTAACAGCATCACACATTGTATGAGAATGTTTTACCCTCACAACAGCCACCATCCCTGGGGGAACACTCACATGCAAGGCACAAAACGAAGTGTCACGTGACGAAATTGGATAAAATTGCCTTGAATTAAAAGACCAGTTGATGATGCCCTCCTTATCGATAATATGTCTGACAAAGCGGTTAGAGCAATTTCTGAGTTCTAGATGGAGATCGGATGATCTGTCCCTTGTTCGTGTGCTGTTAGACGAAATACTTAAGTTTACTTCGTCATGCAGGCTGATAACAGAGTCGTGACTGGGAGTAGTTATCACCCGTGTACTCGTATCACCATTGTCACGATACTGTCGTGACTCTTGACTCGTGTGGTACGAGTTGTCATCAAGTCTGGTATCGCAGGATGAGTTTTGATGGTGTGGTGCACTGTGTGTAGTGATGCTCACCTCCCCAGATGTGGTGAGGTTCATCACTCCGCTGGCAGTTTGTGTAGAGGTGGGGGATGTAAAGTGAAAGTAAAGTATGCTCATGATCGTTGTTATGTTCCTGGCCATCACATCGTCTTGTCTGCTCTGTCTGAAAATAGCAGGATCGTAGAAAGCCAGTGTTTCTTCTCAGCAGCTACCCTGGACCCTTTCTGTAGGAACTGGATAAAGGGTTAAGGGCACGGAACAGACGACCATCCTAAACTATGTTACGATGTCTGTGAAGTTCCCTTGACTGCTTTGTTAAATTCCCTGCGATATAAAGATATTTAAGACAATATTCTAGTACTGTTTAAAAAAATAAAATGTATTTCTTTTAGTTAAGAAAAATGTTTTTGAAAATAGTGTTGAAAGCAGAAAATCGCGACTAAAGACATTAAACTATATTTAATTCTCCATTTTGCATGAAACCATACCGCTTTTCTTTCTTTTTTTCACTCACGTTTACTGATACTACTACAGTAAAACGATTTTTTGTGCAGGTTATTTTCCTTTTCAGCATTTTCACGTGAACAATAAAATACGAAACTTTCAGTAAGATATCTTTGTACCTTTTTGTTCACTCTCATTTTTAATTCTGAATTACAGAATCCGATTTTACATTGACGTTTTAAAAATATCTGGCCAAGAAAATTGCTTTAAGATGAAACCGGATTCTATGATTTTTCAGCTGAATTAATTTTGTCGAAAATAGGTTTAATCTTTTCAGACAATCGAGAGTTGGTAACTTTTTTCTTGTTACCTACGCTGCCTAACAAAATTTTTTGTATTTGCAACATCGACCTCAAAGTAAGAAAATGTTTAAGCAGAAGTCTTTTTTTTTTGTTTGTCAATGAATGGAAGTATATTGGAATAACATCGAGCTAAGATTTTGTAGAGGGGAGAGAAGATACAGAAGGGGGTGGATTGCTGGGGAGAGAGAGAGAGATGCTGACTGGCTGTGTCTAAGACGCACGCGCGACACACGTGACTAAATATCCCAGCAGCAGACTGGAGGCTGGCAGAATGGAATCACAGGCCTTGCAGTCTGTTATCCGGAGCCAACCAACACGTGGCCTGTTCAAAGCCGAATGTTTCTGGCGACATGTTGCTACCTTGTGAAACTATCAGGATAGAGAGACAGTAAGAAAGAGTAGGAGAGAGAGAGAGTAAGAAAGAGAAAAGACATAAATTAGCGGAGATGAATGAAAAGGCATCAGATTGTAGGTGCATGCGTGTTTTGTTGTTGATAATTATATCGTTTAATCTTTTTTCTATTCTACAGCGCTTTAGACACGAAGCTGCTTTAAAAAAATCAGTCGAAAAGTAAACGTTTTGCACGTGCAGCAAACGCACTTATAGAGAGCACGAAAATGAGCTTAAAATATATTTCTGCGGAGTATGGTTTCAAATATTTTGAAATTTTTTTGTCATCCTGAAAAAGTCTATAAATAGTTTTAGTGGGAAAAGGTAGACTTTGTAGTCTTAAACCATTACACTATATAAATGAAATGTTTTAGAAATGTATACTTTGAGAAAACGAACGAAATCAATGAATGAAAGAAAAACTCATTAAATAGTTTTTAATCTGTATTCATGTCTTATATGCTGTATATATATATATATAGATATCTGTTAGATGAGAGTTTAATATTATCTGGTCTTCATTTCTGATTTGTTTTGGTCCTATATTTTTCTTCTGGGATTTTATTGCTTCTGATTGATATAAAAAGACAAAACCATTAAAATCAGTCATGTATATCGGTTTGTGAGAGTATCCAACTACTGTTGTTCATTTAAAATGTCTGTGAGCTGGATGTCGATTTAGTAGGTGGCTGCTTCAAAAGGACTCACCAACATTCCCCTCACTTGTCTCTCTTTGTCTTTCTCTCTCATACTGGGAACCCTGTGAAGTGGAACATTCGCGTGAAAGACGTTGGTCAGTAACTTCATAATCTTGTCAATATTTTGTTCTGTATTGATTTACTGTTGTACCTCATAACAGAAAATAAAATGTTCAAACAAGATGTTAAAGTGTAAAATCTTTCACCTTATCAAAAAATAACAACGGGTAGTCAAACAAATCGTGATTAAACGCACATTTTTGGTGCAGACAGTCAATCAGTGTTAGTGTAGTGCACAAATTTCCCCCAGTCGACCCATTTATAAGTAACTGGTATCTGATTCACAGAGAAATCGGGAAAGGTGCCTTATTATGAGCCAGAGGCCGCAGACGCCGCCTTCACAAATAAGTTGGTCCTGACGAAGTGGAGTCTCTAACACCTCTCTTGACAAACGACCCTTACAAATCATAAAAAGTCAGGAAACGATTTTATTTTGCCTTTTGAAGAGTTCCTTATAAGGAGCGAAGCAGAGCAAGCAAGTTTCAGATCAATGATCAGACTACTACATCTAGTGTTAGTAATTACATCTAGTTTTAGTAATTACATCTAGTGTTAGGCTCGTATTTTTTCTCGACTCCTCTACTGTCTCCTCTCAATTCAGTGCATACACAAAACATGGCCGTCTCCATTACACCTCAACAGTCGGGGTAGTCGGACGGGGTGGGGTAGTAAAGTGAGCGGTGGGGTGGGGGTTAAAAGAATAAGAAACAGAATGAAAGTTGTTGAAAATCATAAAGTAAATATTCAATGCCATCTTTAAATTGAACTAAATTAAGACAGTTTACACTAGAACAGGTGGCACAGGTAACAAAGTCTCTCACTTTCTGTGTGTGTGTGTGTGTGTGTGTGTGTGTGTGTGTGTGTGTGTTTTAAAGAGATGAAGCAACGGAGGGTAAAAGAGCAGCAATAAGGGCGAGATGATGATGACGATGATGATGATGACGACGACGTCCTAATGCATGTAGGTGATCTTATTATCTGTGCAGTCCACCGTCTATAGTGGGTGACGGTAGTTCTTACTATCCTCTCTCTCTCTCTCTCTGCACACATCATGCTCTACCATAAAGGCCAGGGCTTTTCTGCAACATTTTTATTCCCAGAAAAGTCTTCTCACATTTCGATTCAAACTTTCATTCCGTCCTGTCACGCGCGTCCCGCTGTGTCTGCTTTTGTTCCTAAGACAGGCCCAGGGAAAACTTCCATTGTACCCTTCCACCAGATAAGTTTGGTCTTATGTCACTTGGTCTTTCTGTTTTAGTTGCCCCCTGTAGGTGATTTGATCACTAGCAAGTAATGAAACAGCGGGACCTGTTTAAATGTGTAATGTTTTGTTGCTTTTATTTAATAAAGTTGCGACATTCCTCTACATGTAACGACCTGTGGATGTACAGGGAACTTGGGTGTTCGAGTGGCTCAGACACTGCCCCGGAGGTTCGCTCACCTGTCGGTTTGATGTCTGTGAAGCAGGTAACTGCCAGACCCTCCGTTATGTCATGACCAATCGCAGGGCTACTGAAATATTTGCAGGAAGAGTTACTTCTCCTGTTTTGGTGCAAACAATGTGTCTAGTAGAAACGAGTTCATAGATTTCAACGAGACAATTATAGTGAAAGATGAACCTGGGGTTCGTGCAACTCCCTCCCGAGGTATCCTAAAAGACATAAAAATTGACGAGTGCCTGCTGCTGGTCGTCCCTTCAGTGGCATCAGTTTCTTTTGACTGTTCAGCCGGTCAACACTAATAACTTTGTTTAGTTTCTTTCTTAATATAAATAGTATTATGTAATCCTGGAAAAGCTGGAGGCATCCTAGGCCTTTGATCTATAAAAGCATATTGTATTATTAGTAATAATCTGTTTATATTTTAAGTACCCAGCTCTAAAATCAATGTTTATATGTTACGGCCAAAGCCCGACGTTCGGGTACTTCCCAAACTGACCGGACGAGTAGACTTGCTACGATTTTTACTGGCACTAGGTATGGGGGGATGATGATGATGATGATGATGAGGAGGAGGAGGAGGAGGAGGATTAGTGGCGAAAGAGTCTATTGCATTTGTCTGTCTGTCTGTCTGTCTGTCTGTGTTGTATGTGTGTGTCTTTTTTAAGTGCACTGTGACAATCTGTCATATCCTAAATAAATTTTACAGTACTTCCCTAGCTCTGAAAAATTATCAGTAGAACATAGAAAACGTTTGTACTTAAAAACGTTATGGTATAATTTATTATCAATTATAAGATTTTTTACCGGGAATTCTAAATGTAAATCAACACAGAGCACTTTACGTCACTCACATCGTATGTTGTCACTTACACCACAAACGATTATTAAATATATGAAATAGCAATAACAACTATTAACTATATCACAAAGGAATACGACTATTAACTATATGACAAACGAATAATGTTTATAAACTATATGACAAAAGAATCGCAATTTTCAGCCAGAGCTAGCAGCATCAAGTTAGCACCGGTCTCCTGTGCTCCAACAGTCATCTGCGCCACGTATTGATGTTAAGAGCAAACTTGTACTTTGAGACCGGAGAGTTTCTCAAACAGTATAAAATGGTCTAATGTTAATATTTTAATACGGCAGCTGGTCGATTCGAACACTTGCCGATTCGACCACAGCACTAGTTATACCAACTGTCATACCAACCACATCCTGTAATTGATTTGACCACTTCATCATGCAATGATTCGACTACGAAATTAATATATCCTGCTTAAGTCTCTTTTTTTAAAGGATTGGTTGACCTGCGCAAGTGAGTGTTGTCACTTTCATCCCTTGATTGCGTGCGCCTGTGTGTGTGTGTGTGTGTGGGGGGGGGGATCCACTTTTATTAAAGCATTTGTCTTGCACTGTGAATACGTTTGAAAGTCGTTTGTCAGTAATAGTCATCATTGAAGGGGTGATCGATATTGGATGCACGAGTTGAACGTTTAAAAAAAAAAGCGAGACTGGATGATTCAGGAAAAAATTAAACAAAACAAACAAAGAAAAGAAAAAGCAGAATCTCAATTACGTTTCAAATGTAAAATCTTTTAATCCAGAGTCGCAGATTTTAACCGCTATGCTATGTGAAGTGTGGTTATAAGAAAGGCTAAGTTAACGAATAAAAAAGTTCTCTCGCTCCTCGCTCCTATTTATATTAACTACGAATTAAACAAAGCACAACATGTAGTGTTCTCGGTGAGGCTGCCGGTCAAAAGAAACCGAAGATGGAAGGCGGCATCAGATCCAGAAAACAGCGGAGGGCAAACGTCCATTTACAAATTTTTTTTAGGATACTTCGGATAGGTGTTGCGCAAATCACAGGTTCGTCCTTTCACCACGATATTCTGGGTGAAATCAATGAACGTGTTGCTGCCAGGTAAGTTCTTTGTTCACAGCCTCACAATAACTCTTCCCCCTTCACCATGCGATTGGTCATGACGTCACTACAGAAGGCGGAGCGTCTGGCAGTTACCTGCTGCACAGACATCAAACAGACAGGTGAGCGAGCTTCCGGGAAATGTTTTAGAGACTGGAACATCCACCCGTCATGAACTCCCACAGGGTCTTTACATGCAGAGGAATGTCGCAGCTAAAAAAGACATTAGTACATTAAACAGTTATTACTAACTGGTCCCGCTGTTTAATAGTTGCTAACGATTAAATGAACTACAGGGGGGCAAGTACGACAGAAAGACCACGTGACGTAAGAACTGCTCAGTTGCCGGAATGGTACGATGGTCGTTTTGCCCTCGCCTGCCTTAGGAACAATAGCGGAGACAGTGAGACCCACTGATAAGAAAGAATGACAGCTTGAAATCTAAGAAAACTTTTCTGGTAATAAAAATACTAAAGAAAAGGTGTGGTCTCTATAGAATGTGTGCAGAGAGAGAGAGAGAGAGAAAGGGGGGGTATGATCGCCGCCCACTACGGATGGTCGATTGAAGTGATTAACGTTTACGTCGCGTGGAATTTTCTAGTGTCCTTATTACTAAAGCGATAATTTCTGATATAATAAATTTGCCTGATAGGGGATCAAGGCAAGCTGGCAGCTTGGAACAATTAACACGAAAGTCGAACAATGTGATGCTAGGATAACAATGATCGATGGAAGAAGATAGCAAAAAGACCCCAAAAGCTACGTTGCCTTTATTTAACGAGATAATCAACAGGTAGTTATAGGTGCGAAACAAACAGAAACGCGTCATCTCACGAAACATTGTTGATTGAACTTTTTACTAGTTTACTTTAAAAAAAATACTATGCCAATTATAGGGGAAGCCTTTCTGTCCGTTTTAACGACCTACAGGCCACGGGGATGTATGCGGTTGACGGTGAGCTAGAGATGGGAGGTAGGGTTATCGAGTTACTTAGAGCAGAGGTAGAGACAGGCGACAAGTCCGGGACTTGACAGGTGCTGTAGCAGTAGTAGGTCAAGGGCAGAGTTAAGCTGAGCGCAAGGAGATTGACGTCACGGATGTATGACGTAGGATGTACGATGTAGTAAGAATGACGTAGAATGTATGACGTAGCAGGGGACGGTAAAAATGAGAGAAAGGACATCAAACCATCTAAAATAAAGATCTAAACAGTAAACAACAATTTAATAACAATACAACCGTATGGCACCACAGCGGACCAGGCAGGCACAGCTAGCAGGCAACAGCAACCATAAACTCCCACGCATGTCAACCATAAAAACGAACACAAACCACTTCTGACACCATGTAATAGTAGGCGTCTTTATTCTGTTTTGGCTTCCATCCTCTGTCCTTTCTCTCATTTTTACCGTCCCCTGCAGAAGTGCAAATTAATGACAACTTACGTTCAACTTACGTTTGGGAATGAGTGAATCCTTGCCTAGAGAAGGTATTGGATTTTTTTACTTATTTATGTAACTGTCAGTAAAAGAGGAATTTGGAACCTTTAATTTTGGTAAGATGTTAAGGTATTGTAAAAATGGATTTTCGTTTCAACAAAAATTAGACGTTACATTTTTCTTAGTGTCTGTTGTGCGTATTCACTAAGGCATGAGCGTTCAGGAACTAACTAGGGGGTAGTACGGCGACAACAATGAGCAGCTCGGCCTATCAGTGAACCATGACCTGCAGAAGAGAGCAGAGCGTCCTTCCCCACCCACCCCGCCCCACACACCTCTTTGCTTGGCGATGGTCATGGATGTAAAGTAGTAGTAACAATCTCTATCAATATTTCCTGTCTGTCTAACCACCCCCAGCTGTCGAGGAGTACTGGATGTAGTAACGTCGTCTTCATCAGCATGGCGTGTTTGTCTCTCCACACCACCTGTAGTGGGAGTAACACCTTTGTCGCCGTCAGGTGGGAACACCAGTGACAAGGTCCCTGTCCCAGAAGCACTGACCGCAGATAAGATTACCGAGTGGACGGCGGTAGCCGTGTCCGTCAAGGGAAAGATTTCTAGATTACAGCGGTAAAAAAAATTACCTGCATGCAGACATAAGCACACGCCTTACTATGATTGAATGACTATCTGACTGACTCCATCCATCCATGTATTCGATCGTCCATCCATCCATCCATCCATCCATCCATCCATCCATCCATCCATCCATCCATCCATCCATCCATCCATCCATCCATCGCTCTTTTATTAAGAATAAAATTAAGACGTTGGCTCAAACTCGTTTTCTATCCATTGTGCAAGATCAGTTAAGTACAACTCGTACAAAAATGTAAGAAATGTACAAGTTTTATTTTTCTTCAGAACAAAATTAAGCAATAATAAATAGCACAGATTTCATCTGATTCTTTTGGTTGCTAGTTACGTAGTGTCCATGATAACAGCAGCTTGAACAGTATTGCCAATAGATATTTTAAGGTGATTTGTATCAAACAGAGATTTAGCTCGCTTTTGTGATCAGCAAATTGTCAGAAAGACTTCAGTATTTTGTCCATACCAGGACGTGTACTAGAAGAAAAATTGGTTATATTCAGTCAAGGTAAACGTTATACTAAGCCTGTGTTTAAAAGTAACAGGCACTCGAAATCGTGTGTAACCATTACCCTCCAGCTACTGAACCACATGTCAATTGTCAGTTGTGGATTAGCATGGGTCCATGATGTGTCGGTGCGCCTTTAGAATGGTCGAGATGTAAGGCTGCATGTTTGTGTGATTTCTATGATGCACTATTTATTTTGGTCTTATCTTGTGACTAGCACTTGTTACGTCGTTCCAATCACTTTTGTAATTGAGCAAACTTCCCAAGTTTTAATTGCCCACTGGAGTCAAAAAGTTGGTTATTTGTCATTAATGTTGCGTACGATTCACTTTCTTTCGTTAAATACAAGACTGGTGTCTTTTACTTAGATATCAACTGTCACAAAAGTGGCATCACACTCTGTCAGCACTGACTTCCCAGACAACAACGATGGTGGCGGTGAAAAGGATGTGTGAGCCTTAATTAAGATTATCCAGATATCTATATAAGTTCTTTATCCAAATATGTTATTATCTAGATAAGATTATTAACATAATAAAAACGTTATTACATTCAAATTCAGATTAGTATTATCATAAGTATAATGGATATTTATCCTCATTAAGATTGTTAATATAAATCAGCTTTTTATTATTCTAATTATTAAAAATGTTCGAAGACAAATAACACGATTAGCTTTGATCAAGTACTACTCGAAACGCATAAACCTAAAAATATTCTGCAGTTAGTAGTCACTGTAAAACAGAATACTAATTGCACTGTTTTATCTATCTATATATATACAAATATGCACATACAGACGAACTGAATGAGGAAGCCCACGTCTTGCATTATTTTCGTAACAGGAGAGTTTTCAAATCAACTGATCGCTTCGAAAGTTTAACTCTGCGAGGGGTTAATAGAGAGTTTAAGATCCACGACGCGTAGCGAGACGTGTGCGGCAACAAGAACGGCGAGCCTCAAAGCCTACCCGTTTTGAGAAAGCGATTGGTTGGATTTTGTGGATGTGATGATGTAGGGCGCAAATTCCCGTGACGCTACAGGTTGCCGCTCCCGCACGCGTCGTGCGAGCGCTGAATCTCAAACTCTCTATTAAGGGCAGAGGTGAGACGGTACAAAAAGGACAAACGTGCTGAGGGAAGAAGAGTGACACACGAAGAAGAGACAGCCTCCGCGCTTTACCGCCTCTGACGACAGGACACAGGAACTCCCTGTGAAGGGATGAGGCTGCGGCAATTGTTCAAGCCCGTTCATTAAAGGGTCGTACACTTGCTGGTCATTTCCCGCCTCTGTTTGAAGTTTGCTGGAGGACCAGGCAAGGCTGTGGAGGAATTTAGAAGGTCAGTCAAGCTAGCTGTAGTGCTGAATTCAATACCAAAGAATTCGGCCTGTGGGTCAGTCAGCGCTCTTAAGGGGCCTACCATAACTCTGCCATTATATGATCGATGCACCGCAGAAAATTCTAGAGGTCCTGGCGGAAGCTCATGGCGAACAGCAAGATGGCGTCGACATCTACTACCGGCGACAGCGGCACTAGGAAGCGTTTGACGAAGATGCCGCGTAATTTGCATGAAAAAGTCAACAGTTTGTAGCGTGACTCAGTGTCAAGCACCCACCTGGAGGCTTAGCTCATCAAAGGGCTGAGAAATTTTCATGTTCGCCGGGAGATGTCAAGGCACCAGACCGACCACAACGCCTCCGCTTTCATCGACCTTCTCCAGACGGCACGACGTGTAGAGAGAGAGAGAGAGAGAGGAGGAGGATGGTGACGACGACAGGAAGGAAGAGACAGATCGACTGACAACACGCGTCAGACATCTGGAGGTGTCACACCGGCCCGTTAGCTTCTTTTGTGTTACTGGTGAGAGCGAGAGGGGCATCGAGAGACTGTCCTACAAGCAACTACATCCACAAGGGTATACTGGCCGTGAACGTATTCCGATGTGAAAAACTATATAAAAAGTGTTATAGATGTGTGTTAAAGCGCCTACAAAGTGTAGATACATTTTCAAGACATCTTCTAGCCGATTGAACACTTGCTGGCAATTGACTTTAACAAAGTAGAACTGTACAGTGACATTAGTAATGACTGACATCTTTCCAATGTTAACACAGGCCGTCTCCACAAGGGACCAGCGACCAGGAAACTGAGACTGTCGCAAGGTTGTTGGTAAAGGGATGGTTCCAGAGGCTTGGTGTCCCTCGGGGACTCCACAGTCATCAGGGCCGTGACTTTGAAGAAATATCGTGTTGGTATGCTACTCTTCCACCCCATCAACCCGGAACTCACGTGATGCCAGAAGCGACAGTACCTGTAGTACCCAGCCTCGCGAGACAGGCAAGAAACTTACATAATGTGAAGAAAACTGCTTCGTGTGACATTATTCAGTGACACTATGGATAACATGGACATATTGTTTTAAATCGCGGCGATCAATGACATGGGGAAAATAACGTTTACAGACTGTTTTAGTTCGCGGTGATCGCTTGTGGATAACATCGACATATTTTTGTTAGCGTGGATTAGTTGATTAATGTTTTTTTCATTTTCTTCTCGGTTTGCCACGGCTCCGCCTACGAGATGTCATTATGACTGGACAACGGTACGCGAGACAGACAGATGCCTGTCCTTATAAATACATTGTGCCTTACTGTAGCAGTAACTCAGGGGAAATGATAACGAGGTCTAGGCGTCCAGCTAAGCTGTTAGGCAGAGTTTAGATATTTTGTGTAAATGCAAAGCTATTCTCTGCCAGGTAAATAGTACCAGTAACTATGCGCTGCTAATAACCCTAATGTCATAAACATCTCAACAGCAAAAGATCTTTGTGTTTTAAATATGAGGTCCACCCCAGGCGAGCATAATTAGACAAGCTTGTATAATACCAGCCCTTGCTTTGCTAGGTAAAGCCATAGAAAGGATCGGCGGGGAGATAGAGGGGCGATGGGTAGGCCTGCGTTTGTTGTTAGTTAAACTTTTGGCACTCGAAGTTGAGAAGAGGCAGCCTCCGCGTTTTACCGCCTCGGACGACATGGACCCTGAACTCGCTGTGAAGGGATGAAGCCGCGGTAATTGTTTCAACCTTAAAGGGTCCTACACTTGCTGGCCATTTCCCGCCTTTGCTTAAGGGTGTGGGAGAAAGTTTGCTAAGACACCATAACCCCACCACGATTATGCTACTCTTTAGAAATGATTTAATATTTTGTTTCGTTTTTGTGATCTATTGTATCAAACCATTGAATTAATTATTGCCAGCTCGCGAACTCTGATAAGATATAAGTTTATTTAAAATAAAGGGATAGAAATATACATTCATTTACGCGCACACACACACACACACACACACACACACACACACACACACACACACACACACACACACACACACACGCACGCACACACACAGAGCACGTTCTCACTCCCTTGTACCCAACAAAGTAGTTCTCTGGACAGTCATACCTGTATTATTGACAGTAATGCTCGGTGCACCCGTCTTTGTTCTATTATCGTTTACGGTGGACCGGACATCTGTTACATAAAAATATACACAAAGCAAAAAACAGGCATGTACAAATGTTCCAAAAATTCTAGATAAGATAGGTGTGTGTCTTTGTCCAAAAGAAGCATTCAAAAAGCAAGATTATCTGTCGAATTGACGTCTGAGCGTTTTCTCATATTCCGAATCTTTTAGCTGTTTGTTTAATAATGGTTATTTTTTCAGTAACGAAATGTCAGTTTTGATTATTGGATTATTGCAGACCTTTGTACTAATACCTAGCACTTGCTGAAACATTTACTTAAATGCAAGCATGCAATTAAAGGAATAACACAGAAATAATAAATTAGATATTTTAGTCCAACACAAGTTAAAATTAATGGGCTAGCCCTTGGATAATATAAAGCATGATGAGGTTAATGAAATTGCATTAGACTTAATGTCTAAGAAATAAAGAGCTAAATCTATAAGAAAAATAAGCATTTGGAACTGCAAGAAAGAAGATACAGAAAAGACTTAGTATAAAAAATGTTTATACAAAATTTTAGTTTTGTAAAAGCACGTATATGACTTGCAAGACTGCCAAATTAGAAACACACTGAAAGGAATAATAAGAAAAAGAAAGAAAAAAATTAAAATGTAAAAGAGAGAAAGGTTATAGCTCTTTTAGTGATATCACCAAACGCTGGCTGAACAGAGTCAAGTCTACGAAATTTTATTTTTCTTAATAAACATCAGCCTGCGGTACAGTCTTTTGCGATTTTAATTTGACAAATGATGCGTTTTTGTCTTTCTTCTTCTCTAGCACGACGTTGTCGCTCCAAATAAATATTAAAGGTGTAAAGGAAGGGGTTCAGCGCCGAGTTAACAGGTAGAACAAAAATAGCCATCGCCACATTGACCTCTCCAGGTATGGGAATGTCACTGGACGCGAGAATTCCCGTCAAACCCACAGGAAACCAACACAAAAAGTCCGACATCACCACACTGATAAGCCGTCGTGCCACAGTAATGTTTTTAATTGCTTTTGATGTGCTGGACACAGACATGGAGTTTGAGTGAATAGACCAGTAAATTAAGACCTGACCGACAAAAATAAGAAGAAAGCAAATGAAATTCAAGATAACTAAAACGATAAAAGAATACTTACGACCAGGAAAATCAACCCTCGACGTAGGAAGTGGAATACAAATACTAGTCTGGCTGTAAAACTGCCAGTGTGATGTCATAGGAAGACAAGGGGTTACAGCTAAGGTCAGACCTGTCAGCCACACAAGTCCACATGTAAGCTGTGCTGAACGTTTCCTAAAATGAAACGAACTAAAAGGGAAGCACAAAACCAAAAAACGGTCCATGGTGATTAAAAAGATCATAAAAACAGATATCTCCATTGACAATAAACACATGAATCCTGCAGCCTTGCAGAAACCGCTGTTTCTCCAGTCGACGTCCTCCCACAAGTAAGACCCTCTGTACCTGTGATCGGCTACACCGATAATTAATAAATACACCCCCATCAGACAGTCCGCCACACACAAGTTGGTGACGAAGACATCATAGCCGACATTACCTGTGGTGTTGTGGAAGATCAAGCGGTAAACCAGTGTGCCCACATTTCCTAGTAAGGCCAGGGAGGCAAAGATGGCGAGTGTCACCCGGTACAGGTTGGAGCGAAGCAGATCGTCACATGAAGACACTTCATTGGAGGGAGCGTGACAGTTGAGCACGTTGAACCCCTGGGGTAGTATCGTCGGGCAGCACAGCTTGTAGTTGTCAGCAAAAACAGTCTCCAGTCGGTCCAAAGCTTGGAATATTTCCCTTGGGAAATGTGTGATTGGACATTGACGAAGATCTAGCACGCGCAGATTATTCATTTTACGAAAACCTTGTCCTGTCACGTGATTTATTTGACTACCAGAGAGATTTAAAGTAGTTAAAGCCGAGAAGAAGGTAAACATATCAAAATCCATTTCTAACATTGCAACCTGGGACATGTCCAAAATTTTTAGAGGATTTGTGTAATGGACATCGTTGAAATAAAGTAGTTTTAGAGAATTGTTAGTTATCTTAAAAAATTCTAAATTTGTCAGACCAGCAAAATGGCTGCTTTTAATATAACTTAACTCATTGTTGCTCAGATCCAAAGTTCGGAGATTAGGCAAATCCACTTCATGCAGTTTAGTCAGATTACAACTGACTAGACTGAGATGAACTAGCAAGGTGTTATTCCACAGATGAGCGAGGGTCATCAAGGTCCCGCTGGCATCGAGATATCGAAGGTTAGAAAAGTCAGCGGCATGGAAAATACCAGAACAAATGAAGGCCCAGCCGTGGCAGACACAGTTTTGTGGACATGTTTCATTACACAGTATCTCATCATCACGTTGAGGACAATGATACACCCCATCACACACGTGACTCTCGTGAACACACACCTGAGAGCCGCGGCAACGGTAGAAGCCGGGACACGTGTACCTGTCACATGCCGCCTCGTCCTCGTGACCAGGACAGTCGTACATCTCGTTACAACGGAGGTAGATCGGAAGACAAACCTGGTGAAGACTGGCGCACGTGAAGTCGGAATCAGGACAAGTAAACATTGACATTTCAGATGTGTCGTAGTAAGTAAAGGTTAGCAGTCCTTCTTGAAATATAAGTCGTAGGGTTGTTGTGAAAACTAAGTCCTCAAAGGAAATACTGTATTGCCCAGAGCTTATATGACACAGGTTTTCGTCTTTGTGGTCATCACAGTCCACTTTATTGTCACAGACTTTACTGAGAAGAACACACTGCCGACAACACACAAGTTGTTAACGTTTGCAATAAAGGTATTTATTTACATTCAACCTCTCTCGATTTTACTTGTTACTTTCGTGAAGATGTATTTTTCGTGACAAATATTAATTTAAGGTTAAGAATAACCGTTTGAGTGTAAAGCGTAATGCTGGGGTGATCCAAGTGGGCCGAACTATAAAGTTAAGTGACATCATTCAAAACCAGGATCGTGAAGAAGAGATAACGAATTTTTATCTTTATAAATTTGCTAAAATGTTATCTATTAGAGTCTGTCTGTTCTCCTTTGCAAAAGTGGAAAACGTGCAGATATCATAGAACTCATATCAGCGACCTTTTCCACATGTGTAATTAGTTCTAGGTCTTAAGAATATCAAAACTTGAGTGAATGTGATTCAGAGAACCAGTACGCGTATCTAAAATTTAAGCGCAACCTTTATTTTTTTAACTTTTATATTAAAACAGCGAATCGAGAAAACAAACCTTTTTACCGCTGCAGTGGAAAGACGATATACTATTGCACGATGGGAAGTAGCAGAAATCTTCGTCACTCCCGTCTTTACAGTCAGACCGATGGTCACAGACTAACGTGTAGGAGACGCTTTGCTGCACATCGCTGCACTTAAAGAACGGCGGATGTGACGTCAGTGGTGCAGAACAGGAAGACGTGTCGCCATAGTTACTAGACCAGCAGGCAGAGGCGCCATCACAAGCCAGGAACACGTGAGTGAAGTGATTACCGGGGCATCGGATGTACGCAGCCTGTTCAACATTTGGATGCTTGAATTTTAGTCACCGGTGACATGTACAATAATCACATTATTATCTATTAATATAATAAACTTAGCGAACCTTGATATAACTGTCTCGGATCGCCCCCAGCGTCGCCGGATGCATGCTAGCAACCGCTCACACAGCCGGCACGAACACACAGCAACTCGGTCGGCCAGAGGCGGGACACGACGTACCTAACAAACCTCTAAGGACCGTAGACCACAACAAAGACAAAATGAACGTTACAAATAAAAAATTTAATTACACGTAGACGAAATACACGTGGAAAATACACAGACACATAAACACATAAGAGAAAAACACACAAAAAACGACCTTGGCAAGGGGGATAATTGTAAAAAACAAACAAAACAAACACTGCGGCACAGTACTGTCAGAGTTCTCGCCCCTTAGAACAACGAAGAACGAGAAGAAGTAGAAAGAAACAAACAAGCCTGTGGAGAAAACAAAAGAACATCGGTCACTAGGTGGTTTCACCACACTCACACAAACATTCTCCCCCTCCAACACCCACCTATAGCCATGACCTAAAAGAGTCTTACTGAGTTCTCCTTTCCAACAGTCAATCAACAAAAGGGTGGCACCAAATGCGCGACCCGGCAATGACATTCTTACATCAACAAACATGGGATACACTAATACAGTCCCACTCTTAAACTTGTAGAGAAAGTTTTGACACTAGCACAGAGCAAACATAGACTCGCACGCACGCACACACACACACACACACGCACGCACACACGCACACACACATATGCGCAGCCCCTCGTCCGCTAAACAGGACCTCCACGTATAAGACAAACAATATTTTAAATCACCAAGAAATCACGCCCTCACCCACGTGGCTTCTGAAGTGTCCGATGGTCACCCTCTGACACGATCAGCCCTGGAAACTCACTCGGATCTCACACAGACCCCGGTGGTCACCAAACGGCTACCGCATCCAATTCATTACACCAACCCCACGGTTTCCACTAACTCCCGGTGGTCACTACTGGCTACTGTATCCACCAACAGTACCAGCCTCCCAGTGTACCCCCTAGTTTGCGTGGTCACTCCTGGCTGCTGGACAGACACTCGGCACTCTGTCTAGGCGGCCTCACAACCTGCTTCTCTCAGCGTCTAGGAAGAACTGCCCCGAGAAACACTACACTGTGGGGTTCACTACATTGTATCCCAGGGGCTGTAGCCAATCGCCAGCTGCCAACAAACCCACGCCACGCCATAGCGCGTGCAGTCTTTTCACGGCAAAACTCTGGACAGGGTTGGGAGGGGCAATGAACAGCTAACTCAGCACTCCAGCAGACGACGCGTGACGTAGCAAGGGCATGACGTCAAACCTTGCTACAGTCAGCGAAAGAAGGCCTCGACCTTTCACCCCGGATAAAAATAGCCTTGAATCCGTCGTCTGCTGTGAGCTGCCTCTCTACTAATGGTGAGAGAAACGCAGGCTCAGAAAAATGTCTAACCCGCGACATAAGCCTAGAAATAACTATTCCTGTTTTGTTTTGCAAATTGAATGATATTATGTTTTGTTTCACTATGTAATCATGAAATTACTTGGCATGAAGAACAGTTGTAAGCCCCGTTGCTGCAAAATTCGTTTAATTTCTATTCAAAAATTACAATTCGCTCACCCTTATGTGCACTTAATGCAGCACTGGGCTGTTACTGACCTGTGACAGTTTGTCAGCGGGCTGTGGTGTAGAAACCACTGGTAGCTGTTGTTGTCCAAAGGTAACCGGAAGCTGGCAAATGTGGCAGGTAATGGAATAATTCAAGTCACATCCCCTTCTTGTCATTTCAACAAAAGAGTACTCATTACGTAAAGTAATTCCGAGATAAAAACAGTATCGTACACCCGTAGCATACCCTGTGTTGCTGGTATGTGCGACAGTCTCATCAAACCACTGTAAACTGTGTTTATACCTGCAAACATAAAATAAAGAGTAATCAGTTTGTCATTTAAGGTATACATCATCATCGATGAACACAGTAGACGCAATGAAACATATACTCCCCCCACCAAAAAAAAAACCAACCCAACTCACATTGGTGATAATACTTGCGACATTGTCATCAGGCCAATGGCAAAGACCCCCGACACGTGTAGCTTTTGTAGCAATTTCGGCAGACGGTCTTTCAGGTTTTGTGTACTCAGACTGACCAGCTGTCCTCCACGCTTCTGACACCATTCACTCTCAAGATACCAAGATGAACGTGTATTTTCACGAGCGATAGCAATGCACCGGCCGTCAACCTGAAATACTCCCTGTTTCAATGTGCCATCACCTTGCCAGCAACCACCTTCTGCATCTTTGTCGTTACAGTCAAACATGAAGATACAGGGTGTGTCCTGCCACATGTCTGGCCAGTCTGTAACCGAGCAGTTCCACCTGTCTCCGGACAGCTCAACAGGTGCTACTGACTTGTGTTGAAAATTAAAAGTTATTGTAAAGTTCTTTACCCCAAAGGTCTGATAACTCTTATATTCTATGAATACCCATCCGGAATAAAAAGTAAGGGTATGGCAAATATTTTCCGGGGATTTGCATAAAGGATACGATACGGTGTTGTTGTCTGTACTGAAGGTCAGGGGATCATGTTCAGAGTTCTTCATATTATTGCAGATATATTTACGAAGGATCAGGTGAAGGACAACAATGTAGTCGTTTGGAGCCTTCAGGTGAAGAGATGATCTTACAAATTGTGGAAATTCATTGTTTCTCCAATTTTTCATCTCGATTGTGCCTGTAAATCATTTGAGAATATATTTGCATTGGCACAGAAACGATAGTAATGACAGTCTTCAGTCCTGCACACTTTCCTGAAGCTAAACGCCCTTATAAGTGCTTAATTGTATTTTATTGCATTAAAATATGTGTTTATAAGGACACAGAAAATTAGACTAAATGTACGGGCATGTAAATGCATTAAAATATCTCCAATAAGTGATCATCTGATGACATTTAAACACTATGAAATAATTTCAGGCTTTGGTCAACGTCTGCTAACCACAGCGGGTAATCTCTATGGAGACTTACTAGCCTTATGGTCACCGTTATTTGTACGTTTAGCTTAAAACAATTAAAAACGTAGCTCGGTCTAATACTGGAAAATTCATTTTATTCACCTGGTGGTACTAGACTAATCAGGAAAGTTAAAATATAGTGGAAGGAGAGTGTAAAATAAGCAAGACGCAGCATAATCTACTTCAAAGATGATTAGAACCTTATACCTTAACTTTTTTTTACTTCAATCTTATTTTTTAATAATAACAGCAGGATAGAGAGATAAATAATCTATATAAATTATCATCATTGATGCATTAGGTACACAAGCCTTTGCTCTGACAGGGCAGGTAAAGAATGGTTGGCTGGGAGATGCTATTAATCCAACAACAGAGGAAGCAGTGGGCTGGCGGTCAACATCAAACATCACTACTCGGCCCCGAGGACCACGAACACAGGCGCCGTGTCATCAACTGCTCCCATACTCCCCAGATCTCGTCCCTCTCCCTTGAACTCCTTCCGCCCTTCCATAAACACCAGCAAAACACCTCATCTCCCGTCCACAGACCAGTAACTTACCTACACCCATTCCCAACATATGTGCCTGAAGAGTTCCACACAGGCCACCCTCCCTTCACACCCCAGAAATCAAACTGAAACACGCGGCTCCCATTCTCGCTGGCTTTATTTACAGAAATCCGGATGAAGGAGCGATACGGGTAGACAATTTCAGCTCTGTGATGGATGCTGTGCTGCTCGAAACCAAGGAATACATGCTGTTGGGGGACTTCGACGTCCACCTTTTAAAACAAAATAAACATAGGCTAGAAAAAAACTTCCGTCTTCAACCTCACACAACTTGCTTCCTCCCCCACAAGAATCACTAATCCCAAACTTTAATGGACCATATCTATGTCAGCAACCAAAACATCATCGAAGTATGTGCTCCACCTAATGGCCGCAGTGACCACTTCCCCGTGTGCTTAACTTGGGGCAAACGAGGCATTAGCATTCATAGAACTACACACATAACAATTAATTATCCTTTTCTCAGAAACTTTGTAGAATCAGAGTTTCTAGCCGACCTCTGCAGCTCTCCACTAAATAATGTATACAGACCCCGAAGAAGCCTTTGCTCACTGGCGCAACCAGTTCCTGCTTAACACGCACCGCTGGCCACCAAAGGGGTTAAATACTGCGGTAAGCCTCCATGGCTCGACCAAGAACTCTAAAGCGCCATTAACGTTAGAGATTCACTAAAGAAAATCGGCCATGAAGCAGATGTCAAAAAGCAAAGAAACTTAGTCACAGCATTGAAAAGAACTACGAAGAAAATGTACTTTAGTAAACTCATCGAATGCAAAAGTAACACCAAAACATCCCACGATCAGAATTTCTCCTAATGAACTTAACTCTCACCTGTATCCATTGCCAGCAGAGTTGTTTCAAATCACAAGTCAAAAGACAACAACCTTTACAAATTACAAGACTGAGACACAAAGAATATTAACTACCCTCAACATTCCCCTGATTAATGTATCAGATGTATACAAGGCCCTTACACATCAAACTAACACCAGAGGGCCTGACAGCGTTGACAATAAAATACTAAAACTCTTGGCACCAATCATTGCACACACGCTGACCTACTCATACAACTTAAATATTGTTAAATACCACTTCCAATGTCTTCTAAAATAGGCTAAAGTCATCCCAGTTGGTAAATCAGGTGACGCGGAAAATCCTACTATGGACCAATCTCAATTCTTTCATCACTCTCAAAACTCTTGTAAAAATACATCCACACTTACCTCCATACTCACCTAATTAAACATAAACGTATCCATACCAATCAGGATTTGCCATAAACCACTAACATCTCTAGCAGAACAGTGGCTAAACAACATAAATAACAATCATTATACTGCACCTCTCTTTGTAGACTTTGCGAAAGCCGTTGACATCAATGAACATGACCTGATCATAAAAATTAGAACTTTACAAACTTAGCAACTGCTCTATCCTTAAATACGTTCTCTCGAAAATAATTTAGAAAGTCGGCGTTAAAACCAGATGTCAGATCCCATTGAAGTGAAATTTGGCGTTCCACAAGGCTCAATCTTAGGTCCTCTTCTGTTCTCGGTCTATATAAACGACCTTCCCTTTCATATCTCCCAAGCATGCGAAATGTTTGCCGACGACACAACAATACATGCATGTCACAAACAAACTGAGACACTGGCGACTCTCCTGCAACAGTGAGCGGATGAGCTTCAGTCCTGGAAGGAACTAAGCCACATGGCACTCGACCCCCTCAAAACAGAAGTTACGCATATAGCAACACGACAGAAGAGACGGAACCATACCACCCTATTTCCTATAACCTATCTAAGTATCCAACAATTATCAGAAGTTAGGCCGTAACACTAGGTGTTACTATTGGCAACAATTTGCCTTGGTCCCAACACGTTCTAACAATAAGCAAAACTATAGCACAGAAAACCTTTCTCCTAAAAATTCAAACACTTTTTAAATTCTCACTCTCGAAACCTGTTCTACACAGCCGATATCTGCTATCGGTGCTTTGATATAGCCTTTTATTAGCGTTCAAAGAAGGCTATCAAATGGAAAATACAGCCTCATGATTTCCTATCTCTATGGGTTCTACCACTACTAAACAGACTAAAACTCAACAAAAATATACTCATCTTTAAAATACTAACAGGCAACATGCCTTTCTACTACCTTTTCTACCAACATAATAAGAGAGTCTCAAACTCAATATTCTTATACCGAGAATTGACCTATTCAAGACGAGTCTGAAAAAATCTAGCTGTGTTCTTTGGAAACACTTTCCCCCAGACCTACAAAGAACGGAGTCAGTCTGTGCAGATTCAAAGTGGGACTTTTACAACACCTTTTCTAAAACTTTTGAATACCCACAGAGGCTTCTTACCCAGATTAATCGTCAAAACTCGCACAGAAGAAGCAAAAATTCATGCGCGTACATGCATCTAATATAAAATGCTGTGAAACAAACCTGATGTTGAAGAATTAAAGGTGATTTCAAGCTGTGGACGACTGATTTCTAAACATGAGATATTCAAAGTCATTTTGAAATAAAAAAATCTTTTCAGGATGGTTATATTAAATGTCAAGTTAAAGGTCACGACTGAAGAGTGGGTAACAAATACTGGAGGTAACTCCATCGGAGAGCCAGTGTAGAGAGTCACATGTTCGTCGTCAAGTAGAGTGATGTCAACAGCGGCGCGATATGTAAACGGGATGTTTACTTGTACCACAGCCCCCATCCCTTGGGGAACACTCACATGCAAGGCACAAAACGAAGTGTCATGTGACAAAATTTGATAAAACTGTTTTGTGTTGAAATCCCAGTTGATGATGCCCTCGTTGTCGATGATGTGATGTGTGACAGTGCGGTTAGAGCAACTTCTGAATCCTAAATCGAGGTTGGATGATCTGTTCCTTGTGTGTGTGGTGTTTGACGAGTTGCTAACTTGTATTACGCCTGGCAGCTCCATTGAGTCGTGACTGGGAGTAGTTATCATCAGTGAGCTCGTATCACCATTGTCACGATACTGTCGTGACTCTTGACTCGTGTGGTACGAGTTGTCATCAAGTCTGGTATCGGAGGATGAGGTTTGATGGTGTGGTGCACTGTGTGTAGTGATGCTCACCTCCCCAGATGTGGTATGGTTCATCACTCCGCTGGCAGTTTGTGTAGAGGCGGGGGATGTAAAGTGAAAGTAAAGTATGCTCACGACCGTTGTTATGTTCCTGGCCATCACATCGTCTTGTCTGCTCTGTCTGAAAATAAGCAGGACCTAGGGAAGCCAGTGTCTCTTCTCAGCAGCTACCCTGGACCCTTTTTAAAAGAACTGGCTAAAGTTTTAGGGATAAAGAACTGACGACCATCCTAAAGTTTACTATTTTTTATGTCTGTAAAGTTTCTCCGGTTTATTGAAGTGCCCTGGGTTATAAAGTTATCGAAGACAATATTCTAGTTCTGTTTTAGAAAAAAACAAAAACAAAATGTATTTTCTTCAGTTAATTTTATTTTTTTGACAACAGTCTTAAAAGCAACAGAATGTGACAAAATTTTATTTTGCAGGAAACCATACCGTTTTTCGTTCCAGATATTACAGTACAGTACAGTACAGTACAAAGATCTTTCTGTGTTGTCTCTTCCTTTCAGAACGTTTTCACTCAAAAATTAAAAAAAACAGTAAGACATCTCCGTTCCTTTATGTTTAGATTTTTAGTTATATTACAGTAAATTTTATGTAGACGGTGAAGAAATATTTCGGAAAGAAAATTATCTTGAAATGAGGAAACAAGATTCTTTAACTGAAGGATTTAAATTTATTTTATTTAAAATATGTTTTTGCTCGGCTTATTTATTTTCCTTAAAATACAGGTGCAATGGTTTCAAGCGTGTCAGTTGCTTAACTTTTTCTTTTTTCTAACAGTGACTGGCAAAATTCTAAATGTACATCAACACGACATGAAACTTAAAAAAAATCAACTTTAGTCTTTTTTAAGTTTCTCAGTGGATGTGAGTATTCAATGGAATGAAGCTGAGCTAAAACGTTGTAAAAGAGAGAAGAGAGAGAAGGGGGTGGGTTGCTGGGAAGAGAGAGAGATGCTGACTGGCTGTGTCTAAGACGCACGCGCGACACACGTGACTAAATATCCCAGCAGCAGACTGGAGGCTGGCAGAATGGAATCACAGGCCTTGCAGTCTGTTATCCGGAGCCAACCAACAAGTCGCCTGTTCAAAGCCGAATGTTTCTGAACAAATGCTTTTACCTTGTATGTCAGGATATAGAGACAGAGACAGTAGGAGAGAATGAGGTGAGTAAGGTGAACGAGAGTGAGACAGACAAAAGACATCAGGTGGCAGAGGTGAAAAGAGAAAACATCCGCCTGTAGGTGCCGGCGTGTTTGGTTTTTGATAATAATTAAAGTTAAATCTCTTCTCTAAACTATCGCGTTTAATATTCGAGGCTGTTGAAGATGTAGTCGATCGTTTAGTACGATGTTCGTACTTGTGATTAGTGCGGGGTACAGCTTCCCTCTAGAGCCCGAAAGTAGACCTTCATCACTGGAACACGATTCTGCAAGGCATATTTTAAAAATATTTTCTTGTCATCCACAATGTAGCTATGGAGAGGTTTGGTGGCAAAAGACACCCTTTATAGTCTTATACCTATTAAAATGAATGTAAACAATATTTACAAACGTAAATTAAGAGGAAGTAAACATCCGTCACTGAATACTTTTAAACTGTAGTCATCTTTAGTAGGTCGTCCCTTGACCGGCACCTATCGTGTAGGAGAAGACACGGATAGACGCTGCAGCTTACAGGGCCAGCCACTCACAGTCCACGCTAGGGGAGGGGGAAGTAAGCCGGGGGGACCGCCCAAGGCCCCGCGTCTGATGAGGGCCCCGCGCTAACAAGTGCACCGTTGGGATGCGACAGACCGGAATTTGCTTGAAATTCTAAAAATTCAAGTTCTTTTCCTTTTCAGCGGAGTAAATTCGTTTTCGCGTGACTGTGTGAGCCAGTTTTGCTACCTTTTTGCCCTCTTAACAGAAAGCTGTCCAACATAGCCTCCTAATTCTTTGTATTGTAGACATGCGGGGATGAAATGGTTTTCAAGGCAGGGTCGTGCCTCCGTCTAAACCAATGTTCATTATTTCGGAAGACATCCAGCACTTTTTATTGCCCTGCTGCGTATGTTGTGCCGGCTTGCAAAGGCCCCGCACTTCTATTTGCCCAAGGCCCCCCCCTAGCGCCGGCTTTGCACCACTCTTACCTGTCACCAGGTCCTGTACAGGACGACTAGTCCAGTCTTTGACCTTCGTAAGCCAGTTCTTTCTCTTACCACCGCCCTCCAAGGTGCCTTGAAGGATAGTCTTTGACAGGGTGTCGAGGCATGTCTAGCAGGCTGTACGTATCACTGTAATGTGACAGTTAAGCAGCATCTAGCATTCATTTTTGGTGTGTTTTGAACCTGTATTTTTCCTATGCGATTTTATTATAAATTATAAAAATTCTCCTCTTGGCACCCTGTAATCTACAGGTGTGTAGAAACGTATTTTCTACTTGGAGTAAGATAGCGTGTGAACCACCAACGGTCCACTGGTCAGGTTACCACCGCCACCGCCTGAAGGGATTGTCAAAGCGGGTGGCCATAACGCCTGACCAGTGATGCGCGGCCAGCCGACGTGAAGCGGCCGTGGGAAAGTCTAGTGTCGGCCAGTTCCCCTGAATCGGTCAACTAAAACAAAGGGGGAGGGGACTGGAGACACACCACGCGGAGGCAGAAACATCCGGGCCTCTGCGTGGGAAATAAGACTCACTTTTCCGAACCACGAGCTGGAGATAGGAGGTCCGTCTCGAAGTAGACGTAAATTAGTATGTGTGAGAAATGATAGTTGGTGCTGGAGAATTTAGCTTAAATGTGGCAAAGTGTGTTTCATCACCGAACTATTTGTAATTCTTGGACACTGTATATATTTGTGAACCGCGTACTATCTTTGTGTATCGGAACGGTGAATGTGAGAGGGAAACTGTTAGCCGCCTGTGAGAGGAGAGTCTTACGCCTACAGTCGTGAAGCAGTGACTTCAAGGGAGCTAAGTCCGTCGTAATCTTGTGATTTATCAGTAGAACTAGTGTAGTATTGTTATATGTGATTTGCTTTACCTGCTGCTCCTTTGTTCTTAATTATATTTTTAGTATTTTATATTCAACCATCCAGTGTTATTGACTAGGCGAATGCGTGTATGTGTGTGTTGTAACGGAGGTGCTGCGTGTGAGTGAGTTAGTTGTCCATTGCGCCACAGACCACGCAAACAAGCTCTTTACAAGGTGTCTCGCTTGTTAGAAGCGCTTTGGTCAGCCATGTAATAGTGTAGACTGGCTGCTCACTAGGACTACGAACTTGTATTACTGGACTGCTTGAAGAAGATTTTTTTTCAGTTAAGTAATAGAACGAGGCTTGTGTATACAAAGCTTCCGGTTTAGTCACATTCATGGTTTAAGCTCGCCAAGACTAACAGCGGAGGACTTCGCAAGAGGCTAAGCGTTGGTCTCGGCAGACAGCCAGCAGTCCATCTATACACGTCCGTGCTTATAATCTATACTCCGGTCACGTAGCTCTATACAGCCAGCAGTCCATCTATACACGTCCGTGCTTATAATCTATACTCCGGTCACGTAGCTCTATACAGCCAGCAGTCCATCTATACACGTCCGTGCTTATAACCTATACTCCGGTCACGTAGCTCCAGACAGCCAGCAGTCCATCTATACATGTCCGTTCCTATAACCTATACTCTGGTCACGTAGCTCTATACAGCCAGCAGTCCATCTATACATGTCCGTTCCTATAACCTATACTCTGGTCACGTAACTCTATACAGCCAGCAGTCCATCTATACACGTCCGTGCTTATAACCTATACTCTGGTCACGTAGCTCTATTCAGTCCATAGACTTAGCACCGCCGCTCTTCCTGTGAGAAAGAAAGTCCCTGCTGTCTGTATGACTGAATTCGTGTATTGAATTTTCGTCAAGAGGGTCTTCAATATGTGTAAGTCTTTATTTTCCACAAAGTACAAGAATCTTTAGTTGTTGATATATCTACAATTATGTCGCACATTCATGAAATTGTTGCGTACAACATTTATTACTAACTTGTCCTGATTGTCAAAAGTTGTTGACAATTAAAAAATGTAACAGAGTGCAGATAAAATGAAAGACCCTGTGCCGTAGGAACGGATCAATTGCTGGTGCAGTACAATAGTAACTTTTAGTTTTCCCGGGGACTGCTTGACAAACAATGGCGGAGACGGGGAGACGCGCCTTATAAGGAAACATCAAAGCTTGAGCTGAAATGCGAGAAGACTTGTAGAAATACACAGATGCTTTGAACTCTGTGCAGTGTGGAGAGAAAGCACGATAGCGAGAGAGAGAGAGAGAGAAGGACTCAACCTCGCCCGGTACAGATGACCAAATGTCCTGGTAAAGGAGCTAGACACTCGTAAGTCCGACCAACTGTCCGTCTACCTCTCTATTCGTTGAACAAACTAGTCTATTAGCTATCACAGGTTCATGTGACATCTTGGTTACAGAGATTATTGTCTTGCTTTTTGCTTGTACATATTCCGCCGGTATTAATATTTGATCAAACCTTTTAGGATTATCATTCACATGTGCAAATCTTAAAATTAAAGCACTAAATGTACGAAATTAAACCTGACAGGAATTACCGATCAGCATATTCATTACCAGAATATATAGGTAACAAATAAAATTATTTTTTTACAAACAAAGATAATCAATCAACTTATTATGTCTGATTACCAATCAATCAATCAATCAATCAATCAATCAATCAATCAATCAATCAATCAATCAATCGAATTCACACGCTGGTTCACACACGTTTTCTCCTAAGTATAATATCACCAAAGAATAAATCTCACAAATATATAACATCTGTAATTATTTAATCTTCATCAGTACATAATGAAACGAGATCAGCTTAAAGAGCACTGTTCATCGAATCAATTTCAAATTATAAATTACTATAGAAATTTAGGAAGTTTCAACTTGAAAGGCACTTAAAACTGAACAAGATGTTGATTTACAGAATCATCTGAATTGAATGCTTTACCACACAAGGAGTTTTGAAGAGAGCAAAACAAGTCAAAGTCTGACGGGGCTGGGTCAGGAGAGTATGGTGGGTGTGGCTCACTTTCCTATTGTATTGTTCTTATTGTATTCATTGGAGACTGGAATCCTACTTCCTTCTTATAAAACCGTGTTGATATGAAACATAATTACCTTTCTTTTAAACTTATTTTCCTTGTTATTTTGATGAATAAAGCATGACTAGATCATAATTTCTTGCAATCAATTAAAAAATAATTTTGCTTTATTTTCTTTTATATTTCGGCCAATTTTGATGGCGCATTTTGTGCAAGTCGTGTTACATGTAAATGTGATTCAAAATCATGATTTTAAATTTAGAACATCTATTGTTGGCTCACCAACAAGCACGCAATAAAAGTAACAATTATCGAACGACCAGGGTAGCTATGATACATATTGTACAAATTTCAGGAAAAAAGTTCACTGCTAAAAATGAACTTATTCGCACGCTATTCATTCTCAAAACTGTGAAGGTTTCCGAATTAAGAATGCGAGCTTTTATTCATCTGTATACAATTAATAGTAGATTGATTATTTATCAGGACTGATATTTTGTAAATAAAAAATCTATGGAAGTGCACGTAAATGTTAATGCGGACAAAGTCTCTCGCTTCTCTAGAACAAACAAGCGTTGAACACCTGAGGCGCCTGTTCATCTGCACATTAGTCATTTTCGTTTACTCTAGTTACAAAATTCACGAGAAACTAGGCTGAAAACTGAGACTGAATTTTAATAAGCACTGACTTTGCTCAGGTGAAACATAAAGATCCAGTAAAGAAAGAAGTGATCAATGGCTGGGGTGGCACAGTAGTAACTTCTAGTTTTCTCGGGAACTGTTTGAGAATCAACAAGGGAGACAGGAAGATGCGCCTTGTAAGGAAACACCAAAGCTTGAGTTATCATCTGAAAAAAGCCTTGCAAAAATACACAGACTTTGATACTGTATGCATTAAAAGAGCGAGGACGACAGTGAGAGAGAGAGAGAAGGACTGTTATAGACGGCAATTTCCCAATGAAGGAGCTGGACAGTCATCAGTCCGTCCATCTGTCCGTCTCCTTGTCTATTCGTTGAACAAGCGATAGTCTACAAGCTATCGTATGTCCATGGGGCATCTTGACGACATTCTTCTCTTGATTTTAGAAAGTATACAAACGGCACTAATACGATCAAACTGATTACGATTATTATCGACACTACAAATCTAAACATCAAAACACTCACAATTAATTTACCAAATAAAACCTCACAGGAGTTACTCATCAGCTAGTTGGCTACTAGACAACACAGGCAAAAAAAAAAAAAATTAAACCTGTGTGCATGCGAACATAAACGCACCGTGATTATGACTGACTGACTGACTGACTGACTGACTGACTGACTGACTGACTGACTGACTGACTGACTGACTGACTGACTGACATCCAAGATGAGTGAAGAACAACTCGAACGAAAATATAAGAATTGTAATTGTTTTACTTTTCTTATCACACAATGAAATAATAATAAATAGCACGATATGCGGTGTTTCTCGAATCTGTTTCAAAGTATGACAACCGTAAACATTTAAGAAGTTTCAATTAAAAATCTCTCAAATTTGCCCAATGCTCGAAAGAAGTTCCTTGAACATTTACGAAATTGTACCGAACTGTCGCTCCCGTCATCTTCGTATCTTTGTCCCATCAAAACAAAATTAATACTGAATAAAAAAAACTCTCACGGCTCACCTGATCGTACACTGTGACCTCAGTCTGGTTCACTGCCAGTCACCTGCACTTTCAGCTGCTGAAGGGCTCACATATGGGTGTCCTACAAACAAAGGACCGAATTCATCTTCGGAAAGCGGAAGGGGAAGAAACACTGACGTGAAGTGCGATAATAATAAGAAGAAAAAAAGATAACGCGACGAAAGCTTTCTTTATTTTTCCAGTTAATGCGAGCATTTTGTGCATCGGAGGACAGAAATTGTACCACACTTTTCATTACTCACTCACCTACACTTTACAAAGTGCTTACGAACGCCTATGAAAGTTTCTGAGTAAACCACGAAACTTTTTTTACCAAGTTGTAATCGCGAGATTAAGAGATCTGACAGTTTGCTTGCTCATCTCTTTTATCTCTGCCCTACAGTTGTTCCCTCTGTACTTCAAGCAGACACGCTGATATAAAATATGCTAGGCTGGTAGTACAAGTTCAAGCTATTCAGCCCCCAGTCGTTCCCATTGTGTTTACGATTGCGAAACGTAGACCATAACTGAGGTGGAGGGAAGGATCAAAACCTAATGCTTATGGGGACTGTTTCAAATTTCTTACAAGTAACGCAAAAACAAACAGTACAGTCACCACCATATTGGGTTCCTAGTTAAGTGCATTGCAAGCCAAGTGTGGCAGATGAAAAAAAAGAGAACGAAACGACACGGCAGCCTGTTACTAGCCACCCTCCATTGGGCGAAACACTCTTTAAGAACCGCTTGGTCGATCTGTCCGTCAGTGAGATCACGTGACTAGCCATGCTATCTAGAAGGGCTATAAGATGAGAAACCTGCTCATAGGTCCTCAAGATGGCGCCTCTCATCGTCTCTCCTCTCCCACTCCCACGACTAGTTCTGGCGGGTCGGGCCAATGAGTGGGCTGGTCTGCTCCGATTCCGACTGGCACCAGCTATTGGGATGATGATGATGATGATGATGATGATGATGATGATGATGATGATGATGATGATGATGATGATGATGATGATGATGATGATGATGATGAGAAGGAGGACTAGTGGCGAAAGAGTTTAATTCAGCTTTCTTCTTTCTGTCTGTTGTGATTTTTTAATTTTTGAGTGCACTACGACAATCTGTCACATCCTAAATAATTTTTGCATACTTACTAAGCTTTCAAAAGTGGATTGTCGAAAATGTTAGCGCCTTAAAAAATTATGATATTATTTATTATCCATTATAAAATTATTACCGGCTAGTCCAAATGTAAGTAAACAAAAGATTGTGACGTCATTCACATGTTCAAAACGTCTGTTGTCACACAAACGGTTATTAACTCTCTGAAAAAAGGAACAACGATTATTAACTATATGACAATGTAATAAAGCCCTAACCTGCAGCATCCAGCTAGACTCACGTAGCACCACTCACCTGCACTCCAGTGGTAGTCTTCGCCACGTATTGACTGCAAGAGAAAATGCGTGCTTTGAGATCGGAGAGTTCTTAAACAGCCTCACTTGATATAATTGAGATGAGGGATTTAATTAAATGATAAGCAACAAGACGTTCGTGCACTTCTACTCTAACGTTTTTTCTCTTTTTCTATCTACTCCTTTCTGCATTTTCTCATTTGCACTTCTCACTTTCACTCACCTCTTTTACTTTCTTTCTGTTTCTCTCTCTCGCTCTCTTTCTTTCTCTCTCGCTCTCTTTCTCTCTCTCTCTCTCTCTCACACGCTGTCTCTCTTTCCTGGCAGACTCACAAGGGAGCAACACTGTGTCTGCTGCTTCCGATTCCATTCTTCAAGAAGAAAGTCTGCTGCTGGAATATTTCGTCACAATCGTCACGCAAGATTCTTAGACAACCAATCAGGGTTTCTTACTTGGCATCTACCTACCCCCTTCTCTCTCTCTCTCTCTTCTCTGTCGCTGAGCTCAAAGTCACTCCACTTGATATACTACCTCTTGCTGACATTAAGACGAATACAATGACATGTTTCAGATTTTTTTTAGTTTGAGGCGGTTGCTAATGTCCTCGGCAACTAATGCTAGTAAAAGATAAAGTTACCAGCAGTCGTACATATATTTTAATAAAATAAATTCAGCAGGAAAAAACAACTTTAGTGCAGAAGATTTAAATTTGGGTTCTATCGTTTTATGAAGACGTTTTACTTCACGATATACTTTCTTCTTCCTCTGTTTAACTTTTAAATTTTGTAACAAAGAATTGAGATTCTTAAAAAAATATTTATAGCAGAGTTAGGTTTTGTTCTCTCCCGTAAAAATACAGACCCTAGAAGGCGGTTTGAAAATTTACTTTGTTGTAAGTTTACCCAGTAGGTTTTAGCAATATTGAATATTAGTAGTAGTTTTTTTTTAAAACCAAAAGTAACCTACAAACATTTAGTGTAGTACGAGAAATAAATGTGACTCTTTGAGGACAGCAACCATGGAAAGTGTTTGTTTTATTTTTTTGACGGAACATGAACATTAAATGTGGTCTACTGCGATTTCAGTCACGTTTGACACTTGTTAACACTTTCGTATAGAAAATAATTTTCTGTCTTAAAATCGGCTAAAGAAAATAAATTCTGATTGTTTTGTTTAAAAAATCCCAGCAATATGGGGCTGGATAGTGTGTGAGACATCTTTATAATGCAGGTGACTTAGTAATCCAGTGGAAACAACCGACTAAAACATGTTTTTCCCTTCAAGGGGGTCGTCTGCTTTAAGTCATCGGGCCTGTCGTCAGTTCCTTTAAAACAATGTCAGGTGTAGCTGCTGAGAATGGGACATTGGGTAGCCATGCTTTTGCTTATTTTTAGACAGAGTAGACGTCACAGCATCATGAGGACCGTTACATTGGCCGTTACCATACTTTACTTCCACTGGTCATCCAGCGTCTCCCAGGAAACTAGCGGCAGAACAACCAGTGCGGAAAGTTCTCGCAACTTGTCTTCCTTGAGATGTCCCGGTCACGATGATCACTCGGACTATGCGAGTGACGAGTCACGAGGTAATAATGATAATCGTGAAACGGTCACACAGTTTTTCACCTCTTCAAGTAATAACTCTGTTATCAAAGTGATGGATGCACTCAAAGTACACAATTTGCCTAACAACAAACGGAGAAGTAACGGGTCATCCCATATCAAGTTAGAATTTAAAACTTGCACCAACCGCACTGTTAGATATCATCTAGTTGACAGCGACAGTACCATTGACTGGTCTTTTAGTCCCGAAGGTTTTGCTAACATTTCGTTAGGTACTAACACCTGCTTTTGTGCTTTAAATCTGAGCGTTCCACAAGGTATGGTGGCCGTCGTGCAGGTAATTAAAATCGTTACATATGGTGAGAAAGATGTCATTACCCTGATGGACGACGCCCAGGAAACCTTTTTCAACGGCCGTTTGACAGACCTCCCAGACATGTTTGTTACCTATTCTCATCGTGTGACTTTTAATGTGACCTTCGTTATGGTCGATTTAAGTAGTGGTTTACACATGGTCATACATATCACCAAGCTCCCACAGTTCAGTCGTCCAAAATTTGTAATCACCTTTAATTCTTCAACATCAGGTAAGTTACTTGAACATGTTACACACGATACATCCATACAGTCATAGAACTGTTCAGAATTAAACTAATTAGCAATACCTCATTTGGGTATGACGATAGTTATTAATTTTTCTTTTCTTGGTAGTATTAGATAGTATCGTGGTGTGCATATGTGTATATGTATATATGCGTGTGTGTGTGTGTGTGTGTGTGTGTGTGTTTCTTTTTTGTGCGGATGTTATCTATCCTTGTGTTAACATACTCTCCCAAATGAAGCTGTCATTTAATAAGCAGACGTCGATGTGAAATATATCTCACAGATGATACTTTATGTCCTACTGAGGTACTTTTAAAAACATTACAGAAGATTCATAGCAGCCAGAACAATCAAGGTACGAGGTTCTGAGCTTATTTGAAAGAGATTACGCGCCATCTAACGTCGTTTCTTCCTTCCATATTGTTGCTTTATACATTTCCTTATTAATCCGGTGTCACTACTGCAGAATAGACCGAGGTAACTTTCATCTGTTCCAAGCACTGATAGCGTCCTCGTCATTTTAGTCACACAAGGTAGAGATTTGGATGTATATGTTTGACAGGTATACACTAAGATTTTGGCTGTTGTGTCCAGGTAAGAATTTATTTCCACACACAAATAAAACCAGTCATGAACAAGGATTTTCAATTTATTTTATTTACATAAAATTGTGCGACACTGTAGCGCTTTAGAGTGTAAATAGAATCTTTTCTGTGACTTTTAATTTTCCGAATGATTTACAGGCAAAATCGAAATGAGAAATCGGACGAACAGAGACATTGTACCATTTGTGAAATCCTCTCTCCACCTAAAGGCTCCAGACGACCACATCATTGTCCTTCACTTTATAGTTCATCATAGTTTATGCGACAGAGGCAAGGGCGATTACGTCGGCGATCACGTGACCTTCCGCACCGACAGCAACACCTTAACGTACGAGTTATGCAAATCACGAGAAAATACCTGCAATGCCCTCGCTTTTTATTCTGGGTGGGTATTCGTAGAATTTAGAGGTTATCAGAATTCTGCTAAAACATCCTTTGCGATAACTTTTGAGTTTCACCACATGTCACAACCGCCTGCTGAGCTGTCCGGAGACAGGTGGAACTGCTCGGCTACCAACTGGCCGGAACTGTCGCACGACTCCCCCTGTATCTTCATGTTTGACTGTAACGACAAGGAAGCAGAAGGTGGTTGCTGGCGAGGTGATGGCACATTCAGACAGGGAATATTCCAGGTTGACGGGACCTGCATCGCTATTCTGACTGTACACGAAGAATTGACCTGGAACACTGAGAACAAATGGTGTCAGGAACGTGGAGGACAACTGGTCAGTCTGAGTACAAGGAACATGAAAGACCGTCTGCCGGCATTGTTACCGAGAATTAATCTTAAGAAGCAGTTTTTCATCGGTCTGACGTCAATGTTACATGTCGTATCACCAATGTAAGTACAGTTGCTTATATATACACACACACACACACACACGTATGTCATCGCTTCATTGGGTCTGATGTGTTTAATTGTGATGAATAATTTTCATGATATCACTAACTTATTTTAACTAACCAGTTGTTCTATTTTTTCCCAGGTATAAAAACAGCCTACAGTGGTCTGATAAGACTGTCGCACATGCCACCAAAGAAATGTACATAACAGGTCGTAACTATTGTTTTCGCTTTGACCGTTTGGATGAATATTCTTTATTTGATCTTTGTGTGGCCAATTGTCAAGTCAGTTATGATAGTATATATCGCTCATGCCAGCTTCCAGGTATCTTCAGACAACACCGAGACGTGCCAGTGCCAGTAATTTCCACCAGACAACCTGCTGGCAGACTGTCACTGGTCAGTAAGAAACATGTTGACCCATAATCGCCAGTCCGGGTAACACAATGATGACCATGTTGGTCTCATTCAGTTCATTTGTTGTCCTCGTGGCATTTGATATTTGATGTTCCACATCTCTTATTTATTCACCCAATGAGTGGGTTAACTATGAAAATTGATAGTTCACCCAAAGAAAGCTTAATTAAATGTACACAGATAAAAAAAAGAAGTAAAGTAAATACAAGTAAATACAAAACAGTGCTATATGAGAAAGGAAAACTTAGCAGTGATACTAATAATGGCTAAGATATTGACACTTTTGAACCGAATAAACATGAATTAACTATTGATATTATTTAGCAAAGTTTCACAAACAAAATTTATTAATTTGATACATTTCTTTTGTGGGGCAGAAGAGACTATTAAATTTACCTACACTCGGGTGTTTAAAATTAAAATTATGAATTAATGTTTTTCGTTTATTCTTGAAGTTATGATAATACAAAAATGGGTCTCCAAGTCGTGTTTAGCGACCATATATTGAAGCAGCTTACAATTCTGCTTGAAGTGAACTTCTGGTTTAGTTCTCTTCCTTGTGATCTTAGCTTTTGCAAACCGCTTTCTGTTATCTATTTTGCAATCCCTTGTGATTTTGTTTGCAGTTCCTTTTGTAGTCCTCTCTCACTAACAGTAATCTTATTTCATTTAATCATTAACAAATACGTACTGCTCACAAACGTTGATCAGTAGCACTCACGTTTAAAGAACGTAATAATACATAGTTTTTAAATTTTCTATTCTCCTTAAAATGTTGATTTTCCTTTAACTGACTTTTTTGTTGAATAAGTATTTCTACGTATGCAAATGTTGAACAGGGTGCGTACATACGATGCCCTGAGAATCACTTCACTCATGTTTTCCTGGCTTGTGATGAAGCCTCTGCCTGCTGGTCTACTAAAGATGGCAGCACATCTTCCTGTTCAGCACCACTGATGTCACTTCCGCCGTTCTTCAAGTGCAGAGATGTCAAGACAAGCGTCCCCTACACTCTAGTGTGTGACCATCGGTACGACTGTACTGACGGAAGTGACGAAGATTTCTGCTTCTTTCCTCCATGTGATTTTACAACGTCAGTTGTTTGCAGCTTTAAGAAGGTATGTGTTGCTTTTTAAATGTCTCTTTGTTACTTTCTTGGAGGAGTTTAATGAGTTATGAAGCATGGGAGCTTTTTTCCAGTTGATGAATATGTTAATGATGGTTTGTCACAGATATAGCTGTGGTCGTAGGCTTCAGTCCACGTGGAGTGACGAAAGAGCGTGAATGACGTCAGTTTGTCCGAATGCGTATGGATGATGTCAAAAGATGTGTGACGTGGAAGAGAGAATCATTGAGCGGGAAAATAAGAAAAGGCGAGAGAGGGAGACGTTGAACTGAGCAGGGAGGACATTTTGTTTTCACCTGGATGCTAAAAAGCGAGACGTTCACATCGCAATATTTGTGTGCATTCAATAGCCAACACCGAGTCATTGTGCTAGTATTTATTCTTTGAGGAGAGAAGCGGGAGAGGACTGAAAGCTGAACGTTTGATTGTAAGTGAAAGTTTTTTTTCTGAATCTTAACCGGGATGGTAAACGCCTAGACATTTACATCGTAATATTTTTGTGAATTCAAGAGCCAATGCCGAGTAGTTGTCTCAGTATTTATTTGTAGAAGAAAGCTTTGCTGTTGGTAGTAATGTTAATTTGAGAGCGACTGTGACTGTTTAATATCGTGAGGAATATTTCAGTTGAGGATTTTCTCAATTCCAGTTTCGCATTAGATTATATTATGGGATGCAACTGAAACATTACTTATGCGTGAACATCGTGGAAGAAGATTGAAACGTATCGAGGTCTGACTGCTGTTAGTGAACGGAGGATTGTGTATACTGGAATATCTGTATCAAAAAAGGTTATGGATCGTAGTTAGGACTTTTTTATATGTAATTTTATTTTGTTAATTTTATTTTTCTAAAAGTAGGCAGATCTGGTTAGGCAAGACGTTTTTTTTTTAATTTGTGTGAAAGAACACGTATTTGCCTGGCCACACGAGTGTGTTTGGAAGGAAAAGAGCGAGAGTCCCACATCGCGGTGTTGTGACATTGTTGTTGTTGTCCACCTTCACGGTCTCCTTGAAATGGGCTCAGGCCTACTCGATAAAAATTCGAGTAAGACTTCTATGGGACTATTATGTTTAATTCTCTTCAAGGAAAACAAACATTCCCCGACTCGTAAACTAGGATTAAACAATTGATAAAATCTTCATTATTCTCTGTGAAGTCTTGGGAAACTCGAGTTTGATATCTCAGTACCCATGGTTACAAATTTGGTGTGACTAATCTTAAAGTGTTTGAATCCTTTTTTTCTTGCTTTGGCAATCACAATTTTTTTCTTTCTCCTTACGCTTCATAAGAAAGCATTGATAATATTTTTCAATTACTACTCAACTTGCAGTTGAAATTTAAATCACGGTGCATGAAAAGATATTTATTTCTGGCCTAATATAAATTTGATTATACAAATAATTGATAAACGATGGCTTTTGTGTTGTGGGCAGTGTCTTGATCGTGGCAATGTCTGTGACAATCAAGTGGATTGTGATGACCACACAGACGAAGACATGTGTTACAAAGATAATTCAAGGAATAATAAAAAGATTTTCCTCATTGACTTTGTTTCTTCAAATGCAACACTTGATTTTCGGGATGGACTGCTTATTTTGAATAATAACGATAAATCTAGAATACCGACGTTTTCCTGTTCTGATTTCGACTTCACGTGCACCAGTCTTCAGCAAGTCTGTCTTCCTGTCTACCTCCGTTGTAACGGGCTGTACGACTGTCCTGGTCACGAGGACGAGGCGGCATGTGACAGGTACACGTGTCCCGGCTTCTACCGTTGCCGTAAATCTCAGGTGTGTGTTCATGGGTTTCACGTGTGTGACGGGGTGTACCACTGTCCTCAACGTGATGACGAGATGCTGTGTTATGGAAAACGGTGTCCTCAAAACTGTGTCTGCCACGGATGGGCATTCATTTGTTTTGATATTTTTCATGCCGCTACTTATTCAGATCTTCGATATCTTGATGCCAGCGGGACACCAATGACCCTCGCTCATCTGTGGAACAACAGTTTCCTCGTTCATCTCAGTCTTGTCCGGTGTAACCTGACTAAACTGCATGAAGTTGTTTTGCCTAATCTCCGTTATCTGGATCTGAGCAACAATATGCTTACGGAAATAAGTAGCCGTCATTTCTCTGGTCTGACAAATATGGAGTTTCTAAAGATAAGCAACAATCCTTTAAAACACTTTCATTTTCACGAATTCATTCACACAAATCCCCTTAAAGTGTTTGACATGTCCCACGTCCAAATTGCAGAAGTTGACTTTGAAATAATGAGCTTCTTTTCGAACTTAGCAACTCTAAATCTCTCAGGTAGTCACATAAAATATGTCATAGGACAAGGATTTCCTAGAATGAGTAATTTACATGAACTAGATCTGCGTCAGTGCCCAATCCAACATTTTCCAAAAGGGATATTTCAGGCTTTACACCGACTGGACACTGTTTTTGCTGACAACTACAAGCTGTGCTGTCCTGTAACACTGCCCCAGGGGTTCAACGTGCTCAACTGTCACGCTCCCTCCAATGAAGTGTCTTCGTGTGACGATCTGCTTCGCTCCAACCTGTACCGGGTGGCACTCGCCATCTTTGCCTCGCTGGCCTTACTAGGAAATGTGGGCACACTGGTTTACCGCTTGATCTTCCACAACACCACAGGTAATGTCGGCTATGATGTCTTCGTCACCAACCTGTGTGTGGCGGACTTTCTGATGGGGGTGTATCTTTTGATCATCGGAATAGCTGACCACAGGTATAGGGGTGTATACGTGTGGGAGGATGACGGCTGGAAAAACAGTGGCTTGTGCAAGCTGACAGGTGTTGTGTGCTTATTATCGATGGAGGTATCAGTGTTTATAATATTTTTGATTACTACTGACCGCTTTTTGGTTCTCCGTTTTCCTTTTAGTTCATTCCATTTTGGTAAACGTTCAGCACAGCTTACATGTGGACTTGTGTGGCTGACAGGTCTGACCTTAGCTGTAACCCCTTGTCTTCCTATGACATCACACTGGCAGTTTTACAGCCAGACTAGTATTTGTATTCCACTTCCTACGTCGAGGGTTGATTTTCCTGGTCGTAAGTATTCTTTTATCGTCATAGTTGTCTTGAATTTTATTTGTTTTCTTTTAATTTTTGTCGGTCAAGTCCTTATTTACTGGTCTATACGCAAAAACTCCATGTCTGTGTCCAGCACATCTAAAGTAACTAAAGACAGTACTGTGGCACGACGGCTAATCACTGTGGTGATGTCAGATTTTGTGTGCTGGTTTCCTGTTGGTTTGACGGGAATTCTCGCGTCCTATGAAGTTCCCATACCTGGAGAAGTCAATGTAGGTATGGCTATTTTTATTTTACCGGTTAACTCTGCGCTTAATCCGTTTCTATACACACTTAACATTTATATGGAGCGCCGACGCCGTGCAAGAGAAGAAATTAGACAAAAACGTATCATATGTCAGCTTAAGTTTGCCAAAGATTTACCGCAGGCTGACATTTAAATTTAAATGATACAAGTTTTAGGGGTTGTAGGTCTTGTCATATAATTAAACACGTGACACTCATCAGTTGGTTCGGTTAGCCGAAGCAAAAGCTTATATCCATAATTCACGGTATTTGTAGTTAAAAGCATATAAACAACCTGGCGTCTGTCTTTTACTAACACGCTTCGCAGAGACAAAGATGCAGCGACGAGAGTCACGCGGGAGGATGTCAGCTTCTAGAAGTAAGATGTTAGATTGTAGATGCACGGTTCTTGGTTAAAGCTAATGATTCGACTTTTGTGGTTAATTGTGTAATTATGGTCTCGTGTTAATTATCTGCTGGTATCTTCTCATCCTTGTCTACCTCCCCGTCTAGTACCCTCTCGTCCCGCACTGCACACCTCAGCGCGGTTCCGACCCGACACTCTACCCTCACCTCCCCTCACCTACCCTCACCTACCCTCTACAAGCTGGACTGTAGTGTAAGAGGTCGTGACACGCGACACAGAGTCCGAGGTATCGTAGATGTGGGTGTTGCCTCACGGGACTTCAGCTTTTGTTGTTATTAACTTAAGTTCCTTGTTGCAAGAACTAGGTAGGAAAGAAAAGCACTGCCACGATTATGTGAAGGTCTCGAAAACCCCCAGTGCAAGTCTGTTGTCTATGTCTGTTTTAGAGTTTGTGGATGGAACGTTGATTTTTCGTGTAATCGCTTGACGGAGGCTAACGAGTCAGTGAGTGAAATTAAACGGAGTTAACATTTTTCCGAAGGTAGCACCCGTATGACAGCCACACCGTGTGACGTGTTCATTCGGGACCTCCTTTATTATAATTTGCAGTATTTGACAAGATTATCTGCCATGCGAATTTATTTTTATGTATGTCCGCAACAGTTCCGACCTTGTACAGACGCCGGCAGACCCTTCAAACCTCACCTTCCCATCCCCGTCCCCTACTCCCCCACTTAACTGTGCAGTTCTTCTACCCCTACCACTCCCTTCTTACCCCATGTTTTTTGTTTATTGCTGCTTGTTGTTTTATTCTTTGAATTTAAAATTGGCCTCGTTAAATATAGTGTATATTCGATGTGGAGACTGCCTGTGCATGGCTCATGTACACAAATGGTCTCACTTTAATTTATGCTCATTCTTATTACACGTACTTTTATTATTTACAAACGATAGTAAAACTGTGCTATTATAACCAAATTTTGTAAGTCGATTATAAGTATGAGGTGATAATGCCTTTCAGCTGGGTAATATTGGTCTTCCTGATTCCTCTTATGGAGTGTCGTGTACTTTCAGGTTGTGACTGTAGTCTGACTGACCCGCTACTGGACTATATCATGAAATGTTTTACGTCCTTACACCTGTAGATTTGCATAATCACTTGCTATTCCTTCTCCTTTTGTACGTTGTCCCCGTGCGGCTGGTCAACGGGTCCTCAGGTACTTTGGGAGTGAATTTCTCGGTGGCTAATCGCGTGTGAGCGTTCCCCTAGACACAGACAGACAAAAATAGCCGTAGATGGGTAAATTGGAGCAAAATCAGTCGGGAAGTAAAAATTTAATAGCGAAAGAGCCGATGGTTTAAATAAGATATGAGTCAACAGGAAAGGAAATAGCATATTAAACCAAGAGTAACCAGTTGTGCAATATCACTCTCATTTTTTACGGGTAAACAGAAGCGATACAAATTAAAACATTTACTGACACTTTGCTTCGAGCTTTATAAACAGTTTAAAGAATAATCTTAGCAAATGTTTGTAGAATAATGCGTTGATAAATATTAGAGATAACATTTAAGAAGTTTTGTATTTCGGTTCCGTGAAAGAAAAGCTGACACAACGAAGAATGCAGGAAAACCACGGCAATGTGTCTCATCTTTATTAACATTGACTTTTTTCCAGAACTTTCTCTGAATACTGCTAATATATTTGATAATGCATGAACTTGGTTGTTGATATAATTGTTTATTTACTAAACATTTTAAACAAATAGAGTAGAAGAATCGCAGGTTATTATATAGTATGTCGGTTTATATATCTGCCTCTTTATGTCGACAACCTTTTAGCTGATGTTTGGAGGTGTAGAGAAAGTACAGTCACTTAGATTATATGTACGGTGTGATTCATGCTTGGCTGACAAGCTATGGCAAAAATTAAATCAATTTCAAATAAGTAAATAACGAATTATCCAGTTATCGTAAGTAAAGAGGTATTGTATTAGTTTATGGTAAACAACTTTTTATTTATTCCTTTTATCCTATAACACATTTCTTTTTGAATTAATTCACGTCTTTCGTATTATATCACAACTGGTGCGGTATGTACCAGTCGCAGTGGAGAGCTGATGGAGCGAGTGTTCGCATGTGTTGAGCTGGGCGATCACGTGATCAGAGGGCCGAGATCAGCATTGTCTCACGTGACCGTGCTTAGTTTAAGTCGACCCTACCTACACGTGACCAACAAATGAGGAGGTGAAGCGAAGGAAAGCAGTGAGGGATTGTGTAGGGAGGACAAATGCAGACCCCAGCAATAATGATGTCACATGTATTCCTTATAAATTGGATTTCATTTTTTGTGTATTATAACTGCAAATACTACTACTTACCATGGTTTTTTTTTAAATCACGCTACTTAGCTTGAATAGGGTAAACCGTCGATTCGATCATTGAACGATTCGCCCTGGGCCTTGAAATGATTCGACACGAATTGAAATTAATATTGTTGTAGTTATTTATAGAAGATGTGAAATCGGGCTTTTTGCGTCTAACGTTCTATTTTATTTTAACATTGAAACTCTGTAATGAGTGTGAAGGGGGATAACACATTGAAAGCAAAATAAATTTTAGGAATGTTAGAAAGGAGTTAACAGAAGTAAAAACGAAAGTAAATGGAAGTAAAAGCTACCAAAGCTTAATTTTTTTTTAGATTGTATTTTTTTAATTAAATTCTAGCTTTTGTTTTTCATTTAGATAAAAAATAATTTTTGATGTAATTTGTATCTTTTATATTTTTTATACAATCATTTTTCAGAATTATATTTTGTATATTTTCAATTTACATTGCATGTTGCATTTTATAGTTCGAAAGTAAAAATTTGATATCGTTGTATACTGTTATAATTCTGTTGCCTTACAAAATACTTTAATTGTGTATTTCTCAAAAAGTAAATTAAACCTTTAGGGAGTTTAATCAAAAATTGTTTCGCGAAATGACGCGTTTTTTGTTTGTTTCGCACCTACAACTGCCTGTTAAATGTGTCAATAAATAAATTGAACTTGTAGCTGTTGGGGCTCGTTTTGCTACCATCGATCATTGTTATCACAACATCACATTCTTCGACTCTCGTGTTAATTGTACCAAGCCGCCAGTTCGCCTTAATCCCGCATGTGTAATATATCACAAATAAACATTATAGCAATTAGGACACCAGAAAGGTCCACGCGTCGTAAAAGTTAATCACTTCAGTCAAAATGCACTACTAAATATGCGAAATATACCAATAAGCATCAATTAACCGAAGCTGGAAGACATAAACATTGTTTTGTTGCAAGTATGTACAAGTATGTCCAAAATGTACAAAACGTACAAAAAGTCTCCAATTTGTCCCAAAATGTCCAAACCGTCGAAAAGTGTCCAAAACGTACAAAAGTGTCTAATTTGTCCAAAAATTCCCAAACGTCGAAAAAATGTCCAAAACGTCCAAAAGTGTCCAAAATGTCTAAAAATTTCCAAAATGTCCAAAAGTGTCAAAATGTCCAAAACGTCAAAATGTGTCCAAGACGCACAAAAAATGTCAAATATCTTCAAAAGTGTCAAAACGTCCAAAAGTGTCCAAAAATATCCAAATCTGTTCAAAACGTCCAAAAGTGTCTTATTTGTCCCAAAGTGTCAGAAAGTGTGCAAAATTAATTGTTCAAAAGTGTCCAAAAGTTGTCAAATGTCCAATTCGTCCAAAATAGATTCGGGGAACCCCGCAGATCGTACTACTTTTTATCATTTCATTATATGCTGGAGAAAAGTAAAACTAGTACATTTTATAGATTTTGTGCGAGTTGTTCTTGGCTAATCTTGCACGATGGAGAGAAAACGAATACAAGCCAACGTCACAGTTTTATTATTAATATCAGATCAACGGACGGATGAATGGATTGATGGATAGATTCAGTCAGACAGAATAAGATTATAACTGTATTAACTAAGGTAACTTTTTTAACCTCTGTAGTTTAGTACTCAATATGCTGATCGGTAATCCCGTTAATGTTAAATTTCGTAATTCTTGTTAGTGTTTTTTTTTTTTTTTGGTCAGATTTCAAGTGTGTATGATAAGCATAGTCGGCTTGATTGTCTACCAATGCCGATTGTATGTTTCCCCCCAAAAAGCAACTCTGCAGTGTAGATGCCACATGTTTATAAGATGGCTTTCAGACTCTATCATTTGTTCAACGAAGAGAAAGGTGGACGGACAGACGAGCAGACTGACTGACGGATGGGTGCCTAGCTCTTTCACCGGGAATGTCGACTGTCTGTAGAAGCCAAAGTTATTTTTTCTTTCTCTCTCTCTCTCGCTGTCGCTATTTTCTGCACGCAACATCGAGATCACAGCTTCTGTGTATTTCTGCAAGTCTTCTCACATTTCAACTCAATCTTTGATGTTTCCTTATAAGGCACGTCTCCCCGTTTCCGCTATTGTTTCTCAAGTAGTCCCCGGGAAAAATGAAAGTTACTATTGAAAGTTACTATCCCTGCAATTGATTAGCTCTTAAGCCTGTAAATATGTTTTATTGTTAATTTTTTTTAAAATCAGGACTAGTTAGTAATAACTTTCATACGCAACGACCTGACGAAGCTGTGACATACTTGCAAATAGTTCAGCAACTAAAGACTAGTATTAGTAGTGTTTTCACACCACTGGCCACCCTTGTATATGCTTTATAAAAAACAAAATCCACAACAAGCACCTTTATGACTACTTTCCACTGTTACTCAACTACTGCAACAGCCAGCACTGTCAGGAGTGTCATCACGTTGTACGTATAAATGTTTCCTTCACTGAGTGGTCTTGCTATCGGGTGTCTCTTGTCTACGACCACTCATTCTATTGCTGTGCTGTACCTGCGCTACTGGAAGGTACTAGGGAATGGTCAGTTGAGTGGATATGTTAGCAGGATGTGAGACACGCCAATGTCACAAGCAGTCTTCCTTGGAGAATTCAGGCCTCGTCATTAACGATATCCCGATGGAGTAAGAAACATGAAAATATCCTTTCCCATGGTCACAAAACTTCCTATTACGTGCAGATCTCTAAGTGACAAAGACTGGCACATAAATTGATATGCACACAGTGAAAATTCGGGCGGATCGTTCCCTTTCTTCTGTTTGACGTTAAACCGACCAGAACTGGCAACAATTGGGTCTCACCCATTCACACACTTAGGTGATATTTGGGGGCAACCAAGAGGAGTAATGAAATAGGTGGCGCTGACACATGCAGAGAACAGAAAATTCAGTTATAGTAATCAAGAAGCGATCCATAATCGACAGGGAATGTTTCACGACTTCTCATCTTTGTGTTTAACTTCTGATTCATAGCTTTTGTGAAACACTAAAATTTCATAATGAAAAGGTATGTACATACCTGATCTTCTGAAATTGTGATTATGGAATTATTGTGTGGTGACTGGTCACCTACGTGATTTCTGCAGAACATCGTAATATAAGGTAAGCCACCTACTAGAAGCAATCTTTTAAAATGTACTTAATATTTTAATCAGGCGATGTTTTCAAAAAAGTAGTACTAGAGCTCAAACTGTCGGTAATAAGTCGGGTTGGGGATGTGTTTGCAATGCTAACCCGAACAATACATTGGAGAAAAAAAGATTTTGACCGGAACCCAGTCACAATAAAGAAAGAACTAGCACGAGCGACACTGGGAAGGTTAACGAAGAGCTACGAATGTCACACGGTCACAGGAGTTTTAGTTACTGTAATATAAAGCAATGAAACTCTCTCCCTATTCATTTGCCACCTACCCACATCTGAATCCTCTAAATGTGCACCGAAAACGCACATCTTCCTTTATCATCACTCCTGGCAACAGCCCACACAATGCTTGTCCTTTTTTACTCACTTTTTACTCACTTCTCTACTCGTCTTCCTTTGCAAAATCACGATACTCTTAGTCCTTGTTACTTGGTTCATATTTGCGTTTTCTGTGTTTGTCTTTTATTCGTCATCAGTACTGTTATTTATCCTTCCGTCCTTCATATATTGTTTGTTTATTTTTCTGCCCCTCGTATGCTGCCCATGTCTCATTCTTGTTTCTAAGCGCTAAGAGCATGCTTCTTACGAGTATGAGTATGCGTTGTACACATCTTGCGTTTTATTATTATTATTATTATTATTATTAAAGCTTATTGGCATGCTGCTATACAAAGTGTTCTGCTAGTGTTAATCAACGTTTCGGACTGTCCAAGTGATAGTATGAATGACTGGTAGATTGAGTGAATGGTGAGGTTTTTTTTTAACCAGAAACCATTTGTGTCTCTCGCTAGACTATAAAATGTGGGTGTAATAGTCTCATAGGTTCGAAGTCTAATTATGGAACGATTAACATACGTCTTTATTAACTTGCTGCAGCTTTGTTATCACATGCTACCAGTAAAACGTGTACTTTATTTCATACATATTGGCTGTTAGCAGAATTTGCTCGCATGGCCGGATGTCCTTTTTACTGACTCTATCAAACTTCCAAAACAATGTATTCCTAAGGTATTTTTTGCACAACAAAAATTCTTTAAAAATAGCCCAGATTTATCACACAGTAATTATAATAATGGGTGTATATTTTAAAGTGTTGATATCCCTGTATAAACTGTATATTATTACCCATCCGTCATCTGGCACCACATGTAACGAATACATGATTAGAATTAACAAAGACAGCATTTGAAGAACAGTATGTATATATTTTACCACACCATGCATCGACATTGAATGGTAATTGCTAATCAATGATCTCGAGTAGATGGGCAAAAAGAGGAGATAAATAAACGAAGATAAGATGAGACGGACATGCGGATGAATGGACAAAAAGACAGAAAGAGATCACCGACGATGAAAAGGAAAACACAAATAGACTATGATTGCCAAAGGTAATAAAAACGAATAAAGTAATAGGCGGAAAAAGATGACTGAAAAACAACCTTATTGGAGAGACAGACACACAGGTAGAGAGACAGAGAAAGATGACTGAGAAAACAGAAATTGTAAGACTCCCTAAATAACAGCACCTACTCCGATGAGCTTATCGATATATACATCTATTCTTTATGCAAATAGGTTGTCGAAATCTCTACCTTGACACAAAAAAAACCCCGATATTTCACCAAGAATGACGCAGAATATTGAGATTATGTGAAACAAGTTAAAGATTTTTTAATTATCTTGTTTTTGAGGTGACGACTAGTTTAAAACTATAATTTTTCTAGAACAATATTCTTGGTGAAACGATTTATTACAGAGTTGTATCATAAGGCAGTAATACCAGGCTGAGCAGATATTCGTGTTTTTTTTCATTGTGATGCCCCGTACATTAGATTGATAATTGCAAGAGACTAATTAGTGTTTGGAAGCATTGCTGTTGTTGTGGAAAATTCTTCTAGCCTAGTAATGGTTTCTGTGGCTGTTGCAAGTCTAATTCAGATTTTGGCTGTTCAGCTGCACTGCAGCCTTATTGCAGGAAAGGTACTAATCACTTGACCTTCTCGAGCTGTTGTCCATTAATAAAAATATTTGCTGCCATGTTTGGTGATGGCCAAGACCTTTCCCGTGCCAGTCTTTGTCTCCATCTTATTTCTTCCTATTCTGTCAGTCTGCTGGCATGATCTTGAAGTGTTCCAAAATTTTCTTTTGAATGTTCTTAATAATGTCCCTAATATATAAAGGTATGAATCACATCATCTCCAAGCTAATCTGCTATGAACGCTATGGTGTGTGAATAGACTGCACATATGTCGGCCTGAATTCCTATTGTATGGGAAAGTCTCTCGGACGTGAAAGGAATGAGTGTGTTAATGTTTTGTTGATTATTGATGTACAGCGTGGTTTAACCCATGATTTGTCATAGGGATGCTAGTAATTGCCTCCTGGAATAAAACAAAAATTCATATCAGATGTCTGAATACATTTACTTTATCTCTGTTACAAAAGATTACAGCAAGTATGATTCGGAGAACGTAGTGATACACGTCTGTAATACACAAGAACCAATCTGACTACACACCATTCCAGGTATTTACCTTCTTCCGCGCTTAGTGATGACACAGGTCCCTGGGAAATTGAGAATGTTCTTTTTAATGTTTTTGTCATATTACGAGATGGTAGAGAGGGGACGGGAGTACAACTGCCCCTGTGTTCTTACCCCTCTACCACAGGGAAAAGAGAAAAATCGTGAGCCATCCGTTTTTACGAGCCCCACGAGTGGTGCGGGCAGAGCTCACCCTTTGTCCAGGTGGACAGGGGGTGGGTAGTTAGGCCCACCCGTAAACAGCCAGGAGAGCTCTCGGCTCAGTCAGCTGTGTGCTAAGAGCAATACCCCGGGCATAAGGCAGGCTGTTTCCGAAACAGGGTTAATTAAGACAGCTGGAGCAGAAGTGAGGAAGGCGACCTGGGGACCAGCAAGACGCCAACCTACAACCAGTGCGGAGGGGAACGGCCACCTATCTCCGACCTGAAGGGAGGGACCGTCGCAGCGAGGCCAAGCGACCTGTCAGTGCCGTGTGCTTCTTCAGCCGGTAACCGTGTCGTCCTGGGAGCCATATTTTCGTCCGGGGATCAGTGTACGCCGGTTAGCTGGACGGCCGCCAAGCGAGCAAGTTTCCCGCAATTGTTGACACCGTTTTGACCGGAGGTCAACTAGCAGCCACTTTATATTAGGCCTGTAAGGTTTGATGTGAGCGAGAGTTACTTGCCCTTACTTGAGGTAAACAAACACGATCAAGACTAAAGCGGCTGTGTGCTGTCAGTGAGACAGCATCGCATTTTTAAGCATTTAAAAGCTGTTTTCACACGATTTTTTTCTGTGAAAAATACATGGTCATATTATGTGGAATAATCTACATTCATTTGTTTTTTGTTTTTTTTAAGCTGGCTAATAAATCAACACAACTTACTAAAAGTCCCTATACTGTCACAGTTGTAGTTCACTTACATAGTTACTGATAGTAAGTGGCGCCAACTCAAAGAATACCGTCTCATTGCCTTCAAGACTTTTATGTAGGTTAGTCAAACTATTGGCCACATCAGCTGGATGTGCCTGTTATTGAATAGCAATAACAGTCGAAAAAATACTTATCTTATTCTATGAATATTTTATTTCATGGAAAGGCTGTTCATTTTGTACGGTTTGTTAAAAACAAGCATAAAATATTTCATAGAAAGGAAATAGAAAAACAAAATAGAAAAAAAAATTAATTGCAGACTGCATCATGCAGTACCCCAAATTTAGTCATTTTTCTGACTGCAAGATCTAGTAAAAACTGGTAATATAAAATACTAACATATCAGTTTAATTAATTTTGATATGTGGTCCTTTCACTCACACTACTTCTCTAAAGTTACAAAAACCTACATTTATCCTTCAAGTCATAAGCTTAGTTTCTTTTTGTCTGTTTGGGTACGAATCGTGTGATAGTCAATTATTTTACGAATGTTAAATCACTATTGTTAAATAAAACACTTTGGTGACTTTTGAAAATGACAACACAAGATTCAAGGAGAGTTTTGTTAAGTCTAAAAAGGTCAAAAACTTGGACAGTTTGCAGTGCACGGGTTCAATGCTTATCTCCAAACTATCTGCAAATTTAAATTTATGGTTACTTCTGAAAAGATATTTTAGCTTGTTTTTTACTTTGCACTTTTATGTTGCTTATTTGTCTCTTACTTTTGCATATGCACACACACACACACACACACACACACACACACACACAACACTCAGCGCAACACACACACACACACACACACACACACACACACACACACTGGTTGATAGAAACACATAGATCTTCATCAATATATTCATTTACACATATAGATGTTTGTCAGTTTTTTTTTCAATTGTCACTTGTATTGTTTGACAGAAAGAATGATGCCTCTTGTTCAAATCATATATCATCAATGTACTGTTTTTATGTTCTATTGTAAAAGTACCTGTCTAGGAAATGTTAAAAGATGTTTGGAAAGAAGCCTTGAACTAGTTCCCATCTGTTTAAATCCTGCAGTTAGGATCAACTAACCATTTTGGTTTTGGTTTTGATTAAGGCTTATGAATTTTTCTTCTTTAAAGTTAAGCTTTAGGAGGACTATTAAAATCATCAGTTATTTTTAGAGAAAATTTGTACTCCTGTCTTATATCATAACAATTTTTACAATTAATTTTAAGAGTAGAATATTCTAATTGAATGTTCATCCACCCTTAAAAACTTCTGAAATCCATGGGTCAGTTTTAATTACAGTAGGTTAAATGTCAGGGTTCTATCTTAGTGTCTCCCTGTATATATATATATATATCTTGATTTGTATGCTTATATATGACAATCTAAACTGTGATGAATTATTAATAATGCTATATTAAATTTATATTGATTATCAATGTTTTTTAAAAATACAAAACAAGAACACACAAAGTTATTGACCTTACCTTACATCTAAAATTCAGTTAATTCGATTTTTAACACATATTTTCCACAAAACAGGATGGATAATATAATCTTTTAAGTAAGATATTTATATCATAGTACACAAAATTATTATCTTTATATACCAGAGTTAGACTAATATGAATATGAGCTTAAGGAGGACCCATGGTGCAAAGGCGTTGTTAAAGAATTGATACAGTGATTTCGGTATAGGCGACTCATCTGTCACCTGTTGTTAACATAACTGACAGTTGTGTACTTGGATAAGTAACAGAACTAGCACACATGGACTTTTAACAATGAAAAAAATGCGATCGACTTACTACTTTATTTCCATATTTAGCATATGGCGCATTCAGAATTTTTAACACTAGCTCAATAATGTCTTGGTCTTATAGTTTTCGAATCTCACGAAGCTCGGTTCTTCGTGGGCGGCTTTGTTTACCCCAAGTAAGGGAAGTCACTCGCAGGTGATGACGTCAACTTTACAGGCCTCATTTAAACACTCGACCTACATAGTCACAGTCAGGGAAATCCCGTCACTGCGCATGCCCACATGACCACAACAGTCGGCGGTCTACTATTTCCTGCGTACCTTAGCATCCAAAATTTGAGGCAAAGAAAAATAAACAAAAGAAAATTCAACACCAGTGTAATGATAAGAGCTATCCCGGAGGGACACCCGGGGCTTTATGTACATTTAAGTGACGTCCAAGATGGCGAGTTAGTTTATTGCTTTTGTTACGATTAAACACAGTATTCATCAAGATCCACAGTGTCTTGTGTTAGTCGGCTGATAGCACGCAGCACGATACATGGTGTCAGAAGTCGGGATATATATATATCATAAAGAATATCACAAGCTGCTAAATGGCTCCGTTTAGAGCACCAGAACAATTTAATTTTTCCCAGCCAGCCTCGTGGCCTGAGTGGAAGCAACGATTTCAGCGTTTCAGATGTGCATCAAAACTAGACAAAGACGAGGAAGCAGTTCAGGTCAGTGCCTTGATCTACACTATGGGCAACGACGCAGAACGCATTTTCATCGCTTTTGGTCTCGATGCTCGACAGCAGCAAGATTACGACACTGTTCTGGAAAAATTCGATGAGTATTTTGTTCCAAAACGCAATATCATCCATGAGCGTGCACGATTTCACGCCAGAAATCAGAAAGCAGACGAAAGTATTGAAGAATACGTTAGAGATTTGTACGAGCTCGCTGCAAAGGCAGAAGTAAGATACAAAGATGAAGCCATCAGAGATCGCCTCGTGCTAGGGATCCTCGACAGAGAGTTGTCCGAAAGATTACAATTAAAGGCAGATTTAAGACTGCAAGACGCCATCTTGCTTGCCCGCCAATACGAACAAGTGAAAGCACAGCTTTCCGACCAACGTCGCACAAATGTGGACGTAGTACAATCCAAGAAAAGTGTCGCTAGTACTAGTAGTCAGTGCAAAGGTGCAACTGGCAATTCACGCGGCTTCAGTGGTCGTCGTCGTGGTAGAACAGAAAGGAGCGACCCTGCATCGTCAGTAGTTAAAAGCTGTACTGAGTGTACTCGTTGTGGCAGGTGGCACGGTAGCTCATGTGTTTGCCCAGCTCAGGGAAAGAAGTGTAACAAGTGTGGTAGGCTTGGACACTTTGCTACAGTGTGCAGAACAAAGTTAGTGCAGGCACTTAAAGAGAAACAAGTAAAGGAACATTTTGTAGGGACTTTGTGCAGTGACAGTAGAGAACCACCATGGACAACTGTACTACAGTTTGGCGGTTGTGATGTCAAGTTCAAAATTGACACAGGGGCAGATGTTTCTGTCATCTTATCAACACAGTTCAAAAAGTTGTCACCGCATCCCAAGCTATTAAAGACCAATGTAGTCCTAAGGAGTGTAGGAGGAGTCCTGAAGTGTGATGGACAGTTCACTACTACAACAAGAGTTCATGACCAGCTTCATGTACTGAGAGTGTTTGTTGTGCAAGCAACCACTGAAAATCTGCTTAGTAGAGAAGCAGCATCCAGACTAGGTTTAGTGAAGAAGATAGAGACTGTGAATGCTTTATTTGGTAAACTTGACAAGACACCTGTGCAGTGTCCACCAGTCAAAATCATCTTGAAAGAAAACATTGAGCCATACAGTGTTCATGCAGCAAGGAGAATACCAATACCATTGCTGGACAAGGTGAAGGAAGAATTAAAAGAAATGCAGGAAACAGGGATTATAGAGGAAGTAACAGAGCCAACAGATTGGTGCTCTCCCATTGTGCCAGTAATGAAGAAATCAGGTAGCATACGTATTTGCGTTGACTACAAGAAACTCAATACCGCAGTGAAGCGAGAGCGGTACAACTTGCCAACACTGGAAGATATCTTACATAAGCTCTCTGGATCAGCAGTTTACAGCAAGCTGGATGCAACATCAGGTTTCTATCAGATTCCCCTTGATCCAGATTCTGCAAAACTTACTACATTTATCACTCCATGTGGGAGGTATTTCTTCAAGAGATTACCATTTGGCATTTCATCAGCTCCAGAGATATTCCAGAGAACCATGGAGACTATCCTAAAGGATGTACCAAATATAATCTGCTATTTTGATGATATCCTTGTTTATAGTGAGAATGAACAAGCTCACGAGAAACATCTTGAGAGAGTCATGAAAACACTTGCCAGTGCTAACCTGAAACTCAACTATGAGAAATGTGAGCTCAGGAAGCATGAGATTGAATTTTTGGGTCATAGAATCAGCAAGGATGGAATTTCACCAGACCCAGGAAAGGTTGAAGCAATAATTGCCATGCCAGATCCAACTAATGTACGCGAGTTGAGGAGGATGCTGGGCATGTGCAACTTCTTAGGGCGGTATTTGCCAAGTCTGTCTACAGTACTTCAGCCACTGAGCAACTGCTGGGGAAGGATCGAGAGTGGAGTTGGGGCTCAATGCAAGTCAAAGCCATGGCTGACGTGAAGAAACTGCTTACTTTAGCAGCAACGCTCGCATTCTACGATCCAGCAAAGACTACAATTGTCAGCGCAGATGCTAGTAGTTATGGCATTGGTGGCGTGTTGCTACAGCAGCATCCTGAAGGTCTCAAAGCAGTGGCATATTGTTCAAGAACATTGACTGCTAGTGAATGCAGATATGCACAGATAGAGAAAGAAACACTGGCAGCAGTCTGGGCTTGTGAAAAGTTCAGCAGATACTTGATTGGTCTTGACAATGTTCGACTACAGACTGATCACAAACCTATTGTGCCACTAATCAACAATCGTGACTTGCAAGATACTCCTATCAGATGCCAACGCATGTTGATGCGCCTCATGAGATTCAGCATCACCGCAGAGTATGTGCCAGGGAAGAAGCTTGTCATTGCAGATGCTCTATCCCGAAGTCCTCAGTTAACCACTGCCGAATCTGATGTTATAGCACTTTCAGAAGATGTTGAGGCATATTTGAGCAGTGTAGACATTTCATGGTCATGTGCAGCTTCAGATAAGCGTCTGAAAGAGATTGCAGAAGAGACAAGAAAAGACAGACTGATTCAAGCAGCAATTCGCTACACTAATGAAGGCTGGCCAAAATACATTACAGATGTAGAAGATAATCTTCGTGACTATTATGCAGTGCGCATGGAAGTTAGTGTGCACAATGGTCTCCTTACCAGAGGAACACGCATTGTTGTGCCAGCACCACTTCATGATGATATCCTGAAGAGGATACATGAAGGTCATCAAGGAATCACTAAATGCAGAGAGAGAGAGCAAAAGCAGCAGTTTGGTGGCCAGGTATCAATGACAAGATTACAAGAATTGTCGAAGAATGCAGACATTGCCAGAAGAAGAAACCTACACAGAACAAGGAACCTTTGATACCGACAGAATTACCACAGCGTGTATTCCAGAAGTGTGCAGCAGATTTGCTGGAATTCAAAGGACAATCATACCTTGTGTTTGTAGATTATTATTCACGCTTTATTGATCTTGCGCACATCAAGAGTAGCACATCAGCAGAAGTTATCAAACTTCTGAAGTGCATGTTTGCACGCCAAGGAATCCCAGAGATTCTTGTTACAGACAATGGAAGGCAATTCACATCTAGGGAGTTCCAGGAATTCGCAGTAAAGTGGGGATTTCAACATGTTACAACGAGTCCACACTTTCCACAAGCTAATGGAGAGGCTGAAAGAGCAGTTCAAATTGCCAAAAAGATTCTGCAGCAAGATGAACCTGAATTAGCTCTATTGATATACAGAGACACGACAATTTCTGCTACAGGATATAGTCCAGCAGAATTAGCCTGTAGAAGAAAACTGAGAACTACATTACCTACATTGCCTGAGAACCTTGAGTCAAGAACATTTGATAAAGCAGCTGTAACAGCGAGCGATGCAAAAGCGAAGCAGTCCTACAAGAACTGTTTTGACAAGCGTCATGGAGTGCGACCGCTTGACGAACTTCGTCCAGGCAACACTGTATTGCAGAAGCTAGATGGTGAGAAGCACTGGGGAAGTCCAGCAGTCATTCTGCAGCAGTGTGCTCCGAGGTCATATATTGTACAAACTCCAAGAGGCAGTTTGCGACGCAACAGACGTCATCTCAGAAGGTCAAGAAACTTCGAGCCGGAGCAGTCCAATTCCAAACCCAGTCCTGTCCAAAATGACTTTTCCCTGTATTTTTCCCGAGTCCCAGTGACAGGTGAACCAGAGACAGCACTTCATGTTAGTGATCCTAGTCAAGGTCCAGAATCGACATCTAATAAAGGTGGTCCTGCTACAGAAGCCAGACATGGTGCTACTCCAGATCCAGTAGATTCCCATCCCAGTAGCAGCTCTGCACCTAGAATGACTCGAAGCAGCAGAATAATCACCCTGCCTGCGCGTTACAAAGACTGATCATTATGTTTTGAACATTGACTAGAGAATAAACATTCTCCCCATCAGTTGAAGAATCTCAAGGGAGGGGAGATGTAATGATAAGGAGGGACATCCGGGGCTTTATGTACATTTAAGTGACGTCCAAGATGGCGAGTTAGTTTATTGCTTTTGTTACGATTAAACACAGTATTCATCAAGATCCACAGTGTCTTGTGTTAGTCGGCTGATAGCACGCAGCACGATACAACCAGCCTATCACTTAGGAAAGTCTATTTAACCAATAAAGAGGCTTAGGTGCTTTTAGAAGAGATTTGTGACGATTTACGATAGGTTCAGTCATTATCTGTGAAAATATGAAGCGCCGAACACACGCTCAATAACTTTATTTTTATTTCCAATTCTCGAGTTTGTTCGTACAGCTTTTTCATCATTCTCGTTATTCTTGGTGTGTCTCTTTGTCATTTGAATGTCTCCAGTTCTTTAAATTTACTTTCCCACTACTCGGTTACATTATTCTGAAGCAAGCCACTGTGGAAGGACGGCCAGCTTTACGACCCACAATTGCGTAGTGGTCCTGTGGCCCTTTGTCCCTCTTGTATGTTTCCCTTTCAAGTGAATCGTGGGAAATTCGCATTAGTAAATCAGAAAAACTCACGTGGGTGTGTGTGAGAGAGAGAGAGAGAGAGAGAGAGAGAGAGACGTGCCGTACTTTCTTTCTTCAATAATTAAAGTCTTTTTGTATTCGATGTTTCCATGATTTTCCATGTTTTTTTTATTTCGAATAACATTTGACAAGGCAGCAATATCAGTGTCGATGAGAGTGACTATAGCAAGCGTCTCAAACAGACTGAAAATAATCAAGAGTTTGTGACAAGATAATATACATTTTGAAAGGCACCCGTTGCATAAAATCGAAGGGCAAGACACACTTGCAATGTCGATATAAGTCATTGCTTCCACGATTTGCAGGCTCTAAGTCCGCCTGTATGTCATCCACGATCTCAAGGATGTCATGAGGTCTAAATCTTAATCGTTGATAGAGTGCTACATCATTCCATATATCGATGGGATTAGTTCGGTCCCGAAATATTCTATTTCTGCGAAGATTTCTTTCAATTCAAACACCATGAAGTATACAACAACCATCTTCAGTGAGCCTCTAGCAAGTTAGAGGCGTGACAATAATCGCTACTCGCGACAATAATCGAGGGTTACCGCACCTAGAGACTCAGTTGACCTTTTCCGGCCTCGAAGTACTTTAGTGGGGCGACGAAAATATGATGCGAGGCAGATGCGTGAGACTAACCACCAGAAAAAGTGGTACAGCAAGACTTTTTCCTTCTTGATTGAAGAATAAGCGAGTAAGTGGGCCAGTTTGGGTTCTTTTCAGATTTGCTAGACTTATTATCTGCCGGAAGGAGAGTGTGGAACTGTGTTTTGCTCCTTCAGCCAGGTGTGCTAGGGCGTAGGTGTGTGTGGCCCTACTAATTAGTTCAGGAGTGTGCTTAGTGCACCGTGTTTTAGGATACATGCATAACTTTGTCTTTAGTGGTATGAGCAGTTTGTATTCATTTGCATTGGTTATATTTCATGGTTGGTCAAGTAGGTTGTTTGACTGTAATCAGGGCTCGTATTGATACATGTGCATGCTTAAACATGTTTGTAAACTTGCTTTGTTTTAAATTTGTGAATAATTATTCGTGCCTCTGGAAGGGACGCTCCTCACTAAAGTGATCTTGTGTTTTGTTTTCCCCGGTAAGAATGCGCATGTCCACGTGTGGTGTGTGACAGCTTTGTACTCGCCTACGGAATTAGTCTTTACCTTCTACTTTAACACAAAACTTGTTAAATAGGGTGTTGAGAAAAATTCTATTTGGGGGTTTTTTCGGGTTTTTTCTTTGTTTTTACAGCGCTTTAAGTCACCCTTGATGGTGGGGAAGACAGAAATCGCCGTATCTACTTAGTCCACGTCTCTTCCCCGTTTTAAGCGCTAAGAGCATGCTCTCTATGAGTGTGAATATGCGCTTTAAAAATCTTCATTATTATTATTATAAACCTATTTGAAACATTGTGTCTGTGGTCCCGTCTTCAAGTTGCGCTTTAAATCACTTTACACATCGTGTCGTGAAACATGGTATAGCAATATTCGATACAATTTGCAGTTAGATTACTTGACTTCTCACATAAACTAGGTACCGGCACACGCGCCTTCCTGAAGGTGGAAAGCAGGCGATCGCACACAAATCGCTCGTTTTTTAATTCAAAATATTTCATGGACTATCAGGAACAGAAATATCACTTTAAAACCGCATTACCCACCCACTTTTCGTCATGAGTTCAGAGTAAGTCTTTGTTTTGTATGAGTGGAAGATGAATGTGTATTTTGTGAGGACAAATGGTACCCGACACATAAATTGGCAGCCGCGTGTACTGTGTAACGCGTTTTGATGGGTGGGTCGGTATTTGTGTTCGCATTCACAAGATTTCTCATGGATATTGATATGTACATATTGAATTAAGTCAGCTAAGATTGGCAAAACCTTATTTTATTTTTAATGAAATGTAATCGTTCTAAAGCACAATAGCAGGTGACACAAAATTACCGCCAACTTTGAAATGACGTAGCTCGACCCACGTGCCAAACGCCATGTTTCCTAGGTGAGTGTGAATAAGCAGTTTGTGGTGAATCCCATGGTATATGACATGGCAGTGTCGAGTTTATGATAGCCGATCGCTTCCCGGGTAACCTACCCTGCTACCCTACAGTTGGTATGAGCGCGCAGTCACAGTGGCGGCTCACCACACAAGTCATGATAAGATAAGATTAATGCGACTCAGGGCCGCCGAGAGCCAGCCCGGGCCCCGGGACAGACGACCTCTCCGGGCCCCTTTAAATTATTTTCCCAGTATATAATGTATGTTTACAATTTGATTCTCAATATCTACATTTCATTCAGTAACGAAATATAGACTGTAAACATTAGGACAAGTGAACTATTATCTACATCACCACTTGAACATAAAGTTGTTTACACGTGAGTGGTTAGTAACTGAGGAAAAATTATGTAAAAGGATTAGACTTGTAGCACCCCGCTCCATTGAAAAAAAAAACCCCGAGTAAGGACTGTTAGGTCAGGAGCGATGTCAAAACCTCGACAGATTAGAAAAACGGCTAGAGCCTATAAACAGTACAACAATCATTTCCAACAGCCTATTGCAGGTGTGATAAAGATAGCTATTCGCCGTATATACAAGGAGCAGTGTCGGGCATTACACAAACACAACAGTGTCCGCTCGAGTAATAGAGGTCCATACAATACCGGGTGCACCCACTGCCTTCAAATGACACCAGTGGTGCCTTGCGGGCTTTACGACTCGCAAAAGGTTCGATAATACAATGGAAATCGATTGTTCCTGCGAGCCGAGACTCCACTGCCAGGACTCCTAAGCTGCTTAACCGATCTTGGCACATCGTTGACCGCGACACGTGTAAAACAGGGAAAACAAAACAACGCTTGTTTACCTTCACTCCAAACTAGCCAGTCGCGTCCTACAGTTTCGCCATTTTTCAATTTAATTTGAAGCAGCGAAACTGGAAATGAGCGTCCCGAAGAATCATCCGGAAAACTTGCTGGTAAATTTGCGGGACCTCGTCGAATAGCTTCTTCAATATGATAGGCAGAAGTGGTTTCTGTCTCTAGTAGTCCGACATCAAAGTCATTACAAAGACGAGTCGATGTCGTGTCCGTTAGGAGAGTTTCCTCTTCTGGTCCCTCGTCTTTGTGCCCCTCTGACAGTAGGACAAGTCATTATGTCATCTTTAATTACTGAACAAGCCAGCTCTGGTAGACAGTCGCTGTTTCCAGCTTCCTGATTAACATCAGTGGATTTTGCTGCTGCTTTGCCTGCTTGGTCACAGTCATCACTGGGCTGATGACAGTTACTAGATGTAGCGGTAACTTTAGGTGAAGCCTACACTCTGTAGCCTTCTTTGACTGACGAGTAACTTTGCTTTTTTGTCGTGCTGCCCTTTCTTTTCTCTTTTGCGCTCCAGACTTGTGATGATACATGAAAACTGAGGTGTTGTAAGAATTAGCAAGTAACTGGAACGAACAAAATTAAAATATTTTTATATCTGTATGTGAAGAATTATAACGGGGAAAGGGCTGGTCTAATCAGCCTGAGGGGGAAAGGGAACTCTGTTGGCTCGTCTCCTCCACTTTCGGCCTCTCACACCCAGTCACCCGCTAATTCTCACGTTCACACGCGTACACACTGGTAATCGCGTTCACCCGCGTGTGCAAACAAAACCGACACACAGTCGTACAACATATAAAACTATAATTATAATCAAAAAAGGTAAGGTTAGGTTGAACACATAGACATCAGCTTATACAATACTACTCAATGCCTACGCAGTGGCCAATCAAAAGGCTGGTACAATATGCAAGTGTACAGCTTCTAAGATAACATATGGATATGGTATACATACCAGGACACAGTCCGCCCCTGACCACCGTCCGCAAAACTACTCTCAGACTGCTGCTCTGGTACACCTCCTAGTCGTGGTCACTTAGCCCCGCGCTGGAGTATTGCAGTGTCCTCTGCTACCTGCTCTGGGTCCTCGAATACACCACATACACGTTTACTTCCACAGCACCCTATCTCCTCGGGTGAGGCGGATGGTTCGTTCTACCGCTTCTGCGTCCCACTGCACCAGGTACTGAACAACAGCGGTGCACAGTCAAACCGTGGTGATAATCCGTTGATTCAGTAGTGTGAGTAGACGGTTCAAGCGGGTCCGGTGGCACAAACGCTTCTCGTCGTTGGCTCACGCCTCTCACTGCCGGCCTGTCGTCTGCTTCTCTCGTCGTCGGCGAACCCAATCTCTTGATTATCCAACACTCTCCTCTCTCTCTCTCTCTACAACCCAGACCACAAGTACCAGCAATTAAGTAGTGATGTTGTACATCCTAACAGAACGGGTCCTCCTTTCCCAGACTTGCTGCATGTGCCTAACGATCACTCAGAGTGTGACGTCTCTGCTGAAAATTGAGGAAAGGCTTCGAACACAACTCTGTCCAAGCCTAATGTTACTAAACCACGTGACCCATCTAAACCAATCTGCTTACTTCTGACCTATCAACGTTCGACTAAAATACCCAAGGTACCTACCCAAACCATATTCTCACGGTCAGTCATCAAGAGCGCCATAATGTCGCGACACCTGTCTAGTTTCGTCGCTCAGCACCGACAACCAGTCGGGAGCAATGAAACAACCGCCATTGTCCTCTGCGAAGGATACTACTCTTTCAATTAACCTTTGGGTCTTGGCCTTCGGCAACGACCGGTCTTTCTTCTCAGAGCGGTCCCTTGTTGTGATAACGACCGTCCCTCCTTCCGACCTAGCCCCCCTGCGCCATGTCAATCCTACCATAAACGACCCTAGTCCCAAGCCAGACTAAGACTAGGGGCGACAACCACAATAAAACATTCGGCCCCGTCCCCCAAGAACCAACCTTGGTATGGTATTGCCACAGGGTGGCCGACGCCGCGGTGGTCAGAGAAAGAACTGGCTTACGAACATCAAAGACTGGACTGGTCGTCCTGTACAGGACCTGCTGACTATCGCCCACAATAGACAAGAGTAGCGGCCCCTGTCAGCTGCCGCGACTATCCATGTGATCCCCCCAACGACAGGTGCCAGGCAAGGGACGACTGACTGACTGACTGATTGCCTGTATCACAGTAACTCAATAACTATCTTCGGATATCGACCATTTTGCTCTGGCCTTGAACACCGTCTCTACACTTAAATTATCTTTCTCATGCTAACCTCCTCTTTATCATCCTCCTCCAGCTCCAAACTTCCCTTGACAACACTGTGATCAATTTATAAGCCTATTTGAAGCAGTTTTAAAAATGTTTTTGCAATAATGTGTTCTATTTTGCTGGATGCGATAGTATTACAGGATAATATAGTCTCATTGTCAAGGATCTACTGTGTAGAGTTGTAGACTAATGTATTTGTTTGTTTGGTGATGGAGAAACGGTAAAAGAAAGTCTCAGTGAAAAAAAACAGCCTTAATATCTGTCGCTTACAGGCTGACTCGCCAGAGGCGGGCCCCATCCTCTCGGTTCACAGAGTGGCCACACATCAGTAACATATTTACCTCTTCACTGTTAATTCCGATTCGCTTGCAGGGCCCGCCCGGCGCCCTTTCCCCCCCCCCCCATAGTGGCACGTAAACCCAGCACAAACGGTTCACACGCGATAAAATCTTTGGTGTCCGCGGCTTTCCGCCTCCAGGCTTGTCCAGCGAGAATATGATACCGCTGACTACACTTCTCACGACAGGCCCCACTACCCCGAAATTGTATACTACAGACTTGAAACTCAACTTCTGCATGTGTAATGCTTGGGTGTTCTGTCCTCAGACCTTTCTTTAAAAGAAAAAGAAAAGGAGAAAAAAATCCACTGACCAAGGCTGGGCCCCATTCACAGCCGCGGGCCCGGGTACACCAGACCCCCCTGTCCCCCCCTCTCGTCAGGCCTGATGCGACTCGCTCCTTTTGTGACAATATTTAATAATCTACCATGTGTCGTTGTACATAAATAAAATAAATCACATTTCACACAAGCATTCGTCCAATAAATGAATATTAACCTAAGTACTTATGTATATTTTTGTCAGTGTGTTCCGCTGTCTTTGCATCACTTAACCGCCATTGTCACTGAACGCTCCTACCAACTTTTGAAAAAGGTTCGGTCTCTATATAGTTACTTTGAAAATATTTTTTAGGTGTGTTTAGTAAATTATTATTTGAAATGGAGTACTTGAAATAAGATGTCTTCATGCAAAATAAACAAGCGCAAAACTTTTTTTTTCAAATTTCGATGTACTTTTTCCAGTATGACTTTTTGCAAATGAGTTTTTCAGTCACTTGAATAGATAGCCAGTGTTGGTAACTTCTCATACAGAGTACTTGGGGACTTATAAGATTTCACGATGCTACAAATGAGAGCTTCAAAGATGGTCCAAAATAAGGTAGTAAATCTGCGACGCAAATAACGAGTTTCAGAGCAATATCCTCAAAACTGATAAAGATAGAGACTCAGTTTTTTGTTTTGTTGTTCTTATATTTTCTGTCCACCTTGACTGTGACCCTGCTCCTCCCAGGTATCCTGAAGGACGGTCAAAGACAAAGTCTCTTAAGTCACATGACTTGACGAGATTCCGCCTGCTGTCAGTTGCAGAAAATGTTCCTTGTATTCTGAGCTCCACGCCCAGGTATTCTTCTGCATTACACGAAGGAAAACATCGTGATTTTTTTTTAAAACTCAAATTTCTCATCCCTGCTCGTTAATTTTTAAGTGCTTGCTTGGTTACATCTAAGTACAACCGTTGCTATCTTATGTGTAAACATTTTCGGATATGCAGGTGCGATATTCGGCTGATTTGGTGTTCACGAAAGTGACAACCCAGAGACCACTTACATAACTAAAGAGGCGTGTGTAGAGAGGTGTCAAGTGAAGAAGACTGCATTAACCGACTAGAGCAAGCCAAGCGTGACCAGCAGGTCAACGGAGGTATTAACGAAATCTGGGCCTAACGGCTAGGCAGACAGTAAGAGCTAAAGGTTTTCTTACACATACGTGTCCGGAGGAACTAGCACGGCATAGGTTACGATTTGTCACCTGTCCAACTCGTCACCTGCAGGTGGTGCTGGGGTCCAAGGGGGATGAGGTTGGTCTTCCTCTCCTCTGTGCTGGCTCTTTGTTAACTGGGCGAAGGATGCTGGCTGCGTGTAGTTGTCTAATGACATCCATCGTTGTATGTTTGTGTGGGAATGAACGAAGTACGTGAACGGAGAACTTGATCCACAGCCGATCTCTCCTTAGCTTTTCTCAACGCCGAAAGACTGCTCTCTCAGACCGAGACTTGTAGCAAGACTGGTAAGAAAGGTTGGAGTGCTTGGATTAGACACCCCTGACACAAATAATGACTTTTATCATGAAACCCCAAGAACTAAGTATCGAAACTCGCGTTTCCTGCAAGAGGTAGAAACTGGACGCCATGGACGACAGAAGGAGTCACTGTTTTCACGGGAGAGGAGAAAGTCTGTGTGTTTGCCTGCACTTCAAAGCACCGACATCGAGGAGGTGTTCGTGCGGCGGCTGCACGTAGCATTGTTCATCCTGGCGCCTCCCACTGTTTGCTGTCTAATCGTGTAGTCAGGTCAACACGCAGTCGACGATGAAGCCACGAGTACGTCCCTGGACGACTTGCTTATATGTTCTTTAAGTTTAATGTTCATCTTAACATAATGTAGGCAATCCGGTGGTGCTAGGGTAGCTTTATACGCCCTATACATCATATTGAACCTATGGAATGTACTGTTTTGAGAGAGATATCTTTCACGGGTGTGAAGGAGGCATATGCATATCTGGTATTAGTGTGGGGAACACTAATTGTACTTTATGAAGAAATATCTTCTTTAGGCCTAGACACTGAATGTATACGTGAATTTCTAATGCCACACAAATACATAACTGTTATGGGGGACATAACCACAAAGCCATTTACATCTCAAAAATGCAGACTGAGCAATAACAATCCGATAATTTAATCTTCGAACTAGAAACACCAGCAACACCACAGCTACCCTCTAACCAAACCCGACTGACGTTTCCTAATCCTCCCATGTGTTCTACTATTTTGTAAAGCATCTTGTGTTTTCTTATCCTTCACTAACTAGTGTCCTGCATTATTTTCTGAAGCTCTTTCAACGAAATCGCCTTCACGGAAAGCAATGTTTTAATTAGCTCAATAGCCTCATTACCTGTCAAAGTAACCTTTGTATTACCAGCGAATCCATTAGCAAATTTTAGTTGGTCAACAATACGCTTCCGTCTTTCTTCCTCCCTTGTTCGGCGTCTGCGTTCCAGGTACATGTTGATGGTGTACAGGAAGGGGTTGACCGCAGCGTTAATAGGAAGAACAAAAATGGCGATCACTACATTGACCTCTCCGGGAATAGGGATACCGTTGGACGCAAGGATTCCCGCTAAGCCAACAGGGAACCAGCACAAGAAATCTGACATGACTACTGTGAGTAACCGTCTGGCAATAGTAACCTCTTTTCTAGACTTGGACGTATTTTGTTCAGTCATAGAATTGGTGTGAACAGACCAGTAAATTAAAGCCTGTCCAATTAGAATCAAAATAAAAAAACTCAAATTTAGAAAAATAAGAACTCCAAAAGCGTATAGACGACCTGGAAATTGTACCCTTGAGGTAGGGAGAGGAATGCAGATGCTTGTCTGGCTGTAAAACTCCCAGTGTGATGTCATCGGCAGTAGAGGTGCAACCGCCAAGGCCACACCTGTGAGCCACGACACTGCGCATGCGCACTGCGCTGAACGTTTCCCAAAGTGCACCTGGCTGAAAGGAAAACGGAGAACAAGGAAGCGGTCACATGTGATGAGAAAGATGATGAAAACAGAAACTTCACATGACAGTAAAGAGGTGAAACCTGCCAGTTTACACAAACTGCTATTTCTCCAGCCGACATCCTCCCATACATACGATCCTCTGTACCTGAAGTCGCAAATACCGATGATTGAAAGGTACAACCCCATCAGAAAGTCCGCCACACACAGGTTGGTGACGAAGACGTCATACCCGACGTTACCTGACGTTTTGTGGAAAATCAAACGGTAAACCAAGGAGCTGAGGTTTCCCAGTAGCGCCAGTGAGGCAAAGATGGCGACTCCTGCACGGTAGACTCCGGATCGCAGCAGATCGTCACAGGAAGAAACTTCATCGGAAGGAGCGAGACAGTTGAGCACGTTGAACCCAGGGGGCAGTATCACCGGACAACACAGCTTGTAGTTGTCAGCGAAAATATTTTCTAATTTAGTCAGACTCTTAAATATTTCTCGTGGAAACACAGTCACAGGGCAAAGTCTCAGATCCAATATTTTTAAATCTTTCATTGTAGCAAAGCCCCGTCCTGTTACATAATCTAAGTTACTTGCGGTAAGATTCATCTTCGACAATTGTGAGAGGAAAGCAAAGTTACTGAAGTCAGCTTTTGGGAGAAAGACGTGGGACAAGTCGAGATGTTTAAGAGACAAAGTTTGGCCAATATCCACAAAAGAGAGAACAGTTAATGGATTTCAGAGATTCAAGAATTCTAAGGCCAGTAAGATAACTGCTGTTAATGTGAGTTAAGTCATTACTGCTGAGGTCCAGAATGCGCAGATTAGGCAAAGTTACTTTATGCAGCCTGGTTATATTACACCGAACCAGCTTTAGATGAACAAGGAAGATATTTCTTTCAAAGTCAATCAAGTTCATCGGCGTCCCACTGGCATCGATGTATCGAAGATTAGGATAACTAGCAGCATGGAAGATACCAGAGCAAACAAAAGCCCAGCCGTGACAGACACAGTTCTCTGGACAAGATTCATTACACAATAATTCATCATCATGTCTGGGACATTGGTACACGCCATCACACACGTGACTCTCGTGAACACACACCTGAGAGCCGCGGCAGCGGTAGAAGCCGGGACACGTGTACCTGTCACATGCCGCCTCGTCTTCGTGACCAGGACAGTCGTTGACCCCGTTACAACGAAGGTAGACCGGCAGACACACCTGCTCAAGACTGACACACGTGAAGTGGGAGTCAGGGCAGAGAAACATTCCTGTTAAATTATATTCAAGTTGACTGTATGGTAAGAAGGTAAACTTTCCTTTTGAATCAAAATCAATTCTCAGTGGGAGGTTGAGCTCTAGGGTGTTGTGTCGACTTTCGAAGTTTGTTGGACAATGGTCTTCGTCTGCACGATCCTCACAGTCCACTTGTCCGTTACAGCGCTCCCGCCGCTTAACACACTGCACAAAATACTGAAATTATTGATTGTTTGTTACAATTAGAAAAAATCATTTTGGTAAAATCTCTTTAGACTGCCTTGACACCTTATTGTATCAAGTTTCCTGCAGTGTTTTTTGTTAGACTTGTCAAAAAGACATTTATTGAGTCCCGGGATATGAATAGTAAAAAACCTGACAGTTGTGTCCCATGTTAAGTATGTCTGAAAAGATGTTTAAGAAGTCAACAGAGGATAATACAAACCCTCCTGCCTGCACATCGGAAAGGAGACGAAGAGTCGCAAGGTGGAAAGTAGCAGAAATCTTCATCACTCCCGTCCTTGCAATCAGCACGATGATCGCAGACTAGTGTGTATGGGACACTCTCATGCACACCAACACACTTAAATGGAGGCGGAAGTGAAGTCCCCGGTGCTGGATAGGAGTTTGTAGCGCCATCTGTACTGTTGCAGCAGCCAGATTCCCCATCACAAGCAAGAAAAGTGTGAGTGAAGTGATTGTCCAGACACCGTACGTACGCTGACTGTTAAACATATTGCAGTTATGTTGATACAATGAATATCACTGAAAATATAATGATCGGAATAACCAACACGCTTTAGATAAAAGTACAAATAATGTTTTATGCTGCAACAATAATTGTAGTGGTAGAAATATCATTTTAGAGGAATATAGTTGTTAGATTCTTGTAACAAGCTTTGATTGTGATATGGTTTATCATTAAAATTTAGATGTAAACAACTATATTAAAAGATTAGTTACACTTGTGTGTGTGTGGGGGGGAGGGTGTGTGTGTGTTTGAGAGAGAGAGAGAGTATAATTGAGGATTTCTAAAAAGAAGTTTAGAATATATGAGAACGTAAGCAAGGTGTGTAAACTATAAACTTGTGCCCAGATTTTCACTTCCCAACGAGACAGACCATCGCCACATTGAGCTACATGTGGGAAGATCGGAACTGTGCCTAGTCAAGTGTGTTAATTATAATTAACACTTGACTATAATTATACTCGTTTTTGCTATTTCTTTGGACACCAACTATTTTTCCATCTTTGGGGAAAAAGAGAAACTGTAATTTAAACATATTCTTGTTTTGATAAATGAAAACACTAATCGCAATGCACTAGTTCATTATATGTACCGTTCTTGCATAGAATCAGTCTTTGGTTTCAAGGCTGGTGTCTGGGGCTCCCGGTTCGAGGGTCGGGACCCGATTTATTCTGCACTAAGGGTGATAACTTCATCGAGGAGCATTTGAACCAAACGGTTCAGATTAGGGCGACATGAAACACCGATAGTTGGCCAAGGGATTTATTTTTTTGTTTTGAGGACCTCAGTTCTCAAGTAATATGACACACACACACACACACACACACACACACACACACACACACACACACACACACACACATAAACACACAAACACATAAACAGACTTAAAAACGCACTCATATTTACAAATAATACAAGCGCTACATAATTTCATTTTTCAATATTATTAACAGAGCTTTCAAAAAATAATGTACCTTTTTTTACTTTTTCTTAAAATAGTGTGTAAATATTGTTCTAAAGGTCTATTCATTTTATTTTTATCGTGTGGTTAATTAAGGTAAAGGTTTTGCTTGCTCCGCTTATATTCCCATCATTAGTCAAGAACTCTTCCTTCTTGATAAATCCCAGACATTTAATCCCCAGACACTTAATCCCCAGACACTTAATACTAAAAATGAAATTTCAACTAAAAAAATTATGAAGTGAATGAAAAATTTAATTCAAATTCAAATAATTATTTTCATGTAAACATCAAAATAAGTTTGACAATTAAAATAATACTTAACTTCAACATTTCTAACATTAGTTCATAGTTTTTACAACCAGTGGTCTGCTTCTGGTCAGTATGGCCTTGGAACTGGCTGGTTATGTTAGGGAGTCCACCTAGTATCGCCTAGAGGGTAGATCGCTAATTGTAAACCCAGCGCATCCCAGTCTTACCAGAGTTACCCAGAGTTACCACGTGACACATTTCTCTTACGGTTATAATATTTCAAGTTCACAAAATAGCAGTTTTGAGTGTTGTGTCGCGATTTGGGGGCATTTTTGAGGATTAAGTGTCTGGGGTTAAGTGTCGGGGATTAAGTGTCCGGTCACCCTTCTTGATACCTTGTGTTGGGTAATTAACAACAAAAGTTACCACATTCATTTACAATCTAATTATTAGGTGACCTTGAGATACGAAGTGGACATTGTCCTGATCTCTGGCGGCTCCATTTCCTCATACGGCCTTGAAGTACGCGGGATCTCACACAGAAGACAAGAAGTGAGATACAAGATTTCACATGTCCCAATAAAAAGTGGACTTATTCTATCTTTTCCAGATAAACCATTTAAAGTCGCGCAAGAATCGGTGTCAAAAGAAAATTTCCAAAGAGTCCACAGCTTGATGAAATGGGCAACCGTACCGTCAGGCCACATCCAGCTGTTTCGATACCTGCCAAATATGACAGACGAGTCCATTAAATTTTTCTTTCTCATAAATGCCTACTAAGCCCATTAAGTCACTGAGAAATCTATTAATGATTTTATCATTGCAATATCTGTGTTTTAATAATAATAATAATAATAATAATAATAATAATATGTAACTTGTAATACCCGTCTTGATTGTAAACCCGATCGTTGCTATGGCAACATACCCAATGCATTCAAATCCACCCAGCTCCCTAAAATCGGTCAGTCCGATCACAACGCTGTACATCTTATTCCTGCCTACAAACCGATAGTTCAAACTAACCCCATTGTTACGCGTACTGTTAAAATCTGGTCTGATGATTCTGTTGAGCAGTTGCAAGGTTGCTTTGAATGCACCGACTGGAGTGTTTTTCTCGATTCTGTTGATGATGTCCATACTGCCACCGATGTTATTTTTGACTATATTGGTTTTTGTAAAGATATGATTATTCCAAGGAAAGAAGTGAAAATTTACCCAAACAATAAACCCTGGATTACTAGGCTACTGAAAAACACTATAAATGCTAAGAAAGTTGCATTTCAGACAGGCGACAGAACAGACAGAAAGCGGGCACAGAAAAAGTTGAGGGAAGAAATTAGAAAAGCCAAGTTAGAATACAAAGGAAAAGTAGAGAAGCAGTTCGAGGGGGGGAACATGAGGGATGCGTGGAAAGGCCTGAAAAAATTGACGGGTCAAAACAAACCGCAGACTAGTGCCTTCTCCATGTCCTTGGAGGAAAGAGTAAATTATGCAAACAGGCTGAATGAATTTTATTGTCGCTTTGAGAGGGATGATGTTGGGGAGGAGCTGTCTAAAGTGATTTTTGATTTGGGGGAGAGAGTAGAGAGGGAGCATCATGGGAGGGAATCAGTTGACTGTGTGATTAAGGAAAATGATGTTCTAACCCTTTTCAGACGTGTGAATGTGAGGAAAGCATGTGGCCCTGATAACATTTGTGGAAGAGTGCTGAAAAACTGTGCGTCTCAGCTGTCTTTTGTTTTTACTCAGTTGTTTTCCTGGTCTGTAAAAGTTAGTACTGTACCAAATGTTTGGAAAAAATCTATCATTTGTCCTGTTCCTAAAACTAGTAACCCGAATGAACTAAATGATTACAGGCCCGTGGCATTGACTTCCATTGTTATGAAATGTTTTGAACGCATCATCCTTCGCACACTTCTCTCACAGACACAGCAACACCTCGATCCCTTTCAATTTGCATACAAGCAGCACAGATCCACCGACGATGCTACACTCACTCTTTTACACAACGCATATTGTCACTTAGATAAGTCTGGTTTTTTTGTACGTATTCTTTTCATTGACTTTTCTTCTGCATTTAATACTATACAGCCCCACCTGTTGGCACTGAAACTTCTTAAACTTGATGTATGCCCCAAACTCATTCTCTGGATTGTTAGTTTTTGGTAAATCGTTCCCAGACAGTGTGTTTCCAGCATGCACTCTCTTATTCCAGAAAAACATCTGTCGGAAGCCCTCAGGGTACATGTCTCTCACCTGTAATCTTCACCCTCTACACTAATGACTGTCGTGGCACTGATTCGTCTTTTTTGATAAAATACTCTGATGATACTGCTCTCCAAGATCTCTCAAACTCGCATTCTGCTTATGTTGATGCAGTAGTTAAATTTAATAAATGGTGCAAAGAAAACTATCTTGATCTAAATGTAAAGAAAACAAAAGAGCTGGTGATTGATTTCAGACGCAAGAGCACTGTTCTCCCTGACTTATTCTTTGATGGTGTCAGGGTTGAACGTGTTGAACAGTACAAGTATCTGGGAACCGTGATTGATGATAAACTCACTTTTAACACTAACACAGAGGTCATTCACAAGAAATGTCAATCTATATTGTACTGTCTACAAAAACTCCGTTCCCTGAATGTCAACAAAAAGGTTTTATGTTCTTTTTATAGATGTTTTATTGAGTCTGTGTTGACATTTGGATTTTTATGTTGGTATGGAGGACTGAGGGTTAGAAATAGGAATGTGTTAGAGGGAGTGGTGAGGGCGAGTGGGAGAGTGATTGGGGAGAAACAGGAGTGTCTGAGTAAGTTGTATGAAAGACGAGTGGTATCGAAGGCAAGAGTGATTGTGAAAGATAGTACACATGTGTTAGCACAGTACTTAGATAGAACACATGTGTTAGCACAGTACTATAACCTTCTTCCCTCCAAGCGACGTTATTATGTCCCAAGAGTCTCCACTGCCCGCTCTAAGAACAGTTTTATTAATAAGTCTGTTGCCTTTCTTAATAAGTGATGCAGGGGCCTGTGAGTTGTAAATTTTTTTGGTTTTGTGAAGATTGTTTTGATTTTGTGAAGATTGTTTTTGGTGATGTGTATATTTTAGGATGTGTGTGAATTGTTTATTGTTGTGGTCAACTTTTTTAGTATAAGCCAGCTGTTACACTACCTCTCGTAATTTCTCCATGTTGAGATAATAAAGTTGAATTGAATTGAATTAATAATAATAATAATAATAATAGTGAAGATTTGTATAGCGCATATTCACACTCATAGAAAGCATGCTCTTAGCGCTTAAAACGGAAAAGAGACGTGGACTAAGTAGATACAGAACAAAGGGGACGAAAGAAAACGACAGTACTGACGACGAAACAGAAAAAAGGCATCAAGTAACAAGAACAAGAGAAATATAGTGATTCTGCCGAGAAAGATGGGTAAATTAGCAAGAGGGAAGGTGGGGGGTAAGAAGGACGAGCATTGTGTGGACTGTGTTAGGAGTAATGGTCAAGCACTGAGAGAGTAAAAAAAGGATAAAATACTCACATCGCGGATATTGTAGGAGGAGCTGACCTGGCACCGATTAAAATATCGGAGCATTTGGTAATCCTTAGGTAAAGTTCTGTCACAGATTCCCACAGACGTCTTGTGCTCAGACTTGGCAACTGTCCTCCCAGCTGCTGGCACTGTTCATTCGCATCCATCCAAGACATTTCTTTATCCTGGAAATGCGAAAGTAAAAAGCAGCGGCCGTCAGCCTGGAATGTTCCCGGGCTGCACGTGTCGTCCCCTGACCAGCATCCAGCTTCATCTTCGCCGCCCACGCAGTTAGAGACAAAGTTACACGGGAAGTGATGCTGCATGTCCTCCCATCGCACGGCCGAGCAGTTCCACCTGTCTTCAGACAGCTGAACAGGTAGTGCCGACACGTGGTGGAACGAGAATGGTATTTTGAAGAATGGCCGCTCATATAGGTCAAAAGTTTTGTACTGAACACGTACACTTTGGTTGTAAATGAGTGGGTCAGTGGATGAATACTTGGGTATGTCACATATTCTATATTTCTTGATGTTGTACTCTGTGTGTAATATTATCCAGAAGCTATTTGCATTAATAAGGCAGTATGTGTTACCATCATTACTATAAATGTTAATAAGAATAACGTGGTCTTCAGGTGCCACCAGGTGAGTCCACGCGTTTATGAAAGGAGTGTATTCTGTAGATTCTCTAGTTGGTGATGTTTCTATGAAACCTGGTAACATTCAAGAGAACTGTCACAGATTATCGCAAAATCCTCTCTATTCAGGGATAATAAAGAGTGTCGTTCTCACGCTTCCTTTACATAACATTTTTGCTGATTTTTATCCAATGCGATCGAAATCTCTTTCAGAAAGTTCTCTAAATCTGGCTCAGCTAGACTCCAAGTTCAATATTATTCATCACTTTGAGATCTTCATGTGTTATAGCTACACGGTTTCTCAACAAGACACATATTACCATGAATTTATATTGTGAAAGTTTGAACTGTTTAAGATGTGAGACAATACTTTAATATTAGGTTGTAGAGGGATTTATGGGGGTGAAAGATAAAGTTGAATGTGGATTAAATTGAAGCGAAATTTATGACAGTAAACTAACTCGAGAAATTGTTCAGGAATTACTATGGAGTTACACCTCTAGGGAGACGAATTACTAGAGAGGTTACTACGTGCCAAGATACGCAAGAACCAGGGACGTCTGCGAGTTACACTATATATATATATATATATCGATGGTTTATGTATTTAAATGTTTATGTGTTTTTCATACTGCCTGGTGTTACGTACTTTTATCAGTCCGTTAGATAAAGTGTAAGGTTGTGTGTATGGTTGCTCTGATATATCAGGGTATTGGCTTAAAAGATAATCTAAAAGAACAACTAAAGCAGGCTCAAAAGAGAAAAGAGAAGGAAGGCCAGCAAGAAATTTACTGTTGGGCAACTTTTCAATACAATAGTGGGACACCCACTGGCAGATCTTTGTTGTTTGTTGTGAGAAAGATAACGTGTCAGTAACTGTGTTCAGTCTCTGTGTGTTGACTATGGAGGTGGTTCTGAAAGGCGTATATGTTGCTACATTTTGAAGAATTTTTAGCAGGCTTGATATAAGCTCATACAGGAATACCGTTATTATGTAAACCGACTTATTTACTTATGTCTGCTGAAATGGGACATCTAGAATTCGGATAGCAAAGATGGAGTGTATGTGAATGAAAAAGGTTAATAAATAAAAGGCATCTCTAGATTTTTTGTGTGAATTTGTTAAGAGTTTTATATTTAACCTGTTTCCAATATTAAGCAAACGGATGTAATGACAATGTAATGGAGAAAAGTCGAGATTCAATATGTAGAAATTTAATAAAACAATAAGTCCACCATCATTCAGCCTGTTTGTATTAAGAGCAGTTATTGTAAATGTCTATATTGAACCATATTTCCAGTTGGAAAGGTAACTTTTAACTTTTAACTTTTTAGTGAACGAACACATTTTTTGTTGTATTCTCGCGCTGCTCTAAACCTGAGCGTAGAAACCCTAGAAGTTACTGTAAATAACGAATTTTGTACATTGGTGTGACGAGAATTTCTGTCACTAAAGTAGATAAGACAAAATCGAGGAGCATAGATTTTACACAAAATAAAAGTAACAAAGAAAGATACAAGATACACAATAAGTCTGTACAAATTGTTCACTAATCCAAGTAACTAGGCACTGTTTTTGACTGCCAGCTCAATGAGATGTGAACACTGAACATATGGTTGAATCTGGCTAGGAAAGAAGCACCTTCTTTGCATGCTAAACCGTGTTTTTTTTTCAAACAGCAGAGCAATCGTAAGCAAATTTTAATGTCATTTATTGAAGAACATTTATCTTTCTCTTTTCGTGTTGGTTCTGCAATCTTTCTGGCCGTGAAATGAACCATTTCAAGAGTATTGTGAATAGAAGTTCTTAGGAGTCAAACAAAGTAATTTACCTTCTCTTTGTGACCAGCAATTTGCCAGAAAGGTGATACTTGAAGGATATGATCAAGATATACAACATTCTTTTCCTGTTTGGTGAAAAATATCAGCAATAACGAATTACATATTTTTATAAATACACTATAAATACAATAGTTTTTATGAACAAAGTAAGCTCAGTTTAAACAAGATTAAAAAAGGGAGACTTTTGAAAGGCAGCCGTTGTTGCTAACAAGATAAAAATGTCCAATGTGATTTAAATAAAATACCTGTAGTTGAGGACAGAAAAGTAGTCTCAAGTTGTGGCCGACTAGCTGCTGAGACTGCCGTGAAGTTTATGTAAAGGTCAAAAGAAGATTCGCTGCTAGTGGTCATCAGCTGAAACTTCACAAGACTGGAGTAGGTAAAGAATTTGTCGGGGAACATTTTGAGAGGATTTTCCCACATAGTCGTGTTTACTGCATCGATCAAAACACAATAGTATCCTAATATCTCTAAGTTATGCATCTGCACATAAGCCACCATCCCTTCAGGAACTTCCAGCTCTATGGTGCAAGTAAGGGCGGCCATGTCTGTCTTAGAGATTTTGGTCGGTGTAAAAAAAGTGAGTATACTCCCTTCGTTTCCTCTCACGTGATAACGGTGCCAGTGTTTGCCGCATTTTTCAAAATCTAAGTGCAAGTGAACTGGGTAAAAGCCTGTAGCCTGATGGTCAAGTGTATTCACAACTAGTGCCTCAGAGTTCATTGGCAAGAACATGTGTGTGACCAGGTCCTCATATTTGTCATAATCATTTATTTCAACTGATGAGTAATTTACAGTAAATGTTCCATGAAGGTCACTTGTAGATGTTGGTGAAAAGGGGAGATAATATTGCAACACTTTTCTTTCGGTTATATTTTCTTCTTTCCATTCCTTGATAGGAGCGGTTGTATTTCTTGCTGTGGTTTTATTTTCAATGACGAAAAATAATATACTGAACATCGCAACAAACATTCTCCTGGTCATGTTGTCAATTCTGCAAAACTAAAAATAAGTAATAAGAAAATCATGAAAGTTTAGAAGATGAAGATGCTGTGTGGCCTCGCTACACTATAAGTCATCTCATGTACATTAGTTTTTATTTACATCATAACAGCTAAACGAACAGCCTCATGAAGGGCTTGACAACTGGCCCCAAGGCCCGTAGCTATAAAGCGAGGGTATGGCGATGCCCTAAGGCATTATCATCATCACCACCGAAAAAATAAATTACGCAATTTACTGAAAACTTATCTGTATCTACATCTAAATCAACAAATAACTGAAATTCATCTAGCGCAAATTCTGTAGCGTTCAACAAGCGGTCTGTAAACTACTTAAACATATTTGTGCAGATGTCACAAACCTTCAACAAAAATCAACTTATCTTGAGAAGAGGAACAATGTTAGAAAATATTTGCAATTCATTGCAAAAATCCTTCGGATCAATATCTGAACCACAATGACATGCATCGGTGAGCGCAATATTCAAATCCGCGCAACATTTCATCAAATCGTTTTGGTCGATTTCTGCTATTCTTTTGATATTGTGCAGAAATCAAAAAAGACCAAAGTGACGGTCCATTTTCTTGAAACGTGCAGTCAACGACATAAGTGCTTGATCTAACAAAACATTTAAAAATTCCACAGGATATTTTTCTTTTAGATCTGTCGTCAGTGATTCATCTATGCTTTCATAATCGAACTGTTTGCGCACTTTCCATCATCTCAAGCTTGTGGCAGCTGGAAATGTGCTCCCGCTGCTGCTGCTGCTGTTGTTGTTGTTGTTGTTGTTGTTGTTGTTGTTGTTGTTGTTGTTGTTGTTGTTGTTGACTTTGAAAGGGAAAGTGCTTCCACCTCTCGGTGATTACGCACTAAGCTGCGTTTCTCTCCCCCCCCCTCTTTGTTGTATTCCTTGGCAGGGGTAATGTGCATTGGACCTGAAGGACGGCAGCGTTAGATTTCATCAAATCTCATTCAAGTGGGACTAGTATTGATTCTTAATACCTAAAGGGGACTAACTCTCATTCTCACATTCATATTTTCGCGTAAAGGGGAAACTAGCCCTGCCTTACAACCTAGCAGGGAACTAACTCTAGTTTCTCCCTTACTATCACGGGTCGATCCGTGACACATTGTTACTGCGAAAACAAAATGTTTTTCCTAAAGTTCACAATTTTGTCCTGGGAAAACGACTGATTCTTCCCACGGTGAGAGGATCATGTTTTCTAATGTTCTAGCTGATAGGTTTCTTAACTGTTTTCCCATGTAAGTAGTACGAAGTTAAGCTTTCAGAAATGAATCCATCAGAATATATAAAGTAGTAATAATTTAATATAATACAATGATTGGATGTAGAAGCCGTCAACTTTAAAGAGATAACGTTCCCAACATCTTGTAGTCAGCTCATCCTGTTGTCATTATTGTTTGCTTTCACTGACAGTATTTACCTGTTAATGTTGTTTTCTAACACTTCTCTTTGATTTCCGATGGCGGTGATTTAACAAATGATTTTGAACACTAACTTCACTTAATAATAGTAATTTTCCGATCGTGACGGACTTCACCCAAGAACACTCTCAACACACCTGACTAGACTACTGTAGTAGTGAGTGGAGATGATCACAGTGATGCAGTACTGTGAAAATAGTCTGTTTTATAAAGCTTTTTCAGGTACACTTTTTGCCTTTTAGTCTCTTTGTTAAAAGGTCTTTTGCTTTCTAACCATCGTGAATCAGCGGGTGGCACTTACACGGATCCTACTGATGGGACAATCGAAGTGGTACTTTGCGAAAGAAGTTCTTTATACATTTCTTTTTACTTGCTATTAAATGTTTTTTGTTACTTTAAACAAGTTTTAAAGTAAAATCAACGAAATAAAATTAAATCCAACTTCATCAGAAAAAGAATTTGATATTTGGTTGATCCAAAAGTCTCGTGCTGGTTACGCAGGAGGCAACTACCTTTTTAGTATTTCTACAGTCAAACAAAATAGTTACTTGATAGACGGGACTGAGGCTGTTGAATGTAAGAAAATATTTTTCAAATCTGTAGCTTGTAAAAGATATTTCCTTTTAAATGACTTTTCTTTTTCGTTAAAGTTTCGGTTTTATTTTGTTTACTTTTTCTCTTTGGTGTTGATGTGTGTGTGTGTGTGTGTGTGTGTGTGTGTGTGTGTGTGTGTGTGTGTGTGTGTGTGTGTGTGTGTGTGCAGAGGCGGCGTTAGGAATACGCGGGGCCTGGGGCCGACCATCAGCGCGGGGCCGGGGTAATGGAGTACGTGTATCAATATCAATATGATGCCGGAAGCACTGATTTATATACAGTTAGATAGGCTGGATCAATTTCGCAAAATAACGAACGAATTTAGTGTTTTAATTGATCGTAACCTTTCCCACCGTTTGTGACAGTAGCGGTTTTTTCTTAAATCGAAATAATATGGTGACGATAACTTAAAACTGCTTCTTATTATTGTCGGGTGTAGCGTGAAGACATGGGTTCAATAATTTGCTTAATTAGAACTTAGAAGTGTTTTCTGAACGTCAATTTTTTTGTCACAACTTGTTTAACACAGCTAGCAATGAGTCAATACGAGACATGCAATAAAGAGATGACGACTAGGCTGTATGTGGACATAGCAGCCTTCTGCATATCAACGTCAGTCTCAGAGTTTTGAAGCTAAAAGTTTTACATTAATGTTTATTTATGAATTATGAAATCCACTTTTCTTGCCTTCCGTGTGGAAAATTCATTGATGACGTCTTCGTAGTCCAGATTGGAAGCAATGTCTTTTTCTATTGAAAGAATCCCCAAGCCGCAAAGCCTGTCTTGAGACATGGTTGACCTCAAATAGTTCTTGACCAACTTCAATTTGGAGAAGCTTCTTTCGGCGCTTGCGACTGTGACTGGAACTGTTAGCAAGATTCTGTACGCTATTGCCGTGTTTGGAAATGAATCCCGAATGTTCCAAATGTACTGAAGGCACTGCATGGATGACTTTACACCTTCGGGCAAAATTTCTCGAAAAATCTTGAGTTCTGAACACAAATCTGCACCGTCTAAATCACGTGAACTCTCCGAGCGCAACGCTAAGTCAAGGTCCATGCAACATTTTAACAAGTCTTCATCATTCAATTGTCGCATGGTGTTTATGTTGTACAGAAATCCGAAGAGTGTCTCATATTGTTGTAGTTGTTCAAACCGTGTATTCATAGCCATAATTGCTTGCTCCATTATGGAAAAGAAATATTCCGTTCTAAAAGCATGTTCACCTGATGACGTTATTTCATCCGTACTCTCGTAGTCAAATTGTCTCTTTTTTCGTCGGTTTCTTTTCTGTTTAAATACTTGTTCCACATCCATTTTGCTTGCAATTTCTTTTGCAGTAATCATAGCAGAATGAAAACCAGTGTCCCGATACTTTGTTAAGTATGTCACGAGTCCTTTAATTTGTTGTATTGCTACATCCAATTGCATGTCGGCAGATTGTAGCGATTTGCTCACAGTATTAACAGCAAACAGAATGTCATACCATATGATCGTGGCAAGTATGAACTCAAAATTTCCCACCTCAAAATTTGCAAGAGATTCGGCTTCGGTTTTTACCATAGGGTCCCTGGACTCGTCCGCTACAGTGAAAAGGGCCTCCCTTATTTCGCTCATTTGATACCTCAATGCTTTTACACTCTGTAAACGGCATTCCCATCTTGTGTCCGACAGTGATTTTGCTGTGTTATAAGGGACAGCATCTTCCAAAATCTTCCATCTTCCTGGTGAAGCGGCAAATATCACATAAATTCTTCGCAGAACCCCCAAAAATGTCACTGCTTGTGAGCTGCTCTTGGCCATATCTCCCAACACAAGATTGAGATTGTGGCAGCCACAGGGTGTGAAAAATGCCCGACTATTCTCGCGAAGTATATGGGCTTGCACTCCTTGATGTTTTCCTTTCATATTAGCTCCATTATCGTATCCCTGTCCTCGACAGTCATCGATATTTAAGCCAAGTTTTTCGAGTGCTGCTAGCAACAATTCCGACAATCCTTTGCCTGTAGTGTCTTCAGCAATAAAAAATTCTATGAAATGTTCCACTACTTTTATGTCACAGTCATCGATATCGACAAAGCGCACAATCAGAGACAGCTGTTCTTTGTGACTGACGTCAGGTGTGCAATCAAGGATCGTTGAAAAATACTTTGCACGTTTCAATTTATCGATAATTATCTTCTTCACCTTAGATGCCATCAATTCTATGAACTCATTCTGGATTTGGTGCCCTAGATAATGATCATGCGTTTCCCCATCTTTAATACGACGAACGTGCTCTTGGATGGTTGGATCAAATTTTGCAAGTACTTGAATTAATCCTAAGAATTTACCATTGTTCGGTTGATAGAGCTTTTCTGTCTTCCCACGAAACGCACAGTTATTTTCAGCAAGATACTGCACGACGGCCAGGATTCTTGTCAGGACTGCACGCCAATGAAGTTTTTCCTTCTTTGTGTGCTTCAACATCATACTGTCTATGCCATCATTCCAGGACATCCGCTTTAGAGCTTCAAACCATGTTTTCATGTTGTTAATATGCTCTGCAGTAAGCTCGTGTTTTTGCAGTTTTACTCCGAGATGTTTCCAATCATTACAACCTCCGTTTGACAATTTTCCCGCGGAAGATTTTCCATACAGCTTGCAACAAAAACAGAATGCTGCATCTTTAAACTGCGAATAAATCAGCCATCGCCTATCTACACATTCGTTGTTTGCCATCTTCCGAATATAAAAATTCCGTGAAAAATGTCTCTTCTCTTCATTTATAGGATATTCATAGTCGTCAGGTAATCTGATGGGACCTTTCTCCACCAGCAAATCCCGTACGTCATTGGTTACATGTTCCCAATGACCCGGATCGTAGATATCTTTTACGATCTCGATATGTGGGTATGAACTATTTCCTGCATCAATGTTTTCAGAATAGCCGCTTTTGTCCTCACTAACTGCTAAGTTCTGGGAGTTCGCAGCTGACGATAAATCACTCAAAGATTCATTATCACCATCATCACAACAATCATTGTCATTTTTCCCACTGCCTTCCTCACATGTCAAGTTAGAATCCAGGACTAAATCAAAATTTTCTTGCTGTTTAACGACCTCCTTTGAAAAGCACATGTACTTGTCCAACGCTCCTGTTTGACTTTTAACAAATTCTTCTCTCAACTTGCGTTTCTGCGCTTTTGATGAACCTGATTCATACTTGCGAAATCTATCTCGGGGCCTTCCACTCATGGCGTCGATGCGAAATGGTGAAAATCACCTTGAAACACCGTTAATTAATGTTTCCGTGTGCACCACTATCGAGACACTAGCTGAACGCACGGTTTCAATGTCTAAACTCTAGGCAATGATTCTCTACTCCTAAAAAGCGTCCACCTCTCTCCGAATCCCTTTCTCTTCTTCCCTTCCCACAAGTACACTGTCCCGGCAGTGACTTCTCGCTTCCATCGGAAACACAATCCTCCTCCCCTCCATTTAGCGTCCAGTTTCACCTCTTCTCGCCCATTGCTTTCTACCCCTATCTCTCCTCGCTGACCGCTCTCTCCCTCTCCCGTCACACCTTTTCTTTCTTTCTTCTTTAACATCAAACAGGCACACATTCCAGAAACTCCCATCACTCATGACTTTCGTCCGCACACATGCACTCAGTCCTAGTACTCTGACCAGGTCCCTGACGCAGACTGGAATATGTTTCTAGCTAAAGCTACATGTTATCCGGGTACCTGTACAGGATTATGACTCACCAGCCAAATAAAAACGGACAAGCCATCCACACCTTTTGTAATTTTCGGGTATTTGTATAAAGAACACCTGCGACCACTTAAAGGATTATATTTTCGAAGACATAGAGGCGATTGACGAGGCTTTCGGACTTTGACCTTAAAAAAGTCTGATTTTAAAGAGCCCCTCTCAGTAATTTTTCATTTAACACAAAATATATTTTCAGTTGACAAACTCATAAAGATAAGGTGACCAGACGTTTCGGTAAAGCGAAAGCGGGACGCGTGCAGATGATGGTGTCGTCACCGACAAAGAACGCCGAAAAAGGAGGTGGGTGGGGGGAACCTTTCCTTTGACTTTGCCGAGTAGTGGTGCTTTCAACGGCAGATCTGTCCACTACAGTATTCCATTTTAAAAAAGAAAAACGGTTTTTTAAAATTTAAATATAAATATTCCTACCTTATATTGTTTTCCTTCTTCTTTTTCTGGTCTGAAGAAGGAACACCCAAGCATTACACCTGCTGATGTTAAGTTTCAAGTCTGCAGTATACAATTTCCATGTTGAAGGTAGGCGGGGCCGTCGGGGTAGCGGGCCACTTGTCAGAAGGCCGCTGTACACCCAGGATTTATCGCGCATGAACTGTCTAGATTCTAGAAGAAAGTTCGTGCATTAAGGTCTCTGAATTAATGTGCCACTGAAGGGGCCTGCAAGCAAGTTGGAGTTGACAGTAAAGAGAGGGGTATGTTACTGATGCACGGCCACTCTGTGAATGGAGAGGATGGGGCCCGCCGCTGGCACTGCAACCTCTAAGCCCTAGGTCAGATGTGAAAGGAGCTTGTTTCCAGTTACTTCACGACACAGTGAAACTTTCTCTTCCCGTTTTTCCATCACCAAACAAACTACATTAGTCTACAACTCTATACCAGGGGTGGGCTCAAACACGGCCTGTGGATGCCTTTGGATCGGCATCGTCTGCCAAAATGTCAAATGCACTTGTTTTCATATTTTTAACATCATCCTAGGTTAATTTGCTAAAAATATATTATATCAAGTACAACAGAGCAGAAATCGGCAGTCTGTAGCATTCTATACACAGAGAAAGTAAAAAGATTAAAAAAAATAATAACAGACATGTCTGATAGAGTCGTCAGAGGGCAAAGGGGGCACCTGCTTTCAAAGGAAAGTGAGCGACTTCAAACAGCTACACTTTACACTATAAATTTGGCAAGTGAAGGCCATTATGTACTCATTTGTTGTCCATTCCATTCTCCCTAGGTTTGGTGTGTAGTCAGCTGGCGTGGGGTTAGGGTAGGGAGGAAAGTTAATGCCACTGGAAAGTGGGGGAACTCGGACAACCGTAACCAAAGAAGATGACACCTTAAGAGGAACGAGCAGACGACCACCGGCGAGGGTACTCAGATTTTTAAAGACGTGCGGGACGTTGAGGGACTTGCCAGAAGGCGGGACATTGGGCGTCCTGCCCGGACATTTTATGAGCAGGCGGGACACGAGGTCCAAAGCGGGACTGTCCCGTCTAAACGTCTGGTCACCTTAATAAAGATGACCTCGGGGCTGAAGCGCGGGGCCCCTTCGAGAGCGGGGCCTGGGGCGGCCGCCCCATTTGCCACCCCCAAACGCCGCCGCTGTGTGTGTGTGTGTGTGTGTGTGTGTGTGTGTGTGTGTGTGTGTGTGTGTGTGTGTGTGTGTGTGTGAAAATCTGTATAAATTAGCAGAAGTTTCTTTTTTAATTCAGAACAGTTTTCAACAAAAGAAAACATTTTTGTGCTAAATAAATTTTAGTGATTGAGAAATTTGACAGATTTCCTAGAAAATAAAACTTTAGCCTCACAGCGGTAGAGAAAATTATGTTAAATGTTTTTATTTATACTTCATTTTTAGTCTGTTTTGCTACATCTTCTCTTATTTTATTTTAGTTTTAGACAAAATGAGGAAAGCGGGAGTCATATTCAGTTGTTTCCACCTGAGAGATGGGAGTCCAAGCAACTTTCTGTTTGCAATTGCGACTGAAGCAAAGCTTAGGGAGACGACTGTTTTGTTGTCGAGGGGCGTCTGGGACCAGAGTTACCGCCCCTGACTAGTGACGACTGTGTGGTGTATTGTGAGTGACAAAGCACGTGACTGAAGAGTACTCAGGCAGAAGCCGAGTGTTGACTGTAAACTCAGCTAGCCGGTGTAGAAGGAAGATGTATGTAAAGTTTGTAAAGGGCAGAAGAGTAATTCCTTGCCCCGTCAAGGTAATCTTGTGTAAAATTCCCTATTTATTCATTTATATTTATATTGAGGTGGTTCTGACAAGGGATATTTAGTTATTAGTACTCGTAGTCGTATTCCGAGGTACTGAAATTTAAATTTCCAAAGGTTTTTTGTCTGAAACTACCAGGGTGTTACTTAATAGTATTTACAGGTTTTAAATAACTTTGTTTCGTTTTTTTTTTTTTTTTTTGTTAAGCATGACAACCAATGGGTATAAGCGACTATTGCCGGGACCGCCAAAAAAAGCACCTTATACTGAGGTAATCGTTAAATTAAGGATCGCAAAATCGAAGTTTTTGTTGTGTTATTATTAGTAGTAGTAATCAATAGCAGATGGCACAAAACTAACACCTGGATCAAAAACTGCCCTTTTTGCCAAGACAGAACGGAAGATGAACATTTTCTGCTAGTGTCAAACGTATGATGACATCAGGGCCAAGTATCTTGCACCCCTAATAAATGATGGGTACCAGCAGACGACGTTCGCTGCGTCGCTGTCTCGAGGGGAAACTAACGAGATAAGAAATGGAGCGATGAACATCTTTTATGCTTTAATAAAGAAACGCAACGAGATTGTTGGAAATACTTGACAAACAATGTGACCCCATGTGGTTGGACGCACAGGACTGACCAGCATGCGAAACACGCTGTCTGGAGTTGTTGAAAGGATATGAACGTATCTGTGTACTTGATGTAATTTATGGCTTATAGATGTGTATGTTCTTCTCGGACGATGATGAAATCATATCTCACGCTGCTTTGAACGCGTCGTTGACCCATCAAATAAATAGTTTAGTGTTCACACATATGCACACACACACACACACGCACACGCACTCACATTAATGTACACCCATGCCTGCACACATCTAGGGAAACACGCACACGTACACCCGCACAAATACACACACAACTAAAGAAATACAATTTACTTTGAACTTTCAAGCTCTCGAAACAGTCATTTGTAAGACCCCTGTAGCTCTACTTCGTGTACGGGTCATACCTATAAAGGGGATTCTGACAGAAAAAAGAAGACCCCTGCTGTCAGATGACGCAGAGGATTGAGGTGAGGAAGGGGTGGAGCAGCTTTACAAGTAATCTGTTGTAGGTCAGACCCTAACATACATTGATAAAGAGGCAAACAAAGACTTCAGTTACCTCCCCACATCCCTGCACGGTAACCTCATGTTGCTACTCTTTGTCGATGACTGCTGCCACCTGCTGTGCTCTTTCTTTCTTTTACTGCCAGAACAAATCCTTAAGTCACTTGAAGACGTAAGAGATGAACTGATGTAACATCTGGAAGCCAGAGCAAGAAACTGTGAAGACATTCACTTTTTCAGTGGCATAGTTCTCTGTAGCTGTACGTGCTGACTGAGTGACTTAGTCATTCACAGACTGACACTCACTCACTCACTCACTCACTCACTCACTCACTCACTCACGGAAAAGAAGAGATAAGAAATGTCAATGACTGAATCCTCAACCAAAATTTGACGATAAAGTAAACGCCTACATTCAACGTTTACAGCCCTCTATGTCATGTGTTATTTACTTTTCCTATTTACTGATGGGGTGACCACTTTAATATCTTGTCTACAAACCTACCTTTTGCGCCATTGTATTTGTTCCCTGCCATTATGTTGATGCGACCTTTGTTCTACTCATCGATGAATGCCTCTGTTTATAGTTGTCAGCTTTGCTGTTGCCGTTTGTTGAGGAACGCACACTCTCGGACACACAGACTCCACAGAGCACGCCTGCAAATACTGAATTCCACCACGTATTCTTTCACACAACAAATCACTAGCATCTGTACATGGGCTCGAACGTTTCTATTAATCGGGTAAACGTAAATATATACTTTATTAAATAACAAAACAAAAGTTCATCACTAATATTCTACACTGAGTCTACACAAAAACAAATGTATACAAGCAGTTTATATTAAAGTCCTTCAAGTTCTCTCTTCTTCTGTTGTTGCTGGGAGGGGGAGGGTAGACACGGCAAACAGTTCCACTCTTTCAGTCTTGTTCACTGGCGTTGATCATACGGACAGCATACATCGACCAAACAACTCCGACAGTCTTAACGGCAGACAAATGATCAAGTCAATAACAACTCCCACAGTAGGTAAACGTACTCCACACAGTTATACAATCTTCTCAGGAGATCACACAGCAGCTGAGAAAATTAGTAAAGCGAGGAACCACACAGTCGCTTATCAATGACAACCCACACAGTTAATATTTCTTCACACAGTTATTATTTCTTCACACAGTTACTATTTATCCACACAGTTACTATTTCTCCACACAGATACTATTTCTCCACACAGTTAATATTTCTCCACACAGTTAATATTTGTCCACACAGTTAATATTTCTCCACACAGTTAATATTTGTCCACACAGTTAATATTTCTTCACACAGTAACTATTTATCCACACTGTTACTATCAATTCTGACCTCTGTCCCAAATTCTTCTTTCTCCCAGACTCTCACGTCTGCTTCTCCTTCCAATTTCTAAACAACGCCACCTATATCAACATTCAATTCAGGGGTGACAAAAACTAGTACCAAAATTACACAAGGGTGACAACCTCGTCACATCAATCCATCCGGGGTGGTAACACATGTTCATAACACCGTTAAAACGGTTCCCGGTCGTTTCGACTAAGGTCGGTTCGACTAACGGTCGAGTCATCTATAGGACGCAAAAAAATTGAAGTGATTTGAATGTTAATAAACGATTTAAATCTATCATGTAAACAGTGCCAATTGTCACACAGACTCAACAAGCACTCAAACGCCCGATGCCGGCGACGCATCCAATCGTCACTAAGTTTAAATTCTAGTCAGGGTTTAGTCCGTTAGTCGAATTGACCCTAGTCGAATCGACCTTAGTCGAAACGACCGGTTACCTATATACCCACAGTCTCAGCAACAGTAAGATAAACATGGTGACTAGGTCACCCCAGACTAATACAACATCACGGCGAGAAGAATTCATCGAATAAATAGCACGTGGAATGAATGAGTTGCTGTGGCGATTGGTTGTGCAAACTGGCGTCGTGTACCTACAGCCAGCTCGTAAGAGTGAAACTCACATGTCAATACCTGACCACAAATAGAGAGGATGCGGGATGCCTTCCTAAGGATTTGCTGATGACATAAGCCTGCCGGTGATCTTGAAACATATTAAAGGAGACAAGACTATTCCTCACTTTGTCTGTTTATCTTGCATTATTACTGTGTATTGCTATTAATAAAATTATTGAACGACACAGGATAACAGTGTTTTCTCTAACTTTTTCTTTTTCTCGCTCTTGTTATCTATCTGTTCCACATTAGCCACACGAGGCATACATGTTTTTTAGCAGAGACCTTAGGCTTTGAAAAAGCGACCGTTGATGGTCCAGGATAAAGCCCTGACCTGCCTCTGATCATTTTCTACAAAGAAATTAGACATTGACTAGAGAAAAAGAATTTAAAGAAATATGAAAAAAGTTGAAAGGTAAAGGAGGAGAAGTGATGATGATGATATTTATACTGACGATTAGAAACATTACTGGACAAGTATTCCATGTGTGATGTGTCACCAGTTGTCAAACACTTCCCAACACCTCCCCTCACTGGGTCTCTTTGACCATGAATTGACATTCACGCTACCCGTCGATGACTAAAATTTAAAATTGTAATCTGTTCAGTTTCTAAGAGGCTTATGTGCCTTCTGTCTGTTTACAGTTACACACAGGTTACATTCTCCTCCATGCATACAATAATAATAATAATAATAAGAAGAAACACCAGATTTGTATATCACTTAGTCACACTCGTAAGGAACATGCTCATGCGCGTAAGAACAAGAACGAGACACGGACAACATACGAGGGATAGAAGAACAAACAACATATGAATGAGAGGTCACTCTCAGTCTTAAACTTGACAATACAATTCACAGGTCTTTCAACAACTTCTTTGAAAAGAGAACATTGCTAATCTCGTCAATAGAGAATTATAACAACACAATTTTTCATAATTAAAAGGTCTTACATACCTGGCTTTACCACACTATGATTGTGCAACTGATGACTGGTCACCTACATTATTTCTGCAAAATATCGTAATATAAGGTAAGGTTAGGAACATGGGTTACCACCCCTGAATATTTGGTGTAATGAGGTTGTCGCCCTTGTGTATTTTTTTGCATTAGAATTTGATGTTGATATAAAGGGCTTTGTTTAGAAATTGGAAGAGAGAAGCAGACGTGAGAGTCTGGTGCAAGGAAAAATTTGTGAAAGAGGTCAGAATTGATATTAACTGTGTGGAGTAATATTAACTGTGAGGAATACTATTTACTGAGTGGAATATTAACTGTGTGGAGTAATATTAACTGAGGAATACTATTTAGTAATAATAAAATAATGAAGTTAATTTGTATAGCGCTTTTTCCCACCATTTAAAGGAGGCCCAAAGCGCTTTACTAAAAAGAAAAACACACAAACATAATAATAATGGATGCTGATCTCAAAAACAGTAAGTTGCAGTGTTCTTATCATTATTTACCCTCACTCCCTTCCCGCCAGCACCGGACTTTCCTTTGAAGTTGATCAACGCCAAGCAAGGATCAGTATATTCAGTATATGCAATGAATATCAATTGTAGGCCAGTAAAAAGAAATGTTCATCGGATTATCGAAGTTTTAGGGCAACAGTTGAGAACAGAGCCCAGTCCTGGCAGTGAAGAAGCGAAGTTACAAGCATCCGGTTACAGGCACGGATACAGAATGACACGAACACATCTGTCAGCAGACGACATCGCTGAAGCGCATAGATCCAGAATCTAATCCACAGAACATGTAGCAACATATTCGGCTCATAAATTAAAAATCGAGAACGGTATGGTCCACAGTGCCAGAAACAGTTAAAAGTGTCAGCGAAGGAGGCGCAGAATCCTGTAGTCACAAATCAAAGCAAGATGGCAGAACGAAGAACAGGAGACAGAAGCCGTTAGTGGAAGAAAACGTCTGTTGCAAAGAAATGATGGAGCACAAGAACTGAAGAACAATCCATAACGAAGATAAACGGCACAGCAAACATCACAGATGAGAAGAAGAAATCAAAGCTCGACGTACATCCAAGGACGAGACAAAACGACAGAGAGCTCGTCCCCTCCAGCCAGTTAGGCTAAGGGACATCACTCTCCACACCATATTAACTGCAATATTAACTGTGTGGAATATTAACTGTGCGGAGTAATATAAACTGTGAGAAATACTATTTACTGCGTGGAATATTAACTGTGTGGAACATTAACTGTGTGGAATATTAACTGTGTGGATAAATATTAACTGTGTGGGCTGTCATTGATAAGCGACTGTGTGGTTTCTCGCTTTACGAATTTTCCAGCTGCTATGTGTTCTCCTGGGAAGATTGTATAACTGTGTGGAACATTAACTGTGTGGAGTAATATTAACTGTGAAGAATACTATTAACTATGTGGAGAAGTATTAACTGTGTGAATTGTCATTGATAAGCGACTGTGTGGTTTCTCGCTTTACGAATTTTCCAGCTGCTATGTGTTCTCCTGGGAAGATTGTATAACTGTGTGGATTACATTTACATACTGTGGGAAATATTATTGACTTGATCAATCGTCTGCCGATAAGACTGTCGGAGTTATTTCGTCGATGTATGCTGTGTGTGTGATCAACGCCAGTGAACAAGACTGTATGACAGTATGAGTGGAACTGTTTGCCGTGCCAACCCCCCCCACCCACCTCCCAACAACAGCAAGTCGTAGAGGACCCGTCAATTAGGAAGAGTGGGTATGTCCCGTCATCGAAGAAGAGAGAGAGCTTGGAGAAGAAAAACAGACTTTTAATATAAACTGCTTGTAGAAATATGAAGGGTCAAACATATATATATGTGTGTGTGTCTTAGAATAGACATTAGAAATGAAATATTACTTACTCTTTTCTTATCATTTTCCATTGTTGGAGTACAAATTGAGAAGCCCGTAAGCATCACAAACATGGCGCTTTATCAACTTCATAATTGCCTACTTTCAATTATAACAAAATACCTGATTAGTTGACATTTTACAGCTTACTAAGGGAAGCAATCTACAGTAGAACATTTCCTAAGGTACAACAGTTTCTTCCCTTACCCATTCATTCTTCTTCGACGCGAAGAAAAAGAGTTTTAAAATTCAGTTACCATAAATACTATTTACATATTCGATGGGGGAAAACAAATAAAAATTGAAAATCGTGCGCAAAAATAGTTCACCTACTGCTGGTAAAGTAACGAGGTCTCAGTTTGCGATGTAAGCAGACAGCCGAAAGAACAGTAAAGAAGAATTTAAGTTATCAATAAGTTAACCCGCAAAATACATTGGAGAAGAACGATTTTAAGTGGAACCCAGTCACAAGAAAGGAAGGACTAGCATGAGCGATCCCAGGAAGGTAAATAAAGAGGTACACATTGCACACGGTCACAGGAGGTTTAGTCACTGCAGCAAAACAATGGAAATTTCTCCAGGTGAAATCCTGGATGACCAGGAATCGTCTTAAACTCAACGACGACAAGACAGAAGCGTTACTGTGCGGCCCCAGGGCCAGAAGGGAGCAGATCGGCATTAGTGATGTGCAGGTCGGTGACACCTCCATAGCCTTTGCTGACTGTGTGCGGGACCTCGGGCTGTTTATTGATGCAGAGCTCTCCATGTGTAAAAATGACATGTAAAATCCTACTACTTTTTGAGGACTTTAGGTAGACTACGGCCCATGCTGACTCAAGCTGCTGCCAACTCATTCCCTGTGGCTACCATCATATCAAGATTAGACTACTGTAATAGTGCATTGTGGGGTATACCTGCTACGCAGTGGGATCGACTCCAAAGAGTTCAAAACACAGCCGCCAGGATTGTCACCCGTGCAAAGTGGTCCACTGAGCACATCACCCCTATACTACAGAGTCTTCACTGGCTCCCAGTGAAAAAAGCGCATTGACCAAAAAAAGCTTTCGATTGCTCAGTCCTGCATGTTTAAAACTGCTCCTGACTATTTACAAGAGGTAGTTCCTCCTTACCAGCCGTCACGTGGTCTGCGCTCTGGCTCCCAGTCACGCTTCTGTCTCCCTGCAGTGGAAGACACAAACAAGAAGACACTGGAGCCAGGGCTTTCACAAACGCTTCACCTAAGCTGTCACCATCATCACTGTCCACCATCACCTCAGCAACCACGTTTCGGAAAAGACGGAAGACTCATTTGTTTACTTAAGACGGACTTAAACAACCCAGCACCACTTCTGTCTTTATTATTTTTTTATATACTTTCCTGTCATTTTACTTTTTTCTTCTCTTCTGTTTTTGCTGCGCGATGAGCATTCTTCTGAATGGATACCTGCGCATTATAAATGGACATTATCATCATCAACCTTTCTATATCCACCACCTACCCCATATTGAATTCCTTAAATGTGCCCTGATGTGGCCGCGAATGCTCGCGATTGAAATTTCGACCTGTATTTTTGAAAATGTCTATCTATTGACCTACAATAAAGACAACGTTCTGTGATACACCATTTTAAAGAATATTGTTAAAACTTTTACGTGGTGTGAATTTTAAGAAATATATGTTTTGTTTACTTGTACTGAAATCAAATGAAAGATTGTAACTGTAAGTAACGGATATCTCGCAGATCGGCAAGAAAGCACAAAGTTTAAAATAAAAAAATGTTTACAAATATATACAAACATTAAGTGCCAAACAAACATATATTTTATTAAAATATTCATAAGACTTTAAATATTACTTACTGTTTTCTTCACATTTTCGGACGTTAGAGTAGAAATCCTTGTCAAACTGAGTAACTGGCAACCGACTTGGCGCTTGACAAAGTAACATGTCGCCCATTTACAATAGAACAAAATATTTGATGGATTTATTTTTTTCAGCTGTTAAAGGGAAGTAATCAAAATTCGAACAATTCCTAAAGGTTGCAGTAGTTTCTTTCCTTATGTATTCATTCATTTGCGAAAAGAGCGATGTGTTGTATGATGCTACCCTACTTGTGAACCCATAGCAACAGACGTTACGACGCGAAAGCCGAAGAGTTAACATTACTACATTTTTTATTATGTAATTTTACTTTTATTTCGTTCTCTTGCTCTATTTTAATTACAAAAAGTTATTGGATAATGAGGGTTCCCACAGGCTTGTCCACACTAAACATAACGACCTTCTAAGAACCTTTTAAAGATGTGGTAACCGTTATTACAGCCATTCATAACATACATAACAAACTATCGCACAGAACAGGCAAACAGTCATTTTAATTATTACAGTGATATTCATTAATGAAGGAAGACATAACCTGGGGCACATTTTCATGTACAGTTTTCTTCTGAGGGCTAAAGAACTCCGAATTCGCAACACACTGCTTCAGCTTCTCATTCTTTCCGCGTCCTTCTGTTTTTAAAGGTGCACTAAAATAGTGAAAGATAAACTACAAAGTCCATTCATCTTGTCTTACAGTATCAAATCTTGGTAATACTTGCATTTTATCTTTTAACCATCAATCTTTGAAACTGTACTTTCCAGGCGTGACGACTTCGTTTAATGACTAGTTAGTAATAATGTTCATGCTTTCTTGTTCTAAAATAACTGTTTGTACGTGTGTATTAGAGAGAAAAAGTCTTTAAAATGGTTCATGCCAGAGCAGTGTCTACAACTAACAAATCATCAGACAAACGCATGTGGCTTGTGATAATACAGCAAATGACTTTGATTTTTGGTTTTGTTTTTCTCGTCTTTTCTCTCCTGTAATACAGGCACATATTAAATTCCCCGTTACAGATGAATATGGCGACCGAATGCTGATTGTGTGGCTAGTTGTCTGGTTGGACACACGATGAATGGATAACAAATACGTCAGGAAGTGGATAATGTATCCACCACATGACAAGACTACAGACTCCCACTGACAGAAACACACCTTTCCTCACAGAAACAGACTTTTGGGCAACCCGATGGTCAAGCAATCTACAGTCTGTGACTTCTGTCGCAATCCCACATCGAGAATCAATTTATAAAATATCAAGGAGAGTCTCCAACATTCAATTTTTTATTTATTTTTTTTTTGCAAAGGTCTACACGTGCATACGTTTCCTTCATCGTAGATAATGTTCGTCGTCCGTGTTGCATCGCCCATCATTCAGCAATAACATTCTTGCACATCGAAATCAATAAAACCTCGTAAGCTGATCTTGTTGAGGTGATGGTCAGATACGTGAATTGCAGGTGAGAACAAAAGACCAGAGTAATAATAACTTTTTTCTGTTGTAAATCAGCTGACTAATCTCTTAGCGCATGTGCTGGCCTATGAGGTCTCAAACCAGATTAACCCTCAGCAGTTTCTTTACTTAAGGTTTCCTTTTCCGACCATTAGATAACAGGGCTGTTCCGTTAGAAGCTTAAGAAAAGCAGAACTAGACCTTTATCAACCACTTTTTAGCTTGGACCTATAACAATTCGTATTCATCGATGAATGCAGCATAAATGGAGGACTATGTATCTCGTTGACATCGTTGTGGCGGTTGCCATTAGAACATAATATATTTTCTCGGCTGCTTTTTTATGTGCGTGCGTCTGTGTGTGAGAGAGAAAGAGCGTGCGCGCTAGAGAGAGGGAGGGCTGCCTGATCTGCCATATAAATCATACTCAATCTGTAGAATGTTGTGTTTGGATTTTTATTCTTCACGCGTATGATGGCTGCAAATCGAGTTTTTCCGACAGATGCAAACATAAACGTGTCATGTCGTGACCTGATTACACCAGTGCTGATATTAAACACATGAATATGAATTATTGACATCTGGCATCTCGAACTGTGAAGAAGCAGCATCAGGCTCATTGTGTTCATTGCCTCATGAAATATGTGATATGAGTGCTTTTATTATCAGCAGTAGAATAATCATTTTTGTCAATGTTATTCAAGTATCATGCGATGTTTGTAAGCTGAAGAAATTGTTTCAAATCTGCAGCTGACCTTGCTACACTCATCACTTCAATGACAGAACTCATATACTGAGTTGTCGGAAAAGTCATGAGGCATTTTTGGAATAGACGGCGCTAGTTCAGTTTTGAAAGTACTAGACTGTTAGCATTGAGGTTATTGCTATGTCATTTGATAACTGAAAGTTCTAACATTAATCTAAAATACAAATCGAGCGATTTGGTTGAATTTTGGAGATTTTACAAGTTCAATATGGAAGACCAAGTTGTTCATTTTCGCCATATTTTACTGTTTTACTTCTGTAAAAGGAAGAACGTGCGTCAAGATTGTTAAAATTTCCTGAAAGTTTACGACCACAATGTTCTACAAGAATGTCAGTGCCAGCGATGGTTCATGAAGTTTCGTGCTGCTGATTACAAGGAGGCCCCTCGGTTATGGAGGTCACCGAGGTTGATGACGATATAATAAAGGCAATGGTCGGGTCAAACCCACGTGACACAACCAGAGAGATTGTAGAAACATTAACAGTCATCATTAAAGTGTTTACGACCACCTGAATAAGCTTGGATACATAAACTGGCTCGATATTTGGGTTCCTCATGAACTCAAAGACGTTCATATAACGCCGCGATTTGTTCATTAAATGTGAGGAACTCGTCCTTTTTTGAAGCCACTGATGATTGGTGATGAGAAGTGGGATTATTTACAATGATGTGGTGCGCAAACGGTCTTGGTCTCGATGTGATGAATCGCCTCAAATGACATCGAAAGCAGACATGAATCAGAGAAAGGTTATACTTGTAGTGTGGTGGGATTTTAAAGGGGCTGTGTTTCTTTAGCTCCTACCAAGAAACCAAGCAATAAATTAGAATGTGTAAGGTCGGCAGTTGGACAGTTTGAAAGAATCCATCATCCAGAAACGTCCAGCGCTCGTTAATCGTAAATCCGTCAAAAGAACGTGAGACCACCCACAAGTTTGATCACCCGTCAAAAGTTATTGGTTCTTAGATGGGATGTGTTGCCACACCCACCATACCCGCCTGACCCAGCGCCGTCAGGTCTCGACTTGTTTCGCTTTCTCCAAAACTCCTTGTCTAGTAAAACGTTCAGTTCAGATGAGGCTGTAAATGAGGACCTTCAGTTTTCCCCGATAAACACAGGTCCTTCTACGAACAAGGAATTATGAAGCTGACTAAATGATGACAAAAGGTTATCAAGCAAAACAGGCAATATTTCATTGCTTTGTTCATTATATACACAAATACCATTCAGTCTTGCCTGGCACCTGGCGTTGGGGGGAATCACATAGACGCGGCAGTTGACAGGGGCCGCCACTCTTGTCTATTGTGGGCGATAGTCAGCAGGTCCTGTACAGGACGACCAGTACAGTCTTTGATGTTCGTAAGTCAGTTCTTCCTCTGGTCACTGCGGCGTCGGCCACCCTCCAAGGTGCCTTGAAGGATAGTCTTCGACAAGGTGTCGTGCCGGGTCACATGACCAAAGAAGACCAGCTTACATCGCTTGACTGTTGATAGTAGAGGTTCCTGGTGTCCTACGAGTGTGGCCATCTTGTTTCTTACAAAGTCGTTGGTTTTATGGTCTTTGTATGAGATCCGGAGCAGCCTCATCAGGCACTTGTTCTTGAATGCCTGGATTCTCCTTTCCGTTTCGGCGAGCAAAGCCCACGTGTCCGGCACTACCAGGGATTTGCACAGCCTGTACTTGGCAGTGAACCTTATCTTGTGGCTATGGCAGATCCTATCTAGCCTAGCCATTGCTGCTGTTGCTGTTGCGATCCTGATGCGGATATCTAGCGTGGAGCTGCCACCCTTGGAGAGGGTAGCTCCCAAGTACTTGAAGCTGCTGACCTATTCGAGCTGTACCCTGTTCATTAAGATCTCTGCTTTGCCGTTGCCATTGATCATAACTTTGCTCTTTTCAGTGCTGGTCTCCATTCTATATGCATTTTAGCTGTCTGTCAGTCTGTTGGCGAGGTCTTGCAGTTCCTTGTTAGTACCTGCTAATAAATCTGTCATCTGCAAAGCGTAGGTTGCAGATTGGTCTAACCCTGAGCAACACGACAGCCGCATTTGATAAAAAAAGGAAGTTCAAGGACGCTCACCACGAGGGCGACTTGCCGTAGCTCGCTAGCATTTTAGTTTTATTTCTATTTTTCTCATATGAACTGCTCAGTTAGTTCAGTTCATCGTGTTGTTATGGTTCACTTCTACGATATTGGACTTGTGAACGTCATGCAGTGAGCTTGTTTGTGCTGCTTTTGTACATTTTCCTGGAATTCGAGTGTAACTGGCTAACAAGATGGCGGACCTCCACTATGTTGTACAGCCGTGAGTACCTTCTCGCACTCTTTCCGTCTTCGGCGACCCTTCACCCTGACACTTCCACCTTTCCAACTGATATCCTACCTCAAGACTCGGCCGTCCAACAGAAGAAAAAGCGGAAGAGAGGTAGGAGAGGAGGAGTTCAGCGCCGGCTGAGGAAATACGGTCTTAACGACAAACGTAAATTTACACCACCACTACACCTAAGCACCAAATGAGGTACAAATGGTGGGAAAAAGAAATGTGACCTAAGTTTTAATTAGAATTTCCCTTTGTCCAAGAGTGGGAGACTTTCAACAGAAAAGAAAAATGTGACAAGTATATGTGTTGATCACTTAAATATGCAGTCAGTCTGCAACAAGGCTGTGGACATTCATGATTTAGTGCTGGAAAATTACTTTGATGTTTTTTCTTGTCAGAGACATGGTTAAAGGAGAGTGGTGATGAACCAGTAATCAAAGACTTTACACCACAGGGCTATGCGTTTACACACAATCCCAGGAGTGGTAGGAGTGGAGGTGGAGTTGGTGTTTTATTTAAACTTCATCTGAAGTTTACAGTGTTGAAGAGACAAACACAGTGCAGGTCCTTTGAGTACATAACAGCAAGACTGACATTAGCCAAGCAGACATTAGAGATCATTTGTTCATATAGACCTCCTCCATCTAAAAGGAATCAGCTTTCAGATTATCTGTTTCACGAGGAGTTTGCCGTGCTGCTGGACAGTTTACTTACAAAGGAGAAGTTTTTTATTTTGGGGGATGTAAATTTTTATTTTGATAGACCTCAGGATAGTGATGTGAAGCGTTTGATTGAGGCTTTAGCTAGCCGTGGTCTTTGTCAGCTGATTGAAAAACCAACTCATAGACTTGGACACATTCTTGACTGGGTTATCACTTGAGCGCCATCAGAGTCACTGGTCAAGTCAGCTGTTGTCAAGGATTTTCTGATTTCAGACAATTTTGTGCAGTTTTGGTGACTGATCTCTCTCGACCAAGGCGTAAAAAGACATCTACTCTGTTTTGTGTAGAAATTTGAAGAAGATTGACCTGAACGCTTTCAGAGAAGACCTGTTTCAGTCAAAGTTGTTATTAGATCCTCCCACAGATGTTGATGAGTTAGTAGAGTTATATAATCAGACTTTATTAGAGCTGCTTGATAAGCATGCGCCTGCAGTTAGCAAAATTGTTGTAGACAGACCAGATTGTGCGTGGCTTTGTGAGGGGGTGAGTGAATCTATTCTGGGAAAGAAACAGAAACAACACAAGGAATGGCTGACCCTAGGGACCTGAGAAAAGATAGAGGAAAGGAAAGAGCTGAAGCAGAATATCAACCAGTGTCAAGACCAGCAAGAAAAAGAAGAGCTCAGAGCAAAGGACAGGTAGATGAACCGAGAAGTGAAGAAGAGTGCAAGAGGCGACAATAGACAGTTCGCACACAGGATGACAAAAGAGGCAGAACAAGCAGCTGGGCAAAATAACATGAAAAGACTATACGAAATTACAAGAACTCTGTCAGGAAGAAAAAACATGAATGCTTGCAGGCCAGTAAAGAATAAAAATGGCAACTTCATTAATGGGGATGCAGAACAAAGATCTCGCTGGGCAGAACATTTTAAAGAAATACTGAACCGGCCAACATCAACAACGATTTTGGACATTGCCCCAGCAACCGAGCAACTCCAGGTGAACACCAACCCACCAACCAAGGCAGAAAACCTCAAAGCCATCAAGTCTCTGAAAACTGGTAAGGCGGCAGGCACTGCAGAGGCACTCAAGGCAGACCCAACAGCCGCAGCAGAGATGCTACACCCCCTGCTGCAGAAAATTTTGAAGCAGGAGCAAGTTCCAGCAGACTGGAAACTTGGCTATCTGGTAAAGCTACCCAAGAAAGGTGACTTGACCCAGTGCAGCAACTGGCGTGGGATTATGCTACTGTCCATTCCCAGCAAGGTGCTGACCAGAATCATCCTGGACAGACTGAAGAATGCCCTAGACAAGAGACTGCGGCAAGAACAGGACGGCTTTCGGCAGGGTAGATTATGCACAGACCATATCGCTACACTGCGAATCATTATTGAACAGTCCATCGAATGGCAGTCCCCACTATACATGACATTTGTGGATTTTGAGAAGGCATTTGACTCCGTAGACAAAGAGACCATCTGGAAGCTGATGCCTTCCACCAAAGTTCATTGCCATCATCCAACAGCTGTATGAGAACTAGACATGCCAGGTGATCCACAATGGGAAGCTGACGGAGCCGTTTGAAGTGAGGACTGGAGTAAGGCAAGGTTGCATGCTCTCGCCGACAATTTTCCTGATCTTCATGGACTGGATCATGAGAAGAACAACCTCTAACAACAACACAGGCATTCAATGGACTTTTGCAATGCAACTTGAGGATCTCGACTTTACAGACGACATCAGCCTGTTGTCCCACAAGCAACAACATGCACAGACAACGCTCACTCGGCTCTCAGAAGAAGCAGCGACCATTGGCCTGACAATCAACATCAAGAAGACAGAGGTAATCCAGATCAACAACAAGCAAGAAGCCTCACTTCAACTACACGGGGAATGTATTACAGAGACTGACCGCTTCACCTACATAGGTGCCATTTGCTTGTGTACCGCTGACTTCCTTCAGGTGTATTGACGAGAGTTACTTGAGGAAACTTGTAGCGAGATCAACTAAAACCATTTGCTGTGGATCCTATACCAACTAAAGTTATTCTTCATCTTTTCGACATTTTACCTCCTGTCATTTTGGACATTATTAATGCCAGTTTGAGAGCAGGTTGTGTTGCTCTCCATGTGCAACCATGTTAGTTCTGTTGTGGTAAAATCCTACTACTTTTTGAGGACTTTAGGTAGACTACGGCCCATGCTGGCTCATGCTGCTGCCAACTAACTTGCTGTGGCTACCATCATATCAAGATTAGACTACTGTATTGGTGCATTGTGGGGTATACCTGCTACGCAAGTTAGATCGACTCCAAAGAGTTCAAAACACAGCCGCCAGGATTGTCACCCGTGCAAAGTCGTCCACTGAGCACATCACCACTATACTACAGAGTCTTCACTAGCTCCCAGTGAACAAGCGCATTGACCATAAAGTGCTTTCGATTGCACAGTCCTGCATGTTTAAAACTGTTCTTGACTATTTACAAGAGGTATAGTTCCTCCTTACCAGCCGTCTCGTGGTCTGCGCTCTGGCTCCCACCCACGCTTCTGTCTCCCTGCAGTGGAAGACACAAACAAGAAGACACTGGAGCCAGGGCCTTCACAAACGCGGCACCTAAACTGTGGAATAGTCTGCCATCGTCACTGTCCACCATCACATCACCAACCACGTTTTTTTTTTTTTACTTTCCTCTTGTTTTATTTTTTTCCTGTTTTCTGTGTTTGCTGCGCAATGAGCATTCTTCTGAATGGGTACCAGCGCACTACAAATCATCATCATGTGACAGTGGTCTCCACTGTGAGAGAACGAAAGCATATTAATACAAATATTTTGACTAAGAATGTTTAACAGATGTAAAGGCTGCTGCTCAGATCCACAGAGTTACAAGGATATTGTTTCAATCTTTTGTGGTTATTTTGTTATTTTTTGCTTGTAATGTCCAATAATATACAAACTTCCTGCGACAGGTTATAAAACGATTTATCAGAAAAGCATTTGAAAGATTTCAGGGTTTTTACTGTAAAAACAGCTTAGATTTAAATTAATTGCAGTTTCTGTGGAATTTTGTAAACGCGAATGGTTGGAGGTAGATGATTGGGATAGTCATGTGTTGATACTCTATTTTGTACTCTTTTCTTGTTGTTCGTTTTCATATGCATTGTCAGATTCAAAACGGACTGACAAATTTTCTTACCTTTCCCTAACTAGTATTCTGAACAAGTTTCTGTAGTTCCTTCTGCGACAAAGCTTGTACCGAAATTAATGTTTTAATTAGTTCAAGAGCCTCATTACCTGTCAAAGTAACCTTTGCATTACCAACGAATCCATTAGCAAATTTTAGTTGGTCAACAATACGCTTCCGTCTTTCTTCCTCCCTTGATCGGCGTTTGCCCTCCAGGTACATGTTGATGGTGTACAGGAAGGGGTTGACCGCAGCATTAATAGGAAGAACAAAAATGGCGATCACTACATTGACCTCTCCGGGAATAGGGATACCGTTGGACGCAAGTATTCCCACTAAGCCAACGGGGAACCAGCACAAGAAATCTGACATGACTACTGTGAGTAACCGTCTGGCAATAGTAACCTCTTTTCTAGACTTGGACGTATTTTGTTCAGATATAGAATTGGTGTGAACAGACCAATAAATTAAAGCCTGTCCAATAATAATTAAAATAAAAAAAATTAAATTTAAAATAATAATGACTCCAAAGGCATACATGCGACCTGGAAATTGTACCCTTGAGGTAGGGAGAGGAATGCAGATGCTTGTCTGGCTGTAAAACTCCCAGTGTGAGGTCACCCGCAGTAGAGGTACAACCGCCAAGGCCACACCTGTAAACCACGACACGGCGCATGCGCACTGCGCTGAACGTTTCCCAAAGTGCACCTGGCTGAAAGGAAAACGGAGAACAAGGAAGCGGTCACATGTGATGAGAAAGATGATGAAAACAGAAACTTCACATGACAGTAAAGAGGTGAAACCTGCCAGTTTACACAAACTGCTGTTTCTCCAGCCGACATCCTCCCATACATACGATCCTCTGTACCTGAAGTCGCAAATACCGATGATTGAAAGGTACAACCCCATCAGAAAGTCCGCCACACACAGGTTGGTGACGAAGACGTCATACCCGACGTTACCTGACGTTTTGTGGAAAATCAAACGGTAAACCAAGGAGCTGAGGTTTCCCAGTAGCGCCAGTGAGGCAAAGATGGCGACTCCTGCTCGGTAGACTCCGGATCGCAGCAGATCGTCACAGGAAGAAACTTCATCGGAAGGAGCGAGACAGTTGAGCACGTTGAACCCAGGGGGCAGTATCACCGGACAACACAGCTTGTAGTTGTCAGCGAAAATATTTTCTAATTTAGTCAGACTCTGAAATATTTCTCGTGGGAACACAGTCACAGGGCAAAGTCTCAGATCCAATATTCTCAGACTGTTCATTGCACCAATGCCACGTCCTGTCACGTGATTTAAATGGCTACCGGAGAGATTTAACGTTGACAATTTCGAGAAGAAGGTAAAGTTGCTGAAGTCTATTCTTGGAAGTATCACCTCAGACAGGTCGAGAATTTTGAGAGACAATGTTTGCCTGACGTCCCAGAAATAGAAATCATGTAATGGATTAAAACTTAACTTGAGACACTCTAGACTCTTAAGACCAATGAAATAATTGCTTCTAATGTGAGTCAAGTAATTACTACTGAGGTCCAGAATGCGGAGATTAGGCAAGGTTACTTCATGCAGCTGAGTCAAATTGCATCCAGCTAGATTGAGATTAACAAGGTAGATATTACTTTGAAAGTCCATCAAGTTCATTGGTGTTCCACGGGCATCGAGATAACGAATATCGGAAAAGCTAGCAGCATGAAAAATACCAGAACAAACATAAGCCAAGCCGTGACAGACACAATTGTCTGGACATGTTTCATTACACAGTATCTCGTCATCTCGTTGTGGACAGTGGTACACCCCGTCACACACGTGAAACCCATGAACACACACCTGAGATTTACGGCAACGGTAGAAGTCAGGACACGTGTACCTGTCACATGCCGCCTCGTCCTCGTGACCAGGACAGTCGTTGATCCCATTACAACGGAGGTAAACTGGCAGACAGACCTGCTCAAGGCTGACACACGTGAAGTGGGAGTCAGGACAGACAAGCACTGATGACAAATTATTTCTAAGTTTGTTGTATGGAGAAAAAGTTAACTTTCCCTTTGAATCAAGATCAATTATCAGGGGCAGCTCGAGTTCCAGGGTGTTGTGTTTACTTGTTATCGTCGATTGACATCGGTCTTCATCAACACGATCATCACAATCCACTTGTCCGTTACAGCGCTCCCATCGTTGAATACACTGCAAACAAAATAGTCTTATGAGTTTTTCCTTGTCAAAATCGGATGAAAGCTGAAAAATAAATACACTTCGAAAACTGCTTTTAGTACTTTTGTATAATTATGTTATTTACATTTTTTTCTGATGCAAAAGAAATTGTGAAGCTGCAGATGATGTTGAATTGTCGCCAGTCTGTAGTGTGGTCAAGATAAAACGCGTTTAATAAATAAAAAAGTAGCAAACCTTTCTGCCTGCACATCGGAAAGGATACGAAGAGTCGCATGGTGGGAAGTAGCAGAAATCTTCATCACTCCCGTCCTTGCAATCAGCACGATGATCACAGACTAGTGTGTACGGGACACTCTCATGCACGCCGGCACATTTGAATGGAGGCGGAAGTGACATCGCTGCTGGTAATGAACACGAGTCTTTAGCGCCATCTGTCCTGCTCCAGCAGCTAGAAGCCTCATCACAAGCCAGAAACACGTGTGTGAAGTGATGATCAGGACACTGTACATACGCTGACTGTTGCACATATTGACTTTTTGTTAAGACATTGGATATTGCATATAATGTAATGCCCAAAATAACGGGAACTCTTTAAATAAAATAAAAAAGTTCTATATTTGAACAGCATTTTACACTGAAAATACTAGATTATAATTGTAGTATAAAGAATAAAATTTAAAATAGCTTTCTGTGAAAAGTCCCTATGTTCTGTTCACGATATTCATTACACAAAAAATGTTACCACGAGTCGATGTCAAGGTTGGGTGGGATCATTAGGACCACCGACCACCCGATACATTCTACTCTAGGTGAATTATCTGCGTGTTTTAAGGAGGTCGATTCCAAGGAAATGACTGTGGTTCTTTGCTACTGAGTATTCTTGCTCAGTGAGTATGGAGAACAAATCCAAGCAAGAATCGTATGTGTGTGAGCTGTACGAGCCTCTAGTGAACTTAGTTCATTGCTTTACTGGATTTGTAAATCTTTTTCCCCTGATATGTCTTTTGTGGTTTCGTATTGTTACAATGACTCGAGCTAAGATTTCGGTGTTTCATATATCTTTTTGTTTGTGTGTATATGCATTAACTACTTCAAGAGATGTAGATCCAGATCGATTAATGAGAATGACAAAATACATGATTGTCTGAATCCCGTGTACATGATAAAGTGGAGACCTGCATGAGTACCGTGCCAATCAAAATGAAGATCTTCTTGACTGTTTATCTTTGAGAATGACTCTGGGGTGTGGACAAATCCATCTTTGTAGCCAAAAGATTTCCTTGAGTACTTAACAGTGCTTCTACTTCCTGATGACCACGGTTCATATTCTCAGCTACTTAAATAAACTAACTATTGAAAAACTATAGGAAAAGTCTGTGAACCACTCCCGTGGACACCACACTACACTTACAAATAGTTGGTTTGACAGTTTCCTTTTGAATAGAGCGTGCATAGAGGGTCAACAGAAGGGCAATTAATGAACAGTTTGTGATACTTAGAAAATTAATTTAATTGTGTACAAAAGTTTGAATAGTTACCATACATTTATATTATATATATATGAGATATATTAAAATGCATCTTTTTCAATATTGTGAAGGGAGGTTCGAAGGTTATAATGCGAAAAACTTTTTTATTAGCACTTTTATAAATGTCGGATTGTGTGGTCTGTTTAGCTGCGTAGTTATGGTAAACGTGTTATGTGTGACAAACCCAACAGCAAAATTCTTCTTACTAAAGTGCCTTTGTAACTTTAATACTTCAAAATTCCGTATCATTCCTATAAACGTTTGCTACAGATATTCATTAAAATTTTCAAGCTTTAGTATATCTTGAAATCTTGCGCAGGTGCAGTTTATCAAAGGACTAAACGCATTTATATAAAAATATACATTACGTGACCTTGAAATCTGAAGTAGATATTCGTCTGATTTCTGGAGGCTCAATATTTTCATACGGCCTTGAAGTGCCCGGGATCTCACACAGAAGACAAGAAGTGACAAAGGAGTTTTCACACTTCTCCAGAAGTAGTGGATTTACTCTCTCATTTGTAGCGAAAGTCGATAAAGTCGCGCAAGAGTCAGCGTTAGAAGAAAATGTCCAAAGTGTAAACAGTTTGATGAAATGGGCGATCGTACCATCAGACCACATCCAGCTGTTTCGATACCTGCCAAATATAATGTACGAACTATTTCTACAAAACCTTTGAAATCACTGAGAATGCTATTAATGATTCTGTCATTTAGGGTTAACACAGGTCATTACCACACTGAAAAGAAGAACCTTAATAAGGACCTGAAAACCTATTCTGAGGACCATTCGAGAATGTTTTCATAACGTGCAGACAAAACTAACTATAACACGACTGTGACACATTTTATTTCCTTTATTACAGATTTATAGATCAGAGAAAGAAGGTATAACATGGGGCACAATTTTATTAGCAAATTGCTTATCCGGGCTGAAGAAGATCATTTCAGCTCTAAAATGTTTCTTTATCTTCTCTTATTCGTGTTTTCAAGTGTGCTATTAAACTTGCTTCCATTATGGAAGCATTATTGAAAGACACATTACAAAGTGTGTGTGTGGTGTGTGTGTGTGTGTGTGTGTGTGTGTGTGTGTGTGTGTGTGTGTGTGTGTGTTATGTATAGCTGTCTCCTTTTGTTTTTGTTTTTAGTCACTTTTGTATCTCCCTACATCAATATCACCCTTCACCCGTCAACCTCCTGACCCCATCCAGTCGTCAGTGCGAGCGTTTGATGAGGAACTTGAAAGCCTTGTATAATGCCAACCTCATAACATTTCTGTTCTGGTGACAGTTAAAAGTCGCAAATCAGTTTAAAACTTGCGCGACAAGTAACTACGGTTGTTTCAACTGTCTTCCTACTATGTTTTTTTCTTGTTCTTACCAAGTTCACTTCCCTACGCATTTTACTCCCCTTTCCCTCCCAGTCAATCAAAATGTTATTTTCTGCCTCAGGTTGGTCGTTTCTTCAGAATGGAGTGTCGCATACATACATACGGAAGGAAAGAATGGTTTGACCAGGGGGAGGGAGGAGAGAAGTACCGTAAAGTAGTGGTCTTACTTCACTAATCGCTTCAGTCTTGCCTGTCAAGTATCCTCCCGTCTCCCTCCCCACTACCCGAGTCGGACCCATTCTTTAATGACAGATGGCAGGCCTTTGGAAATAGTAAAAGTAATGTCACCTAAATTCTGAGAGGGTTAAGCCAAGTTGAACAGTGGGGTGCGAGAAGAATAATGTAAACACTCTTTAAGCAAAAGAAGGACTTATAAGCACCTCTCTTTAATATAAGAAACTAGTCGCTATTAATAATGCCTCATTAGCTGAAAATAAGCACTTCTAATTCTTTTGTTTGCCCACAAATAAATCTCCAAACTTATAAGCACCTATAAGGACCGTGTGATTGCGTCATCTGTGTTTTAAAATATAAACACTGAGAGATCAAAACGAGGGTTGAATACTTACATCGCGGATATTGTAGGAGGAGCTGACCTGGCTCCAATTAAGATCGAGTAGCATACTCGGATCCTGAGTGAAATTTCTGTCACAGATTCCCACAGATGTCTTGTGCTCAGACTTGGCAACTGTCCTCCAAGCTGCTGGCACTGTTCATTCGCATCCATCCAAGACATTTCTTTATCCTCGAAACGCGAAAGTAAAAAGCAGCGGCCGTCAGCCTGGAATGTACCCGGGCTGCACGTGTCGTCCCCTGGCCAGCATCCAGCTTCGTCTTCGCCGCCCACGCAGTTAGAGACAAAGTTACACGGGAAGTGATGCTGGATGTCCTCCCATCGCACGGCCGAGCAGTTCCACCTGTCTTCAGACAGCTGAACAGGTAGTGCCGACACGTGGTGGAACGAGAATGGCATTTTGAAGAATGGCCGCTCATATAAGTCAAAACTTTTGTACTGTACCCGTACAACTCCGTGGTAAATAAGTGGTTCAGTGTATGTATACTTATGTAACTTACACATTTTATATTCTGTGGAGTTAGTCTCCGTGTGGAAGATGATCCAAAAATGTATTTCGTTAATAAAGCAGTATATGTTTCCATCATTAATATAAATGTTAATAAGAATAGCGTGGTCTTCAGCTGCCACCAGGGAAGTCCAAGTGTTTATGAAAGGAATGTATCCCCTATTTTCGCTCGGTTGTGATGTGTGAATATAGCCTGTTAATAACAAAGAGTACAGTCAAAAATTGCTTTTCAAATAAAATTAATTATTTGGTTAGACGGTAACTGTATAACACGAGATCATCATCTATTTCTCCTCCCGAAAATAAATTGCACGTCATCCTGGCGAATTGAAACGACCCCAGGTTTCCTCGATAACACAGTGAAACACTTGATGACACCTACGTCAGTACTCCAGTAAACTGATAAGGTAAATAAAGTAAATGACACTTGTTATTATTCACTGAATCATGTAGTAATTTGTATTGTAGATCACAAAAATTAAAACTATGGAGCACATGGTAGATGAATAAGTGACTGGGTGGGAGAACTGTACCCAAAGCTAATATCATCAGCAATAATGAAGTGTCTTGTTTCCAACACTGTCTTCCTTTAAACGACTTTCATGCTGATTTTCGTATTAAAAATCGAAATAACCACGAGGATATAAAGAAGAAATCAAAGAAAGCTAAAACTCAATGTCCAGACTGATTTAATAAATGTAAAGTTCACTGTCTCATACCCCATTTGTATGAGTATATTGTTAATGTCATTATATGAAATCATTCTAAAGGTAACCATTTACTGCTGAGTGTAGTAACCATACAATTAATGTAAATAACATTATCAAAACTATATCAAATTTTTACATTGATATAACGACTATCTTTTTTATCGTGTGAATAAGTCAGAAAAAACGATCAGATTTTAGTAAAATAAGTGATGGTGCTGTTAATCCCGTCGTGATTCTCAATAAATCTCTTAATTGTTTACTTCAGGTACCTGGGCAGTTTGTAACTCCTGGGTTAAGTGGGATGTGAATTCTTAATATGTTAAACGTGGCCAGCAAAGAGGGTACCTTTCTTGCAAGCTGAGCAGTTTAAATAAAGCATCCTTGAGCCATGTTTATCATTCATTATAATTCATTCCCTGTGTGTGCTGGTTCTACAGTCTTTCTGTCCATGATAAGAATAGTTTGAACTGTGCTGTAAGGCAATTAGAGTCAAGAAGAGAGATTTAGCTTCCTTTTCTGACCATCAGCAATTACAAATTATACAGTATGCCATTTGTGCACAGGATGAAAGAGTAACAGATAAAATGTATAATTCTATTTATATAAAATACCTGTAGTTGAGGAGAGAAAAGTAGTCTTAAGTTGTGGCCGACTAGTTTCTGTGATTGCCGTGAAGTTCACGCATAGTTGAAAAGGAGATTTGTGGATATTTGTCATCAGCTGAAATTTCACAACACTGGAGTAGGTAAAATATTCACTCAGGAGACTATCTACATAATCGCTAAGCATAACAGAGTTTTCCTCGTCCATTAAAATGATTCTATATGGAGATACCTTTAGCTTATTAATCATCTGCAAATGAGCCACCATCCCACGAGGAACTTGGAGCTCTATGTTGCAAATAAGGACGGCCGAGTCTGTCTGAGAGTTGTCGGTCGGTGTGAGAGAAATGAGAATGCTTCCTTCACTCCCTCTCACGGGGTAACTGTGCCAGTGGTTGCTGCATTCTTCAAGATCTAAGTCCACATGAACGGAATGAAAACCTGTAGCCAGATGGTCAAAAGTATTTACACTAGTTTGTTCATCGGTGTTCATCGGTAAAAGCAGTTGTGTGACCCCGTTATAAGACTTGTCATAACCATTTTTTTCTACAGACAAGTCACTTTGAGTATATATGTCATCAAAGTCAAAGTCAGATTCTAGTGACACGGGGAGATAATCTTGCCGGACCTTTCCTTCGGTAATATTTTCTTTCTTCCATTCGTTGATATGACTGTATGCATTTCTGGCTATAAGGTCATTTTGAAACACGCAGAAAAGTATACCAAGCGATGCATGGAACTTGATTCTGGACATGCTGCCACATCTGCAAAAAGATGATTTATTAGAGATTCACAATCATCATCTTCTTTTTTACACTTTCCAGAACTTACAAAACACCCTACCAGTGAATAATAAAAGATAAAGTACCGGACCCAGGTCTTTTATAAAGTACAAAATTAATACAGAAACCTATTGCTGATGGAAAGATATTTTACAATAAAACGGATATCTGGGGTATATTTTGTCAGTAATTTTACGAAAAGTCTCATGGAGCACTAAAGAGTTGTACAGGGCGGCGAGTTGCGATGATATTGATGTTGTTGACAGAATTAACGGCGATGTGCCGCAGTAACATCAGACACCAGTCGTCCTCAATGTCTTCCTGTCAGCGTCTAACGATGTTATTTAACTTTACCATGGTTGATAGTATTTACCCGATAATGCTATTTTCTAACACTTCTCTTTGATTCACAGACTTTACCAAACGACTGTGTTTAAAGAAAAGATTCTGAAGACTCCAGCTTCACTTTAAATAGTATTTATCAGATCGTGCTGCACTACAGACTGCAAAGAGAGGTGAGTCATGTCTTTGAACACACACCTGACTAGACACAAAGAGGCGAGAGGAAGATGGCAGTGATCCAGTACAGCTCCAATACTCCGTTTTATAAATCTTCTTCCTGTAATTTTTTTTTCTTTAGTCTTTTGTGTTCAAAAATCTTCTCTCTAAAGATCGCGATCAATCAGTGGGGGGCACAAACGCGTTTTGTTGTTGCAACTGAAGTAGTACTTTGCGAAGAGATTCTCCGGGTTTTTTTTTCGTGGACTAGAAAATGGTTTTGTGCTACTTTTAAAAATTCTTTAACGTACAATCAGCGAACTCACATAAAATTCAACTTTCTGACACAGGACTCAACCAGGCTTTAAGTATTTCTGAGGTAAAACGAAAAATTAAAAAAAAAATACTTCACATCGCCCTGTCTGAAACTGTTAAGCAGACCTCAATGTAAAAAACTATTTTCCGAAGAATATATGTAGATTCGAATGACTTTTAAGTAAATGTTTCTATTTTTTCTAACTTTTACTTTGCTGCTTATTTTATTTTTTGTTTTTGATGTATTTTTTCTTCGTGGCAGCTTATAAATCTGTAAATAATGAACAACGTCTGATACAAGAAGTTTACTTTCAAAATAGCTTTCAACCAAGAAAGCATTTTCCTGATTCCTAGAGATATTTTAGTAAACAAGGGATTACAAATATTTTCTAGCAACAAAAACTGTAGTTGTGCTTCATAATACGAAAGAAAAGAGTTATTTTATTTTATTTTATTTTATTTTCACACAGACAGGTAAAGGAACACACAAATTATCTGAAAAATGAGGTAAATTATAAATACCGACATTTGAAATCGCTTCGACCGTTTGCTTACAATTGCGTTTAACAAAGTTCAGGGAGGCGGCCATAGTTTGTTGTGGAGGACAGTTTGATTTGTTAATACTCGTAGTGGCATCCCAAGGTACCGAAATCAAACTTCATGAGGAAAAGTCTTCTCCACAGGTTTGTTGCCTGAAACTACCGGCTGTTACATGATATATCATATTTTCATGTTTTGCTCTTAAATAAATTCGTTTACAAATAGTTTGTGTTCTGACTTGCTTTATAGCGACAAGCAATCTTCTGGAACAGTTTTAAATAAAAATAAGTTGAGCTTTTAAATTAGAAAAGTAATAATATAGGGTAAAAAGAACACTTATAATACAAATACTATAAAAAAATTTAACAACAAACAAAAAGCTGAACGAATGTGTCGAAATTAGTAACAGAACAGTAGGCTCCCTCAGCTAGAGTAGTACCCCCTGTCTACAGACTGAAGGTAAATCTTGGCTTCTCCCAGGCTAATGTCCTCCCTATTCCTTTCATATGTTTACCAGATATCATCCTCGCTCTCGTCATGTCTCAGTTCCAACTATCCGATACCTGGAGCTACTTTTCCTCAAAACATCAAAACTCACGGAGCAGGGGAAAGAGCTGCTGCTCTAGGGTTAGGAAACTATAGTTATCTCCCCTATCTTGGCCTATTACAATGGAATACAGTCACAAAGTAAAGCGAAAAAAAATCGATTACAAATCTCATAAAAACTTTTAAGTTGAAAATACAATAAGTACAAGTATAAAATATCAATATATAAAGTAGAGTGATTATTTATTATTTTTATTTGTACACTAAACGTTAACATAGCCCTGTTAGTGACAGATAGTAATGGGAAAATGGTCTTCAATTTTAAATCATATGAAATTGATGACGAAGCAGTCGAGGGAATGTGTTAATCCATGTTTTAACGACAATGGCAACGGCCTCAAAGCTGCCAACGATAAACATCGGTGTCCATTTTCCAATGCATTATAGATGAGTAGTGTGAAGGTCACATCAACACATTGACAGCGAACAAATCGAATGGAGCAGAAGGTAGGTTTGTAGACAAGAAATTGGAGGTTCAATAGATCAGTAAGTAGGAAATGTAAATAAGGTATCAGATAAACGGTTGCAGGAGTCAGAGCTAACCTATTAACTTCAGTTTGATAAACGCTTCAAGAATTGATTTTCTTCATCTCTTTTTTTTCCAGAGCATTCTTTAATCAAGCGTGTAACATCTTACCAACGACTTTGTAAGAAACAAGATGGCCACACTGGTAGGACACCAGGAACCTCTACTATCAACAGTCAAGTGACGTAAGCTGGTCTTCTTTGGCCATGTAACCCGGCACGACACCTTGTCGAAGACACCCTTGGAGGTTGGCCGACGCCGCGGTGGTCAGAGAAAGAACTGACTTACGAATATCAAAGACTGGACTGGTCGTCCTGTACAGGACCTGCTGACTATCGCCCACAATAGACAAGAGTGGCGGGCCCTATCAGCTGCCGTGTCTATCCATGTGCTCCCCCCATCGACAGGTGCCAGGCAAGGGACGACTGACTGACTGACTGACTGACTGACTGACTGACTGTAGCATTTAAAACATAGCCATGCTTCCATCAGCTATCGTAGTTATTGTTTTATTGACTTAATGTCTTATAAAGAGATAATACCAAGTGTGGAGTAACATGCTGTATTTGGTTGACCTGATGCATAAACACTTATCAACAGGCTGCCCTTTACAGGGAAGGTTTGTCTCTGAGATCGGCAATCTGAACTGCTCTTATGTGCTATCCATTATTCATTTACTGATGTATTGTCTATCCATTCTTCGTCCATTGGGACGCCGGGATCATTCCTCTATAACAGTTTAATGTGTGTTGCTGTTTCGTGAGAAAGAAAGTAGAAGAAGAGAGGATAGGATAGACAAGAGAGGTGAAGAGTGCATGAAGAAGATTCTTTATTAATCTGTGACCCTCTCCAGGGTATTGAGATTATATTTATATATATATATATATAAACACATGACACACACAGAAGAGGCGAGGGGACAGAGAAGTGAGGGTATGGTGAAGGACGATAATCCCTACTTTCCGTTTCATTCATTCGACAAGGCGATGACAATGGCCTTAAAAAGACTGGAATACTTTATTCACCAAAAACCCAGGAATCGTTGCAACGGTCAATGTAAAATATCAGTGACAGTGAGCTCAAGAGCCATTATTTTTTTCATCTTTCTTTCCTTTTTCTCTCTTCCGTTTTATTCCTACCTTACATTGATGTACACCAGTGCCTGCAAAATTTTATTTTTTTTAAGTTGATGTTTTCATGAAATTCCGAGCTGCCATACAATGAGACATCGTCGCATCATTCTCAGATTGTTCCTCGATTAGCCATTTTATTCACTTAATCAATTCTGAAAATGATATTTTCATCCTCTTTGAATCGCCTTTGTCTGTCTTGCACTTGTTGATTCCTAACAGTCTCTTCAACTTTCTATGCTTTACTACCTATGTGTCTCTACTTATTAACTAAATAGCTCGTTCTAGCTGCCAGATGGACGAATGAAAAACAAATTAGGTTTTAACGAGAATGACTGATTTGCACATCCATTGTAAAATGTAGAGGAAAATAAATGAAATGAAGCTACATAGCCCTGCCTTTATTTTCTCATTTCTACTCTTTTCTTCTGAGTCTTTTTTTATAACCATACGTGACTTTTTTCTGTGCTGTTAATTTTTGTTAGAGTGGATAATACTTGGTATGGTGATCAGTGTATCACAAACTATCCTAACAGCACTGCAATAATATATTACTACTCTACAATTGTGTTTTGCACAAGAAAGCCAATCAGAACGCATGAATTATTTCTTTACACATTTATTTAAAACTCAGTCATTCAAAACACTATTACTAAAAACTTTAAAATGATATACACCTTTGGCCAATACTTTTTCTATCCCTGAACTTTGTTTAAGAAACGATTGTGAGCAAACAAATCCTTGGAACATTATTTTGTGAGTAGAACAATTTAATATGTTGTCGGTATTTATATTTTAAGTCTCTCTTTTTCGTGATTAAAGTGTTCCTTTAACTGTCTGTGTAAAAACTAAAGTAAAATAAATAAATAAAGATGCAACTAAACACAATAAAAATAAAATATAATTACATAAATAAACTTTTTCCTTTCCTTTTATGAAGCACAGCTAAAGTTTTAACTGCTAGGAAATATTTAAAATTTATGGTTAACTAAAATAACTGTAGGAATCAAGAAAATAGTTCATCATAGAGAACTATTTTTAAAGGAAATATTTTTTTAAACACTGGCTATATTTTGAGATTTTAAGCACACACACTCACACACACACACACACACACACACACACACACACGCACACACACACACACGCACAGAGAGAGAGAGAAACAAAAAGACTGCAAAGAGTAAAGTATAAAAAAGAAAATAGAAAAAGAAAACTTAAGCATTTAATGGTAGTTGTTGATTTTACGTTAAAAGTTTTCTAAGCAGCACGAGATCATTGACCAGCAGAGCAAACACAAATTCCCAAAGAATTTTTTCGCAAAGTACTCTTTGGGTTGTGTATGTGCCACCCACTGATTCCTGACGAATTTGGAAAGCAGAAGACGTTTTAACACAAAAGACTAAATCACAAAAAAGTGTACAGGAAGAACCTTTAAAAAGAGGAAACTGTACTGCATCACTGCCTGCTCCCCCACCCCCCTCACTGCTCCCTGTGGCGATGTGTGTCTAGTCAGGTGTCTTTAAAGACATCAGTAACAGGACTTTGGTGAAGTCTGCAGCCATCTGAAAATTACTTTTAGTAAAAAGAGGCTGGAACGTTCAAAATCATTTGCTAAATCATCGTCGTTTGCTAAAGTCTGTCGATCAAAGAAAAGTGTTAGTAAACATCATTATAAGGTGAATACTGTCGTCAGAGTAAACATCATTATAAGATGAATACTGTCGTCAGAGTAAACATCATTATAAGGTGAATACTGTCGTCAGAGTAAACATCATTATAAGATGAATACTGTCGTCAGAGTAAACATCATTATAAGATGAATACTGTCGTCAGAGTAAACATCATTATAAGATGAATACTGTCGTCAGAGTAAACATCATTATAAGATGAATACTGTCGTCAGAGTAAACATCATTATAAGGTGAATACTGTCGTCAGAGTAAACATCATTATAAGATGAATACTGTCGTCAGAGTAAACATCATTATAAGATGAATACTGTCGTCAGAGTAAACATCATTATAAGATGAATACTGTCGTCAAAGTAAACATCATTATAAGGTGAATACTGTCGTCAGAGTAAACATCATTATAAGGTGAATACTGTCGTGAGAGTAAACATCATCACAAGCTGACTATAGTCGTTGAGAATAGTTGCTTTGTGGTGTGACGGCGACACGTTGGTGTGAACAGCATCAATACTTCTATAATAGTTTGTTATTGCTTCTTAGTCCGTTGCTAACTTTCTATTACAAAAATTACATATTTTATGTGTTATCATTGCCATGGAGTTTAAAGAGTTGAAAACACGTGATCCACCCAACAGGGGAAGTTATCAAGCTAGAGTAAGTCGTTTTCCCGGGTGGAAATCGGAAACTTACAAAGAAGCATGTTTTTGTAGTATCAATGCAATGCCCAGACCCCGCGGACTCTACTTCATTTTTTTTAAACCCATAACATCTATGTGACCGTTTTCTAACTTCGACTGTAAAGGTAAAACATCATTCGTGAAGTCTGGACACCGCTTTATCAGTTTAAAACAAGACGTGTTTCCTTGAGTTACCCACTTTGCCCATGGGCCATGGCTTACCTTTTCTTTGTGATTAGGGCCCCTTCTGTTTTCAAACCTAACAAAAGGCTGTTTGTTGAGCCATTACAATTAAAGCTAAAAATTATGTGCTAAAGATGACTTTAAGCATGGCGGGGTCACAATGTGAGTAGAGTTTCTGTATATCTTCTCTGACCTGAAAACAACTGTTGGTTTTTGTTTCTGTTTTTGTCTGTTGTATTTCTTTTTTAACTGTATCTGATTTTCTTCTTTTTTCCTCTTTCTTTTTCAGTAATCTTTGTACAACTCTTGTCTGCAGTGAGTGCTCTTGCATGGGACTTTGGGGATCTAAGTTTATAAAAGAACTGATAAAAGACATCCTAAACTTCCGTTTTATTATTAAAAACTTTCCGTCAGCAACTTTATTCATATTTGACTTTATTTTACACATGGCTCCGTTGCTTCAGCTTTTACTCGTTCGCTGGTGTAGTGTTTTGTGAGTTCAAGAAATTGTACTAACCACAGCGCACTAGTCAACAATATGCGTTTGTGAGAACAATGTCAAAGCCTGATGTTTTTATTACAAGTAATAAAGAGGATGTGATTATGCAGGAGGAGGAGGAGGATCTCTTATGACTTTATAATCATTTATTCTTATTTTTGCAGATATGTCAGAATGACTGGAATAATGTTTCTCGCGATGTTATGTCTACAGTTTTTGCGTCCTTCACAATCCCGTTATAGCAATAAACGCAACCGGTCATATAAACAAATGTGAGGGAGAAAATATAACCGAAAAAGGTACTCCAATATTATTTTCCACTTTCAAAAGATCCTACCAGTGACTTTGATGGCACATATACTGAAAATTACTCATCTGCAGAAAGAAAATAATTATGGAAAAACTGACAACGTGGTCACACACGGCCGATGCTGGTGTGAATACGCTTGACAATCAAGTTACAGGATTTCAATCACTTCATTTGGACTTACATCTTGAAGAGTGTGGTAACTACTGGCACAGCTATCATGTGAGCGGGAAGGAAAGAAGAATATTTATTTTGTAACGCCGACCAGCAAATCTCAGACAAACTCGTCCATCCTTACCTTCCATAGAGCTGGAAGTTCCTTAAGAGATGGTGGCGTATTTGCAGGTGTTTAATAATTTAGTGGTGTCTCAATACAGAATAGTTTTAATCGATGCGGAAAACACGGCTATGTTTGATGATTTTGTTAACTTTCTCCCAGAAGAATTCTTTACCTACTCCAGTGTTGTGAAGTTCCAGCTGGTGATCAGCAGCACCAAAGATGCTTTTCAACTTTACGTGAACTTCATGGCAGTCCAAGAGGCTAGTCGGCCACAACTTAACACTACCATTTTTTCCTCAACTACATGAATTTTACCTAAATCACACTGGAAATTGTATCTCGTGCATAATAGCGGAACGTTTGCTGCCTTTCAAAATTTCGTGTTTTTTTGTTTTATCTCGGTTAAATTTAGCTTAAGTTAATAAAAAGTTTATTACGCATTTTATACATCAAGATATAATTTGTAATGCTGATAGGGCTCATTAAATAGGAAAGAATTCTGAATATTTATTAAATTAGTGTATTTCTTGCCGTGTTATACAAATGGTCCTGTCTTTCGAACATAGCCTTTCTGATAATTTGCCTGTTAGAAAAATACTTCAGATTCATCTCCTAAACTCCAGTTACCTAAGAACGCATGTTACCTATACTGTTCAAACTGTTCTTATCATGGCCTGAAAGACTGCGGAACGTGCACCCAAAACAAAAAAAAAATAAAAGTATTTCTTATTTCTTTATTATGAGTGATTAAAGTGATTGAAAATTGTTCTCCTGACTTAAAAAAAACTGTCTAGCTTAAAGTAATTCTTTGCTGGCCAAATTAAACAATGTGTTTAGTTTTTACACCTCATTTAAGCTGGCAGTCAAAAAACAGTGCCTACGTGCCTAAAGGAGTAAACAATTTCCACAGATTTATTGTGTAATTTGCTTGACCTTACGCTGGACTTATCGAATGATGTCAGTGTTATCAGGTGTTAGTGTGTATCGAGGAATCAAAGGGACATGATAATTAGCCATAATAAAGTGCAATTTATTCGCTAAAGTACTAGAAGCTGGGCTCGTGTTATCCATTTACTTGCTATCCAAATAAATACTTAGAGTTATTTTAAATAATTTTCGACAGCTCTCGTTATAATTACCAGGTTACATAGAAACATCACAACCGAGCAAACGTAGAAGATACACTCCTTTCACAAACACTTTTACTCACCTGGCACCTGAAGACCACAATATTCTTATTAACATTTATATTAATGATGCATATTGATTTTCTAATAGATATACCTTCTGGGTAATATTCGACACGAACAGTCAAAGAACATAGAATGTGTGACTTATCTAAGTATTCATCCACGAAGCCACTTATTTACGACGAAAGTGTATCCTTTAATATCTGAATTGGCGCCAAGTCCGCTCCTCCTACAATATCCGCGATGTAATTATTTGACTCTTGATTTGATCTCGTAATGTTTATATTTTTAAACACAAAGATTATAAAGCGGTGTCCAGAACTCTGAGGTGGGTGTTTACCCCTTGGAGCTGTAGTTATAAAGCGGAGGCAAAGATGCCCCGAGGTAAAGAAACATCATGTAATGTCTGCGGGGTCCGGGCATAGAATTATGACTACTTGGGTTCCCCATGTTGTCCTGGGGAAACTACTAACTTTCGTTTCATAACTACGCCCCAGGCTACTGGCATTCTTTTTCAGACGGTTCAGAGACATCCTCGACAACACTACATGGCTGCCTACTGGAACAGTTATGATTATGGACTGTTTTGAAGCACTGCTTAAGTTTTAATTGCTAGGAGATATTTATAATTCTTTGTTCACTAAAATATCTCAATGAATCAAAAAATGTTTTTCCGATGAGAACAATTTTAAAAGTAATTGAAACCTTTGGAATTAAACGTTGCTTTTTTGAAGATTTAAAAACACCCACATGCACACGCAAATGCCAAATAAAAATAACAGCAAAACAAATTTTCAAAAATAGGCGAAAATAGAAGTTCATTTAAAACTAAATAAGTTGCAGATCTGAAAATAGATTCTTTTACCTGAAAATTTATTTAAAAAGAGGGAAGACACAAAGTAAAAATATTTTCCGTTTTACTAAAGAAAAGTAGATGTCTTTAGCGGGCACAAGACTTTCAGTTCATCAAGGTATTTTTCGAAAGAAAATAATTTACTGGTGGTTCGCTGCTTTTACGTGAAAACATTTTTAAAAGAAAGAACATTTACCACCAAAGCCAAAAACTAAAAAAAAATAAAATTAAATAAAATAACCGAGAAATCTGTTCGCGAAGTACAGGAATGTGATACTTGTATTGTCAGTGGGATGCGTGTATGTACCACCCACCGAGTCGGGACTATTAGCACAAATGACAAAAAGTTTAGAGGAAGAAGCTTTATAAAGTGGAGTATTGGCGCAGTACTTCGTGACTGACTTGATTCTCTCTCTCTCTCACTGTTTATACCAGAGCCGTGTGTGTGGTCAGGTGTGTTCAGACACGTAAACTGCTCTTTGGCAAAGTCTGTAGCTCACAGCCATATGAAAATTTAGTGAGTGTTCAACATCATTTGTTAAATAGCTGTCATTTGGTTAAGTTTATGCGATTATAAAGAAGTGGAAAAGAACATAAAGAACAGCAATATTATGTGTATATTGTCGGTCATGGTAAGCACAGATGACAATGTGACGAGTGGATGACAAGATGGTGAGGACGACTGGTCTGTGGTGTAGCGGCTGCACATTGAGGACAATTCTCTGAACATCATCAATACCGCTATTTTATTTTTGTTTAATGCTTAGCCTTTGTGCTTACAAACTACTGTAAACCGATCATCCTTATAGTTTAACAAGAAAGGCAAAATAAGAAATTAAAAAACTAAATTCACGACCAGTAACGTATCGTCACAGATAAACGTGTAGAGAACGGCCTAGATGTTTCTTTGCCATATTTTATTTATTACATTTTCAAACAGGAGTTTGGACTAAAATTAATCGGTGGAGATACTATGATGTGTTATCACGTAATCATTTCGTTCTATACATTTTTATAGCACATTACTATTATCACTACTTTGGAGTAAATAAAAAAACTAATATGTGCACATACTTTCAAAAGTCTGTCAGGAAGTCGTTGGAAAACATGATCCACCCACCTGTCCTGTGGCTGTTGTTTAGTCGTTACGGTGTGAGCTAATAATAATGTGCTTGAGATGACGAGGTTACACAGCGAGTAGATAGTCTGTATATTTTCATCGGTCCAAACACTTACTGCTATTATTAGTATTATTTTACACAGCCCCCGACCAGTTCCCTGCTGTGATGGCTGTGAGTTCTGGAAATTTGTTTAATGAGATCACACAGGTCGAGTAAATGGCTTTTATACGGAACAATACCATCGATTATTGCTCCTACTACATCAAATACTAACAGTGTGGTGATTATGATAATGGTTGTATTAATGGTGGTGATGGTTGTGGTTATGGTGATGGTGATGAAGTTGACGACACATTTATTATGACTTTCTGATCACCTATTTTTACTTTCGCAGATGTGTCAACATGACCAAAATATATTTTTCTCCAATGCTTTGTATACTTTTTGGCGTCCTTCGAAATAGCATAGCAAGAAACACAACTGGGGACATTAATGACTGGAAGGAAGGAAATGGTCTACAACATTTTCTCCCTTTTCTCTCAGAATATACAACTGACTTCAATAGCACAGATACTGAAAGTTATTCGTCTGTAGAAAAAAATGATTATGACAAATACTACACTGTGGTCACACACATGCTCTCTCCGGTAAACACTACCTACAATGGACTAACTAGTGTAAATACGGTTGACAGTCAGGCTACAGCTTTTCACTCAGTTCATGTGGACTTGGATCTTGAAGAATGCGCCAAACACTGGCACAGTTATCACGTGAGAGGGAAGGAAGGAAGCATACTTATTTATCATACGCCAACAGACATCTCTCAGACAGACATGACCGTCCTTACTTGCACCATACAGCTGGAAGTTCCTCAAGGGATGGTGGCTCATGTGCGGATGGTAGATAAGTTAAATGTTGTTGAATATAGAATCGTGTTACTCGACGTGGAAAACACGGTTTTGTCTGACAGTCATATCAACGGTTTCATTGAGGACTTTTTTGCCTACTCTAATATTATCAGATTTCAGCTGATGATCAGTAGCATCAAGTATGCTTTTCAGCTGTATGTCAACTTTACAGCAATACCAGAAGCTAGTCGGCCACAACTGAACACTATTTTTCTCTCTTCAACTCAAGGTATCTTATCTAAATATTATTACACATTCTATATTGTCACAACCAAGAGCCGTTCTCTGCCTTTTCAGTTCAACTTTTTTAATCTTGTGTGAACGTCGGTCATCAGATTAACATTATAATGCAATAGTAGATATAGCACTACTAGAGAACGCGTACTTTGTAATTATTGACATAATTATTGAAAAATACTCACTATTTGATAGAAGAATGTTGCATTTCGTGGCACCGGGTAAAGTCATCATGTCCGCTTATCACCGATTCCACATTGTCCTTTGCTTAAAAGCTGTGCTAAACGCAGATGCCAAAAATTAAGATTTAAAACTACACACAGTTTCCCCCGCAGATAGTCAGTCAGTCAGTCAGTCAGTCAGTCGTCCCTTGCCTGGCACCTGGCGTTGGGGGGATCACATGGATAGACGCGGCAGCTGACAAGGTCCGCCACTCTTTTCTATTGTGGGCGATAGTCAGCAGGTCCTGTACAGGACGACCAGTCCAGTCTTTGACGTTCGAAAGTTAGTTCTTTTTCTGACCACCGCGGTGTCGGCCACCCTCCAAGGTGCCTTGAAGGACAGTCTTCGACAGGGTGTCGTGCCGGGTCACGTGGCCAAAGACCAGCTTACGTCCCTTGACTGTTGATAGTAGAGGTTCCTGTTGTCCAACCAGTGTGGCCATCTTGTTTCTTACAAAGTCGTTGGTTTTATGTTCTTCGTATGAGATCCGGAGCAGCCTCCTCAGGCACTTGTTCTCGAATGCCTGGATTCTCCTTTCCGTTTCGGCGAGTCCACGTGTCGCATCCGTAGAGCAGGATCGGCACTACCAGGGATTTGTATAGCTTGTACTTGGTAGTAAACCTTATCTTGTGGCTATGCCAGATCCTAGCTCAAAGTGGTTGGAGCATTTATAAAACAATTTACAAAAAAGATACAAAAATAAATTAAATTATATGGCCGACTGCGCATTTTAAGAGTCTGAGTCGACCGCTTCCTTGGAAAATGTGTTCACTCAGTCGTACATGAAAAGAAAAAATCTTTAATATCTAAATATGCAATTATAATCTTGACTTTACTCATTCACATAGTCTCCTATTCAGCAGTTTAATATTTCGCCAATAATCAGATTGACTTTCATAATTTTAACATCATTTATGTTCATTATTACCGAATAATATTAGTTGAGAGTACAGTTCCCTCTCCCACCCCGATGTAACTGTCACACTTTCATCTACCATGTCGTCCATTTTTCTTCTATTGATATGTAATGTAAATAATTATTTTCTTTAGCAGGTAGAATAAACAGTTTAATTTATTTTGATTTAACTTATGATAAAGTCAAGGACTGAAGCAGGTGTTCTCAAGAGTAATTTGTTATCGAGGAAACAGAGGATCATTTTGATTCCTCTAAGCAAGTGGATATGTTTTCGAGGAGAATATTGAAAGCTGGGGCTTATGTTATCCTGATGCGTGTTACGCAAAGAATTTATTTTTTAGAAAGAAGTTTGTTCAGAAATTAACCTTTGACTGTTCTCGCTACCAATAACAGGTTACATAGACCTATCACAACCGATCGAAAATAGAAAATACACTCCTTTCATAAACACTTGGACCTACCTAGAGCCACCTGAAGACCACGCTATTGTTATTAACATTCAGGTTAATAATGGAAACACATTCTGTATTGGAAAGATATATAGATTTTGGATAATCTTCCACACGAAACTCAACGCCACAGAATATAACCTCTGTGACTTATCTAAGTATACATCCACTGAACCACTTATTTACTACGGAGGTGTACGTGTTCAGTACAAAAGTTTCACCATATATGACCCCCCATTCTTCAAAATACCATTCTCCTTCCACCACGTGTCGGCACTACCTGTTCAGCTGTCTGAAGACAGGTGGAACTGCTCGGCCATGCGATGGGAGGACATCCAGCATCACTTCCCGTGTAACTTTGTCTCTAACTGCGTGGGCGGCGAGGATGAAGCTGGATGCTGGCCAGGGGACGACACGTGCAGCCCGGGAACATTCCAGGCTGACGGCCGCTGCTTTTTACTTTCGCGTTTCTCACAGAAAAAAATGTTTTGGATCGATGGCAAGGAACAGTGCCAGCAACTTGGAGGACAGTTGCCAAGTCTGAGTACAAGACGTCTGTGGGAATCTGTGACAGAAATTTTCATGAGGACTGGTGTATGCTCCTTTATCTTCATCGGTGCCAGGTCAGCTCCTCCTACAATATCCGTAATGTAAGTATTGAATCCTAGTTTTCATCTTCCTGTCACTAGTATTTAACAATCCTATTGTGACCCAATGATAGAATTATTAATTGTTTTCTTAGTGATTTAAACTCAGACTAGTTCGGTATATTTGGCAGGTATCGAAACAGCTGGATGTGGTCTGATGGTACGATTGCCCATTTCATCAAATTATTTACAGTTTGGACACTTGCTTCTAACATTGAGTCCTGCATGACTTTATCGACTACATTTGTAAAAGATCGATTAACTCCACTTTCTATCGGCAAGTGTGAGAACTCCGTTCTTATTTCTTGTCTTCTGTGTGAGATCCCGGGTGCTTCAAGGCCGTATGAAGACACTAGACCTCCAGCGATCAGAGCAATGTCCACATCTAATCTTATCAAGGTCACGAAATGATTATTTTTATAGAAATTTGGTCATTATTTGCTAAGCTGCAGAACCACGAGGTGCCTAAGGAAATACGGAGAACCTTAAACAAATTTAGGTGAATATCACTCGATCAGGCAAAGCCTCTGATGCCTTCACTTTCATGAAGTGCTTAGTCTTTAAGACACAAAGGTCAATAAAATGTATGAAATATAAAAAAACAAAAAGATGCAGTATCTAACTCACAATACTCATTTACATGTTATCTTAATGTCAAGATTGTTCATCAATTACCTATAGTTAACCATTTTGTATAATCTTCACTTCTAAATTGACAGCCAACCCAGCTGTTTGTATGTGTAGTCTGGTAGTAACGGGAGTAGTTCTACAGATCTTCCCAGTTATTGGCGGTTAGTTTGAGTAAGAAGGAACATAATATAGTCAACATAGAGAATGAGCGGAACTCTTTTAGTATTCAAAGACATACTATGGCTAAAATGATGTATTTTTAACCCCAACAGCTCGATGGTCACGGCACTCGTGCCAGTCTCCACTTTTCCACCAATTTTAACAAGACATTGGTGTGTTCTATCATGACATACAAAGACACATCAATCTTGCTCTGCAGGCCTCGTCTACGTTGTATGTAAATATATACAAACAAAATCAATGATTGAACACGTCAATGTTCACAAAAGATAAAAGACACATTAGGTAAACAGTTAAATTAATTTAAAACTTCATGTAAGTCTACAAAGTAATATGAACTAAAATTTCAAAACATCAGTTAGTTTAGATTAGGCACAAACAATTTGGGTGAACTAGAAACTACTTTATCAGACACACTGACCGTACATTTCACCGTGGCCAAGGTCTACTGACATTACTTGGAGGTCTTCACAAAACACACATATATATAAAAAAAAACCTGCTCCTACTCTCGGGGTTTAATGTTGCCTCGATCTCGGTCAATCCATGCAAATATTTTTCATATAAGATGAACATAATCGTGGTTTGTTGCATGAAAAAATCAACTACTGCTCCTACATTTTATACGTAGTATCGCAAATATAGCTCTATATTCTTTGCATAAAATACTGTTGCAATATTTGTAAATAAAGCATTATTTGTATCATAGGTAAAGCGTTCCAGTTAGTTTTATTATTATATTTTATGCGACCTTCGATGCCTCAGCTAAAGTACGATATGTTTAACAGCCAGCGTACGTACAATGTCCCGATCGTCACTTCACACACGTGTTTCTGGCTTGTGATGAGGCCTCTAGCTGCTGGGGCAGGACAGATGGCGCTACAGACTCCTGTCCAGCACCACTGACATCACTGCCTCCATTTCAATGTCTCGGCGTGCATCAGAGTGTCCCGTACACACTAGTCTGCGATCATCGTGCTGATTGCAAAGACGGGAGTGATGAAGATTTCTGCAACTTTCCTCCCTGCGACTTCTCGTCTCCTTTCCGATGTGCAGGCAGGAGGGTCTGTTGCCTCTCTTTTGACTACAACGCCCTTAAAGACTCACCTAACACTGACCCCACTACACGGGCAATAACTGATAAGTTCTTACCAACTTTTGCAGCTCATGTTTTGTCACGAGTCTAAAATATTTGACGAGAGCTTATTTATGCAATTATCTATTTTAAAAAAACTATTGTTTTTCCTGCTGTTTATTTTATTGTAAGAAACACTAAGACTATTCTGTGTACAGTGTGTTCAACGGTGGGAGCGGTGTAACAGACAAGTGGACTGTGATGATCATGCTGATGAAGACCGATGTCAAACAACGGTCAGCAGTGTGTACAACACCCTGGAGCTTGACCTTCCGCTGAAACTTGATGTCGATTCACAAGGAAAGTTGATTCTTTTACCATACAAAAAACTTGAATATAATTCATCAGAAATGTTTGTCTGTCCTGATTCCCACTTCACGTGTGTCAGCCTTGAGCAGGTGTGTCTGCCGGTCTACCTCCGTTGTAACGGGGTCAACGACTGTCCTGGTCACGAAGACGAGGCGGCATGTGACAGGTACACGTGTCCCGACTTCTACCGCTGCCGCGGCTCTCAGGTGTGTGTTCACGAGAGTCACGTGTGTGACGGGGTGTACCACTGTCCGCTACATGATGATGAATTATTGTGCAATGAAACATGTCCAGACAACTGTGTCTGTCACGGGTGGGCTTTTGTTTGCTCTGATATCTTCCATGCTGTGAACTATCCTTATCTTCGATACGTTGACGCCAGTGGGACAGCAATGAACCTGATTAACTTTGAAAAGAATATCTACCTTGTTCATCTCAATCTAGCTCGGTGTCATATAACCATACTGCATGAAGTAACATTGTCAAACCTCCGCATTCTGGACCTCAGCAGTAATGGCTTAACTCACATGAGCAACAGTTATTTCACTGGCCTTAAGAGTCTAGAGTCACTGAAATTAAGTTTTAATCCATTAAACATTTTGTCTTTCGTGGACGCCAGGCAAACATCGTCTCTCAAAATTCTCGGCCTGACTTACACATTTCTTACAAAGGTAGACTTCAGCAACTTCTCCTTCTTTTCCTCATTGTCAACGTTAAATCTCTCCGGCAGCCATTTAGATCACGTGACAGGACGGGGCTTTGGCGCGATGAACAGTTTGAAAATATTGGATCTGAGACTTTGCCCTGTGACTGTGTTCCCACCAGAAATATTTCAGAGTCTGACTAAATTAGAAAATATTTTCGCTGACAACTACAAGCTGTGTTGTCCGGCCATACTGCCCCCTGGGTTCAACGTGCTCAACTGTCTCGCTCCTTCCGATGAAGTTTCTTCCTGTGACGATCTGCTGCGGTCCGGAGTCTACCGAGCAGGAGTCGCCATCTCTGCCTCACTGGCGCTACTGGGAAACCTCAGCTCCTTGGTTTACCGTTTGATTTTCCACAAAACGTCAGGTAACGTCGGGTATGACGTCTTCGTCACCAACCTGTGTGTGGCGGACTTTCTGATGGGGTTGTACCTTTCAATCATCGGTATTTGCGACTTCAGGTACAGAGGATCGTATGTATGGGAGGATGTCGGCTGGAGAAACAGCAGTTTGTGTAAACTGGCAGGTTTCACCTCTTTACTGTCATGTGAAGTTTCTGTTTTCATCATCTTTCTCATCACATGTGACCGCTTCCTTGTTCTCCGTTTTCCTTTCAGCCAGGTGCACTTTGGGAAACGTTCAGCGCAGTGCGCATGCGCAGTGTCGTGGCTCACAGGTGTGGCCTTGGCGGTTGTACCTCTACTGCCGGTGACATCACACTGGGAGTTTTACAGCCAGACAAGCATCTGCATTCCACTTCCTACCTCAAGGGTACAATTTCCAGGTCGCGTTTATGCCTTTGGAGTCATTATTATTTTAAATTTTAGTTTTTTTATTTTGATACTTGTTGGACAGGCTGGTCTGTTCACACCAATTCTATGTCTGCACAAAATACATCGAAGTCAAGAAAAGACATTGCTGTTGCTAAGCGTTTAATTACAGTAGTGATGTCAGATTTCACGTGCTGGTTTCCTGTAGGTTTAGCGGGGTTCCTTGCATCGAGGGGTATCCCTGTCCCTGGAGAGGTCAATGTAGTGATCGCCATTTTTGTTCTTCCTATCAACGCTGCGGTCAACCCCTTCCTGTACACCATCAACATGTACCTGGAACGCAGACGCCGAACAAGGGAGGAAGAAAGACGTAAGCGTATTGTTGACCAACTAAAATTTGCTAATGGATTCGCTGGTAATACAAAGGTTACTTTGACAAGTAATGAGGCTCTTGAGCTAATTAAAACATTACTTTCCGTGAAGACGATTTCGTTGAAAGAGTTTCAGAAAATGTTGCAGGACACTAGTTAGTGAAGGATAAGAAAACACAAGATGCTTTACAAAATAGTAGAACACATGGGAGGATTAGGATGGAAACTTTGTTGCAGAAAGAACTGCAGAAGATGTTTCAGGACACTAGTTATTGAATAATACAAAAATGTGTTAGGCCTACTGTCACGCTACTGTTGTCACTCTGACAAAGCACACGTGGAAATCTACGGAATAGCACTCACACCTACCCAGCCATCCACCCGTTCCCATGCACACATTTCCACACAAAATCTAAGCCCTCTTTAATCATTCGTAACAGTGTGGCCAGCTGCACAACATATTTTAGATATTGAGCACATTTAGGTCTAAAATATATGTAAAAAACCACCTTTTAAAGAGACTTTCTAAACCTGGCACAGAGGAAGAAATTTCTTCATATTACAATAAAATCGTTTGAAGTAAGACGGAATTCCCTTCTCGCCAGCGCATGTTTGTGTAAAATGTGATGCCTCGCATGGAATAGTAACTCAAATTTAGTTTGATAGAAATAATAACTAAGCAAGAGTAAGACAGTGAACAAGCAGATTGGGAAAAACTGTTGTTGGTCAATTTACTCTTCTCGCTAAGTGACGGTCTAAACAAGAACATAAACACTTCTGTCTGGAAACGCGTCTCATGTTAAGAAACTCAAACGACGTGTAAATAAAAGGAAGATCACTGCCATACCCAAGGTAACAGATTAGAGATTCTTTATAAATCACAGCTGTCCCTCCACCGCGAGGGGGTTAGACCAGCTACTGAAGTCGACTGCAGACACCCATCATCACCATATTCTCCGAGCAAAGCTTCAGTCAACAACATATTGTTAAAACTCGTTATCTTTGATGAACTAAGAAGTCTCAATATGAGACTTGCTGAGTGGATGAAAAAGACCAGAGATAAGAGAGTGCAAATCAGACTTGTTACAAAGAGAAAGGGATGTGGTCACAGCTTATAGTTTTCGGCCAATGGAGACAGAGACCTTCATGAAGAGAGGTCAACAAAGCATTGAAGAAAACAATCGCCGCCTTCTTGGAGAAGGCACTGCTGTACTCAACCTATAGAATGAATATTACAAAGACCTGAGTGATTTAGCTAAGGACAAACACTAAAATCATTAAAAATAACCCGACAAGAACAAGGAAACCTATAGACTAGCCAGTACTACACGAAAATATCTAGAGTACACGAACAGGTCTAGACTAAGCGATTATCTCTAGAGTATGTAGTCTGAAAGGAGAAAACTCCACAACGACTCAGCAGAGCTACTCAAGTAGGGAATGGGTAAGGGATGGAAAAAAACCCTCTTCTGCTTTGTGTAAAAGAGTCTGAGAACGCAAACAAATGGTCGGAAGAATTGACACTACCACTAGTGATACCTCTCTCAAAGAAAGGCGGATAACTTTCACTCGTCAAGCCTAAGTTTCTGGCTTTTTTCAACTGCTGTGTATAATTAATTCTTCGCCTGATTACCTCAGCCTCAACCTTCTTCCAAATTACTTTGAAGAAATTTGACAGAGTGTTATGCCGGGTCACCAGTTATGAGACGAATAACCGAATAAATACATGAAACAGTGTAATTTCGTGCACATTACCATGAAACTTTTGAAATAGAATGTTTACCGTGTAGGTATCGTTGTATCGTAGTTAGTCATCTGTTGATTGTGGTCGAGTCAGCCAGTCTAGTCTCGTGGTGAGCGGCTTGCACTCTGTGGCATCCATACTTCACTGTGCTCATCCTACCAGGCTCATCGGTATGCATGGAAATTCATTAGTTACACTATCGTCCAGTTTCTCAAAAAGAACAATCCTGTCAGGAATTCTGATCCTACTGCTTATGAAAAGTTTTCAACGACAACCAGGACTTTCTTTTATACTAGTATGTGCTAAAGGAAAGAGAAGTTCGAAGAGTTTCATCTTCTACACGAGTTCAGCTAAAAACTGTTTTTAAAGTTGTCTTGTGTATAGCGCTTTGTGACCTTTCTTTAAAGCTGTTTAAATAAAGAAATTTATAGTTATATTTGTTTACAATACAAAATGTGTTGCGCATCTGGGCCCTGGTCTATAAAAGTAAACTAGCAAGTTGCCAGTTTTTTCATACTTTTACCTTAGTGCTTCAGGTCATATATAGCCAGTTCGATATTTTCCTGTAGGACTTGTAGGTCTAAATGGTTATCGTTCGTAACCTGGTTGCCTTGAAGGATTTTCCTAGCTGACCCTAACGGGAAGTTACACTGGTGAATGTGGTACTTAGTCCATTGATTTAGTACAGCTTTGTCTTCCATAATGAGGTGTTATCTTCTATGACTGATGTTTTTCGATGATTGTCGTTTATGTGGATCTTAAATATCTGCAAGGTCTTACTGTTGTCGTCCCAAACAATCCCTTGATTCATCGCACGACATTTCTCCTCAGTCCAAGTTTCCTCAGCTACCTTCATCTCTTTCCTGATATCGCTGATGACCTTCCGATACTTGGCAGATGCTTTGGATTCGGGGTTTCAGCCTACAGTCACGAAGATCGAGAACCATCTTATTGATATAGGGCTGCTTCTTTTCCGTTGGCACGTAATGATCCTTGGTACTTGAAGAGAAGGTTTTTGTGTTAGTCGATTGAGTTTAGGGCGGCGATTTTGCCTTTAGTTTGGGTTAAAATTTACCGCCATAGTGGGTCTTGGAGTTTGTCAAGATGAACGCGAATTCAAGGTCGGGTGTGCGGTGCTTCAACCGTCAAAGCTAACTTGTATAGGCTGGTTAAAACAAGGTTGTGGTGTCTGAATAATAATAAAGAGGATATAATAACGCCTATCCCACCATCCAAGCTTTATAAAAACAACAAAAATAAAAGTGACAGTATTAGTCAATGCTAGAACCAAACTAAGATGGTAGATTATGATTTAAAAAAAGAAGGAAACTTTCATAGGTTCGTACAAAGGATTCAAGGAATTTTCTTGAGCTCTGAGTGGCCTGTGTGTTCACTAAGCGGGTAAAACGGGTAAATCTCTGGGACAGCCAGTATTCAGAAGTCTGTCGTGCTGTCTGTGAGACGTTTATCGCTGCAGTCTCCGAGCAATACTTACTTTAATGTCTCTTTATCGATGTAAAACGTTGTGCACTATGCGATAATATACGATTTTATCCAAGAGGACAGTTTGTAACAGCTGTATAAGAAGCAAGGTACAGACCCATGCACAATAATCTGTGTACAAAGGAAAGATTTGAGCTGTATTCTTGTTTTAAGAGGTATGTACAGCATGAGATATATGTCAATATATTAGCACGCTGTTTCAGAGAAACATGTATTAGGTTAAGATTTGGAATATCGCCCATCCATGTGCACCATTATCGCGACAAGAATGATGCATCTCCCAGCCAGGTGATATTGAAGATGACATGCACGTGATGTTTGATTGTCCTGCCTACGACAGTTATAGACTGAAACTTGATGTGTTAACATCGATAAGAACAGAAGCTCAAGGTACAGATAGAATCACACGAGTCTTTCCAGGTAACTCTGAAACAAGCATCAAGCAAATTTCTAGATATTTGTATCAAGTAGTCAAAAACAGAAATGAAACCGGAACATTGTTTGAAACATAAAGAAATGTTAGTATGTAAAATGTAACTGTACTGTAAATATTGTTGTTTTATGTATAATTTACCCTTTGAAACTTTTAGCAACATCTCCGTCATGAACAGAGCACACATCAAGCCAGACCTGCTCGCCAGGTGCCGTTCACCGTTTGAGTAGAGGGGCTCGCACCCACCTCTTCGCTCAACTAAATAAGTTCAGAAACGATACATTTCAAAATCGCCACCATCGAACTAAAAAAAGAGAGCAGAACAAAGGAAGTTCGAAGGTCCCTGATGGGAGAGAGAGAGGGGACCCAATCTGCATCTTACTACCGTTGCAAGCTCGCTTAGAGAACCACTGCAATCAAGTCACTGAGAAATCGTAAAGAGCCAGCAGTTACTGTTTTACCCTGAAGTTGTAGTTTTATATCTATGGCAAATATACCGTGGGGTAAACAACATGAATAAGTGCCCCCGGGGTCTAGACATCGCTATATCCTTTGATAACAGCTTTTCTTGAGCTCTCCATATAGCCATGGGCAAGCGTCTCACTCTCGCTTCATGACTGTGGACCCTACAAGATTATGTTAACCTGTGTAGTTAGAGTTGCTACATAACTGCCGCCAACGTGTCCAGTTCTCGGGTACCATGGTTTCGTGTCTAGCGAGAACATTTTAACATACTGAGGGCAAGTCCGGAATCATTGTTTGCTTTCGGAATGTGTTCACGCTTCCAACTGGGGTTTTAAATGCATTTCAAACATAGATGGAGTTAAATACGGTTTAGAAGCGTTTCATGTTTTGTTTAAAGTATTTTGAACAAGACGGTAATACATTGTGACATGGAGAGCTAAAAAAGCAACTGTTTTGTTGTTGAAAGAATGCGGTGAACACCGAAACCTGGGAGCCGAGTGTTGATTGAGCGGCCGCAAGTGAGTGGAAAGGGGAGGGAGTAAATTTTCTTTACCCAAAGTAAAATTATACAAAGACCTTATTTGGGCCTCTGATTGACCTTTTACCTCACTTGGCTTATTTTCGTATAAAAGAATCGAAGTACGATACCTTTGCTGCTGCTGACGAGCGTTCGCTGCGCTTCACTAAAGGTTGTCGTCTGCTCGATTTGAAGCCGTTTGTAGAATAATAAGCAGCATTTAAAATAATAAGCTTCCTAGAAAATATATAAAGGTTTCTATTTTAAGTGTTACTTCAGCAGTATATAATAAACAAAGTATATTTGCGCAATATTAGCAAGTTATAGCAAACGAAATCACCTTATAAACCAGAGTTTTCTAAAGTTTATTCGTAAAAATGGAGCAGTTATAACGAAATCTTAGAAATATTACCTGTAATTACATTCTTCGTAGCCTTGCACTATATCTTTTGACAATTTGAATATGTTTTATTCGGCGGAGAAAACTATTGGTTTGACATGAGCAATGTACAATGTGTGCGCTTTGTTGTGTGTGTAAATGTGTGAGGTGTACATACAAGTTCGAGTATGATGAAATATTTGAAGAAATATTTGAAGCGTTCCGGAGAAAGCTGCGTGTCATGAATGTTGCATGGATGCATGTTAAGCACATAGAACCCCGTGGTTTCTGTAGAAAGGCGCGAAATAAATGCGCTGTATGTGGAGATGTGGAGACCAGCTCATCGAAGGGAAAATAAACAAATATCGACATGCACATCTCTAAACTAGCTATTTGTTGATTGTTGCATATCTAGTGATTAAGTGTTAAGGATACGCAACACACAGAAAAGTCACAAACAACACACCGACCAACAAAGTACTCAGACCTGTACGTGGGTTCCTTTCTATAATTTTGGGAGTTCGTGTTTGTCATTTTAAGGTAACATCAAAATTCACAAATTCCAAATACTTTTACAAATCACAAAGAATTTCAACAAGCAAGCATGAATATCACATCAAAGGCATATATATATTTTTTTATTCTCCACTCATCCGTCTATAAATCCAATCTTCTTCAAATGTGCACACCAAACAGTTTCTCAAAAGGCAAACAGAACGGGAAGTACAAATGTTCTGATACGATATTTCGGTTCCAAAAAAAAAAAAAAAGATCAAAACACACTTACTGTTAAGGTCCGGTCAGCCACACTCATCAACATAAATACCCTTTCCAGGAATAATCTCCTTTGATACAGTTCAGTTTGTCGAGCTGTCGGCGCCAACTCCTAGACGACCGACGGTCTAGCTCCAATACTCCAGTGCATGCAGTACTCGAATGACAATAAAACTCCATTAATCCAAGTCGATGAGGTGCAGAAAGCACTTTGAAGACAAAATACTGCAATTGACGAGGTACACACACAGTACTCGTGTACATTTAATTAAACTCCTCTGCTAAGCAGCATCCAAACAGCAAATGTCGAATTTCTTTATAAAAAGAATCTGTTTCCTTCAGTGATACAAGTTCGCTTCTTAGATAAACTGTACTAGCACGTATGAAAGTAGCTGATCTCTAGCGAAAGATACATTTTTTTCACTAACACACACACACACACAGCAGCAGCAGTACAGCGGACACAGACGACGTTCTTCCCCTTCTTCCAAACCGCCCGTTCTCCTTTCACTCCCAGCAGACGACACTTGACGTCATTCTTCGTTTTTCGTCACGCGTTCTACCATACTCAAAAGCGTACATAAAAGGGCCACTACACCTGCCGCTTAAAACATACAAGGGGGCTAACTCCATTCCTAACATTCCACAGGTGGCCTACGCTGATCGCAAGTAGGGTAGCGTAAACAACACGTCGCACTGAGCGTAAATGAATGAATACATAAGGGAGGAAACTACTGGAACTTTTGGAAATGTTCCATACAGATCTCCGTCCCTTTGACTGGGTTAAAAGTTCAGCCAATCACAGTTTTCGTTTTATTATAAAGTACGGAACAGTTTTTTTGGTCAGGCGCCATTTTGGAGTCTAATGTCAGTCACTCAATTTGACAGGGATTTGTACTTCAACAACCGTAAATGAGAAGAAAACAGTAAGTAATATTTAAATTGTAATGTATATTCTAATAAAATATATGTTTGTTTGGCACTTTATGTTTGTATATATTGCGTAAATAATTTTTTTTTGTTAACTTCGAAACTGAAAGACACCGCATGAACCGGTTCTAAACTGCACACAGACACCATCTTTCATTTGATGTTAGTACTAGAAGACAAAACCTACGTGTCTTAAAATTTACACCAAGTGAATGTTTTAAAAATGCTCTTTAAAACGGTGTATCACAGATGGTTGTCTTTACTGTAGGTTGATAAATATAAATTTTCAAAACTGCCGGTCGAAATTTCCATCCCGGGCATTTCCTGCTACACTGCCAATGGATTAAGTCACATGCTTTTCTCGTTTTCAACACACTACAGTGACTACACACTCTTTATACCCAGTCAAAGGCTGTAACTCTGATACCTGAGAAATTAAAATTTGCAGTCTGTGGGATTCCTTTTGGAGAAATGCTCACAGATTCCGTAAATCACGCCAGAGGAGGTTTATTCAGTTTTCAGATGTCATTTTCATTTTTTTTTTCAAACAAAGAAAACGGCAGAACTTTCATATACTACTGCAACTCCTTGCTGGCAGGCTGCCCTGACTACCTCATTCAGAGACTCCAGAGAGTACAGAACTCCGCTGCGCGTCTGGTGCTTAGAGCAAGGAAACGGGACCATGTCACTCCTCTCCTTCGTTTTCTACACTGGCTACCCATCCGTTCTCGCATTCAGTACAAACTGTCTGTGCTGTGTTTTAATTTCTTTGCTGGCTCCTGTCCTGACTATTTCTCTGAACTTCTCATCCCTTAATCTCCGGCCAGACAACTACGCTCTTCGTCTGACGACCGTATCCTAACTGTTCCTGTCACCAGAACAACAACCAAGCAACACTTGTGTCTTTATTTTTTACTTTCCTGGTGTTTATCTATTTATTTACTTTATTTTTTTTCTAATTTTTTATTTATTTTGTTTTTGCTGCGCAATGAGCATTCTTCCGAATGGATACCTGCGCATTACAAATGGACATCATCATCATCATCAACATATGGTCACAGGACTTTTGGCTACTGTGCTGCAAAACAATGGAACTCTCTCCCTTTCCATATCCGCCACCTTCCTACAACTGAAACTTTCAAATCTGCACTGAAAACGCACCTCTTCCTTGAGCATCACTCCTAACACAGTCCACACAATGCTCGTCCTTCTTAACCCCCCCCCTTCCCTCTTGCTACTTTACCCATCTTTCTCAGCAGAATCACTATATTTCTCTGTTCCTGTTACTTGATGCCTTTTGTTTTCTGTTTCGTCGTCAGTACTGTCGTTTTCTTTGGTCCCCTTTGTTCTGTGTCTACTTAGTCCACGTCTCTTCCTCGTTTTAAGCGCTAAGAGCATGCTCTCTATGAGTGTGAATATGCGCTATACAAATCTTCACTATTATTATAGGGGGTTTTAGGAGGTCACGGCGGGCTATGCTATTTTGTGGGAGGGGAGAGCGGGTAGGATCGATATTTGAGAGGTGTGTGAGGTTGGGCGTTGGTTGATGTGTGTGATTTATGAAGTAGGGTTTGGGTTAGGGGTAGGGTTAGGTTATATTGTAGTGAATTGAGCAGAGGAAAAATGTTTAGGACTGGTCGAGTGACGTTATGGTGATTGACATGGAGTTGTGTGAAATTATTGGCTGGTTTTAGTCATGTGATATTTGGTGCGGGGGGGGGGAGTTTGTTGATTTGATTTCATGTTAGCAGACGATAGAAAGTCGAGAGGATTGAAGATGGCGAGTGTGCATGGAAATTTTGGGAAAAATTGTGGTGCAATTGTGGATTTCAAGGAAAAGTTGAGAGGTGCGGAGTCTGGAAAGTACAGCAGAAAGACGTTTAGAATTTACGAAGTGACAAGGTTGTTTGTGTTGAGTTTAGTGGAAGACAAGTACAGCAGAAAGAAGTTTAAAATTTACGGAGAAGTGACAAGGTTGTTTGTGTTGAGTTTAGTGGAAGACTTTGATTTGTTTTTTGAGTTTGTACGTGAATGTGGAGGAAGGATTCGAAGAAGATGGGGAGGGCGACGTCAGGAAAAATTTTGTTCATTTCTGGATATTATTTCTCGGAATAATTGGAGGAAGGATTCGAAGAAAATAAAGCAGACGATATCAGGGAGATTAGCGAGGACAGAGAGAGCAGAAGATGAATGACGTAATAGTGACGTCACTATTTTGCATAGCTCCGCCTACAGGTAAGCCATTTTTGTTATGGCGTCGCAAAACCCCCCTGTAAGAAAGCTGTTCCAAGCAAACTTCTTTCATAATGATATCCATATCAAAACAGACATGAGCTATATAAACACTACATACTGACATTTGTGATATTACCTTTGTCACGCCGTGTTCAACCTGTCATCACTGTGCTATTTTCATCACTGCATGAATTCAAAATCCAGGATCCCAGCCTTTTGGTGAATTCCATTCAGGGGACGTAGCTATGAAGCAAAGATAAGGCTTTGCCCTGGGACAACATGGGGACATAGCTAACAATCGTTTTCTTTCCGAAGTTATAAATTGGTGTCCAGAACTCGGAGATGGTGTTTACCCCCTGGAGCCGTAGTTATAAAGCGGAGGCAAAGATGTCCCGGGGTAAAGAAACATCATGTAATATCTTCGGGGTCCGGGCATAGCATTGTAGCTTTTACTTGGGTTCCCCATGTTGTCATTTGGGAAAATACCCACTTTCGCTTCATAACTATGGCCCCAGGAGACTGACATTCTTTTTCAAGCTAGACGGTTCAGACACATCCTCGACAACAGCCATGATTATGTATTGTTATCAAGCACTGGTTAAGGTTGAATTGCTATGAGATATTTATAAGTCTTTGTTCACTAAAAAATCTCAATGAATCAGAAAAAACGGTTTTCTTAGATGAGAACAATATTAAAAGTAATTAAAAACTTTGGAATTAAATGTTGCTTTAGTAGATTTAAGAACACACACACACACACACACACACACACACACACTTACATGCAAAATTAAAATAGCAAACAGAATTTGTTTTTAAAATTAAACAAAAAATGGAAAGTCATTTAAAACAAAATAAGGTACGGTCTGAAAATAGATTCTTTTACCTGAAAATTTATTTAAAAAGAGGGAAGGCACAAAGTAAAAATATTTTCCTTTTCACTACAGAAATTCTAAAAAAAACGTAGATGTCTTTAGCGTGACACAAGACTCAGTTTATGAATGTTTTTTCGAAAGAAAATTTACTGGTGGTTCGCTGCTTTTACGTGAAAACATTTAAGAAACACAAGAACATTTACCACCAAAGCCAAGAAACAAAAAAATAAAATAACCGAGAAATCTTTTCGCGAAGTACAGGAATGAGATACTTGTATTGTCAGTGGGATGCGTGTATGTACCACCCACCGTGTCGTGACTTTCAGCACAAAAGACTAAATGACAAAAAGTTTAGAGAAAGAAGCTTTATAAAGTGGAGTATTGGCGCAGTACTGAGTGACTGACTTGTTTCTACCTCTCACTGTTTATACCAGCGCCGTGTGTGTGGTCAGGTGTGTTCAGACACGTAAACAACTGCTCTTTGGCAAAGTCTGTTAATGTGTTTGATTCTCTGAACATCATCAATACCGCTATTTCATTTTTTTATTAATGCTTAGCCCATTGCTAGCCTTTGTGCTTACAAAAGAGTGTAAACCGATCGTCCTTATAGTTTAACAAGAAAGGCAAAGTAAGAAATAAAAAAAACTAAAGTCACGACCAGTCACGTATCGTCACAGATAAACGTGTAGAGAACGGCCTAGATGTTCCTTTGCGATCTTTTATTTATTAAATTTCAAACGAGAGTTTGGATTTATTAAATTAAGCGATAAAATTAAATTACATGTGCACATACTTTCAAAAGTGTATCAGGAAGTCGTTGGAAAACAGGATCCACTCACCTGCCCTGTGGCTGTTGTTTAGTCGTTACGGTGTGAGCTAATAATAATGTGCTTGAGATGACGAGGTTACACAGCGAGTAGATAGTCTGTATATTTTCATCGGTCCGACCATTTGCTGCTATTGATTGTATTATTTTACACAGCCCCAGACCAGTTCACTGTTGGGATGGCTGTGAGTTCTGGAAATTTTATTTAAGGAGATCGCACAGGTCGAGTAAATGGCTTTTTTACGGAACAATGCCGTCGATAATTGCTCCTACTACATCAAATACTAACAGTGTGGTGATTATGACGATGGTTGTATTAGTGGTGGTGGTAGTGATGATGATGACGACGACAGCGACGACGAGATTTATTATGACTTTCTGATCACCTATTTTTATTTTTGCAGATGTTTCAGTATGACCAGAATATATTTTCCTCCGATACTTTATATACTTTTCGGCGTCCTTCGAAATAACATAGCAAGAAACTCAACTAGTCACATTAATGATTGGAAGAAAGTAAATATTACGGAAGGAAATGGTCTACAACATTTTCTCCCTTTTCTCTCAGAATATACAACTGACTTGAATGGCATAGATACTGAAAGTTATTCGCATGTAGAAAAAAATGATTATGACAAATACTACACTGTAGTCACACACATATTCTCTCCGGTAAACACTACCTACAATGGACTAACTAGTGTAAATACGGTTGACAGTCAGGCTACAGCTTTTCACTCAGTTCATGTGGACTTGGATCTTGAAGAATGCGCCAACGACTGGCACAGTTATCACGTGAGAGGGAAGGAAGGAAGCATACTTATTTATCATACGCCGACAGACATCTCTCAGACAGACATGACCGTCCTTACTTGCACCATACAGCTGGAAGTTCCTCAAGGGATGGTGGCTCACGTGCGGATGGTAGATAAGTTAAATGTTGTTGAATATAGAATCGTGTTACTCGACGTGGAAAACACGGTTTTGTCTGACAGTCATATCAACGGTTTCATTGAGGACTTTTTTGCCTACTCTAATATTATGAGATTTCAGCTGATGACCAGTAGCATCAAGTATGCTTTTCAGGTGTATGTCAACTTTACAGCAATACCAGAAGCTAGTCGGCCACAACTGAACACTATTTTTCTCTCTTCAACTCAAGGTATCTTATCTAAATATTATTACACATTCTATATTGTCACAACCAAGAGCCGTTCTCTGCCTTTTCAGTTCAACTTTTTTAATCTTATTTGAACTTCTGTCTTCAGATTAACATTATAATGCAATAGTAGATATAGCACTACTAGAGAACGCGTACTTTGTAATTATTGACATAATTATTGAAAAATACTCACTATTTGATAGAAGAATGTTGCATTTCGTGGCACCGGGTAAAGTCATCATGTCCGCTTATCACCGATGCCGCATTGTCCTCTGATTAAACGCCAAAACCAAAAATTAAGATTTAAAACTACACACAGTTTTCGCCGCAGATAACAATGTGATAATTGAGACTAGATTAAGTTCCTTTCACTTTTCGATGTAAAATCAGAAATTTACTATATAGTTAAGGTTACTTCACTCAGTTTTGGAAAAGAGTTAGAGATAGGGAAATGTGTTCACTCAGTCGTGCATGACAGGAAAGAAGAATTATATTTATAGTTAACTGCTTCTCATACAAATTTGCTTTGAAATAGGAAAATTCCCGTTTCATTAAATATAAAAATAGTGCCCCTATGTGTACCTCACTGTCTATTGGTTGTTATGTTTCTTTCTATCAAATTGTACTGCGCAGAGAGTGCGATCTATCTTATTCGTGATTCTGCGCATTATGAGTTCTCATTATTATTATTATTATTACATCGGTCTAGATAATGGATTTCATCTCTCTCTCTCTGTTTTTCTTCATTCTTGTGTCATACTTTCACTTATAATAGTAAGCAGGTTAAAAACAAGCATTTTTACAAAATGACAACTTAAATATCTAACGATGCAATTATAATCTTGACTTTGTTGATTCACATAGTCTTCTCTTCAGCAGCTTAATATTTTACCAATAATCAGATGGATTTTCATAATTGTAACATCATTTATGTTCATTATAACCGAATGATATTAATTAAGAGGACAGGTCCCATTCCAACCCAGATGTAGTTATCACACTTTCATCTACCATGTCGTCCATTTTTCTTCTATTGATCTATAATGTAAATAAGTATTTTCTTCAGTGGATAATAAGAGTGTAGTTTATTTTGATTTACCTTAAGATAAAGTCATGGACTGAAGCAGGTGTAATCAAGTGTTAGTTGTTATCGAGGAAACAGAGGATCATTTTAATTCGCCAAAACAAGTGGATATGTTTTCTGGGAGAATATTGAAAGCTGGGCTTATGTTATCCTGATTTGTGTTATGCAAAGAATTTATTTTTTAGAAAGAAGTTTGTTCAGAAATTAGTCTTTGACTGTTCTTGCTACCAATAACAGGTTACATAGACCTATCACAACCGATCGAAAATAGAAAATACACTCCTTTCATAAACACTTGGTCTCACCTAGAGGCACCTGAAGACTACGCTATTGTTATTAACATTCATATTAATAATGGAAACATATCCTGTCTTGGAAATGTATATGGTTTTCGGATAATCTTCCAAAACGCCACAGATTATAACCTCTGCGGCTTATCTAAGTATACATCCACTGAACCACTTATTTACTACGGAGGTGTGCGTGTTCAGTACAAAAGTTTCACCATATATGACCGCCCATTCTTCAAAATACCATTCTCCTTCCACCACGTGTCGGCACTACCTGTTCAGCTGTCTGAAGACAGGTGGAACTGCTCGGCCGTGCGATGGGAGGACATGCAGCATCACTTCCCGTGTAACTTTGTCTCTAACTGCGTGGGCGGCGAAGATGAAGCTGGATGCTGGCCAGGGGACGACACGTGCAGCCCGGGAACATTCCAGGCTGACGGCCGCTGCTTTTTACTTTCGCGTTTCTCACTGAAAGAAATGTTTTGGATCGATGGCAAGGAACAGTGCCAGCAACTTGGAGGACAGTTGCCAAGTCTGAGTACAAGACGTCTGTGGGAATCTGTGACAGAAATTTCCATGAGGACTGGTGTATGCTCCTTTATCTTCATCGGTGCCAGGTCAGCTCCTCCTACAATATCCGTAATGTAAGTATTGAATCCTCGTTTTCATCTTCCTGTCACTAGTATTTAAAAATCCTGGTGACCCAATGATAGAATTATTAATTGTTTTCTTAGTGATTTAAACTCAGACTAGTTCGGTATATTTGGCAGGTATCGAAACAGCTGGATGTGGTCTGATGGTACGATTGCCCATTTCATCAAATTATTTACAGTTTGGACACTTGCTTCTAACACTGAGTCCTGCATGACTTTATCGACTACATTTTTAAAAGATCGATTAACTCCACTTTCTATCGGCAAGTGTGAGAACTCCGTTCTTATTTCTTGTCTTCTGTGTGAGATCCCGGGTGCTTCAAGGCCGTATGAAGACACTAGACCTCCAGTGATCAGAGCAATGTCCACATCTAATCTTATCAAGGTCATGTAATGTTTATTTTTATAGAAATATTGTTACCTATTTGTTAAACTGCAGAACCACGAGGTGCCTAACGAGCTACGTAGAACCTTGAACAAATTTAGGTGAATATCACTCGAGCAGGCAAAGCCTCTGATGCCTTCACCTTCATGAAGTGCTTAGTCTTTAAGACGCACTCAAAAAATGTTGATAAATTAAAAAGAAAAAGATGTAATATATCACAACGTCGTGACGTGCGACTCTCTCTCTCTCTCTCTCTCTCTCACACACACACACACTCTCTCTCTCTCTCTCTTCCAATCGCACGCACGGGTCAGACACATTCGTGTTCTTACGCACAAAAGAATAAAAAAGACTTGCCTGTACAGATCTGCATGCGTTTACTAAAAAAGAAGAACATAATAACACACAAATTTAAAAAAAGATAATCCCTAACTTCGTTCTAACAACTTCTAACAACTATTCACACTGTTTCTTTTCTCATTCCTTTTTCCTCCAAACGATTCTCCTCAAACGATTCTTCTCTCCAGCATTTCTTTCTCTCCAGCCATTCTTCTTCCGTCTCCTTTACTTTTTCCCCAGATTATCTCTAGTCTACTCTTATTTTACTCCTCTAACGATTCTCCTCCTCAAACGATTCTTCTTCTTCAACAGCTCTTTCTCTCAAACGTTTCTCTATCTCTAGTCTTCTCTTATTTTACTCCTCTAACGATTCTCCTTCAGCCTTCTTCTCCACTTTTCCCAAGATTCTCCCTCTCACACGTCACAGATCTTTTTTCATCATCCATACGCATTCAGACAAATTGACGTCATTCACGCTCTTTCATTCTTCCAGGTGGGATGAGATCTTCGACCTCACCTAGATCTGTGACACAATATTCAACTCGCAATACGCACTTACATGCTGTCTGAATGCGGATTGTTCATTACCTATAGTTAATCATTTTGTATAATCTTCTAAATGGACACTGTCAACCCAGGTGTTTGTATGTGTAGTGTGGTAGTAACGGGAGTAGTTTCACCTGGTCTTCCCAGGTATTGGTGGTTAGTTTTAGAAAGAAGGAACATAAAACCATCGCCATGGAGAATAACCATCACTCCTTTAGTATTGAAGGACATACTGTGGCTAAAAAGATGTAGTTTTAACCACAACAGTTCGATGGTCACTGCACTCGTGCAAGTCTCCACTTTGTTTTAAAGACATTGGGGTGCTCTGTCATATCATACAAACACACATCATCTTGCTCTGCAGGCTTCGTCTACATTCATGTAAATGCAAACATACAAACAAAAAGAATGACTGAACACCGAAATCTTAGCACAAGTCAATGTTCTTAAAAGCTCACAAAAGGTAAAAGACACATTAGGTAAGCAGTTCAAATGAAGTTCCTAGTACATGTAAGTCTACAAAGTAATATGAACAAAATTCGAAACTTCAGTTAGTTAAGCTTGAGCACAAACAATTTTCGCGTGGGTGCGTACCACGGGGTGAACTAGAAACTACTTTATCAGACTCACTGACCGTACATTACACCACGGACCTTCATTCACTGGATAAGTGTCTCTCATTCGTTGCCTCTTTGCTCTATCATAGGAGTGACCATGCAATCGTAACAAACCCTATAAACGAAGGGCGTTCGCTTCCGTTTTTCTGTAAAAATGGCGGATCTTCCTAACGTAAAAGAAATTTTAGAAGTAATTAAGCTTTTCTGTCACCAGAACCTTGTTAAAGAAGATTGATTGCAAAATAAACAATTTTTCTGTAACATGTATTCTGTTTGTTTATAGAAAACGCATAAAAAAATTTTCGACAATTTTATAAAATAAAAACATCGTCACAACAGATGCTATTGACTTGTTTTACCACTAACAATTAAAAAAACATCGTTTTTGATTTTTTGGAAACAATAGTATAGACTGTTCTGTTTCAAAAACAAAAATTTACTTTAAGAATTATTTAAGGTATGCAAACAAAGAACCGGAAACATGAGGCCTGTCTAAAGGAAAGCCGAGACTTACACCGGACATGTGCCTGAGTCGCTTATCCAGTAATGAAGGTCCGTGATTACACCGTGGCCAAGGTCTACTGACATTACTTGGAGATCTTCACAACACACATATAAAAAACCTGCGCTTACTCTCGGGGTTTAATGTTGCCTTGATCTCAGTGAGTCCATCCAAATGATTTTCGTATAAAATCGACATAGTCGTGGTTTGTTACATTCATCTATCTACCAAGTACCACTGCTAACACTTTTTACTAGCATTGCAATTATAACTCAATATTCTTAGTATAAAATAGTTGCAATATTTGTAAATAAAGCATTATTTTTATTATATGTAAAGCGTTCCAGTTATTTTCTTCATTATATTTTATGCGACCTTCGATGCCTCAGCTAAAGTACGATATGTTTAACAGTCAGCGTACGTACAATGTCCCGATCGTCACTTCACACACGTGTTTCTGGCTTGTGATGAGGCCTCTAGCTGCTGGGGCAGGACAGATGGCGCTACAGACTCCTGTCCAGCACCACTGACATCACTGCCTCCATTTCAATGTGTCGGCGTGCATCAGAGTGTCCCGTACACACTAGTCTGCGATCATCGTGCTGATTGCAAAGACGGGAGTGATGAAGATTTCTGCAACTTTCCTCCCTGCGACTTCTCGTCTCCTTTCCGATGTGCAGGCAGGAGGGTCTGTTGCCTCTCTTTTGACTACAACGCCCTTAAAGACTCATCTAACACTGACCCCACTACACGGGCAATAACTGATAAGTTCTTACCAACTTTTGCAGCTCATGTTTTGTCACGAGTCTAAAATATTTGACGAGAGCTTATTTATGCAATTATCTATTAAAAAAACTAATGTTTTTCCTGCTGTTTATTTTATTGTAAGAAACATTAAGACTGTTCTGTGTACAGTGTGTTCAACGGTGGGAGCGGTGTAACGGACAAGTGGACTGTGATGATCATGCTGATGAAGACCGATGTCAATCAACGGTCAACAGTGTGTACAACACCCTGGAGCTTGACCTTCCGCTGAAACTTGATGTCGATTCACAAGGAAAGTTGATTCTTTTACCATACAAAAAACTTGATTATAATTCATCAGAAATGTTTGTCTGTCCTGATTCCCACTTCACGTGTGTCAGCCTTGAGCAGGTGTGTCTGCCGGTCTACCTCCGTTGTAACGGGGTCAACGACTGTCCTGGTCACGAAGACGAGGCGGCATGTGACAGGTACACGTGTCCCGACTTCTACCGCTGCCGCGGCTCTCAGGTGTGTGTTCACGAGAGTCACGTGTGTGACGGGGTGTACCACTGTCCGCTACATGATGATGAATTATTGTGCAATGAAACATGTCCAGACAACTGTGTCTGTCACGGGTGGGCTTTTGTTTGCTCTGATATCTTCCATGCTGTGAACTATCCTTATCTTCGATACGTTGACGCCAGTGGGACAGCAATGAACCTGATTAACTTTGAAAAGAATATCTACCTTGTTCATCTCAATCTAGCTCGGTGTCATATAACCAGACTGCATGAAGTAACATTGTCAAACCTCCGCATTCTGGACCTCAGCAGTAATGGCTTAACTCACATGAGCAACAGTTATTTCACTGGCCTTAAGAGTCTAGAGTCACTGAAATTAAGTTTTAATCCATTAAACATTTTGTCTTTCGTGGACGCCAGGCAAACATCGTCTCTCAAAATTCTCGGCCTGACTTACACATTTCTTACAAAGGTAGACTTCAGCAACTTCTCCTTCTTTTCCTCATTGTCAACGTTAAATCTCTCCGGCAGCCATTTAGATCACGTGACAGGACGGGGCTTTGGCGCGATGAACAGTTTGAAAATATTGGATCTGAGACTTTGCCCTGTGACTGTGTTCCCACCAGAAATATTTCAGAGTCTGACTAAATTAGAAAATATTTTCGCTGACAACTACAAGCTGTGTTGTCCGGCCATACTGCCCCCTGGGTTCAACGTGCTCAACTGTCTCGCTCCTTCCGATGAAGTTTCTTCCTGTGACGATCTGCTGCGATCCGGAGTCTACCGAGCAGGAGTCGCCATCTTTGCCTCACTGGCGCTACTGGGAAACCTCAGCTCCTTGGTTTACCGTTTGATTTTCCACAAAACGTCAGGTAACGTCGGGTATGACGTCTTCGTCACCAACCTGTGTGTGGCGGACTTTCTGATGGGGTTGTACCTTTCAATCATCGGTATTTGCGACTTCAGGTACAGAGGATCGTATGTATGGGAGGATGTCGGCTGGAGAAACAGCAGTTTGTGTAAACTGGCAGGTTTCACCTCTTTACTGTCATGTGAAGTTTCTGTCTTCATCATCTTTCTCATCACAGTTGACCGCTTCCTTGTTCTCCGTTTTCCTTTCAGCCAGGTGCACTTTGGGAAACGTTCAGCGCAGTGCGCATGCGCAGTGTCGTGGTTCACAGGTGTGGCCTTGGCGGTTGTACCTCTACTGCCGGTGACATCACACTGGGAGTTTTACAGCCAGACAAGCATCTGCATTCCACTTCCTACCTCAAGGGTACAATTTCCAGGTCGCGTTTATGCCTTTGGAGTCATTATTATTTTAAATTTTAGTTTTTTTATTTTGATACTTGTTGGACAGGCCTTAATTTACTGGTCTGTTCACACCAATTCTATGTCTGCACAAAATACATCGAAGTCAAGAAAAGACATTGCTGTTGCTAAGCGTTTAATTACAGTAGTGATGTCAGATTTCTTGTGCTGGTTTCCTGTAGGTTTAGCGGGGTTCCTTGCATCGAGGGGTATCCCTGTCCCTGGAGAGGTCAATGTAGTGATCGCCATTTTTGTTCTTCCTATTAACGCTGCGGTCAACCCCTTCCTGTACACCATCAACATGTACCTGGAACGCAAACGCCAAACAAGGGAGGAAGAAAGACGTAAGCGTATTGTTGACCAACTAAAATGTGCTAATGAATTCGCTAATGGAAATGCGAAGGTTGGCAAGTAATGAATTTATTAAAACATTGCTTTGGATGGAAACTTTGTTGCAGAAAGACCTGCTGAAAATATTTCAGGACACTAGTTAGTGAAGATTAAGAAAATGTGTTAGGCCTACTGCCACGCTACTGTTGTCACTCACAAATCTACGGAATAGCACTCACACCTACCCAGCCATCCACCCGTTCCCATCCACACATTACCACACTTAACCTAAGCCAGGTTTAATGATTGTAACAGTGTGGATAGCTGCACAGCATAGGTTAGATATTAATACGTTTAGGTAAAAACTTTTTATAGAAACTTTATAAACCTGCCACAGAAGAAGATATTTTTACACATATTACAATAAAATCGTTTTAAATAAGCCCTTCTCGCCAGCATATGCTCGTGTAAAATATCATGTCTCGCATGGACAAGTAACTCAAAGATAATTTTTCATACACAGTTAGTGCAGCGTTACTGAAAGAAATTCTTTACTCATAAAATTCAATAAAAATCAAATAATAAATAAATAAATAAATAAATAAATAAATAAACGCTGATCTCTTGCTGTCTCACAGCGAGACCAGGTTGCATTCTCTGCTTTCGCCAGCGATAATAATTGCATGATAATACTGGATAAAATAACATGCTGACACGAAACACATTTTGTCACTGAGCCTCAAGTAGAAGAATACACAGGAGGTATTGAAGGTTTAATTGTGAAATGTGTTAAAAATATGTATCATAAAATAAATGCTACATAGAACTGAATTGTGAGCATGGATAAGGTAAGATATTGCATACAAAATAATAAGTATATCATCATAATCATGATTTTTTAACATGTATGCTATTACTGAAAGTTTGATGACTGTCTAATTTGAATGGAACAAAATAAAGCATGTTGAGGATGGCCACTGGAGGCCACTTTGCGGAGTTGATGACAAGCACCGCGAAATACTTTGAAAGTCGATTGACAAGAGAAAAACCATTGGTCATCATGAAACAAGTTTTATTTTAACATAGAGATTCTATATAAATCACAGCTGTCCCTTCCACGCGGCTAGCATGGGTTGGGGAGGGGGGTTAGACCGGATACTGAAGTCGACCAGAGTTAGATCAACACAGACAATCATCATCATCATCATCATCATCATCATCATCATCATCATCATCATATTTTCCGAGCAAAGCTTCAGTCAGCATCATAATGTTGAAACTCGTTGTCTTTGATGAACTTAGAAACGAGACTTGCTGAGTGGATGAAATAGACCGGAGATAAGAGAGTGCAAATCAGACTTGTTACAAAGAGAAAGGGATGTGGTCACAGCTTACAGTTTTCGGCCAATGTAGACATAGACCTTCATGAAGAGAGGTCAACAAAACATCTCGGTCATTGAAAAGAACAATGGCTGCCGTCTTAACTGCACTAACATCATTCAAATAACCCGACAACAACAAGCAAACCTATGGACTAACCAGTCCTACACCACAGTAGGAGTACGTCAAGGATGTCTCCTATCACCCGTGCTGTTCAAAATATTTTTGGAGAACATCATGCTCGAAGCTCTTCATTACCATCATACTTCCATTTCAATCGCAGATGACATAGATTTATTAGCAGGTACTAACGAGGAACTGCAAGACCTCACCAACAGATTGACAGACAGCTCAAATGCATATGGAATGGAGACCAGCACCGAAAAGAGCAAAGTTGCGGTCAATGACAACGGCAAAGCAGAGATCTTTATGAACGGGGTGCAGCTCGAAGAGGTCAGCAGCTTCAAGTACTTGGGAGCCACCCTTTCCAAGGACGGCAGCTCCACGCTAGATATCCGCAACAGGAACAGCAGCAATGGCTAGACTGGATAGGATAAGGCATAGCCACAAGATAAGGTTCACTACCAAGTACAGGCTGTACAAATCCCTGGTAGTACCGATCCTGCTCTACGGATGTGACACGTGGACTCCGCTCGCCGAAACGGAAAGGAGAATCCATGCATTTGAGAACAAGTGCCTGATAAGACTGCTCCTTATCTCATACAAAGAACATAAAACCAACGACTTTGTAAGAAACAAGATGGCCACACTGGTAGGACACCAGGAATCTCTACTATCAACAGTTAAGCGACTCTAGCTGGCCTGATTTGGTCACGTGACCCGGCACGACACCTTGTCGAAGACTATACTTCAAGGCACCTTGGAGGGTGGCCGACACCGCGGTGGTCAGAGAAAGAACTGGCTTATGAATATCAAAGACTGGACTGGCCGTCCTGTACAGGACCTGCTTACTATCGCCCCCTGTCAGCTGCCGCGTCTATCCATGTGATCCCCCCAACGACAGGTGCCAGGCAAGGGACGACTGACTGACTGACCTACACGAAAATATCTAGAGTACACGAAAAGTTCTAGACTAAACGAATATCGCTAGAGTGTGTGGTTTGAAAAGAGAAAAGTCCGCAACGACTCAGCTGAGTTATTCAAGTAAGGGATGGATAAGGGATGAAAGAAAAACAAACAAACAAAATTCTTCTCCTCTGTGTAAAAGAGTCTGAAAATGCAAAAAATGGTCGGAAGACTTGGTGTTATCACTAGTGATACCTCTTCCAAAGAAAGGCGGATAACCTTCGCTCATCAAGCCGAAGTTGCGAGGTTTTTTCAACTGCTGTGTATAGTTAATTCTTCGCCTGACTACCTCAGCCTCAACCTGCCTCAACCTTCTTGCAAATTACTTTGAAGCACGGACTTTTACAGAGTGTGATGCCGGGTCACTAGTTATAGACGAATAGCCGAATAAATAAATGAAACACTCTCATTTCGGTTAACAAATTATCAAAAAGATCTCAGGAACTACTTTTTATTTACAGCTCAATTCCGCAATTTCAATAAAATCAATTGAAGTTCGAGATGCCCTGAATGTGTGTTGCTTATCATGCATTATTATTATTTACTCGTGCATATTACCATGATACTTTCGAAAAGGAAATCTTACCGTGTAGGTTGTGGTCGAGTCGTCGTATCTTAGTGGTCATCTGTTGATTGTGGTCGAGTCGGCCAGTCTAGTCTCGTGGTGATCGGTTTGCACTCTGCGGCATCCATACTTCACTGTGCTCATCCTACCAGGCTCATCGGTATGCATGGAACTTCATTAGTTACACTATCGTCCAGTTTCTCAAAAATAACAATCCTTTCAGGAACTATGATCTTACTGTTTATGAAAAGTTTTCATTGGCAACCGCCACTTTTTTACATTAGCATGTGCTAAAGGAAGAAGAGGTTCCAAGAGTTGCATCTTATTTGAAACGAGTTCAGTTAAAATGTTTTAAAATATTGTTTTGTGCCCAGCGTTTAAGACTTTTCTATGAAACTGTTGAAATAAAGAAATTAATGGCTACATTTGTTTACAAGTCAAAATGTGTTGCTCATCTGGGCCCTGGTCTATAAAAATAAACCAAAAGGTTGCCAGTTTTTCATACTTTTGCCTAAGTTATGGTTATGGGTTTTTCACTGAGCAGAGGTAGAAATTCATCCAACGAAGAAGCCAGCAGATACACTTGATGCTAACCTCCTTTGGTGCAAATGCATTACTAGAGCAGTCTAACTACAGTCTTTAGTGCTTATTTGTGGGGTCTTGTTACTCGGTGTTGCTGGCTGCTAAAAGATCGATGTCATTAGAAAAAAGTAGTTTACTTAGTGATTTGTCTCCGAGGTTGTGGTGGTCTTGGAGAATGTCTCCCACCGTCTTCTCCAAATGTATGTTGAATAGCACAGGGGCAGAGGTCAACCCTGGCGATCGCCGACGGTAAAGGAAATAGCTCTTCCATCTGGTTATCAAGAAATACTAAGCTCCTGGAACCTTTGTAAAGAGCTTGGATGGTTTGGGGGAGTCCCTCCTTAATGTTAAATTTCCGTAACATCCTCGTAAGCCTTATTAAAGTCGATAAACGTAAGGTAGAGATACTTGACATGCTGTAGATGTTTTTGATCGCGACTTTTGAAGATCTGTTCAACTGTACTACTGATCCATAATCATCCTTCTCGTAGGCGAACATTTCCTCAACCATCAGTTGTTTCTGCGGTTCCACATGACTAATTAAGCTTACCGTTTAATCGTTCTTGCACTCCCAGTTGTTGACTTTTTGGAAGACTAGAATGACAATAAGTGATCTGAGGCCACTGTGTTTTTCCAGATTTTCCGACAGAGGGTAGTGAGTACCTGCACTGTCTCTTTCCATCTTCCCCTTTATTTGAGCAACGTTGTAAGCCCCTGGAGACTTCCCTCCCTTCAGGCCATATATAGCCAGTTCGATATTTCCCTGTAGGACTTGTAGGTCTAAATGATTATTGTTCGTAACCTGTTCGCCTTAAAGGATTTTCATATCTGTCGCTAGTTACACGGGTGAATACTGTACTTGGTCCATAGAATTAGTACAGCTTTGTCTTCCTTAAAGATAAAGATGGCTGCTCCTCGTTTTTGGACGTCTGCATCTCTCGATTCCTTCTACATTTTCTTCGGTTTTTCGACTGCTCATGTGTTGTGTACTCGACCTGTGATGGAGTGTAGCAACTGTATGTGATGATGATGATGATGATGATCGTGTCTTTGCTAGAGCTTATTATTCATTTCGGATGTTTGTAGCCGTTAGCTCTAACCGACATGATGGTGGACAGATCCTCATTTAGAGCCGGCCCCCAGTTTCATTACCCAAGTGAGCTTTTGCTTCTTCGTCGCTCCTCCAGCTCTACAAGTGAACACTCCACTACTCTCTCCATCTCGCAGTCGCAGATGTAAGAAGAGACAGCGCAGAGTCAGCGTGAAGAATCCACCTCGTCCATCTGTCCTGTTATCTAACGTCTGGTAAAATCGTTGTCACTTTTGTTGTCTATAACAGTGCAATTGTCTCAGCTAGCGGTACTTCTCTTTAATAAATGACTGATCTACGCGTTAACATCTTAGGAGAAAGAAAGATTCAAGATGGCCGCTCCTCGGTGGGCGACGTCTGCAGCTCTCACTCTTCTACATTTTCTTCGATTTTTGACTACTTACTTACTGTGTACTCAACGTGTGTTAGACTTGGATTGTCGTGACTGTTTGAGATGAAGAAGATCGTGTGTACGGACTTTGCTAGTTTTTTTTCAAATGCAGGTCATATATTGTTGTCCGTTTCTTTTTCTCCAAACTGCCCCGACTTATCCTTTGGGACAAATTAAGTCTTATCTTATCATAATGAGATGTTATCTTGTATGACTGATGTTTTTCGATGATTGTCGTTTTTGGGGATCTTGAGTATCTGCAAGGTCTTACTGTTGTCCAAATCCATTCCTTGATTTATCGCACGACATTTCTCCTCAGTCCAAGTTTCCTTGGCTGCCTTCATCCCTTTTGTGATATCGCTGATGACCTTCCGAAACTTGGCAGATGCTTTGGATTCGGGGTTTCACTCTTTGAGGGCCGCCTACAGTCACGAAGATCGAGAACCACCTTATTGATATAGGGCTTCTTCTTTTCCTTTGGCGCCTTAGATCCTTGGTACTTGAAGAGAGGGTTTTTGTCTCAGTCGATTGAGTTTAGGGCGGCGAGTTTGCCTTTAGTTTGGGTTAAAAATTCCCGCCATAGTGGGTCTTGGAGTTTGTAAAGATGAACGCGAATTCAAGGTCGGGTGTGCGGTGCTTCACCGTCAGTTCTAACTATAGGCTGTGGTGTCTGAATAATAATAATAATAATAATAATAATAATAATAATAATAATAATAATAATAATAATAATAATAAAGAGGATATAATAACGCCTATCCCACCATTCAGGTGGACTCAAAAGAGCTTTACAAAAACAACAAAAAGACAAGTTACAGTATTGGTCAATACTAGAGCCAAACTAACATGGTAGATTATGATTTAAATAAGAAGGAAAGTACTGTACTCTCATTGGTTCGTACAAAGGATTCAAGGAATTTTCTTGAGCTCTGAGTGGCCTGTGTGTTCACTAAGCGGGTAAAACGGGTAAATCTCTGGGACAGCGAGTATTCAGAAATCAGTCGTGCTGTCTGTGAGACGTTTATCGCTACCGTCTCCATGCAATGTTTACTGTAAAGTCTCTTTATCGATGTAACACTTTGTGCATTATGCGATAATATGTGATTTTATCCAAGAGGAAAGTTTGTAACAGCTATATAAGAAGCAAGGTACAGACCCACGCACAATAATCAATGTACAAAGGAAAGATTTGAGCTGTATTCTAGTTTTAAGAGGTATGTACAGCATGAGATATATGTAAATATATTAACACGTTGTTTCAGAGAAACATGTATTAGGTTAAGATTTGGAATATCACCCATCCATGTGCACCAATATCGCGACAAGAATGATGCATCTCCCAGCCAGGTGATATTGAAGATGACATGCACGTGCTGTTTGATTGTCCTGCCTATGACAGCTATAGGCTGAAACTTGATGTGTTAACATCGATAAGAACAGAAGCTCAAGGTACAGATAGAATCACACGAGTCTTTCCAGGTAACTCTGAAACAAGCATCAAGCAAATTTCTAGCTATTTGTATCAAGTAGTCAAAAACAGAAATGAAATGGGAACATCAAGAAATGTAAACTGTAACGGTATTGTAAATATTGTTGTTTTATGTATAATTTACCAATTGGATTTTTTTTTAAAAAAAAGCTTAATAGTACACGATGAACATGAATGTTCAAATTTACAGCAACATCTCCGTCATGAACAGAGCACACATCAAGCCAGACCTGCTCGCCTGGTGCCGTCCACCGTTTCAGTAGAGGGGCTCGCACCCAGGTCTCCGCTCAACTAAATAAGTTCAGAAACGATACATTTCAAAATCGCCACCATCGAACTAAAAAAGAGAGCATAACAAAGGAAGTTCGAAGGTCCCTGATGGGAGAGAGGGGCCCCAACCTGCATTTTGCTACGGGTGTTGCTACATAACTGCCGCCAACGTGTCCAGTTCTCGGGTACCATGGTTTCGTGTCTAGAGAGAACATTTTAACATACTGAGGGCAAGTCCGGAATCATTAAGTTTATACTCAAGCTGCTTGCTTTCGGAATGTTCACCGTTCCACCTGTGGTTTCAAATGCATTTGAAACATAGATGGAGTTAAATACGGTTTGAAAAGTTTTTATGTTTTCTTTAAAGTATTTTCACCAGGACGCTAATACATTATGATATGAGAGCTAAAAAAGCATGTGTTTTGCTGTTGAAAGAACGCGGTGAACCTGGGCCCGAGTGTTGATTGTGCGGCTGCAGGTGAGTGGAAAGCGGAGAGAGTGAATTCTGTGAAAAAGAAATGCGCTGTATGTGGAGATGTAGAGACAAGCTTATCGAAGGGAAAATGAAGAAAAACCTACACACACATCTCTAAACTAGGTATTTGTCGATTCTAGCATAGGAATGTAAACGTTTAGTGATTAGGACATCAGTGTTTCATAACATTCTGTATCATTTTTTCGCTTCATTCCATCTATCTTTACACACAAGCGCGCGCGCAAACACACACACACACACACACAGACAAACACACACACACACACACAGACAAACACCACTACAGAGTAGCAATGTCCTATGGATTTCTTAACATCAGTCACTTGTAAGACAACAATAGCTGTACTCTGTTTGCAGGGTTTTACCTGCCGAAGGAATTTTTGACTTAAACAAAGAAGACACCTGCTGTCAGATGACGCACAGCCTGGGGTGGGGTGGGGAAAGAGGCTGGAGGTAACAGCTTCGCACGAAGTCTCTGGTAGGTCGGACCATTGCGCACAATGAAGTCAAACAGATGTCAGTCACCTGTCCTCATCTCTACACAGTGGTATCAAGTTTCTACTTTTAGTCGATGACTAATGTCGCCTTGTGTGCTTTTTCTCTTTCTCTCTTTCTTCCCCCCCCCAATCTCTCTTTCTCTCTAATGGCAACAAACATTAAACGAATTACACTTCCGACCCAGTAACAATTGTTCGGACAGCTAGATGGTCGAACTACAGATGAATGGATACCAAATGGATAGTAAATGGACGATGGATAGCACATCACAACCTTTTAGATTGCCAGTGTCGGAAACAGACCTTCCCTGCAAACGGACAACCATTTGCTAAATGTCATTGCTTCAGGTCAAGGAATATACATCACGTGACTCCTGATGCGTCCACACCTAGGGAAACACTTCATAAGACATCAAGGAAGTATGCGACATTAAACGGTGTTTGGTTACTGAAAAGTACAGGCGCATGTGTTTTTATCATCACAGTTATGAATCATTCGAGTCACCGTTCGTCCTGTATTTTGCATTTCCCATCCTCAATTATAGCATTCTTGAATATCATAAACATTAACATTTTTTAGCTGTTGTTGATGAGGTGATGATATATTCCGTGAATGTTTATGTGACAAAAAGAGACCGGGCTGTGATTCTGACTAATCTCTTAGCGCATGTGATGTTGACCAGCTGACCAAACAGTGCAGTTCCTTCAATAACTTTTTTTCCTTATCCAACCGGCAGCTGAATAAAAAAATAAGAACTAGAACTTTATCAATTTACGAACCTTTAAACATTTAAAAATGCTTCCTAGATTTTTTTAGTAATTCATAATGATATTGAACAGCGCACACCATTCTTATGTAGTTGTTATCTATCATTATTGTATGTGCTGAAGAATATTAAATCGTTACATTTCTTAGATTTTTGTGCAATTGTGAACCAACGTGTTGATTGATTGATTGATTGATTGATTGATTGATTGATTGATTGATTGATTGATTGATTGATTGATTGTATATTAATGCCAGCTGTATATGTCCATGCTAAATGCAAGGGAAGAATCTCTGCAGTCAAGATAACACATGAGCATACGATTGGCTATAAACTCCATCGTTTGTTCCACGAATAGACAGTCAGACGGACAGATGGACGGACTGATGAGTGTCAAGCTTATTGACCGGGAAATTCATCCGTCTATGCCGGGCGGTTGTCCTTCTTCCCCCCCCCTCTCTCTCTCTCTCTCGATGTTGTTCTTTTTCTGCAGACAGCATCATGGTCACAGCTTCTGTGTATTTCTATAAGTCTTCTCACATTTCAGCTCAAGCTTTGATGTTTCCTTATAAGGCGTCTCCCCGTCTCCGCCATTGTTTGTCAAGCAGTCCCCGGGAAAACTAAAAGTTACTATTGTACTGCACCAGCAATTGATCAGTTCTTACATCACTGTGTTCTTCTGCACTCTGTTACATTTTTGTTAGTAACAATTTTTAAAAATCAGGACTAGTTAGTAATAACCTTTGAAAGCATGAAACTGCGACAATCTTGCACATGTAATAACTAACGATTCTTGCAATTTCTGGAAATAAATTTACGTGAGTTTGTAGATATACATAGAAAGCTGCAACTTTCACCAAAATAGTTTTAGATTCTTCATTGAACGACCTCAGTTAATGTAAACCAATTAGAAATATCTGATGTAGAAAGTGAAATTTTAGACAAGTTTACTTATAGATGTCACAGTGAAGGTCGTCCTCCTAAACACGGCGGATTGTGAAATCGTCAAACTGGAAATATCAAGAACATTCTACTGTCAAAGGCCAAAGAAACGCTCGGACAGAAAGAAGAACCTTGAAATAAAAGGATACCCTTTAGGATAGAGGGAGAGAGAGAGGAAAGAAAAACAACACCGATTACATTCCAAGTATAAGCTGTGAACAGCGACACCATGAAGGGGATGAAGCCAGATAAGAATAACAGCATCGAGGACCAGCACTGGACCATAGAGGATGGAATGGCACGAAGTAGCAATAAAAAAGGCCTGCCATCTACTGAAGACACTCATGAAGAAAAGTCGATACACAACTTCAGTCATTAAAGACATCAGTGACTATTTTCCTCACAGTATGAGCGGCGGTGCTAAGTCTATGGACTGAATAGACCTACGCGGCCAAAGTATAGGTCCTACCGAGCAGCCAGTCAACTGCACTCTACACTATTACATGGCTGGCCACAATATTCTCTCTCCAGTTGTACAGTTCGTGTTATAATTATATTCTATACAGGGAGATCGAACAACCATACGACTTGAAGATATTTTGTGCATAAATATTTGCACTTTTATAAAAACGATGAAACAGTTTGAAGAAATGGCATGTCCTGGTATAGTCCTCAAGAATATCATAGTAATGACAAACTAGTTCTGCTGCGGTGATCGTTTTAGTGAACAGAGTATATATATATATATTAGACCGAGAGGTAATTTTTGTTCTCTAAGCTCTTTACTTGTGAACAGAAAAAGTTGCAAATGTTGGATCTCTTACTGAGATAAACAGTGTGTCTTCAGCCTAACAGCAATATAAATATAACACTGTGATAAAGTCTTGATTTTTATGTACATTAAAGTAGCAAAATGATGTGTAATACTTTTATTAAATCTGTAGCCCAGTTTGAAATAAAAATAAAAAGAATTTTAAAGAAATTCCGTCTACTATGTTTTTGAGAAAAAAAGACTGATCGCAAGATGTAGGAAATACTCATAATATCATTACCAGCGACTGGAATCATGAGAGTGCACCTGTCCACCTCGATTTCTAAAATGGTTAGCTAGAAATTTCTCTTTAAGTGCCACCCCTGTACTTTAGAACTCCGGCTCTATTTTGTTGGTTTTCGGTATAGATGAGGGTGAAATTCTTGGATCATCGCAAGATGAACAACTGCGAAAGTATTTACCAGGCATGGTTTAATTAGTCAAGAACGAAGGTCAGAGGTTTGAAGACGACCAGATCGTTCTGATCATAAACGATGCCAACAAGCGATTTGATTCATCGACGGCGAGAAGAGCAAAACCGAGACTCAAAGGAACTGACGGAAGAGAACAACCAGGTGTGAAACAGGTGGCTCTTAGCTACACGATATCGAGCAATAACAGGTTGTCGATGCCCTGGCTCAGTTCTCAAAGATCTGTGATACCCGTATCCCAGTCGATTTCAATGATGCCACACAAAATCTAGCAATACCAGATTTGTGAACCCCATCCCCACCCACAACCTGCCCTTGTGATAGGTTCACTATCTAGATGCCCATATTTCCTGCTATTGCTCCCTAAACAAGTCTGTGCCTTTGCCAAGAGAAAAAAGAACCCGGATAAAGACAAACAGGTGGCGATTACAGTTCTCAGTTGGTCTCATCTCAAGCAGGTTGATCTCCGTCCGGCTGGCAACAAAGCCCCATTACATGACTATCATCTAGGTGTACTCTCTCACAACCGGCCATCAGGACGAGGAGGTGAAACAGCTGGAAAAAGAGATGAGAGAGATTTAAACAAAATAGACATCATCCTTATGATCAGAGATTTTAACGAGTGAAGCTGTACCCCCATCAGTTGCAGGTACGAACATAGTACTAAACTATCGACTACATCATGAACAGCCTCCAGTTGTAAACACGATAGTTTAGAGAAGAGATTTTACAGAACTGATTATCAACAAAACATGCCGGCATCTAAAGTCTCATGTCTTCTCTCTTCACCTCTGTCACTTTATGTCTTCTCTCTTCACCTCTGTCACTTTATGTCTTCTCTCTTCACCTCTGTCACTTTATGTCTTCTCTCTTCACCTCTGTCACTTTGATGTCTTCTCTCTTCACCTCTGTCACTTCGATGTCTTTTCTCTTTCTCACTCACCTCACTCTCTCTCTCTCTTCTTATCTCTGTCTCTTCATCCGGACAGACTCACAAGGTAAAAGCATTTGTGCAGAAACATTCGGCTTTGAACAGGCCACGTGTTGGTTGGCTCCTGATAACAGACTGCAAGGCCTGTGATTCCATTCTGCCAGCCTCCAGTCTGTTGCTGGGATATTTAGTCACGTGTGTCGCGCGTGCGTCTTAGACGCAGCGTCAGCATCTCTCTCCCTCTCTCCCCAGATACCCACACCCTTCTCTTTCTTCTCATTTTTACATTTTAGCTCAAAGTCGTTTCCATTGAATTCTCCAATCTGTCGAAAAAAATGAGCAAAGTTTATTTTTTTAAAGTTTCAGGCAGTCACTGTTAACAACAAGAAAATTGCTAGAAACTCGCAAATGTCTGAAACGATTGTCCTGTATTTACAGGAAATTAACTGAGCAAAACAAATAAATATTTTTCAAAAAGTAAATTAAAATTCAAAATAATTTTCTTGCGAAGTAATTTTGTCACGGTCTATATAAAAGTAGATTAAATTAAATAACAGAATTAAAACTCTGAATGAACATGGAGATTTATTATTGCAGGTTTAGTTTTTAATATTGTTTATTTGAAAATGTTCGAAAGGAAAGAAACAACACAAAAAGATCTTTTTACCGTAAAAACGAGAAATTCGCCTGACTAGAATAGAAAAAAAACAGTATGGTTTCTTGGAACAAGGAAATTTGAATGTGCTCTTCAGCCACGTTTTATTGTTTTTAACATTGCTGTAAAAAAGAAATAGTTTGTATCTTAAAAGTAACGGAAGAAAAAATATTTTGTTTTTGTTTTGTTTTTAAAACAGGAGTAGAATATTGTCTCAGACATCTTTACAACACAGGGGACGTAACAAAGAATCGGGAGGAGCTTCACAGACTTAATAACGTGGTTTACTTTAAGATGGTCGTCAGTTCCTTGCCCATAACCCTTTATCCAGTTCCTACAGAAAGGGTCCAGGGTAGCTGCTGAGAAGAAACACTGGCTTTCCACGGTCCTGCTTATTTTTTTAGACAGAGCAGACAAGACGATGTGATGGCCAGGAACATAACAACGATCATGAGCATACTTTACTTTCACTTTACATCCCCCGCCTCAACACAAACTGCCAGCGGAGTGATGAACCTCACCACATCTGGGGAGGTGAGCATCACTACACACAGTGCACCACACCATCAAAACTCATCCTGCGATACCAGACTTGATGACAACTCGTACCACACGAGTCAAGAGTCACGACAGTATCGTGACAATGGTGATACGAGCTCACTGATGATAACTACTCCCAGTCACGACTCTGCTATGGAGTTGCCAGGCGTAATACAAGTTAGCAACTCGTCAAACACCACACACACAAGGTACAGATCATCCGATCTCCATCTAGAACTCAGAAATTGCTCTAACCGCACTGTCACACATCCCATCATCGATAACGAGAGTATTATCAACTGGGATTTAAATACGAAACAGTTTTATGAAATTTGGTCACATGACACTTCGTTTTGTGTCTTGCATGTGAATGTTCCCCAAGGGATGGTGGCTGCTGTGCACATAAATTATCCGATTACAAATTGTATGGCTGCTAACATCACCCTGCTGGACGACACAGATGTAACCTTATTCTCTGGCTGTCTGCTGGACTTAACTCCAACATTTATTACTTACTCTCGACTCGTGACCTTTAATTTGACCTTTAATATAACCCTCCTGAAACAAATGTTTCATTCCAAACTGACCGTAAACATCACCACATTGTCAGAGACCAGTCGCCCACAGCTTGAAATCACCTTTAATTCTTCAACATCAGGTGTGTTATTTAGTAGCATTTTATATTAGATGTCTCAATACAGTCAGACAGAAATGTATGTAAACGTTTTTGGAAACAAATCTAATCAAAATGATCAAATATTTTTATGGCAATATTTATTGCTGATCCCACATTTAACATGAGCCGTGATGGTTGTTACAATACAAAACAATACCACTTTATTTCTCACCAAGGGTTGGTTATATTGTACGCCTACAGCAACAAAGTCAATATAACGGCAATATGAGCTTTGAAACACAAGTTATTCACATCAGTTAGCTCTTCAAATAGCATTGCACTTTGCTTGTTAATCACAAGGAAGAAATAGAAGCAGGTGCAGTAATACTGCAAATACTAATGCACAATGAATATATGTACCTTTCGTTTACGTCCCTTTGCGGTCTGTGACTCCTGTTAGGAAATCTTATCTTCTTGCTCACATACTTTGATCTCGACATTAACATTTCCTTTATCGGGGAAGCTGGGTAAGTGATGCTTATGAGTGTAAGTGCAAGGAGGTCACACCGGCAAGATACCGGGTCATGCACTATCCCTGCCCGTCAGTCACGTGGATTCTCTGTCATCTGCAAGGGTTGGCTTTACAAGCTGCTCTTCTTTCTGTATTAGGGTCCATCAACTACCTTTCTGTGCTTACGGCTTCATGCGACCCAGCGACCCCTTAGAACAATGTGAAAGTTTAAATGATCAATGCGCTCTGTAAGACTCTTGATTTTAACTAACAGGAAAAGTATATCTAATTAAGACCTTTCTGTGTCTTTGTGAGCACATATTTAAAGGCTATAAAATACAGTAAGGCACTTACAAGAGTGTTTAGTAACAGGAAAGTGTGCAGGAATGAAGACTGTTATTACTATCGTTTCTGTGGCGAAGCAAATATATTTTTTAATGATTTACAGGCACAATCCAGATGAAAAATTGGAGAAATTACTTTCCACCATTTGTAAAATCCGCTTTGCACCTGAAGGCTCCAAACGACAACTTGATTGTTCTTCACATGATCCTTCGTACATATATGTGCATGAACTCCTATGATTACTCGTATGAAGATTACGTGACTTTCCACACAGACAACAACACTGTAACGTATCCTTTATGCTACTCACTGCAAAATATTTGCCATGGCCTTATTTTTTATTCCGGATGGGTATTCATAGAATATAAGAGTTATCAGACGTTCGGGGAAAAAAACTTTACGATAACTTTTAATTTTCAACACAAGTCGGTAGCACCTGTTGAGCTGTCCGAAGACAGGTGGAACTGCTCGGTTACAGACTGGCCACACATGTGGCAGGACACACCCTGTATCTTCATGTTTGACTGTAACGACAAGGACGCAGAAGTTGGTTGCTGGCAAGGTGATGGCACATTGAAACAGGGAGTATTTCAGGTTGACGGCCGGTGCATTGCTATCGCTCGTGAAAATGCACGTTCATCTTGGTATCTTGAGAGCGAATGGTGTCAGAAGCGTGGAGGACAGCTGGTCAGTCTGAGTACACAAAACCTGAAAGACCGTCTGCCGAAATTGCTACAAAGGCTACATGTGTCAGGGGTCTTTTCCATTGGCCTGATGACAATGTCCCAAGTATTATCACCAATGTGAGGTTTTTTTAGGGGTATATGATTCATTCATGGCATCTGCTGTTTTCATCAATGATGATGATGATGATGTCCATTTGTAATGCGCAGGTATCCATTCAGAAGAATGCTTAATGATGATGTATACTTTGTGACTAACTTATTAAATAACTAATTACTCTTTTTTATTCTTCCAGGTATAAACACAACTTACAGTGGCTTGATAAGACTGTCGCACATACCAGCAACACAGGGTATACTACAGGTGTACAGTATTGTTATTATATCGGAATTAATTTCTTTTATAATTTAATTTACGTTCAAATGTTGAAATGGAAATGTAACTGGATTTATCCCATTGCATGTCGTATTTGCCAGCTTCCGGTTACTTTTAGACAACAACAGCTACCAGTGATTTCTACACAGCCCTCTGATAAACTGTCACAGGTCAGTAACAGCCCTGTGCTGCATTAAGTGCACATAAGGGTGAGCGAATTGCAATCTTTGATTAGAAATCGACTTCGTTGCATACGCATTTGCATTTTTTCTACATACCAATTAATTTTAAAATTACATCGTAAAACAAAACATAATATTATACGGTTTAAAAAAAAACAAAGCAGGAATAGTTATTTCTGGGTTATGTCAAGGTTAAATAGTTTATTATATTAATATTATGATAATGTAATTGTTGTACATATCACCGGTGATTAAATTTCAAACATCCCAATGTTGAACAGGCTGCGTACATCCGATGCCCCGGTAATCACTTCACTCACGTGTTCCTGGCTTGTGATGGCGCCTCTGCCTGCTGGTCTAGTAACTATGGCGACACGTCTTCCTGTTCGCTACCACTGACGTCCCTTCTGCCGTTCTTTAAGTGCAGCGATGTGCAGCAAAGCGTCTCCTACACGTTAGTCTGTGACCATCGGCCTGACTGTAAAGACGGGAGTGACGAAGATTTTTGCTTTTTCCCATCGTGTAATAGTTCATCATCTTTCCACTGCAGCAGTAAAAAGGTTTATCATTTCGTTTTTTTTTTAATAAAAGTCACAGAAAATAGAGGTTGAGCTTATATTTTAGAAACGCCACTGATGCTCGTAATCATATTCACTTAACTTTTGATATTCTTATAAGCTGTATATAAATGTAATTACACTACAAAAGTTACAGCTACGTTTGAGACAGGTTGCACATGTATGTCTTTATTGCAAACGTTAAGAATAAAACGGTATGTGTTGTCGGCAGTGTCTTGATCACAGCAAAGTCTGTGACAATCAAGTGGACTGTGATGACGACAAAGACGAAGTTCTGTGTCACATAAGTGCTTTGCAGGACATTATTTCCTTTGAGGACTTTTTTTTGACACCATCTCTAAGACTTAAATTTCAAGAAGGACTACTAATCTTTACTAATTACAACACGTCTCTAATGTCGACGTTTACTTGTCCTGATTCCGACTTCACGTGCGCCAGTCTTCACCAGGTTTGTCTTCCAATCTACCTTCGTTGTAATGAGATGTACGACTGTCCTGGTCACGAGGACGAGGCGGCATGTGACAGGTACACGTGTCCCGACTTCTACCGTTGCCGCGGCTCTCAGGTGTGTGTTCACGAGAGTCACATATGTGATGGGGTGTACCATTGTCCTCATCGTGATGATGAGATACTGTGTAATGAAACATGTCCACAAAACTGTGTCTGCCACGGCTGGGCCTTCATTTGTTCTGCTAGTTTCTATGCTGCTGACCATTCTAACCTTCGATATCTTGATGCCAGCGGGACCTTGATGACCCTCGCTCATCTGTGGAATAACACCTTGCTAGTTCATCTCAGTCTAGTCAGTTGTAATCTGACTAAACTGCATGAAGTGGTTTTGCCTAATCTCCGAACTCTAGATCTGAGCAACAATATGTTAACTCATATCAAAAGCAGCCATTTTGTTGGTCTGACAAATATAGAATTTTTAAAGATAAGCAATAATCCTCTAAAAAGATTTTATTTCCAGGATTTCGTTTACAGAAATCCTCTAAAAAATTTGGACATGTCCCATGTACCAATATTAGAAATCGATTTTGATATGTTTACCTTCTTCTCGGCTTTGATTATGTTAAATCTCTCTGATAGTCAGATAAATCACGTGACAGGAAAAGGTTTTCGTAAAATGAATAATCTGCGCGTGCTAGATCTGCGGCAGTGCACAATTACACATTTCCCAAGGGAAATATTTCAAGCTTTAAATCAACTGGAAATTGTTTTTGCTGACAACTACAAGCTGTGCTGTCCTGTAACACTACCCCAGGGATTCAACGTGCTCAACTGTCACGCTCCCTCCAATGAAGTGTCTTCGTGTGACGATCTGCTTCGCTCCAACCTGTACCGGGTGGCACTCGCCATCTTTGCCGCCCTGGCCTTACTAGGAAATGTGGGCACACTGGTTTACCGCTTGATCTTCCACAACACCACAGGTAATGTCGGCTATGATGTCTTCGTCACCAACTTGTGTGTGGCGGACTGTCTGATGGGGGTGTATTTATTAATTATCGGTGTAGCCGATCACAGGTACAGAGGGTCTTACTTGTGGGAGGATGTCGACTGGAGAAACAGCGGTTTCTGCAAGGCTGCAGGATTCATGTGTTTATTGTCAATGGAGATATCTGTTTTTATGATCTTCTTAATCACTTTCGACCGCTTTTTGGTTCTTCGTTTTCCTTTTAGTTCGTTTCATTTTAGGAAACGTTCAGCACAGCTTACATGTGGACTTGTGTGGCTGACAGGTCTGACCTTAGCTGTAACCCCTTGTCTTCCTATGACATCACACTGGCAGTTTTACAGCCAGACTAGTATTTGTATTCCACTTCCTACGTCGAGGGTTGATTTCCCTGGTCGTAAGTATTCGTTTATTGTCATGGTTGTCTTGAATTTTATTTGCTTTCTTCTTATTTTTGCCGGTCAGGTCTTAATTTACTGGTCTATTCACTCAAACTCCATGTCTGTGTCCAGCACATCAAAAGCAATTAAAAACATTACTGTGGCACGACGGCTTATCACTGTGGTGATGTCGGACTTTTTGTGTTGGTTTCCTGTGGGTTTGACGGGAATTCTCGCGTCCTGTGATATTCCCATCTCGGGAGAGGTCAATGTGGCGATGGCTATTTTTATTTTACCTGTTAACTCTGCGCTGAACCCCTTCCTTTACACCTTTAATATTTATTTGGAGCGGCGACGTCGTGCTAGAGAATTAAAAAGACAAAAACGCATCATTTGTCAACTTAAACTCGCCAAAGATTGTACCGCAGGCTAATGTTTAAGAACAAAATAAAACCTCGTGCCCTCGACTTTGTTAATTAGCGCTTGGGGATATCATTGACATTAAAGATACTAGTTGTCAATTGTCTATAGCAAAATATGTACTTGTACGTGAAACAGTACGTGTGTATGTGTGGAAATAAGTCCTTATACAAGCATGTGCTTATACATCAGCACACGTCATAGGCCCCTCCAAGGAGGGATCTTCCCGTCCAGGCTCTCGTTGTGGTAATGTTCTTTTTGCGGTTTCTGTAGCAGGGTTGTTTTACAGGGTGGGGTTGCTAACCCCACGCCCAACCCTCCTCCTTCATCCGGGCTTGGGACCGGCAGGTTACCCGGGGGGTTTCCAGGCGGAGTTGCTTATACATCAGAGTTTTCAGATAATAGTTACCAACACCCACTGGCTTGCTACTTCCAATGCAGACACCTGTAATAGGAATAATGTGCTACTAAGGATGGACGTGTACTGACATATCTTAGTATTGCTTGTCTGAGAGTCATACTGTTGTCCCTTGTGCGAAAGAGCATATGTAAGATAGCATTAGACATGTATATGTAAGTTCGTGAATTAAAATTTTGTGTATTGATTTATTGAATATGAAAGTAATATGAATCATATTCTTTGGAGTATGTAGCTTACTTGTGTATATTTCACAATGCAGCGAGGAAGTCAGTTAAACTTTCCTTTCACGCCTAGGTAAATCACAAACCGTAGATACTTCCGTTTTTCAAACAAATGGGCCTGTGAAACAATTTCTACAGGATGCATTCTATGACGAATGATATTAAGGGTAACAAATGGGTTTAACATCCTTGCAGAATAACTTTACTATGAGACAGAGCATCTAAGAAAACATTTATATCGCTTTTGTGAAAGACACTCTGTTGTAAAAAGTGTGAGTGACACAGCATGACAGTAGTTATTTCAAGATTTCATGCGGCCTGTGTGAAGCTTGAATATCTTGGTCCTACTTTTTGTCCGACTCATAATCAGGCAGTGGGTGCGCAATAAATGTGGTCGTCGATAGGTACGGTCAGTTCTCACCTCAATGGTCTTGTGCCTTTAGTGGCCAGTTGAGTTGAAAACTCTGCTGTTACGAAGGCAAAATATTATAAGAAATACGTGGGCTTCCTCAATTGATTCGTATGTCCATCTTTTTGTGCAATTTTACACACACACACACACACACACACACACACACACACACACACACACACACACACATCCTTATGTTATTTTTTTACTGATTGCTAACTGTAGAATATGGTTTTTTTAAATGTATACGTGTCAAGTAAAGCGCTATCAAATAGCTTAATCGCATCATTTGTCTTCGTAAATCTTTAATGTGGTAATCTTAATTAGAATAATAAAAATCTGAAGTAGGATAATAATCTTACGTAGGAAAGAACAGCCACTTTAATTAGGATAATCGCAATCTTAATTGAATAATAACATATTTGGATATAGAACATATATGGATATCTGGATGATCTTACCTTACATATCTTTTTAACCCCCACCCCCACCATATTCACCATTGAAAGACATGAATCACTCGCAATATGAATCACAAATAACCAACTTTATAACCCCAGTGGGCAATGAAAACCTGGCGCCTTCAGGATAAAACAAGTGCTAGTCACAAGATAAAACGAAGGCAACACCCACAACATCATGGACCCATGCAAACTCACAACTGACAATTCACATGTGGTTTAGCAGGTGGAGGGTAAAAGTTACAAACGATTTCAAGTGCCTGTTACTTTTAAACACAGGCTTAGTGTAAAGTTTACCTTCACTGAATATAACCAATTTTTCTTCTAATGCAAGTTCTGGTATGGACAAAATACTGGTCTTTCTGACAATTTGCTGATTGCAAATTTCTATGGTTCACACCAATCAACTTAGAACATATATTGGAAAATACTGATCAAACTGCTCTTATCGTGGACAAACTGCATAAATAAAAAATATAGGAGCAAGATGAAATTTGTGCAATTTATTATTATCAAATTACATGCTGAATAAAAGTAAAACTCCTACATCTCCGACATTTTTGTGCGCGTTGTTCCTTACTGATCTTACACAATGGAGAGAAAACGAGTGTGAACAACATCTTATTTTATTCTTAATGATAGAGCGACGGACGGACGGACGGACGGACGGACGGACGGACGGACGGACAGAGTCAGTCAGCCATAGTAAGGTGTGCATTTATGTTTATGTCACAATGCTGATCGGTAACTCCTGTCAGATTTTATTTGGTATATATATATTTAATTGCAGTCAGCTTGATTATATATCAATGCCGACTGTATATTTGCAAAAAGCAACAGAATAATCTCTGCAGTGAAGATGCCACATAGTCAAACGATATCTTTTAGATTCTATCACTTGTTCAAAGAAAAGACAGCCAGGCAGGTAAACGGACGGAATGATGGGCGAATGAGTGTCGAGCTTCCTCGTCGAGAAAGTCGGCTGTCTGTAGCGGCCAAAGTTGAGTCCTTCTCTCTCTCTCTCGCTCATTTTCTGCAGACAGCATCGAGGTCCCAGCTACAAGTCTTCTCACATTTCAGCTCAAGCTTTGATGTTTCCTTATAAGGCGCGTCTCCCCGTCTCCGCCATTGTTTCTCCAGCAGTCCCCGGGAAAACTAAAAGTTACTATTGTACTGCACCAGCAATTGATCCGTTCTTACCTCACTGGGTCTTGCTGTCCTATTTGCACTCTGTTATATTTTTTACTGTTAACAACGTTTAAAAATCAGGACTAGTTACCTAACAATTCATGAAACTGCGACAATCTTGCAAATAAAATAACAACTAGCGATTCGTGTATTTTCTGGGAAATAAGTTGACGTGACATGGGTGTTCATGTAAGGAAATCTGAAATTCCTACCAAAATAGTTATAGCTTCTTCTTTGAATTTATATAAAATTATGAGAAATATCTTATGAATGAAGTGAAACTTTAGGCTAGTTTAAATAGAAAGGTCACAGTAAAGTTCACCTTCCTAAACACGGTGGATTGTGATATCGGCAACTTAGCTGGAAATATCAAGGACATTCTACTGTCAACGGCCAAAGAAATGCTTGGGCAGCAAAGAAAGAAGAACCTTGAGTCACGAACAATGCGTTAGATTTCTGTGATAAAACGATAACCTTTAGTATAGAGGGTGAGAGAGAGAGAGAGAGAGAAAACACAGAAAAACAACACCGATATAGTTTCCAAGTAAAAGCTGTAAAAAGCGACACCAGGAAGGGGATGAAGCCAGATAAGAATAACAGCATCGAGGACCAGCACTGGACAATAGAGAATGGAATGGCACGAAGTAACAATAAACTCTCCAGTTGTACAGTTCGTGTTATATTATATTCTATACAGAGAGATCGAACAACCATAGGGCGTGAAGATATTTTCCACATAATTATCTGCGCTTTTATAAAAACGATGAAATAGTTTGAAGAAATGGCATTTAATGGTAAGGTCCTTGAGAATTTGTTACAGTAATGACCTATTGATTCTGATGCGGTGATCTCTTTAATAAACAGGATATATATATATATATATTTACATTAAACTGAGAGGTAATGTTTTGTTCTCTAAACTCTTTACTTGAGAACAGAAAAAGTTACAAATTTTGGATCTCTCACTGAGATAAACAGTGTGTCTTCAACCTAACAGCGATATAAATATAACACTGTGGTCAGGCTTTGGTTTCCATGTAGCAAAATGATGTGAAATACTTTAGTGCACCTGTCCACCTAGATCTCTAAAATGGTTAGCTAGAAATTTCTCTTTATTTAAGTGTCACTCCTGTACTTTAGGACCTCGGGTCTATTTTAATGGTTTACGGAACACGAGGTAACGATTATGAAGGACAGACAGGGGAATTCGTATTTAGGTGTGAGAGATGAAATTCTTGGATCATCGCAAGATGAACAACTGCGAAAGTATTTGCCAAGAATGCTTTAATTAGTCAAGAACGAAAGTCACAGGTTTGAAGACGACCAGACAGTTCTGACCATAAACTATGCCAACTAGCGATTCACAGGTTTCGCTTTATGGACGGCGAGAAGAGCAAAACCAACACTCAAGGAACCGACGGAACAAAACCACCACGTGGGACAGGTGGCTCTTAGCCACACGAGAACGAGCAAAAATAAGTTGTAGATAAAAAAATAAATAAAGATAAGGTGAAGGTCATCCTCTAACTTTTTCTGGTTGTTGGTCGGGGAGGAGTTAGAGACCTCGCTTCTCTCGGGTCAGCTTTATGTTAGGACAGTCTCGCTGCCTTACCTTCCCCAGCCCTCTATGGAGTCAGGTACCCATTCCCGCCAGCTGGATCGAATAGAAAAGTTTGCTGCGCTAATCAAGAATTGAACCACCGCGCTCTCGGTTTGGACGTCATCACTCTAACAACTCGGCTATGCGCTTCCCTTTCATAAAGGTTATCGATGCCCTAGTTCGATTTTCAAAGGTCTGTGATACCCGTCGCCCAGCTGACTTCTATGATGCTTCACAAAAATAAAACGTGTCCGAAAACAGGTGGCGGATACAGTCCTCCGTTTTTCTCTCGTCTTGAGCAGACTTATCTCCAGGTGTACGCTTTCACCACCGACCATCAAATCTCAGATGACACATACAGGACCAAAACACTCTAAAAATGAATGCTGGATCTTGCTTCACTGTCATATAACAGTGATATGTACAGCTTACTAGACATGACTACAGCTTGAAAAGTATTCAGCGACAGTTTTTGACTTCTTCCCTTTATTAAACTTACATTTGAAAATATTTTCTCCACTAAGTATAATGGTCTTAAAACTCGAAAAAGGGTGTCTTTCGCTACTAAAACTCTTCATATTCTAGATGACAACAAAATATTGTTAAAATATTTTCAAACATGCCTCGCAGAATAATGTTCCTGTAATGAACCTCTACTTTCTGGCTCTAGAGGAAAGCTGTAGCATGCATTAATCGCAAGTACGAACATCTTACTAAACTATCGACTACGGTCTCAAGTATTAAATGCGATAGTTTAGAGAAGAAATTTAACTCAACTCTCTTTCTCTCTTACTGTCTCCGTCTCTCTTGTCGGACAGACTCACAAGGCAAAAACATTTGTTCAGAAACATTCGGCTTTGAACAGGCGACGTGTTGGTTGGCTCCGGATAACAGACTGCAAGGCCTGTGATTCCATTCTGCCAGCCTCCAGTCTGCTGCTGGGATATTTAGTCACGTGTGTCGCGCGTGCGTCTTAGACACAGCCAGTCAGCATCTCTCTCTCTCTCTTTCCCAGCAACCCACCCCCTTATCTCTCTTTTACGATGTCTTACCTCAGATTCGTTACAATAAATATACTCTTATCAGTTGAGAAACAAAAAAGAATAAACTTTATTTTTTTAAGTTTCATGTCGGTGCTGATGAACGTTTAGAATTTTGTCAGTCACTGTTAGTAACAAGAAATGTTTTATCAAATGACAATTGTCTGAAACGATTGTATCTGTATTTTAAGGAAATTAATTAAGCAAAACAAAATCAAATTTTAAATAAATTACATTTAAATAAATCAGTTACAGAACCTTGATTTCCTCGTTTCAAAGTAATTTTTCGCCGTCTTTATAAAATAAAATATTGTAACGTAGAATTAAAAATATAAGTGAAAAAAGGGGTCAAAGGTGCCTTATTATAAGTTTTACTTTTATTCTTCACGTAAAAATGTTCTAAAGGGAAGAAACAATACAAAAAGATCTCTATGGTGTAATACAAGAAATTCAGGAGACTGAGACTAGGAAAGAAGAAAGGTATGGTTTCCCGCACAATGGAAAATAAAATCTGCCGTCTTCAGTCCCGCTCTACTGCTTTGAAAACTACTGTAAAAGGAAATATTTTCCGATTTTAAAATTTAACTGAAATAAAATATATTTTTTCTAAATCAGAACTAGAATATCGTGTTCGATATCTTTATAACCCAGAAGATTTACAAAGAGAAGACAGAGGAGTTTCACAGACATAATAAGGTACTTTACTTTAAGATGGTCGTCTGCAGTTCCTTGTCCTTAACCCTTTGGCCAGCTTCTACAGAAAGGGTCTAGGGTAGCTGCTGAGAAGAAACACTGGCTACCTGTTTATTTTCAGACAGAACATCATGGCCAGAAATATAACAACGATCGTTAGCATGCTTTACTTTCACTTTACATCCGCCACCTCTACACAAACTGCCAGCGGAGTGATGAACCACACCACATCTGGGGAGGTGAGCATCACTACACACAGTGCACCACACCATCAAAACTCATCCTGCGATACCAGACTTGATGACAACTCGTACCACACGAGTCAAGAGTCACGACAGTATCGTGACAATGGTGATACGAGCTCACTGATGATAACTACTCCCAGTCACGACTCTGCTATGGAGCTGCCAGGAGTAATACAAGTAAGGAACTCGTCAAACACCACACACACAAGGGACAGATCATCCGATCTCCATCTAGAACTCAGAAATTGCTCTAACCGCACTGTCACACATCACATCATCGATAACGAGAGTATTATCAACTGGGATTTAAATACGAAACAGTTTTATCAAATTTGGTCACATGACACTTCGTTTTGTGCCTTGCGTGTGAGTGTTTCCCAAGGGATGGTGGCTGCTGTGCACATTAATTTTCCAATTACACATCGTATGGCTGCTAACATCACCCTGCTGGACGACACAGATGTAACCTTATTCTCTGGCTGTCTGCTGGACTTAACTCCAACATTTATTACTTACTCTCGACTCGTGACCTTTAATTTGACCTTTAATATAACCCTCCTGAAAAAAATGTTTCATTCCAAACTGACCGTAAACATCACGACATTGTCAGAGACCAGTCGCCCACAGCTTGAAATCACCTTTAATTCTTCAACATCAGGTGTGTTATTTAGTAGCATTTTATATTAGATGTCTCAATACAGTCAGACAGAAATGTATGTATGTAAACGCTCTGGAAAAAAAATTTAATCAAAATGATCAAATATTTTTATGGCAATATTTATTGCTGATCCCACACTTAACATGAGCCTTGATGGTTCGTTGTTCGCATTGTACAGCTGCAGCAACAATTTCAATATAACGGCAATATGAGCAATAACACAAGTTATTCACATCAGTTACCTCTCCTAATAGCATTGCACTTTGCTTGTTAATCACAAGGAAGAAATAGAAGCAGGTGCAGTAATACTGCAAATACTAATGCACAATGAATATCTGTACCTTTCGTTTACGTCTCTTTGCGGTCTGTGACTCCTGTTAGGAAATCTCATCTTCTTGGCCTTATCGCGGAAGCTGGGTAAGTGATGATTATCAGTGTAAGAGCAGTCTACCTGGTCATGCACTGTCCCTGCCCGTCAGTCAGGTGAAACCTGTCATCTGCAGGGATTGGCTTTACACGCTGCTCTTCTTTCTGTGTAAAGATCCTTTTCACCCACACCATCTGTGAAGTGTCAAAACTGACTATTCACACTACCATATCAACTACCTTTCTGTGTTTACCCTTTCACACCACCCGCCGACCCCTTAGAACAATAATATGTGAACGCTTGAATGATCAATGATCAACAATCAGTGATTGTTTTTGTTTTGTGTGTGTGTGTGTGTGTGTGTGTGTGTGTGTGTGTGTGTGTGTGTGTGTGTGTGTGTGTGTGTGTGTGTGTGTGTGTCACTTTGTCATCTTTTTGTTTGTGTACCTACTTGCCAAACAGAAAATTTAATTTATAAACACAGGCTTGGGTACAAAATGCATCAGTGATGATAATTAATATATCATTTATATCTGTATCTTGCAGTCATTATTAAGCAATAGGATTAAAGGAGGAACAATAAAGGCATAAGGTTCTAATCATCTTTGAAATAGATTATGAAGCGTCTTTCCCATTTCACACTCTCCTCCCGCTGCAGTTTTACCTTTCCTGATTACTCTGGTACCACCAGGTGAGCAAATTGACTTTTCCAGTAATGTACTAGACCGAGCTATCTGTTTTTATAAGTCCAACGCACTACTAACGGCGACTGTAAAGCTAGTAAGTCTCCATAGAAGTTACCCGATGTAATCAGTTGTCTTTTTCCACGTGTGCAGAGGTGGTACAAATTGTTTCGCGGTTTTTAAATGTCATAAGAAGAACACTTATTGGTGATATTTTAATATATTTGCATGTCCATACTTTTAGTATAATTAAGACCTTTCTTTGTCCTTATAAGAACATATTTTAATGCTAGAAAATACAATTTTGCACTGATAAGAGTGTTTTTAACAACAGGAAAGTGTGCAGGAATGAAGACTGTTATACTATCGTTTCTGTGCCAATGCAAATATATTTTTTAATGATTTACAGGCACAATCCAGATGAAAAATTGGAGAAATTACTTTCCACCATTTGTAAAATCCGCTTTGCACCTGAAGGCTCCAAACGACAATTTGATTGTTCTTCACCTGATTCTTCGTACATATATGTGCATGAACTCGTATAATTACTCGTATGAAGATTACGTGACTTTCCACACAGACAACAACACTGTAACGTATCCTTTATGCTACTCACTGCAAAATATTTGCCATGGCCTTATTTTTTATTCGGGATGGATATTCATAGAATATAAGAGTTATCAGACGTTCGGGGAAAAAAACTTTACGATAACTTTTAATTTTCAACACAAGTCGGTAGCACCTGTTGAGCTGTCCGGAGACAGGTGGAACTGCTCGGTTACAGACTGGCCACACATGTGGCAGGACACACCCTGTATCTTCATGTTTGACTGTAACGACAAGGACGCAGAAGTTGGTTGCTGGCAAGGTGATGGCACATTGAAACAGGGAGTATTTCAGGTTGACGGCCGGTGCATTGCTATCGCTCGTGAAAATACACGTTCATCTTGGTATCTTGAGAGCGAATGGTGTCAGAAGCGTGGAGGACAGCTGGTCAGTCTGAGTACACAAAACCTGAAAGACCGTCTGCCGAAATTGCTACAAAGGCTACATGTGTCAGGGGTCTTTTCCATTGGCCTGATGACAATGTCCCAAGTATTATCACCAATGTGAGATTTTTTTAGGGGTATATGATTCATTCATGGCATCTGCTGTTTTCATCAATGATGATGATGATGTCCATTTGTAATGCGCAGGTATCCATTCAGAAGAATGCTTAATGATGATGTATACTTTGTGACTAACTTATTAAATAACTAATTACTCTTTTTTATTCTTCCAGGTATAAACACAGTTTACAGTGGCTTGATAAGACTGTCGCACATACCAGCAACACAGGGTATACTACAGGTGTACAGTATTGTTATTATATCGGAATTAATTTCTCTTATAATTTAATTTACGTTCAAATGTTGAAATGGAAATGTAACTGGATTTATCCCATTGCATGTCGTATTTGCCAGCTTCCGGTTACTTTTAGACAACAACAGCTACCAGTGATTTCTACACAGCCCTCTGATAAACTGTCACAGGTCAGTAACAGCCCTGTGCTGCATTAAGTGCACATAAGGGTGAGCGAATTGCAATCTTTGATTAGAAATCGACTTCGTTGCATACGCATTTGCATTTTTTCTACATACCAATTAATTTTAAAATTACATCGTAAAACAAAACATAATATTATACGGTTTAAAAAAAACAAAGCAGGAATAGTTATTTCTGGGTTATGTCAAGGTTCGATAGTTTATTGTATTAATATTATGATAATGTAATTGTTGTACATATCACCGGTGATTAAATTTCAAACATCCCAATGTTGAACAGGCTGCGTACATCCGATGCCCCGGTAATCACTTCACTCACGTGTTCCTGGCTTGTGATGGCGCCTCTGCCTGCTGGTCTAGTAACTATGGCGACACGTCTTCCTGTTCGCTACCACTGACGTCCCTTCTGCCGTTCTTTAAGTGCAGCGATGTGCAGCAAAGCGTCTCCTACACGTTAGTCTGTGACCATCGGCCTGACTGTAAAGACGGGAGTGACGAAGATTTTTGCTTTTTCCCATCGTGTAATAGTTCATCATCTTTCCACTGCAGCAGTAAAAAGGTTTATCATTTCGTTTTTTTTTTTTAATAAAAGTCACAGAAAATAGAGGTTGAGCTTATATTTTAGAAACGTCACTGATGCTCGTAATCATATTCACTTAACTTTTGATATTCTTATAAGCTGTATATAAATGTAATTACACTACAAAAGTTACAGCTAAGTTTGAGACAGGTTGCACATGTATGTCTTTATTGCAAACGTTAAGAATAAAACGGTATGTGTTGTCGGCAGTGTCTTGATCACAGCAAAGTCTGTGACAATCAAGTGGACTGTGATGACGACAAAGACGAAGTTCTGTGTCACATAAGTGCTTTGCAGGACATTATTTCCTTTGAGGACTTTTTTTTGACACCATCTCTAAGACTTAAATTTCAAGAAGGACTACTAATCTTTACTAATTACAACACGTCTCTAATGTCGACGTTTACTTGTCCTGATTCCGACTTCACGTGCGCCAGTCTTCACCAGGTTTGTCTTCCAATCTACCTTCGTTGTAATGAGATGTACGACTGTCCTGGTCACGAGGACGAGGCGGCATGTGACAGGTACACGTGTCCCGACTTCTACCGTTGCCGCGGCTCTCAGGTGTGTGTTCACGAGAGTCACATATGTGATGGGGTGTACCATTGTCCTCATCGTGATGATGAGATACTGTGTAATGAAACATGTCCACAAAACTGTGTCTGCCACGGCTGGGCCTTCATTTGTTCTGCTAGTTTCTATGCTGCTGACCATTCTAACCTTCGATATCTTGATGCCAGCGGGTCTTTGATGACCCTCGCTCATCTGTGGAATAACACCTTGCTAGTTCATCTCAGTCTAGTCAGTTGTAATCTGACTAAACTGCATGAAGTGGTTTTGCCTAATCTCCGAACTCTAGATCTGAGCAACAATATGTTAACTCATATCAAAAGCAGCCATTTTGTTGGTCTGACAAATATAGAATTTTTAAAGATAAGCAATAATCCTCTAAAAAGATTTTATTTCCAGGATTTCGTTTACAGAAATCCTCTAAAAAATTTGGACATGTCCCATGTACCAATATTAGAAATCGATTTTGATATGTTTACCTTCTTCTCGGCTTTGATTATGTTAAATCTCTCTGATAGTCAGATAAATCACGTGACAGGAAAAGGTTTTCGTAAAATGAATAATCTGCGCGTGCTAGATCTGCGGCAGTGCACAATTACACATTTCCCAAGGGAAATATTTCAAGCTTTAAATCAACTGGAAATTGTTTTTGCTGACAACTACAAGCTGTGCTGTCCTGTAACACTACCCCAGGGATTCAACGTGCTCAACTGTCACGCTCCCTCCAATGAAGTGTCTTCGTGTGACGATCTGCTTCGCTCCAACCTGTACCGGGTGGCACTCGCCATCTTTGCCGCCCTGGCCTTACTAGGAAATGTGGGCACACTGGTTTACCGCTTGATCTTCCACAACACCACAGGTAATGTCGGCTATGATGTCTTCGTCACCAACTTGTGTGTGGCGGACTGTCTGATGGGGGTGTATTTATTAATTATCGGTGTAGCCGATCACAGGTACAGAGGGTCTTACTTGTGGGAGGATGTCGACTGGAGAAACAGCGGTTTCTGCAAGGCTGCAGGATTCATGTGCTTATTGTCAATGGAGATATCTGTTTTTATGATCTTCTTAATCACTTTCGACCGCTTTTTGGTTCTTCGTTTCCCTTTTAGTTCGTTTCATTTTAGGAAACGTTCAGCACAGCTTACATGTGGACTTGTGTGGCTGACAGGTCTGACCTTAGCTGTAACCCCTTGTCTTCCTATGACATCACACTGGCAGTTTTACAGCCAGACTAGTATTTGTATTCCACTTCCTACGTCGAGGGTTGATTTCCCTGGTCGTAAGTATTCCTTTACAGTCATAGTTGTCTTGAATTTTATCTGTTTTCTTCTCATTTTTGTCGGTCAGGTCTTAATTTACTGGTCTATTCGCACAAACTCCATGTCTGTGTCCAGCACATCTAAAGCTACTAAAGACATTACTGTGGCACGACGGCTAATCACTGTGGTGATGTCGGACTTTTTATGTTGGTTTCCTGTGGGTTTGACAGGAATTCTCGCGTCCAGTGACATTCCCATACCTGGAGAGGTCAATGTGGCGATGGCTATTTTTGTTCTACCTGTTAACTCCGCGCTGAACCCCTTCCTTTACACCTTTAACATCTTTTTGGAGCGGCGACGTCGTGCTAGAGAAGAAGAAAGACAAAAACGCATCATTTGTCAACTTAAAGTCGCCAAAGATTGTACTGCAGGCGAGTGTTTTAGAACTAAATGAAACCTCATGGCCTTGACATTGTTAAGGCAGCGTTTCATGATACAACTTAACAAGATAGAATTATCATCTTATACATAATTAAAGTGGTTACTAATTTAACAGTCTTGCTAGTCTTTTACTTGCATTTAAAAAAAACTAATATTTTATGTAAACACATTTTCCAAACTATGGGAGTAATGTCTTTCCTCTTTTCTTTCCTGCAGTTCCAAATGAGCGCCCGAACGTTTGTTTATAGTTTTGTCTCTGTATTCTTTATACAGTTTCTCTCTCAAAACTCCAGTTTTCATTAATTTTCTCAAGTTTTGAAGGTATTTTAATTTTCTAACTGCTTTATTTTAACTTTAGTTTTAACTTTCGCCGATATGGATAGCCATCTTATGGCTATTTCTGTGTTACTCCTCGTCCTAAAATTAAACTCTTGCATTTAGGTAGATGTTTTAACAAGTACAAAGTATGAAAGTGTGCAATAAATCTATATCTAAACTTAATATTTCGTTACTGTAAAGAAAATAACCATTGTCCGATAATAAGCAAAAAGATTTGCAACATGAGAAAAGCGGTAAGACAATATGACATAATCTTGCACCTTGGCCTGTTTTTTCTTTGAAAAAGGGAGGCACCTGTCTTGTTTAGACATATTTACATTTTTTATTTTTGTTTGGTAATTTTATGATACAGATGCTGGGTCCACCGTATAAGAAGCATAGAACAAATACAGATTCATTTAGCATTACAGGTATCACTGTCAAGAGAACTAGTTTGCTACATGGTGTGTTCATATTCACCATGGATTATTCAGTGGCCGTTACCAAAAATCAAATTCCAATCTTTCCATTCAGTTCATTAGACATAACCAAAAAGTGTTCTTGTTCTTACTGCTGCATAATGACTGTTGCATAAGCACATCAGATGTATGTTATTGTGTGTTTATTATTGTTTTGTTATTTTCATGATGTCTGTTTTTATTAATAACATAAACATATTTTTCATGGAAAAAGAAAGTAATCTACAGGTGCTGAATTTCTTTGGAGTAGATCATTCTGGAAGACAGTAGCAGATCATATGGAATCAAGTATTATTGTCCATTTACTGAGTTCAATTATCCCCGTTAATAACAAAGTAGTAAAATAGGTGTTTATATAATGACTAAATTTTCTATAGAAACCAAGCTACATCACAGCGAATCCTTAACTACAGAGTTTTGTCTTTTAACCACTAAGAGCACCTATGGGGGTCTTGAAAAGACGAGGACATTAGTGTTATCAAATAATCTGACCGAAAGGTTTTTTCATTTCCAAGCAGACCAGGAATGACGGGTGGTAAAGACTATGAACAGAACAATCTGCAACATATGATAAAATACTTGTGCTCTGCTTGTATTTTATTTTTTCTTAAAGCATTCCATCGTAGGATGAGTACACAATATTCTTACTGAATATTTTAATGACCAGCGCTTACCCATACATGGCGTTACCTCCCCTGGCACATGCTTAGGTCAGCGAGAGGGCTCGTCACTATAACGAAAGATTCCGGTTCTTATTCTTCAGTCTTTCTGCTTGCAGTACTGCCTCTTCATTGTGCCTACAAATATCTATCCATCCACTTATCATTCGTAAAATTAGTTATTAGCTTATCTTTGCGTGTAAACAGCAGCAGTCATCATACGTTTCATGTCTGTACCCTACACTTGTATTTGCTTATTATAAAAACAAGTTAATAAAGTATGGCAATTGCTCTCCACTGTTATTTTACTAGTAGACAAGCCAACACTGTCATGAATGTCATCACTTCTGCTAAAATGAAAACAACCGTGTGAAATTTAAAAATGTTTCCTTCAATGACCAGACTTACAAGGGAACATCTATTGTCCTTGAGTACTATTGTTCTCATTTGATTGATTTGCAGTAAGGATACTAGAGAAAAATTCAATGGAGTTGTCAGCGGACTGAATATGTCAGCAGAATGTCATATAGACTGATACAAACAAATAGAATATTTATATCATCTGGTTCAGACAGTTCATTAATGGCACACAACTCTACCCCCTACTCCACACTGTCCCAGTGGCGTAGGAAGATGCTCGGCTTTGGGGGGGCAAGCTCCATGCTGACAATGAATAACGTTCACATTCTTGCCTTCCCAGCATCTTTTTTTGGGGGGGCGGCTGCCCCCCTTGCCCCCCCCTCCTGTTCCTACGCCACTGTGTCCGTGGAACAATGATTGGTACCTGATATTGTTCAACATAATCGAGCGACCTATGATCAGCTACTGTTATGGATAAGAAGGATCTGCTCAGTTTTCCTTCACCATAATAACAAAACTCTTTCTTATTAACCCTCTTGGTTCGACAAGCCACGATCGTGGCTTTGCCGGGTAGCACGGGCAAGGCGATTTTCATTACTTTCTATTGCAAAGTTCAAGTTTTCTCTTTTTCAAAAATGTATAGGTTTCTTGGTCTAATGATTATCTCAGAGCAGCAATAATAAAAAACAAACTTCACCCACTGTCGTCTTCGCAATCTTCAGTTATAAGCCAGTCATTGTAATGTTACATTTTTATCTTGAACCAAGAGGATTAAATAAGTAGATGACAGTGAATGTCAGTCATTCACAAGGTTGTGTACATATGTATGCACTTAGTGGAAATACAGGTCATATCGACCTTTATTTTTTGACTGTGTGGAAATAACCCCAGTATCTAACACCTAACCAACACTCAAGCACAGACAACGCTAATGATGAAAAGTGTAGAGATCAACTTAAGGAAGTAATTATGTAGGTGAGGCTGACATATACAGAGAGCAGGAAATTCAGTTATAGTAAACAAAGAGCTATCTGTGAATGACAATATTTATGATTATTCTGGATACCCTTATGTGTATTTTCTTGCTTAAACTTCTGTTTGAACTGTTTCATTCAGAGCCTTTATGAATGTATGTATAAGTTCTAAATGTCAAAATTGCCACATTTCTTCAAAACAGTGATTGACAAAACCTACGATTAAAAGGATTCTCAAGGCAAAATAAAACTGTTTAGAATCTTACAAAGAGATCTTTTTAAATCTCATCTATTTTCGTGGCTATTCATATGCAAAAAGTTGAAGGTTATGTAGAGTGTTGTGTTTAAATAAGAGAAATTACACTGGACTCTTTTGTTTGCTTCAACGAAGTCTCGTTCTGTCAGGTGACCATATGATGTATCAGTATGCATGTGTGTGTTTACCAAGCGAAACGAAGAAGTCAGCTGCCATCTGACTTCTGAAAAAAAGGGGTGGAAGGACTTAAAAAATAGTTTTCATAAGTTTCCAAATGACAGAAACTTGAGAAGAGAATAAAATTAAGGATGAAAAGAGTCAGCTACTAAACTACAAAGCTTTGAGAGGCTAAAGAGGCTAGTTTCTTCAAGTTTTAACATTTCCTTAATCCATTGAAAACTAAGAAAATGTAATGGACACAACCAAAAGATTTCTATTTTAACTTTTTTTTTTGGGGGGGAGGAGGAAGGGGCTGCATTTTAATGCATTAAGATTATTATTAAAAAGTATAAGCATCAAGCTTTGCTGATGAGAACGTCATCACTTCTTAAACATCAGGTCACTGCCTATTCTTCAGGAAACTTGTCCCCCTTTTCGTCCTAAAAATATGATCCATTTACAAAAAAAAAAGTTAGCTGTGAAGCAATTGCTTTGAGAGAAAGTCTTCTTGTTATTTTCTTTTCAACATCTTAGCACAGACACTGTAAAACACTGATGAACCTGGCTTTGTAGACGTTCATTAGCAAAACAATTTGAAATAAATAGTTCCACTCTACAATAATTAACACAAAAGACGAAGGTTTGATAAAAGTATTAAAGAAATCGGCACTTACTCGGTTCTAATTTTGTCTGTTTATCATACATTGTTAATTATTGTGTATTGTTATTATTAAAATTACTGAACAGCACAGGATAACAGCGTTTGTTGATTTCATGCGGCCTATGTCAAGCGTGCACTTGTAGTCCCCATTCCCCACTTTGTCTGACTCATAATCAAGCTTTGGCACACCAGGAATGTGGCTGTGGTCCATAAGTTTAGAAGTTCTCACCTCCATGGTCTGATTTGTTTAGCTGTTATTTGATTTGTAAACTTTCCTGTACAAAGGTAAAATAAAGCTGGCAAGACATAGGTCTCATCAGTCAGCGTTGGGATGACTGAAGAGACCCAGTAAACACTGTTCTTTATTTCCTCACACTACCCTTTTGTGTTTTTCATCATTATTTATTGTGTGCATATAATTCTATGTTATTATTATTAGGTATGCATATTACCACTTTCATGTTCTCATTATTTATTATGTGTAAATCATTTTCCTTTAATTTGCATGTTAAGTATTTTTATTAACATTCTGAGATTGAATGATTGATTGGGACTAAGTATAGATGGATGGGTGTCTAGCTCCTTCACGGGAAATTACTGTTGCAAGTGAGGTGCAGTTCTCTCTTTCTCTCGTTGTCTCTCTTTTTCTGCACACAGCGCAAACCTCAAAGCTTCTCTGTATTTCTGCAAGTCTTCTCAGATTTCAAGCTTTGATATTTTCTTAAGGCGTGTTTTCGTCTCCGTGATTGTTGTTCAAGCAGTCCCCAGAAAAACTGAAAGTTACTATTGTACCATCCCAGCAATTGATTAGCTTTTACATCACTGGATCTTTCTGTTTTAACTGCACCCTGTATGTTTTATTGTTAACAAATTTAAAAAATCAGGACTAGTTAGTAAGAACTTTTATTTACAACAACTTCATGAACTTCGACATTCTTGCGGACATATTAACTAAAGATTAATGCATTTTCTATAAAATATATTGACCAAACTTTGTGGGTGTCCAGAAAAAGCTGAAATCTAAGTGGCTGAAGCACCGACTGGAGGTACACACATGCAGCAGTTTAATGTGGATGTTGTGCAACATACTTTTCACCCCTGGTTGATGTAGCTGTTAAATTACCACTGATTACTTAGATGGGGACAACATTTTGACAATGGGCTCAAGATAAACGTATTCATCATCTCTCTTCTTAATGACCTAGAGGACAACCCTGACCTTTTTTTTATAGTCAGGGGCAATAGCAATAACAAAATAATTAAACAATGACAAGGTATGGATACTCCTTTTTAATGCTTTGCTGATGAGAACTAAGCTTTGCCTTTAAAGCAAAATCCCAAATTAAAGTAGTTATAACTGAGGTTTTAAAATCCCATAAAAATAGTTCCAGGTTTTCTCTTTGAACGAGGTCCATTAATGTAACATTATTAGAAATATCTGACTAGCCATTAAAAACAGAGTTACCATGCTAGACACTTAAAACTTTTAATCAATCGAGAGTCCTAAAAGCAAGTACACTTGTGGTATAGATGTGCACACTCAATAAATATTATTTAAGCTGTGTGAGTAGTTGCATAGGCACCTCCACCTGGGCATTCATTATGAATATCTTGGCACATATTGTGATGGCTTTAGAGTACGTTAAAGAAAAGTAAACTATCTTCAATATCAGTAGTTAACACAAAAAGAGTTTGTTCTTCAGATATTGTGGAGGAATTATGACTATGTGTCTAAACTGATTAAAAAAAAATCATAGGTGTTGATCACATTAAAATGTTGAAAAAATACTAGTGTGGGTCATGCAGATTGACATGGACAGTTTTCAGAGCCCATGTTTATGATCAATGTCTGTCAAAATCATACTGTCATGAAAAAAGGTATCAGGCTAATAATAAAGCTCTAAAATATGATGGCATCATATGTAAGTTATTTTAGCTGGGATAAAAGAAACCCCAGCGCTTTCATATAAACCAAAATCTGACATGGCCATCTATTCGGAGAATGTACAAGGCTTTCACACATGAGAAGTGTAGGGATTTCATATGAGGAAGGATAGTTTGTGCTTAAAAATGACCTAAGGAACTTTTATTTCCTGGACTACTTTGACTATCATGCCATTTGCAGAGAAAAACAGGTCTGGAAACATGGCTCGCAGATTATAAAAGTGGATGCGTACTGGCTTTGTGAATTTTGAAGCTGTTTTCACATTTGCACAGCATCAATTTACAACTAAGAGGGACATGGTGTTTATCCAAAAGAGACTGAGCAATAACAGGTCCGTGAATTCCCCATAATGGATCTGATCAAGAGATTCCTATACTTAAGAGAGAGAGAGAAATACAAAATATTTTGAGAACTTGTAATAAAAATTTTTTATGCAGGCCACATAAAAGTTGTTTGCAAATAAACATTTAAATTTTCTGGTTGTCAGTCAAAGCCAGTATGTGCTATGCTGCACACAAAAATTCTACTACTTAGTATGTGCTCTTAATAAGGCCAGTATTAAAACAGCAGAACAAATTACCCAATAGATATTATTTCAGAAAATGGGTCCCAAAACTGTTTTAGTGATAAATCACTTTTAAGTACAACTGGTGTAAGCATTCACAGATGTAGCAAGACACAACTATCAACAAAAATAAAGCCTTGCTGTGTTTAATGGAAAAGTTCAATGTACAAGTCAACTAAACTAATCAAAGAAACCAACTCAAGTAGGATCTTTAAAGACTGATGTGATACATAGCAGTTTAGGATATGGAACATAAACTAAAATAAATACGAATTATGGTAAACCATACTCATTCTCAACACAAGATATCAGAAACTGAGTGGCATGAGTTGTGAGACATCAGAGTTTAACAAAAATAAGAACTTCAGTATTTGGTACACTGTTAACTGACACACTGCATTCAGAATACACCCAACTTTAAACCCCATCCCTCAGTTTCACTTAGAAGCCCCCTCTTTTACCCAAAGAACAAAAGCAGTGTTTACCTTCATGTGTTTGTAATTCATCTTCAGATAAATGGCTTGCCATGATATAGCCTTAATTGGTGGCTTGACATAAAATGCTTATTTTCCCCTTTCTATCACTTGGTAAATGGCTGCATATTTTTCCAAATAAGTTTGCAAATGTCAACTATTTAAACACTTTAAACCACAAATGGGTAATAAAAAAATGTCATTCAGCCTTGATTACAATTTTCTTTTCAAATATCATTTTTAAGGTGTCATGAGCTTGGCCATAAGGGTAGGATATGGTGCTATATAAGCATGTTTTATTTTTTATTATTATTAAATGCATATCACAGATCTATTTTAGTTGACCAAAACAAACAAAAACTGTAAATTGATAATGACACATGAAATTGTCAATTATTTCATGATGATTTAAATGAAAAGTCAAAGATTTTTTTAAAATCATATTCAGTTTCGATTGATCATGTGATCTTTTTATAGTGATTAATCAAATAAGAATAGGATTTCACAGAGAACTAAAAGAGAGAAGACTGCATACATAGCTGTACATAACATCAGGACTGATAATAGTGTATAAAGAATAACTATTATGCTACCTATCATGAAAGTGAAGATTGAGTAGTTGCCTAATATTCATTAGAACAAGAACCTTTCTTCATGTTGATGCTCATGCACATTGCTGTCACAGATACCATTGCGTCAAGCAAGGCAGAGACCTGAGTGAACAGAGTACAACTGGAGGTGATGCAGTCCTATAAGTTCCTGGGCACAACTCTCACAAAAAAGGGTGGTGGTGCGGACGACGTGCATCTGATAATTGCAGCAGTGACAGCGGCAATGGCCAGACTTCAACAAGATTTGGGACAGCAAAAGCGTCAGCTTCTGAACCAAATTCAGACTCTACAAATGTCTCATAGTGCCAGTCATGCTATATGACTGCAAGACTTGGACCTTGCTAACAGAACAGGCATTCAAAATGAAATGATTTAGGAGACTCCATCAGATCTACTACAGGGAGCAAAAGATGAATATGTCCTCAATGCAGTCAACCTCCTGGTGGGTCCCTAGGACCTCTTCTCTCTACCATCAAGCAGCAAAAACTGAAGTGGTTCATACATGTCCCTTGACATGACGCCTTGCCCAAAACGCTCCTCCAAAGTTATGTTGAAGACAGTCAGTGCCATGGCAAACAGAAGAAAGGATGGGTGGTCAACGTGAAGGGTTGGACTGGTCCACTGGAGGATCTCAGGTGGGGCCAAGACTGTAAATGCATTGCTCGCTCAGCTTTCCCATATGACTGGTACTAGCCACCAAGTTGTGGGATGACATGACGTGATGTGAGGGTCGGTAGCCAGCAGTGAACAGCACACATGACTTCAGATGCTAATGCCAGCTAACTGTATCATCATGATCCTGTTGCTTTGATGCTCAGGTGTGATTGCCTTTATGCATCTTGAGCCTGGTGCATGAATACCAATGTTTCACTGCTGTAAGGATTATCTCCCCCCACCTCTTCTCTCTCTCTTTCTATAGCTGATATTCTCCTTAGCCATTTCTTCCATTGCTTGGTGAAAGTTGGCAATTGTCTTTGACTTTCATCTGTTAAACACTGAACTCAGTACGATGTCAAATTTCTGCTGCATTGCTGAGTTGATTTGCGTCAAATTAAGGAAGTCTTTATTCTCCCACCTTAGTTTTTCCGAGCTATTGAGCAGGTTTGCCAATAAGTTAGGCTATTGCCTATGTCTGTACCCTTCTTTAACCCTGACATCTTTGGTAGTCAACCAGGTTGAACAGAGGCTTAAGCCTTCAATTAAAGAAGACCAAAATTACAAGGCATTCAATGTTTTCTGTTATTTATTGCACTGCTGTTCAAGTGTCATAATATTACTTAGCATAGCTGTAAAGAAAACAACACTCTCATAGAAACAATTATTGAGCTGTCAGTGATACTCTGCAGTTTCTATATGTTTTTGCTTTCAGATCAAGTTAAAGGACAGAAAGGTAAAAAAGAATAAACTAATCAGAAATTTACAACCTGGAAAGATGGTTTATGAATGTCATTCATAATTTATCATAATGAAAATGAAAACTGTGAACATATTTTTTTCTTTAGGAAATGTCAAAACCATGCTGACATGCAAGACTTAATATCAGATGACAATAATAAATTCAAACTATAATTTGAAGAGAGTTGGTGACAAATTTCTGGGAAGTGGGGGGGGGGTACCTTTTTTTTTCTTCTGTTTAATGCTTTCAGATTGTTCTCAGAAGGATTAAAACACAGATAAAAAGATCTGTGCAGCAACAGCAAAAAAAAAAAATTAAAAAAAAATAAAAGTCACATAAAGTAAAACACTAATTTAAAGACCAACTAGCTTTTGGATGACAGGATTCATAAGTGTACAACTATCAACATCTAGGAAGGCAGGACTCTCATGACTACTACTACTAATTTTAGCCAATATCAATTTATGTGTGAATGGAATAGGAAATTAGGAAAAGAAGCTTATGGCTTCAACAGCTGCCCTGCCACTTGTCACTTACTGCTTGTAAACATGGCTGCATATTTTACTTCTTAAATTCATCTTACATCTAACAAAAAATGTTTCTCAGATTAAAATGTTCTTTTATAAAAAAAAAAACTGCTTCAACAATGAGAAAAGGATAATGTAAATAGATGATGTATTTATACTATCAAAATCTGAGTTTCAACAACAGAGGATAAAAAGTGAAAACAATCACAGAAAAATGAAAACAGACAATAAAAAAAGCACAATAATTTCCCATTTTTAAATTTTTAACTGATTTTACTTCATACATTGGTTTCTTCTAATAACCACAGTTTAGATGTATTTATGAAAGCCCTTTGCAGTCTCTCTAAAATTCCAAATTCCATCTGCAAAAACTCTGAACAACAATTGTTATAGTGTACTTTCAAACACCATGGATATGATCATTTCAGCCTGTAATATTTGTGCTTGGATACATTAATGTTTTTTAACAACAATTATCAGCACTGTTCAAGCATATCTAGAAAAGTGTTTAGACTGGCAGTAACAAATGCCTTGCATAGAGAAACAATATGTAATAACAATCACAATGAAGTGGCCAACAATAATGCAACACATATGAAGCTTTCGCAGTATGTGCAACAGCACACCCCCCCCCCCCTAAAAAAAAAAAGTGTTTTAGCAAAGAATTGAAGCATGATGGATTACAATTTCTGAAAACCAAAGGTATGTCAGCCTTTACTTCAGATTAAGTGATAGAGATCATCCATTTATTCTCATCGTCAAATAGATGTGTGTGTACGTGCGTGTGTTTTGGGAATTGTACCAAAATTTAGAAAGCACAGTGCAATAAACAAGCTACAATTTTAAAGATAATTTTTTTTAAAAATTATGCCTTCTAGCATAATCTAGCCAGACCAACAAAAAATTTTGAAGCTTCGTGATAAACAACAATAAATCTTCAAGAACAAAAAGTCTTATCCAGATATTTTTTCAACCACATTTCTTAAAGCGCTTTGAGAAGACGATATAAAAACGATAAATATAAAATCCGCGTTATTTATTACTATAATAACAGTGCTGTTAGGGATTTTTAAATAAAATAAAAGCTTAAGGGTGAATGGCTGCAAAGATTTGTCTACACTAACTTCAATCACATTTTGTTAATATATTTCTTACAACCAGTATGCCCTTTAAAATGACCTCAGTGCATGAGTCAAAGTTTCTTTTTAGTTACTTTCGAGTTTACTTTTTCATGAGAAAAATCCATGAGCAAAGAATTAAGAAATAACTGCTAAAAACATTAGTTAAGCTAGTTTATAATCACAAGTCTCTGATTCTGCATGTAAGCTAGATGATTGGTCTGAGAAAGTGTTTGTTGCACGTTAACTTCTTCCTACATCTGTTGTACAACGGATTATTAGCATTCTGTCACACCATCATAGAAAAAGCGTTTCACAGAAATGTTGTGTCAGAACAAAATGCACCTGCAAGACGATAGTCCCCTTCAACCAGGACACAGTACATGCGCTGAGGCAGTACACGAGAGTAGGGGGTTGGATGAGGTACCATGGCACGAAGAATATATTCTCGGGCTGCTGGGGGTGGAAAGTCGGGAATAGTGCTGGGTGGTCGTGAAACATCTAAAGATAAGGAATGATCACCCAGATCACTTTCCTCCAATCTCTCCTCCACAACCATGTGAGCTGCCTTCTGGGAAGCCACAAAGAGTCTATGTACAACAGAACCAGCTGGGCCAAAAGGCCCTCCCCTCACAGTCACTTCTGGTTGCTGAAGCAAGCTTGCAACAAAATGGTGAAGCTCCTCTTCAGCCTTGCCCCTCTCTAACAGATCTCGTGTAAGTTTTGTTTTCAAAGACTGTGCTCGTGAAAAAACAGTTTCTGCCAGCTCAATCAGACGAATGACCTCTTCAAACTGCTTCAATTCAGGTGGATAGGGCATACGGGTAACTTTTGTAGCCTTAGAAATAACTTGATCTGTAAGAGTCTTCAAGACGGGTACCTCAGGGTCTTCCTTTTCTATCAGTTTGAGGATTGAAGCATGGACAACCACTGGCAGAAGATGAAGCACTACTTCACCAGGGCGCAGTCCAGCCAAATAGTGAAGTACTTTTTCGGCTTCCTTTGTATCGTCAAAAAGTCGTTTCTGTCTCCTGGCAGGCATGGGCCGTGCACTCTGCCACACTTCCACCCACATGTTTCCTGGAATCTGCATGCGCTGGCTGAGCTGACCTTTCCGTTTTGGTTCTTTTGCAGGGGATGCTGCTTCTGAGGGTGGTGGCACAAGGGCGTTGTCAAAGCTAGCTTTAGACTGACTAACTTCACATTGGTTCAAGCTTTCACTATCAAAGCAATGTTCTCTTTTCTCCTGATCATCTTCCATTACACTTCCATCTGCTACATCTATCCCCTCCTCCTCCTCATCATCAATGTAATCCCTTGGGGAGTACCATCTCACAAAGTCTTCAAGAATGCACCCAGGGTTTGCAGCTTTGAACGATTCCATGTCAGACAAGAGGCAAGCACTCTGCATACGTGCTCGAAGCTTGGATCCCTCAGCTGTGGTGCCTAGTTTGGCTAGCACCTCCGCGTGCTCTTCCAGCATGTCTTCTGTCATAGGTGATGGCTCTTGTGTGACGGGGATATACAAAGGTTCACCTGTGGCTAGAGAATGCAAGTTCTTTATCTGTGCTAGACGCCCTTCTGCTCTGAAAGTGAAAGAGTCCTTAAAGGAAGCTTCACTCATGGAACTCTCTATGCTCTTTTCAGAAGTCAAACTCTTCTTTTGGCTGAACTTCTGCTTTTTAATACTGGCCTCACTGATCGTTTTGTCATCATTGGTATCAATACCAATATTGTCCTCCCCATCATCGCATTCAAAATATTCCTCATCACTAGAGCTTGCAAAGCTCTCAGCTCGCTCAGCTCGAGCACCACTCTGGGAGATATCATTGTCAGGAACATCCTTTTGGCACAAGGATGTAGCAGACTCAAATGCAGAAGAGGCTTCATGCAAAGCAGTATCCTCGTGCCCATACCCTGCTGACTCTCGCTTGATCCTGCGCTCAATACAGCAGTTTAGCATCTGAAGTTTTTGGTGCAAAAGGCAAGACCCAAGATTTGGTTGAGGAATGCTTCCCACTGATGGTTTTGAACAGACAGTTCTTGGTGAAACTGATCCAGTGCCAAGGTCGGGAATAAGGATGCTATTTTCCCACCGATATCTCATTTCCAGAATGAATTCCTGTGGACAAAAGGGGATGTCATAAAAATGCTGCCCCCCAAAACTGCATGCTTCTAAACTTTTTTCTAGCATTTTGTATCCGCAGCAGCAAACTTCTTCCCAACCAGTGCTTGTTTTGCAAACTGTTATTTGAAAGGGGTAGTGTCACAAAACACTCTTGGTATTTTAAACTGTTCTACTATTATTTCCCTTACAGAGCTAAACTAGTCAAAATAGGTGTATATATTTGAAAGCAGGCAATGAGTCAGTTAGTCATGCCATGTTCAAGATGGTTACTGGTTACTCAATTTGACGTGGATTTTTTTTTCAACAGTCCAAAACGACAAGAAGATAGTAAGTAATATGTGAAGCCTAATGTATATTCTAATAAAATATTTCATTATCTGGCACTTTGTATATGTTGTGTAAATAATTTCTTTTTTTTTAATTTCTGCCTTGTAACCTACTTTCATGACCAAGAGCTCTCCATTCTATACATTTACCATTTTTCATTTGAATTTAGTAGAAGAAAACAAAAACTATATTTCTAGCAAATCACATCACTTATTTGTTTGAAAACTGTTCATTATGATGGCGTGTCAATGATAGTTGTCTTTATTATAGGTTAATAGGTGTAAATATTGGAACTCATTGTACGTTGTGCCACCATTCCGGTTCTCAGCAATGAATCACTCTGCTTTTTTGTCGAATGAGTTAAGCCATGCCAAAATTAGGAATCTATTTTTTTTTCAAAACTATAAACTAAGGATAAGCAGAGACTAAGTAATAGCTGCAAGATTATTCATTATTTATTAGTGTGTTTATAAACAGGCATCAGTCACTGCTTGATAAGTGTTTCTCAAAAGAAAATTGTTCTAATCTGCTTTTCGTTACATGGTCACACTCCTACCATTCTCAGGGCAGTCTGGTCACTCTGGTGCCACAACGGTTAGTGCCTGTTATCAATTCAGTGAGGGTCGTCTGTCCTGGCTTCAGCTTCCGTCTCGAACATGCTGTTCTTTCACTGCATTTAGCATCTGTTTATAGTGCTGGCTGCCTTGCCATGATATAGCCTTAGTTGCTGGCTTAGCGTAAAACACCAATCACCACCACTCTTACTGTTCTCTCTGTATGCTAGTGTTGAATCATGATCATCATCTCAAGCATGTAAGTGAACTAACACTTTTCTTTCTAGATACATCCCTTTAAAGGAACCTTTAGGTACTATTTAAACCTGATAACTTATGTGCCATGGGACCCAAAAATACTTTTTAAAATCTGCTTCTCCTACCTGCCACAGATGTGCCAGAGCACGAAGACCACCATGGTTGTGGTTGATGATGATGAATGCCACAGCCAGTCTGTAAGTAAGGCTATCTGATGGAGATGACTTGATCTGTTTCATCACCTCTGCAGTGACCTAAACACAGTGTGTGCTCTGAATTTTGTAAAACTCAAGTTGTTGTGCTAGAAAAAGAAATGACAGTTCTTCAGCCTCATCATGTAAAGTCAGCATCCCACCACTGATTCTGGCTTAAAATTTTGTCTTCAGCTGACGAACTTTATTTGATCATGGTAGCCTTGCTGTAGCGTGGATATTTTTATAAGGTGTGCTAAGGTTATGCACTCAGCATAAATGAGGCACTAACAGCGCATACCTCCTAAGCAGATTAAAGATAAACAATAACAATCTATATGTACAGTCCAACATCCTGAGTGAAATAAACTATGTTCACAGAAAGAAAATTAAGCAACACACAACACATATGATAATGTGTTTCAACATACTTACTTCTTCCAGCCTCTGTGATCTTGATGATGCTGGTGCTATGTCTTCAACAGGAGTTAACTCTCTAGGTGTTTGGTGCTTCTCTTTAGTATGCCGAGATGCTGAAGTTTTTAACCCTGTAGCATCCGGGAAGAGGTGCAGAAGAATCTATTCACAAAATAGATGAAGCCAGTAAAGTGTATGAAGACTAACAGTGCTTTCATTACAACATTTCAAGCATAGCAACAATGATCCATCAATGTGCAGACCATAAAACTTATGACTTTGTACAAAATATGGTTGCTACACTCACAGGAAACTAGGAACCTCTACTTGCAACAGTCAAGTGACATAAGCTGGTCTTCTTTGGCCAATAGGTCAAGCCTGTCTGGAGCGCTTATGACATTTTGTTGTTTAAATTGGACCAGCAAGTCCTTAAAATTTTGAAGTTATTTAGAGTGCTTTTAGGTATATTAATATTAAGTGCAATATTTACTTGTTCTAGAAGGCAGTTTCAAAAAGGTGCTGCCCTGTTTGTAAAAACATTTCTTCAAATGCTAGTATGACTGTATTGGATACAATTTTTTTTTACCAATCCTTGCTCTAAAATTTGATTAAACTTGAAGAACTAGAAAAAAACTAGCATCTACATCATAAATCTAGTTAATTATTTTATGTTTGTATGAGCTTCCCTCTGAATTGTGCCTTGTCTTTAGAAAAGACAACTGCAAAGCGATGTCCTTTTTTGTATGACAAAACCTAATCTAGCTGCCTGTTGCTATTGCTATAGACTGTCTCTATAGGGTTGGTAACCATACAGGATTTTCATATTCCAAGATCAGCCTCACAAGAGTTTTATATAAATCCACAAAAGTACAACTTGTATGTTTTGGAAAGCAGCTCCTTACAGATACTATCTAAATTAATATCTAAAACATTATGCAAATGGATAATTCATTTATAGAAACCGTGTGACTTATGCAAGCAACTGTCTAAATCATTTGTGTTTATAACTGGTGAGTTAATTAATAACTTCTATTTTTAAACTCCTTTGTTATCAGTAAGTCATAGCTTAAAAATTTAACCAGCCAATAATTTTTTTACAGACCTCATTGAGCAGAGATGGAGGGACTGGTGCTTCCTCGGGCTTAATCTTCAAGTGGGTTGTTGCTCTGGATACCACACTGCCTAAGGAGGGTATGTGATAGGGAAGACTGGGTTCAGTCAGGCGTTGCAGAGCATGAGTAATATCATCATTACTGTCCTTATCAGCATCATTGCCATCTGTTGTTAGCCGCCCCAAAATATCGTCTGTAGTCTCTGTTTGTGTGCACAGCTGAAGAAAGGCTCTCAGATACTGGCCTAAAGAAATTTGATTTAGATCAGTCATCTCCTCTAGGTTTGTATCCATGCTATTCTTAAAAATTAAAATTTAAAGCGAAGGAACATCAAAGCTTTTCTTTAAATAAAAACAAACAAACCTCAACACTAAAGAAAACAAACTTAAGACTGCAGAATGCAATGCTTCCACAATCGTCCTCGTATATCTCAAAGTATATCAGGGGTGAATTTTTTTTATAAAATGATTTGAAATAAAATAGAGGAAATTCAAAGATAACTAAAGCAGTTTCAATTTCCAGCACACAGTTTATATAGTCACAAGCAAAATGCTGAAAGAAGATGAAAACCGCCAGACTGTTTTTTCCAAACATCACAATAATAATCAGCGAACTTAGAAACCTTGTTTCCCAAGCCACAATCAAACTCACTGCCCTTAACTTTAAAAAAAATTAATTATCTCCTCCCCTAAAAAAAAACTTCAACAAAAGTTGATAATTTTACAAAATGAAAAACATAACAACCTATGACTTAATCAGCCAAATATTCTAAAGAGTAATGTCAATACATACATGGACACAAATAAAACTGATGCAAAGACACAATGACATTTATGCAATAACACATTTTTTTATATCAACTCATATGTAGGCTCAGGGGTCAGTCATTTTGCCCCTACCATTTCATCCCATACCAAAAGTCAATTCGTCCCATTGCATCCCACATATGCTCCATTTTGTCCCAAGATAGAAAAGTCATATTGTCCCTAGCCCAAAAGGAAAAATCGATCACCAATTAAACAAGTAGCAATTAAAGTCAAATATTACCAAAAGAGCCATACGTTGTTCGAACAATAAAGATACACAAGCTCAGCTGCCTATTTTACTAAAAATGAAAATTGTGGCAGAGCAATACGCATGCAACGAACATATCTTTTCTTTAAACAATCTTTTAAATTAAAGAATTTGTCATTTTATTCTGAACTTATGTGGTTTTTTTTTTTTTTGCTAGTTATTATTATATCACAATAACAATCAGTGAACTTAGAAACCTTGGCTCCCTAGCCAACAGAAACTTTGCTGATTGGGTATAGTCATTTAGCTGGTAGCACATCATATACCTATTTGCCTTTTGGGCTTGGAATGATTTGACTTTTCTGTCTTGGGATGAAATGGACCACAGGTGGGACGAAATGGACCTACCTGGGACGAACTGATTTTTGGTGTGGGACAAAATGGTAGGGGCAAATCGACCTATGACCATATCCTTACACAGTTATGCACACATACGCATGTGATTTTTATAGCTAATTGTTGCCCCTGTCAATGACAAACTTCTGTCCCAAATGAAAACATTCCTCGTCTCGATCACAGTAAACTTCTGTAGAAAGTAGTAAAGTGTTCAGGTGAAGAGTTACATTCATACTTTACACTAGTAATTGTAGACCAATGAGAACTTTAATAGATGGAAATATGCTACTAGTAATGCAGGTACATACCTAACAGGCACTGCTGGTCCTCTGTCATCTGAATACGAACTGACCACTGAGGAGCCTGTAGGGGGTCCAGATCAGAGTAAGCATTATTCTCGACTATCATATCCTCTGAGAGGCTTGGCCATGTGCAGGACAGATGAAGCTCTTTCACAGGATCTTCACATGCACCGAAGGGTAGAACATCCAGCTCTGTGCACCCCACCTACAAATTAAATATGCTCCAATTATTTTGGACATATTTTTAAAAAGGCTCAGATGTATTATTTCAAACTTTGATGATTCACAATTACTGACATCATTTTACCAAAGAGAAACAAGAAAATACATGGAGTTTTGTATTTCTCACTGTGCAAGCTTTTGTTATAACTACCGTAACAGAAAATTAATACATGTTCTTCATGTTTATGATCATTTTGACTTCTTAGACCTTTTCAAATATGTTAGTTTATCATTCTGACCCAAGCTGGTTCAGCATGTTAGTGGTGGTGCCATAAATGAGAGGGATATGTATTGAAAACCATTTGATTTCGTACAGGCTATCAGTCATAGCTGTATTAACTGAAAACTCCTCAAATACGCATTTATGTGGATCCCTTGCATGTATATTAATATGAGTTTTACGTTTTAATCTGCTCTACTTTTTATGAAAGACCTACTGACTTTAAAAATTAACTAGACATTTTGCAGGACTGGATAATTCAGGTTACCTCTCCCTCAGCAAAAGAAGAGAAATCTGGAGGCAGCTGTGGCCACGGTGAATGAATCCAGTCTTCTAAAATGTATGTAAAACGTACAGAAACAGAAACTGGAGGCAAAGAGACGTAAGCACAGCCTATTTTTGACTTGAACACATCAAGCAGCCCAGCCAGATGTGTGTACTGCGATGGGATCTTCTTCAAATGAGCCATCTCAAACTGAACACCAGCCCCTGGAGCCACAGCAACGCCACTGTAAAGCTTCCTCCATTTCTGCTGAATCTGTATAAAAACAGGCACATGACACACAGAATTGTTCAGAGCAATAGCTGAAGAGCTTTCCAAGATTTTCGCTCGACTTTCACTCTCTATGATGCTGTAGTTTGGTGCTGGCTGAATTATAATAAATTCCTGAAGGCCATACCATCGACAAAGGCAGTGGGCACGGGAAGGAAAATCATTGTCCATACTGATAATGTCGTGAAATACGTTAGGGGTCTTATGCTCATCTTCGCAAGAATCTTTGTCCCCTTCATCTCTCTCTTGACTGTTCCTAGCACTTTCAGATTCGCCGTCGACCTGGTTTGATTTTAGATAGGTATATGTGACAAGAAATTTAAAGTCAGCAAAGAGAACCTCCTCCGTCTTCTCTTCCCACAAACCTTCTGTTAATTTTCCCTTAGGAATGGGTGGTCGGGGTTCGCGATTAACTAGTTTCCACTCATGAAAAATTTCTTCAAGCCTGGCGATGAAACGTTCCCACTCGGATGCAGTGGTAAAATCGGTAATTTCGAAAACGTCTCCGTCTTCCTCCGCAGCCATTTCAGGAGATGACTTATAAATTTCTTTATTCTTCAAAGTGCATCTGTTTTCATAGCAGTGATATGACTTGCAGGCCAAATTAGAGAAACCACAACAGCCTGATGACGTATCCGTTTACTAACCATACACCATTCAAGGGACGTAGCACACCCATTCAAGGGACGTAATTCATCGCGGGCCCAAGAAATCCTTAAGACCTTACAAATCAATTTATAAACAGAGGCAAAATTTTGCAAGTAATTCGTGTTTCATAAATATAGAAAACTAGAATAGGACATGCTATACTTTACAATATAAAGTACTGTTTATTATAATTCACGTATCACTTTTTGTTTGTGTTGTAGGATACGCCTGCGTGGAATTGGGTTTCCTTGAATAACATCGTCAACCTAAACATTTGCCGACTGGCCGCGTTTATCTCATCCATTTTCATCATGCTGTCTGTTACAGGCCTTGCCGGTTTTTGTGAGTGTTTCCTTTTTCGTCTTTTCGATTTTTTTTCTGTCACAATTCTTGAGCAATAATGCAATGTTCTAAGCATGTCTCGATCACCCATAGACTATAATTTATAAGAGAGTAAAATTTAGTGCCAGTGTAGAGCCTTATTATGTTGCAACACCAGAGGTCTTAAAGACAACCATTAATAACCCATTTGATAATAAAATAGCCAGTGAAATAGTAAGGATATTTACAGAAGAACAAACTTACAGTAGCCATCAATTCAACAAAACTAGCATAGATTGAACCACAGTCTCAATTTTAGCTAACAATATTTTTGTCCTTGGTGTGACAATACAGACAATAAAACTTAGCCAAGCAGAGTTATGACTTGAACAGCTTGTGAAAGTTAAAGAAATCCCTTCATTCCCTCCATAATTTTAGCATGTTTTGGGCAGAGGTCAAGTAATGGTTTTTATGGATTGGAAATTATGTGTCTAAATAGGAACTTTTGTGAAGTCAGTACCTTGTACACCAATACAAGCATTGAAGAATTTTTACCAGCTAAAGGGTCGAAAATTTCAAATAGATCAGAAAATAATTGTAAGCATTCTTTTGCAGATAAGACACCAGTAACCAAATTGCTGCTTGGATTCTCCTTGTCGTCATCACTAGCATTAATATTTCCATTGCACAGCTATCGGCCTCTGTTCATCTACAGTTATGTTTCAATATTTGAGAAAGGAGAGGTAATGATTTATTAAGTTCTTTTCTTAAATATGGTTATTTGATTAAATTTGATTGTTTATACGATATGTTCAAAGTTAGCATCCTCAATACAGTTTAAGTCAGCAAACATTATATGCCTCCAGGCCTGTTGCCATTTCTGGCTAAAATCAAACCATGTGGTCATTTTACCACATAGTAGAGATTATTATTAGTATGGATGCAGTCTGAAGTGCACTTTGGGTCTAAACTCTTGTGCAATGATGATGAAAAGTCTCAGATTGCAACTGAAAATAATTGCCAAATATTTAATCTCCTGTAGATAATCTTGTGTTTTACATTATTTGTTAATGCTTCATGAAATATATCCCATTCCTATCTCTTGATTCCTCTAAGAGAAGACTTGGTTTATGTACCATCTGTCAATATCAAGATTACTTCCTTGATTTACCATGTGTTGGCTCAGGCAGTATACTTAAAGAGTGCTCTCCACCAAGGGTAGTGGCTGTGTTACTGTCTGTCACAGATTGTGTACCACACTGATGGGGATGAAAGTAGGATCAAGAGAATGGCAGTAGTGAGTAGTGCGAGTATGAATTGGCAGTAGTAAATTGTAAATAGGTCTATGGATCAAGAGAATGGTAGCACTGGGTAGTGCAAGTATGAGCTGGCAATAGTAAATTTAAATAGCATCAAGTTGTATCAAGACAATTTAAGTACTGAGAAGTGCAAGTATGAACTGGCTGTAGTGAATTGTAAACTGTGTTGTCTTCTTGCTAAATGATGTGAAAGAAATCTTACATGAGTGGGAGAGAGATTTTAAAAACAGATGGGAAAGTATAAAAATGAAATGGAAATGTGAATTGGCAAGAATTGGACAAGTCAACAAAGTTGAGGCGTATATGTTATTTCCGCCGTCAACCAAGCTGCTGTGCACTGCTTTCACCCTTCCCATCACCATAGCTGAGGAAGCTTTGTGATTCCTGCCTTCCTGCTACTGCGTGTAGCTTTCACTCTCTTCTGCCCTGAATTCCATCAGAAGCATAAAAGCTATATTAATTGATGTATGGATTCTCAGGGCAAGAGCATAACCCATTGTTTTGTTTTTGTAATAGTAATTCACCTTTAAGGTAGTCCATCTAAGGGACTTCTGTCTAGACTGCCTATTCTGTATGTATAATCTTTTTCATATATTTTTAAAGGTTCTCTTTATTAAGAGTATCTGCACTGAAAACGCACCTCTTCCTTAAGCATTTCTCCTAACACAGTCCGCACAATGCTCGTCCTTCTTAACCCCGCCCCCTTCCCTCTTGCTACTTTACCCATCTTTCTCGCAGAATCACTATATTTTTCTGTTCCTGTTACTTGATGCCTTTTAATGTTTTCTGTTTCGTCAGTACTGTCATTTTCTTTCGTCCCCTTTGTTCTGTGTCTACTTAGTCCACGTCTCTTCCTCGTTTTAAGCGCTAAGAGCATGCTCTCTATGAGTGTGAATATGCGCTATACAAATCTTCACTATTATTATTATTATTATATAGAAGACTGATCTTTTTGAAACACCTTTTATCGTTCCTAATAAATCCGTGACGCTTTTTTTGCTGGATGGGCATTTATATTCTTGAACTAATGACTTTGATCTCCAAACATAAGTGCATTAACCACTTAATAAACATGTCAAAATTGTTTATAAAAAGAAATGTACATCTGAAAAATTTTAATCTTCAAATAAAATTCTTCCTGTTTCAGGGTTAAGAGATGTTAACTCCAAGCTGAAATATCATGAGTATAAAAATATTGAATATGATAATAAGAAAAATAAAGTTAACACATATAGCACCATATCCAAACCCCATGGGCAAGCCCATGCTGCTTTACAAAGAATGATACACACACTAAATAAGTTAATGGAATGCAAGGGTTGTTGTTCTAAATATAACATCTTGTTCTAAGACCAAGATATTGATGAATCATACAGTCATTTTAGTCACAAGCAAAATGGATCAAGAAAGTAGAGAAAATCTCAAGGAGATTGCTTGGATTGGCTGTATCCACTTGATCACCAAGCAGAAAGAAACTGCATTAATATGTTAAACATATGACTCTTTGGCAATGATGTAAGATCCCTTGCAATGAGGAGTTGTACAAAAGAAGAAACTGTCAAGCCATCTGTTAAAGAAAACTGATCAAAGAAAGTTTAAATCAGTAGGTGTAAAAGAAAAGCCCATAGGCAAAGTAAGCAGTGCAGCACAATGCAGAGGACCTCATCAAAACACGCAGGCAGTACAATGGCAATAAAATCACAATACATCAAAGCAGAAAAACAATTGTAGAGTCCAGGGTGAATGTTTTAATAGATGCTTGATTTTTCTTTGTATAACTTTCAATTTCAGTACTTCAGGGAGAGACATTTTATGAAATACTGAAAATAAACTTTGTTGTCTTTTAATCCTTTAGTTCTGGAGGCTTCTGACTTCAAAGATTGCCTTCCTTGATGTGAAAGATATTGCATTATGTTCTATGCTAATCTACAACTTCAGATTTCTAGAGAGACGCTTTGGGTCTCGCAAATTTGTGGTAAGTCACATGCACATGCATGCTGGACACTATTATTGAAACAGTTATTTCGAGAGAAGTTTTTTGAAAGTATCATTTTAGAGCTCTATATACACATCTTTTGGTGTTTATTGAGACATACTGTTACAATCCACATAATTATTCATCTAGTTTATTGTTTAGTTTGACATCTGTTTTTGTTTACTGTTCATTTTAATAAGGAAAGTGTCAGGTTCAAAGGCAGTATAAGTGCTTAGGATTAGAAAGATAGGGAGTAAACATTAATTTTTAAATAAAGCAAAGTATGTGTTGAATTTTATGTAAAAACTAGTAATACATTAGGAAACTGAAATTCATTACTGATCTCAGATGATACTACTGCTTTGTGGGGGGTGGAGATGGTCTTTTTACTTATCAAAGCTTTTTAATGCTGTTACAGTTTTAAAGCTGTAGTTTATTGATCATTTCAGTTGGGACAAGTTTTTAAACTAGACTTGTATTATTAGTCTGTTAAAAGAAAACCTTCCGAGAGGATTATCAATTTTTTGTTGTTTTGGTTTGGTACTTAATGGCTCATCATTTCTACTCTCAGCCCTCACTATTTCTTCTTCTTTTCATGAAAAACATGAATATAGATGTAATCAAGTAAACAGAATTTGTATTGATGTAAATTTATTTCCTTTGCAGTCATATCTTTTTGCCACATCGCTTCTGTCAACAGCTCTGGAATTAGCTGTTCTTGTAATTTGTCATCAATTTGATGTATCATTTGGCACAATGCCCTCTGGCCCGTAAGTTGAATAAATAAAATGATGCTGATAATATTCATTGAAAGTGCAGAAAAGCATCTTAAAATCAATTATAATTTCAGCTGAAATAATTTAAAATTGAGTGTCAAGTGCTAAGAGCACACTCCGCACTAGTCACTAGTATGAGTATGTGCTGTATAAATCTTGCATTTATTTATTTATTTTATATTTATTTGTCAAAATAATTCTTAAGTTCAACAAAACAATATGGAATAAATATTTAGAATATACATAAAACCTTAAGTACCAACAATAAATATGCTGTATTTTAAATTATGCCAAGGTAATAAGGAATTAAATCTTATGAAACACAATAGTTTAGCACTTTCAGTTTATGTGTTTATAAACGAGATAAGAAGGTCAGTAATTGTTGCTGTTCCTTCTCATTTTCATGTATTTTATTCATACATATCCTTTTTCTGCACAGTTTCTGCCTGGTTTTCCCACAGTTTGCTCAGTTTTTTCTGAAGATTCCACGAGTAGCAGTGTCCAGTATTATGGGGGTGCCTGTTACAGGAAAAACATTTACCTACGTTCTTGGTCTCCAGGTAGATTTCTGTTTGTAAATTCGAATCTTTTACACTTTCTTTTCTTTTAAATACTTAATCTGTCTTTTCTGCAATAAAATTTCCATAGTTATCGATACAGATTAAAGTGCACAAAAGAAAATATTTTTACTGCCAGTATGTTTCCTTTTCTTTTAACAGTTAGTAGTATAATGCTGAAGGGATAATTGTTTTTCAATTTGTTTTTATCCTACATAATAAAAAAAAACTCGTTTTCTTTCTTTTACAGGTAGCTAGTGCCAGTCCTGAATCCAGGCTTGTAGCCTCCTGTGCTCTTGTAAGTTTATCACAAAGTTAGAACAGCTGCTACCTTTCTTCTAACTTTCAGTTATTCACTGTGATCACTTTACTTTTGTACAATGCAGTACAATACAATATGATTCGTCTCTAAAGGCATTTATGAACCTGGCATAGTTATGACACCACATAGAACAGCACCAAAACTGCCATCACACACTTACACCATTACACAGATCAATGTCCAAAAGCATAATTCATCATGTACATAGTCTGAAACAAGAAAAAACAGTCACCTCCAGTTTGTCTTGCACGTAGAATTAACAATATATGGAATCTCTGTACTCTCTGTACTCCTTTTCAGTCCCTATTAGGCCTGTAAGGTTTGATGTGAGCGAGAGTTACTTGCCCTTACTTGAGGTAAACAAACACGATCAAGACTAAGCGGCTGTGTGCTGTCAGTGAGACAGCATCGCATTTTTAAGCATTTAAAAGCCGTTTTCACACGATTTTTTTCTGTGAAAAATACATGGTCATATTATGTGGAATAATCTACATTCATTTGGTTTTTTTATTATTTTTTAGCTGACATAAATCAACACAACTTACTAAAAGTCCCTATACTGTCACAGTTGTAATTCGCTTACATAGTTACTGATAGTAAGTGGCGCCAACTCAAAGAATACCGTCTCATTGCCTTCAAGACTTTTATATAGGTTAGTACAAACTATTGGCCACACCATGCAGCTGTATGTGCCTGTTATTTAATAGCAATAACAGTCGAAAAAAATACTTATCTTATTCTATGAATATTTTATTTCATGGAAAGGCTGTTCATTTTGTACGGTTTGTTCAAAACAAGCATAAAATATTTCATAGAAAGGAAATAGAAAAACAAAATAGAAAAAAGAATTAATTACAGACTGCATCTTGCAGTACCCCAAATTTAGTCATTTTTTGACTGCAAGATCTCGTAAAAACTGGTAATATAAAATACTAACATATCAGTTTAATTAATTTTGATAGGTGGTCCTTTCACTCACACTACTTCTCTAAAGTTACAAAAACCTACATTTATCCTTCAAGTCATAAGCTTAGTTTCTTTTTGTCTGTTTGGGTACGAATCGCGTGATAGTCAATTATTTTAAGAATGTTAAATCACTATTGTTAAATAAAACCCTTTGGTGACTTTTGAAAATGAATCAAGGTAAAGAGATAACTAACACAAGATTCAAGGAGAGTTTTAAGTCTAAAAAGGTCATAAACTTGGACAGTTTGCAGTGCACGGGTTCAATGCTTATTTGCAAACTATCTGCAAATTTAAATTTATGGTTACTTCTGAAAAGATATTTTAGCTTGTTTTTTACTTACACTTTTATGCTGCTTATTTGTCTCTTACTTTTGCATATGCACACACATACACACACACACACACATCACTCGGTGCAACACACACACACACACCACTCAGTGCAACACACACACACACACACACACTGGTTGATAGAAACACATAGATCTTCATCAAGATATTCATTTACACATATAGATGTTTGTCAGTTTTTTTCAATTGTCACTTGTATTGTTTGACAGAAAGAGCAGCATCTCTGATGCTACAGATCTCTTGTTCAAATCATATATCATCAATGTACTGTTTTTATGTTCTATTGTAAAAGTAGCTGTCAAGGAAATGTTAAAAGATGTTTGGAAAGAAGCCTGGAACTTAGTTCCCATCTGTTTGAATCCTGCAGTTAGGATAAACTAACGGTTTTGTGTTTGGTTTTGATAAGCCTTATGAATTTTTATTAAAGTTAAACTTTAGGAGGACTATTAAAATCATCAGTTATTTTTAGAGAAAAATTGTACTCCTGTCTTATATCATAACATTTTTTACTATTAATTTTAAGATTATAATATTCTAATTAAATGTTCATCCACCCTTAAAAACTTCTGAAATCCATGGGTCAGTTTTAATTACAGTAGGTTAAAAGTCAGGGTTCTATCTTACAGTCTCCCTGTATATATATATATATATATATCTTGATTTGTATGCTTATATATGACAATCTAAACTGTGATGAACTATTAATAATGCTATATTAAATTCATATTGATTATCAATGTTTGTTATAAATACAAAACAAGAACACACAAAGTTATAGACCTTACTTTACATCTAAAATTCAGTTCATCCGGTTTTTACTACATATTTTCCACAAAACAGGATGGATAATATAATCTTTTAAGTAAGATATTTATATCATAGTACACAAAATTATCATCTTTATAACCACAGAGTTAGACTGATATGAATATGAGGACCCATGGTGCAAAGGCGTTGTTAAAGAATTGATACAGTGATTTCGGTATAGGCGACTCATCCATCACCTGTCGTAAACATAATTGTCATAGTTGTGTACTTGGATAAGTAACAGAACTAGCACACATGGACTTTTAACAATTAAAAAAATGCGATCGACTTACTACTTTATTTCCACATATTGCATATGGCGCATTCAGATTTTTTAACACTAGCTCAATAATGTCTTGGTCTTATAGTTTTCGAATCTCACGAAGCTGGCGGCTTATGGACGGCTTTGTTTACCCCAAGTAAGGGAAGTCACTCGCAGGTGATGACGTCAACTTTACAGGCCTCATAGTTTACTCTGTGCCCAAGACCACAGATCATATCCTGTTTTCAAATAAAAGGAAAAGCATGGTGAAGCCTTGAAGTGTGTTTTTCCATCTACCTCTTGTGTCTAGCTTTGTTGTGAAGACAACACCACAGCATTGTCACCATGAAGTTGTATATAAGCCAGAACAGCTTTGAGACTTACAGGTAGCAAGAGGCCATAAATTAGGAGTTATTCAATGATCTATGGCAGCTACAGTATCCGTTGGTTTGAAGTTGTTCAGACAATTGAATCAAATTGAAATTTGATTAGATAGATTTATATTTGAAACACAGCTAACATATAGTTATTATTTTGCAAGTGTGGAAAGAACATAGAGGCTAACTTTATTGATAAAAAGTCATTATTATTATTAGGCTGCTGGCTTTCTGTGGCATCACAACTTCTTGAAGATCCAGTCTATTATCTGGATACCTGAGTCTGTCTCCAGTCGATTTGATCGGATGATGGGATGGGTGTTCAAGTCACCACCACCAGCCAACCTAAACACTCCCATGGGGGCAACGCTGGAGTTGCAGCGCCAGGAGAGGTTGGAGAGAGTTGAGGAACAGATGATTGCTGCAGCCATGCAAAACTCTGTCGCTCACAATGGCGCATACAACTTGAGGCGCCCTCAACCAGTAGTAAGCTTTTTTTAAAATTGATTTTTTGGGGGGAGGGAGGAGGGGTTGTGTTTTAATGTGCACAAATAAAAGCTTGCTTCCATGTGTGAGACTCATGAAAAAAAGTAGCAGAAGTGTGTTTTGGGTTTTAGATTTCTTTTTTACAGAAGTAAAACAACAAGAAACAATATTATATTCTTCGCTTTATTTGTAAAGTTAATTCGTAACTATATTAGGAATATAAATTACATTGTTGAAAAAAAGCACAAACTTATTTGTCACAGACAATGGCTAAACTAAGAGTAATGTTTCTGTTACATTGAGACAGAGTGCATTAAAATGTGTTAACAAGATTTATCTTTCAGAATGTCGCACATGGACCAGGGGTGTTTGGAAACTTTGTCCCTCATGATGGATTACGACATAGAGATCACTCATCAGGTTACCTTTTTAAATTTTATTTTAAATGTTTGTCATGTTCTGTAGAGTGATTAAAAGATTAACACCATTCTGACACTGAAATGCCAATATCAGTAAGGCCTTAGCATGTGGTGTTGACCAATAACTGGATCTGTGGAAGAAACTGGTATATTCAAAAGGAGAGTTACATAAATTACGTGCTCTGTAGGGTTTCATACCCTTAAATTTATTTCTGATGTGGCATCAAAATTAATAATCAAAAGCTTTTTTATTGTAGATGACCTGCTGGTGAATTGTTACTCTCACACTTTTAAATTTGGTCAGTTGATTTATCATTGTGCAGATGGAGTAGTGAGTTGTTTTAGTAGTAATTTGTGTACTTTGGAAATGTGCTTATATGATCTGTTTTCTCGTAATAGTTAGTCATAATCATCAGTATTATGAGAATTACAGCTAAAGAATCATGGAAGTTTTTTAAAACCATTTTCTTTTTCTCTCCTTGGGATATTTGGGATATTTCTTACTAATCAACTAACTAATCTTCAAATCAACTAACTGTTGTCCACTTGCTAGCTTTAAATTCCGGGGCAGAAGTTAGGTGAGGCATTACCACTTACACCTGTCACCATTCTGGAAAGCTGAAAACAATTATGTTAGTTTCATAAGGTCATTTAAGTGAAGGTTTGAAGTTTTATTGCCTGAGCAGTGGTGGTCTCCCTTATCCCAGGCATGGTCAAAGGCTAATGTACAGAAGGCCAAGGCAGCTAACAGGTGGAAGGGGATTTTTTTGGTGGAGGTGGTGGTGGTGGGTGACATAGCCTCATGTCTCAAGCACACGACTGGTTGCATTTTCTTTTACTCAGACAAAAAAGCAAACGACCTGAGCATGGGCTAATCTTCTATAATTGTTGATACACAGAGATGAAGTAAAATAATTTAACACTTAAAACAATTCTTGAGTACAGTTACTCCAATATAAATAGTCCTCTAATCACTAGTAGCAGTCAGAATTCAGTACACTTCACTCTTCCTCGACGATGTCCATACACAAGTTAATTCAATCACTCTAAACACAGATAATCCAATTTGAAACTGGGACTCAGAATATCCTCAAGGTATGAACACATTTAATAACGCTACGGGTGGCCATTGATGGGTTGAAATAACGCAATGACAGACTGTAAAGCATTTTTCAGGTCCTCTATAAATAAATTTAAGCACAATATCTCGGTGTTGTCTCTTCATTTCTCTCAATATTACGAGAAAAAAAACCATCTCGGCATTTTGCATCCAAGTTAAACTGCACAAAAGGTCCTTCTCAATCCAGTATTCTTACTTCGGCCTTCTCTTATTTACCCTTCTTAAATTATTTTCCCTCCCATCAAAGATCTTTTTTACGTTATTCATATGCATTCAGACAAATTGACATCATTTTGCAGCAGTATTGCTAGTGTTAAGAAGGACTGTTTATAAACCTTTCTAAGGAACCCTATTGGGACAACTTAAAATTACCAGCTTCTATTATAACTGAACTAATGATGACCCAAATGATTATTGGTCATCATTTACTAACAGTGGGTGGAAAATGATGCTGAGATGGTGGGAGTAAGAAAAACTCAGGTTGAGCCACCATAATTCACAGTGAAGCAGGTTGTGTCAGTAAAAAGGAGAATAAAGAAAATATAAAATAATATGAACACACAGAATGCAGAATATGTTTAAGATAATATAACATAGATTCATAATGTTTAGATAAGAGTGACCATTTAAGCGTGAAAGAACATCAGACAATGAGCATCTGTAATTTCCAGGGATGAGACACTAATCTCTAGTTTGATGATGAAAATGATGTAATGACATCAAGTAAAGATGACTTTAGTAATTGTTTATAGCTTGATGATGTTGTTATTTAATGATTGCATTTGTAATTGTTTATAGTTGGATGATAACAAAAGGGGTGTTATTATATAAAGATGACATTAGTAAGTTTTTTCATCATAAAGCAGTAATCCGCTACATTTTTAAAATGGTGATAAACTCAGTTACAATGAGTTGACATTGATCTTATTCTTTGAAGGGACATCATTACAGAAAAGTAAATTTTAAAAAAAGGGGTTACATTTATTCTAGGTCGTAAAATGCACCACCAGGATTGAATGTATTGATCATGGTGAGTATCAAACTCCTTTTTGCAGGTGACCAACTGTCAGACAATAGTTCCACAATTACAGTGTCAGAAGACCAGGTATGTACAGACCTTTTAATAATGAAGACTTGTAAATCGCGTTAACATTATCTGTGATTTAGATTAGTGAGCAGTGCTTGCTTTTAAAAAAAGTTGTAGAAAGACTGAAGATTTGAAATGTCACTTTTCATTAGTCTGATTTGTGTGTTTAAGGTCAACACAAGTGCAACATTTTTCTTTATGATTGGGTGTAGTTTATTTTAAAACAATAATTCCCCAAATATGAAAACATATTTAAGCTTAAGTTGCAAGACATAAGCCTTCAAACATAGGCATTCTCACCTGGTGCCTGGTACTCTCTACAACTTGAGAGCCGTTATAGCAGAAAGTTCTCTCATTTCTTTTCAAAATAAATGCAATTTGAACACTTTTAGATAAACATATACCAACAATTACTTTGTTGTCATAAATGTGCCCAACACTTTAAATCTTTTCTTCACTAAGCTTAAATACCTAGGAAAATGTGTTTAAAGCCAGTAATCAGTTAAATATTTAAAATAATAATAAAAATAATGTGAACTTATAACGCACAGCATCACGACCAAGATAAATCGCACTCTCTGCGCAGAACAATAATGATAAATGAAAGAGACAGTGGACGGTGAGATACGTGTAGACACACTGAACAACATAAAGATGAGGTACAAGAGTAGAACGTAAAGCCATGGATGAAGGTATGAAGGGATAAAGCTACTGTAAACTGTGAGATGGAGTCATTACATGAAAATTGTTCACAGTATTGCAAGGGAGTTAAGAATAGTAATTCAGGGATAGTACTTTGTGAAAAGATATGTTTTCAGAGAATGTTTAAATGTAGCCTTCAATTCAGAGTGGTGAATGTGATGTGGAAGAGAGTTTTACTGCTTAGCAGCTCAGAGGGAGGACGTTCGTTGTCCGTATGTGACTGTCTTTGTGGGAGGGAGGGAAAGAAACCGCTAGTCTGATGAGGAGCAAAGGTTTCAAGCAGGGGTGTGGACAGACAGGATTTCAGTAAAAAAAAACTTACTCGAAAAATAAACGAACTTGTTGCCTAGAGAAGATGTCAAACGCCCACTTCTGACAAACTAAATTAAGAGCGAAAAATGCTAAGCCTTGGTTTGTTATTACTTTAACTTTGTTTGTTTTAATGTACAATTTCGTTTAAATAAAATTAATTAAAAAAAAGGTTTAGTTTTCCACCGCTCAATAAAAAGTTATCAGACTTAAATAATAACGTTTGATTTGGGTATGATTTGAGTGTTGGTCCCCTGTGTGATTGAGTTTGACACCCCTGGTATAAGTGAACGCTCAGCAATAGCAGATTGTATCCCTGTCTGTTTTCTTTGACCAAGGATTGCTTTGGCTTTCTCTTCGAAGTGAGCTCATGCAGACAACTCTAAGCTGACTATGCTATTTTTAGGTATTTTTGCTGAGCATTTGGCTAAAGCTTAAGAGTGAGTGTATTGTATGCATGCTTGGTTGGGTCACCATGCATGCATCTGTATGCGATTATGCATGTGTGCAACAAGTCCAGATGGTTTGATAACATTTTGGTGTCAAATATATTTACATAGTTTTCAAGTTAGTAAAATAATTTTATATTTTCCTATGTTGCCTAGGTACAGCGATTGACTGAAATGGGATTTAGTGATGACAGCGTTCGACGAGCCCTGGTGCTTTCAAACAATGACATCAGTAGAGCAACAAACATTCTGCTCCAAGACAGCACATAGCAGAACTCCTACTACTACTCAAGACCAGTCCTTGATCACTTCAAAACACCACATGAAATGCATGCACAGGTGCACAAGTACATGCACACAACACATACAACCATACAGGTGGACGTAAAACCATAGTCTTTCCACTCGTCACCAGCAAGTAAATACAGAGTCAAAGGTAAATGAAAAACAGCAGTGTTTTGTGGTGAAGGCATTCGATATAAGAGCTCTTTAGTGTTTCAGTGGCTGTACTAATGGTGCAGCATCAAAAGGTGAAAATAATTTGCACAATTAGAAACTTGGAAACTGGAAAGAGAACCTGCAGGAATAAATCTAGTCTGAAGAAGCTTTTTGAAAGAAAAGCCTTGTCAGAAAAACATTTACAGCTTGATTTTTTTCTGCTACCAAGCTGTAAAAATAGCTTCATCAGGGTTTTACGCATCTTTTTATATGCATTCAGCACTCCGTGCTTGGATCTGTGGATGTATTTTATGTATTTGGATGGCCGAACACAACAAAGCTGCTGAAATCAACATAACTATGTTGATTTAAGAAATTTTCCTCTCCAGCTTTGACATTGCAAAAGTTCAGAATAAGACTATGGCTTTTCTGAAATATATTTCTGAAGAGAACAGAAGACTTACTTCCAGGACAGAATAGGCTAGGGTGTTTTTATGTTGGCTTTAAAAATTGCTGAGTACTGACCTAGTCACCTATGCCAGAGAACCCAGGCCTTGTCTGCTGGAACTTGTCGCAGTCCCATTCTGTGTCCCCATCACTCCTTCATGGTTAAACAGTTGACTGGACAGAACACAAAGAGAGACCAATAAAAAGGCAACACCCTTTTATGAAATGGTTAAAATATCATTGTCAGCTTGGAAAATCCTGTATCTAAAAATATTTGTGAAGATTTGTATAGCAATTTTATAATGCCTTGGTACAGAACTGTGATTCCACAATGACAACATTTTATTGGTTTTGCTGAAATGGGTATGAGTGTAGAGAGCAATGACTGAATAAAAGCCTGAACTTCTACCTTAGGGCAGGAAACAGTGGTTTGGCATGTGGAAGGGATGTGGTCATTGTTCACTGATTACTACTATCTGGTCCAACAAATAACCTCACCTCCTTCCTTCAGACTTTTATTTTCCTACCAGACAGCGGGAATTCAGCCCTTAAGATTGTCTGGTTTGATAGGAAAAAAAACCATTAAACATTTATTTATTTCAAATCTTTGTGTTTATAGACTGACATTATCAGAGAAGTGGCAGCATCTAATGTTCAATTTTTGAACATTGAAAACAAGATTTTTTGTTTAAAATGAACCGTAAAAGGTCACTGGTGCACATTTTAGACGTGTTGTACTTGCTGCTGTTTTGTTTAGTCTCTGTTTATAATTTTGCTTGAGAAAAATCTTTTTTTTTTTTTTTTTTTGAGTGGTGACTTGTTTGGTATGTGAAAGGACTGAAAGATTTTCTGAAATGGTATACCTTCCTGCGCTTATGAATTTGTGTGTAGGGATGGGTGGGGTAGGGGCTCATTCAATACTTGTGATCTTTTGTATTCCTTTTCTGGGCTTTTATAAAGCTAAGATGTTAAATGGGTACTGCAGAGCTGTAGACTGCTTTTGTCTTTCCACAGAAGGCTCATGGCCTTTTTTCTAATTTAAACAGGTGATTTAAAGATTAAAAAAATTCTATCTGCAAGCACATTAGAATTGATAGCTATAACAGCAGACTGGCGTCAAACACAAACATGGTTGTGACAACTGAGCCTACTGCTGTGAGCCTGCAGGTTGTCTTTTTACATAATCACATCCTGTACACGATCATGTTCTGTACAAAAGCTCAGAAAAAAAGAACAAATATATATTGCGTTAAAAGTATCAATAGTATGTGCTTGATCTACCTCCCAAAATGCACTCATCTTTTAAACACAGGGCACTATGGCATGGAAATGGGTGTCACTATTCTAGGCTGTAGTAACAATAACCACCGAATGTTAAGTATTAGTATTATCTTTAAGAGGAACAAGGATGGGATATTGCAATGAGTAGGAAGGGGTCAAAAACACCAAATCACAGATTCAAGCCAAAGTACTGCTTTTCTTTTCTTTCTTTTCTTTTTTTTACAAGAGCATTCTCTTTCTCCCTTACTTCCTATTGTATCTTTTTTATTAGCAGTCCAAAGACTAATCAGTTACCATTCAGATCACCAAACTGATGGCAGTGTATATGTAAGCTCACACTCTTGAGTTCACTTTTGTATTTTGTGAACATTTCTGTGCAAATACTACTTTTATTTAAAAAAATGAAAAGGATACACACACAGGTGTCAATGATATCACATTGTTTTCAGAGGAAACAGCAGCTGTGACATGTTATTATGGAAGCATGATGTCTTGTAGAGGTGTCTATCATCAATGTTCAGATGAGAAGAAAATGGTAAGATCACACAATCATTCTTAAGCAGTCAACACCGTGCAGCATGCTGCTAACAGAAGAGAGAAGTGAGAGGCCTCTTTAAGTAAACAAACCAGTCATGAATTCTGGATACGTGATAGCCCCCACCCCTACATTACACCCAGCATAACACACCAGACACATACGCTCATGGGTCACAATTTGGAGATGCTGTTCTCTCTTGTGTTTCATCAAACCAAAAAGTTTGACCTTTAAGTTCTGCATGATTTGGAAAGTTATCTCTAGACAGAAACAGCCTCTTGATCTGTACATTTTCTTGGATCTTGGAGAAGATACAGATTAATAAGCATAAACAGTGGCGTAGGAAGATGCTCGCCTTTGGGGGGGCAAGCTCCATGCTGACAATGAATAACGTTCACATTTTTGCTTTCCCAGCATCTTTTTTGGGGGGGGCAGCTGCCCCCTTGCCCCCCCCCCCCCGGTTCCTACGCCACTGATAAAGAGAAGGATCAGCAAAGATGATCAATTTTTGAAGTCAATATCAATCTATATAATAGGTATGTGTAACAGAACTGCAGAACTAATGTAATATTAATAATGATATATAGCTCATGGCTCTTATAAAAAAAAAAGTACATGGATGCACACAATATGCCATGTAAACATGTCTATAAAATGCCATATGGGAGGAAAGATACGTAGCCAGAAGTGACTCCAAGCTTGAACAATTTTAAATACAATCCAGGCTGAAAATGGTTTTATTTGTACTACAGTCCCAGAAGCCTTTGGAAGGTAAGCAGTGCAAATCCACCGATATATCGTCAAGATATTCAACTGTAATCATTTAATGTTTATTTTAATCATGCTTGTTGCTGGTAGAGCAGCAATTTCTTTTATGTGTCAATGGTGGTTGTTGAAATAGTGGTAGAATACAATTATTGGAGATGTGGTAAAGCAGTTTTGATGACCATATTTTGAGTCCCATAAACACCAAAAACAACCAGGACAAACCATGAACTGTGTTATATGAATTGTGATTGCCAGACCCCCACCATTTGACCAATATTTGTATTTGAAAAGCTGGTAGTAAAAGAAAAATTGATGAGTACTGGACATTTAAGAAGGAGCCTTATCAATAATGAATCAAAAATTGTTCTGCCCACTCTGCTTCAGAATTGAAGTTTGCAGATGTGACATCTGTTCACTGTGCTTTATCCTGTTCTGTGTGTGAAGAAATATTTAATTCTGTGAAAGAATGTGCTTTTTAAGTTTAATAAACCCTTTCTACAAGTATGAAAAACTTGAGTAAATCAGAAGTCTTTGAATTTTGTTGCTGTCAGTATAGTGCTGATTCCTATTAGTGAGAATATATGTGCCCCACTTACATCAAGGGTATGCTGGACCCTTTATTGACCCAACAAAATAAGCATTTTGTCGATGCCACCAAAAGTGAGCCCTCACTCTCTGTTGTATTATTTAGTGATCCATACAACATGGTGATGGAGACATTAGTGTAGTTGCTATGAATTGCCTGCTTTTGTGAAGACCGTTTTTAAACAGTTTACACAATGTTTGAAAAATGCACAAAGTTCTGGCAAAAGACATCGTGTTTGGTGTATTATAAGAAAAGTTACATAAAATGATTTGTTTTTTTCTAAACATACAATTGAATCGAATATTTTTTTGCTTGGGCCATCGGCCCCAAACTGAAGGGTGACATCACAATGATTTTGTACATTTCTAATGCATTACATAAACGTATGTTGCAACATGAGTTAAATATAAAACATACAATTATAAAAATTTGGAGCCTGCATGTATTATATAGTTGTCTATCAGAGCGCTTCTCAGTGGGTACTAAAATACTACATATTTCAAAATAAAATAAGAATAAGAGAAAAAAAGAGAATAAATTATTGCTTAGGCCATTGACCCATATTACAAGGGATGGTAATCACGAAATTTTTACCAAAAAAAAGTATATATTCATAAGCTTGCAGATATCTACAGAGCATTGTTTCGTATTACTAATGCTTTAAAATGTAAAGCACTGTGTTACATATCGTCCTACTACTGCTGCTGAGAAGCAAGGCAAGCTTAAACATAGATTGATTTCTATAAAATTTCAAAGGTATACATTTCTCTCGAAGAATAGTATACCTGGGACACATAAACATGAAATGAAGTTCTGTTTCTTCTACATATGTACAAAATGGACAGTTGAAATCAGAAGATTACCTATATGTGTAAGGGTATGGACTTTTTATCAAAGAAACACCTACTCTAAATCTGATTAAAGCACTTCTAAAGTCGGCATTTCAAAAGTACGACTTTCAGTAAAAAAAAAGGACCTAAACGAATAGAATTGATAAAATTTATTGGAAAATTAGTAGAATGCCATTCTTGATGATAATAGTCTCGAGTCTCTTTTTAAATGTCGTAACAAATAGTTCAGGGTCTTCAACACTTTGATTTTGCCAGACATGCCTGAAACCATAAGGATACAACCCCCAAAAAAACAAGGTCCATGTCATTTTGTTTTGGTTATGTATGTTTAACAGCACATTGTGAGCTTTATCTGGCAGTACTACAACAGATATATTTTGGACTTCAAATAGCCACTTCTCATGAGAAGAAACAAAACCACCATTTCTAAATACTACAGAGTTCGACTTAACTAAGTACTAAACCTAATTTACATGATGTATCCCTTAAAATATGAAGCTGATTCTGCAGGCCAGTAACAGTATCCGAAATAATGCTATGTCATCTTCAAAGAGCAAGAGAAATATTTCTCGGCTATCTGGATTTGACTGAATTCCATGTTTACCCCCGTCAATTACACTAAAGCATGGTAGTCCGATTGTCAAATGTTAGTGCTACAGATATGTTAATACTTTATATTTTTCTTTTTTCCGTATAAAATATGGTGTCAGTATAATAGCTGCATATCTAATGCAGACATGAGAAAGATTCTTTCTGGTCAAGCAGGCAGAAGCACGTGTGGAAAGTCTATCCAGCTCTAACGTAGATGGAGAAAGAAATGTAGTGATGGAAGGACGGGTGAATAAACCACTCCGCTGTCTATACCGTTCAACCATGAACGTTGATCTACGTTCATGGTTCAACTGAAGCACTTCTCTCTCTCTTTCTCTCCTTCGCACTCTCTCTGTGTGTTCACGTGATGCATATTGTCTGAGGCAAGGTTGAAGCGTTGTTGCCATGTTTTTATTGAAACTTTAAGTCTTCTCAGATTTCTTTGTCAGGTTAGTTTCTTCCTTTTAAGGCGCGTCGAGAAGTCCCGCTATTGCCCATCAAGCGGTCTGCAGGAAGACTGAAAGCTACGGTAGTCCACTCCAGTCATTAATCAGACTTGTATAGGTTGTGTTCTTTGTGGTATTCCCCTTGTCACTTGTCAGTATACCTTCTCCGCCTGGTTAGTCCCCACTTGGAGATTAATTATTGCATGTCCTGGATCCAAAATAAAGAGAAAGAATCCACAAACAATAATAGTTCGAATTATGCTAAACAAATAATAAATAGCAATTAAATAGGCAAGAAATTACTTAATTCTCATACACTGATCTTTTCTTCTCGCACACATCAGGTTCGCTCTACTGTCATGTCAGCAATGTATTCTCGTTCACTTACTCGCTAGAGAGTGACCCCTACACTGCTTCAACTTCCACGCTTGCTATCATATCCATACAGACTCGCGTACGCACCTAAACTGCGCGGAAAACTTAACTAACCATTTCCATAAAGATGGTCTGACAAACCTAATGATGGCAGGACGGGGGAATTAAATCCTCTGCAGTACTTTGGATGTCTGCAGTTCAAGTGTAGGACTCTCTTTCTCTTTCTCTCTCCAGGGCCATGATCGTACTGTTTCTGTTTTTATTGAACCCGGTGTCTTCTCAGCTTTCGTTCCCAAGTTACTTTCCTCCTTGTAAGCCACGTGAACATGTCCTGCTATTGTTTCTCAAGCTGTCTGCATGAAGACTGAGCTACTTGGCTTTAAATGGTTTGCTGTCCGTATGTTAATGAGGCCTGTAAGGTTGACGTCATCACCTGCGAGTGACTTCCCTTAGTTGGGGTAAACAAAGCCGAAAACTATAAGGCTAAGACATTATTGAGCTAGTGTTAAAAAATCTGAATGTGCCCTATGCTAAGTATGGAAATAAATTAGTAAGTCATTCGCATTTTTTTCATTGTTAAAGTCCATGTGTGCTATTCTGTTACTTGTCCAAGTGCAAAACTATGTCAGTTATGTTTACAACAGGTGATGAATGAACCGCATGTACCGAAATCACTCGATCAATTCTTTAACAACGCCTTTGCACCATGTGTCTTCATTAAGCTCATATTCATATTAGTCTATTTCTGTTGTATATAAAGATGATATTTTATACTATGATATAAATATCTTACTTAAAATGTATATTATCCATCCTGTTTTGTGGAAAAATATGTGGTGACAAACATTGGATCAACTGAATTATAGATGTAAGGTAAGGTCTATAACTGTGTGTGTTCTTGTTTTGTACTTTTAGCAAACATTGATAATCAATATAAATTTAATATAGCATTATTTATAGTTCATCACTGTTTAGATTGACATATATAAGCATAAATGTTATGATACAAGACAGGAGGACAAATTTTCTCTAAAAAAAACTGATGATTTTAATAGTCCTGCTAAAGCTTAACTTTAAAGAAGAAAAATTCATAATCAGTATCAAAACCAAAAACAAAATGGTTAGTTTATTCTAACTGCAGGATTCAAACAGATAGGAACTAAGTTCCAGGCTTCTTTCCAAACATCTTTTAACATTTCCTAGACAGCTACTTTTACATGGAACTTAAAAACAGTACATTGATGATATATGATTTGAACATGAGATCTGTAGCATCATGAGATGCTGCTCTTTCTGTCAAACAAGTGACAATTGAAAAAAAAGCTGACTAACATTTATATGTGTAAAGGAATTTGATGAAGATCTGTGTTTCTATCAACCAGTGTGTGTGTGTGTTGCGCTGAGTGATATGTGTGTGTGTGCATACGCACACATAAGAAACAAATAAGCAGCATAAAAGTGCTAAGTTAAAAACAAGCTATACAAATCTTTTCAAGAGTAACCATCAAATTAAATTTAGCTTGTTAGTTTGCAGATAAGCATTGAACCCGTGCACTCCAAACTGTCCAAATTCATGACCTTTTAAGACTTAACAAAACACTCCTTGAATCTTGTGTTAGTTATCTCTTTGCCTTGATTCATTTCCAAAAGTCATAAAAGCGTTTTATTCAACAATAGTAATTTAACATTCTTAAAATAATGGACTATCATACTTTTCATACCCAAACAGACAAAAAGAAACTAAGCTTATGACTTTAAGGATAAATGTAGGTTTTTGTAACTTTAGAGAAGTAGTGCGAATGAAAGGACCACCTATTAAAATTAATTAAACTGATGCATTAGTATTTTATATTACCAGTTTTTACTAGATCTTGCAGTCAGAAAAATTACTAAATTTGGGGAACTGCATGAGGCAGTCTGTAATTAGTTCTTTTTATATTTTGTTTTTCTATTTCCTTTCTGTGAAATATTTTATGCTTGTTTTGAACAAACCGTACAAAATGAACAGCCTTTCCATGAAATAAAATGTTCATAGAATAAGATAAATCTTTTTTCGACTGTTATTGGTATTATATAGCAGGCACATACAGCTGGTGTGGCCAATATTTTGACTAACCTACATATAATGAGAAAGTCTTGAAGGCACTGAGACGATATTCTTTGAGTTGGCGCCACTATCAGTAACTATGTAAGAGAATTACAACTGTGACAGTATAGGGACTTTTATTCGATTTATTAGCCACCTTAAAAAAAACGAAAAAAATGTATGTAGATTATTCCACATTATATGACCATGTATTTTTCACAGAAAAAATCGTATGAAAACAGCTTTTAAATGCTTAAAAATGCGATGCTATCTCACTGACAGTACACAGCCGCTTAGTCATGATCGTGTTTGTTTACCTCAAGTAAGGGCAAGTAACTCTCACTCAGATCAAACCTTACAGGCCTAATAGTGAATAGTGCATACGTGTGGCTATAGATGTGTCTACAGAGTGTCTACACACACTCTCTCTCTCTCTCTCTCTCACACACACACAGAGCTGATGTAACATCTTTTCTACACTCTTTGTTTTCAATTTAAAAAAGTTTTCTCAGATATCCACTCGACATTCGTTTCTACCTGAAAATGCAATGACTCAGCTCTCCCACTATTGTTTCCCAAGCGATTCACTGGACAGCTTCATGCACCATCCCAGCCATTGATCAGTTCTTACTCCCTACAAGTGCCTGTCGCACTCATTGTAGTTATTTTCATCGTGCAACTTAACAGAAGCAGTTACTACTCACTGTTATACGCTTTACAGTTTTCGTAGGGTTGATATATTTCTCCACAACTGATATTATATTACACTTATGTTTTAGAAAATTAAATTTGAGAGAAAATCAAAAAAGGATATAGAATTTAATTGTCTTTTAACCCTTCTGTTTTGAGTGCTTATTCTTTCCTTATAAGTTGAAACGAATGTCAAATGGAAATGTGAGACAACGGGCTTGTTACTAAAAACATTGCAAAAAGGATGTTACCTCAGGTCTGCTCACATACACTACACTTACACCTTCTCCCCCCCCCCATCTCTCTCTCACACACACAGAGCTGTAGCGGATAGGGTGTAAAGTGGGGGGGTTATTGAACAGTATTATAGACAAGTCGTAGTTCAACACACAGGCTTGTCACTGACACGCAGGAATTTGGAGAAATTCAAGTCTTCGTATTTTTCGTTCTTCCCCGTGCGGAGCTCACCCTCTGTCCAGGGGCCAGTTGCACGACACATTTCTAATTTTAAACACTTTTAGGCCTTACATCTATTTAGATAATCTGTTTAAAAAGGACACCACAATTTCAGAATGTTTAAAACTAAAACTGCTTTAAGCAAGATATAAAGTTCTTGAAGTCTGACTTTCCGTCCTGTCAGTACAATATTTTGTATGTTTTTGTTCAATGCATCAAAATGGCAAAGAAGAGATTTTGCTTCTTTAGAACAGTTTTAAGGTTTAGAAACGTGTTGTGTAACTGTCCCCAGGTAAACAGGATGTTTTTCTAGTCGCTGCCGCATAGAGATCCGGGAAAGGTGAGTGAGCGAGCGAGTGGCGCGGGCAGGTCCTGCCAGGGGGCCCACAGGACCACCAGTCTTTGATGTTCGTAAGCCAGTTCTTTCTCCGACTACCATGCAGGGATTTGTACAGCCTGTACTTGGTAGTAAACCTCTAATGGCTATGCCAGATTCTATTATCTGGTCCATTCTGTGCGTTCCAAGAGTCTCTAGTACAAGACAAATAAGGTACATGGGTAGGTTAGATATTTAAGCTTTCTGTGTTATTATCAGGGCGAAGAAATCATGCTGTCTCCTGCTACAGCAACTGGTCGAGACATCTTTGAGCGTTCCAGACAGTGAGCCAGAGAGGACGCATAGAAACGAATCAAGAGAAAGAAAGAAAGAACAAAAGAACAAACGTTTGATCAGAGTGTACACGAGTGATATCTATCAACTGGCCAAATATAACGATATCTATAGGTTGTAAGAAAAACGCCTGTACTAAAACAAGGTCCGTGCTATGTGTCTTTCACTATGTCGCCAGTACCTTTTGTTTGAAATGTGTCTGCGCCATGACGACCCTGCCTTTAGTCCTTTACCTGTGGACTGCGAGTAAAAAGGTCACGAGGGATGTTAAAATGTGTATTTGATTAAAGGACCCGAAACGATCGTCGAAGCAGTGTTTTGAACATGTGTTACCACCCCCTGAACGTCGATGTAACGAGGTTGTCACCCTTGTGTATATTCTTGTTTGGTACTAGGGATTGTCACCCCTGGATTGAATGTTGATATAGGGGGCGTTGTTTAGAAATTGGAAGAGAGAAGCAGACGTGAGAAAGAAGAATTTGGGGAAAGAGGTTAGAGTTGATAGTAACTGTGTGGAGAGATAGTGGTTGTGTGGATAAATATTAACTGTGTGGATAGATAGTTACTGTGTGGATAAATATTAACTGTATGGAGAAATATTAACTTTGTAGAGAAGTATTAACTGTGTCATGTGTGGATTGTCATTGATAAGCGACTGTGTGGTTCCTCGCTTTACTAGTTTTCTCAGCTGCTGTGTGATCTCCTGAGAAGATTGTATAACTGTGTGGAGTACGTTTACCTACTGTGGGAGTTGTTATTGACTTGATCATTTGTCTGCCGTTAAGACTGTCGGAGTTGTTTGGTCGATGTATGCTGTCCGTATGATCAACGCCAGTGAACAAGACTGAAAGAGTGGAACTGTTTGCCGTGTCTACCCTCCCCCCCCCCCAACAACAGAAGAAGAGAGAACTTGGAGAAAAAATAGACTTTAATATAAACTGCTTGTATACATTTGTTTTGAGTAGACTCAGTGTAGAATATTTGTGATGAACTTTTCTTTTGTTATTTAGTAAAGAATATATTTACGTCCACCCGATTAATAGAAACGTTCAAGCCCACGTACAGATGTTAGTGATTTGTTGTCTGAAAGAATACGTGTTGGAACTCAGTGTCTGCAGGCGTGATCTGTGGAGTCTGTGTGTGTCTGAGAGTGTGCGCCTTCCTCAACAATTAAGCAGGTGAGCTTGAAGATTACACCTGCAGTGAGGACAGGGTCACAGCATCTGACGGTTCGTTTCTCACCTTAAAAATGTTCAGTTTTTTTTCTAAAATTCTAAAAGTTATTTAGTTTTTACTACTATCGAGCTAGATATTAAAAATATAATATAAAGTTAATTCAAAATTGATTTGCGATTTAACCACAAGTCCAGTCAACACCAACAACTAAATCCTAATACTGACACACAGGAGGGCGCAGGTCTTTGAATACCTTACCTAGAAAATGAAGCTGCTAGTATCGACTCTGTCTAAAGCTTTTCCGGGTATTAATGCACGGAATAGACAAGTGACACTGACACCTTCTTTGACAGTAAAGTCTATGGCCGATCAGTTTGCCCGGCGATCAACAAAATACGGATTTGTGACCAGCATGCAGCATCTAATTCGGTATCAACAATATCAGGTAAAGGGTAAAGGATCTACAGTGTAGTTGCAGCACTGCTTAGCGACAGCGTGTACCGCTGGCAGCCCTTTGTTTTCCTCAACCCTCCACCCCTTCCTGCCTCTTGGCTAGCGGGGTGGTAGTGTCGTGTTCGTGACTTTTCTCGATGATATGAATTACTTAATTGTTCTTCCTTGTCACCATGTGATGTTTTAGTGGACGAGAATCCTGTAACATATTGCCTTTCCAGGACTGACCTCTTTAAGTTCAAAGATCACGGACCAGACGGTCTGCAACTGCAAGGACAAGCGCTCGGGTCCTGCTCCTAGCAGATGAAACCAATAGCCACGTTTGTTTCATCTTTTTCTGAACTGTCAGTTCTTTCTTAAGTTATGGAAGTCGTCAATCATTATTTCAGTACCAAATAAGTCACATGCCAAAGAACAAAATGACTTCGCACCACTGGCCTTTACTTCTATTCTTGCTAAATTGTGTGCAATCAATTAGTCATGCTATTACTGATCAGGTATAAGATCCTGACCAGTGTGGACACTATAAGCAAAAAGGAGTAGATGATGCCTGCTTGACTCTCCAAAATCTGGTAGCAAATTATCAGGATGGCAAAGATCGAATGCATTTTAACATTCAATTTTTGTAGACTGGCACTTTCTCCATGAACGATAAGCTTGTGGTAAGGATTGCCAGCCAAATCTTTGGCTCAAAACAAAGAAAAAAAAAAGACTTTTATGGTGATTTTATACAAAATTTGAAAATAAAAATTTGAAATAAAGTATAGTATAGTCAAATACGTGTTGCTGTTCGTTGTACAACTGCACCAGTTGGTAATCATCAACTCAGCAGACGACGCGAATTCATGCACGTATATTGATAAAGGTGCAACATGTCAACCTATATAGTTCCCTATGCCCAGTACAACATCGATATACCCACATACCAGCATGCTTATCATTCAGTGATTACTCTCATGTCTGATCACAGATACTATAAATACGTACGTTACGTTTCGGATGTTTGATCCGGTCGAGTTAGTGCTCGAGTCGACCGTTCGTTTCTCCCTTCATTTCGTTGCTATATTTCTCAAACACGTTGTAAGGTTCCTTTCTTTTAATTTGCTTTATATAAATAACATTCCTTTTTTTTGTACTTGTTGAACAAACATCATCACCTTTGACCTTCCAAGTAGCCAATGGACGCGCGTCAGCCGTGGAAGCAAAAGTTGTTTACAAATGGCGGCGGCGACACTGACTCGGTGACGTTTTTACAGTGCATGAGGAAAACGGTTAGAGAAAATTATACATTATGAGTAATACTTAATGCTTCTCATATTCTGTTAAAAGTGAAAGAATAAGTAACAAGTTTCCGCTAAGTAATTTTGAATTTTTGCATTTGTCAACTATTCGTTGAATCTGTACATAGACATATATATACCACAATTATTACTAGCGTAGAAGTTAACATCTACTTTCTTATATTTAGCACTTCTAACTTAGCAGAGATTTAGTTTTGTATCATCATTTTTTTTAAAGTTCCTTGGTGGGTCATTTACTCAATCTTTTCCCGTCCACCCTCACCCCCATTGCTTCGATCGGTGGATCAGCCATCTGGTATTCAATAAAAGCAATTAACATAGCTTGTTCAGTTACCTTGATAGCAAACAGTATTATTACTTTAGAAATACCTTCAACAAATGTGATTCTCTACTTCTCTTAAGTCTGCCGATTTCTGTCCTTCTCTTACTATAAGATATATCTTAATCTCCATTACTTAACTTTTTCTTATCCCTTAAAAGGTCGAGGGTTAAATGGAAAAAAACATGTCTTGCTTACTTTACCTCTCCTTGATAAAGAATTGTTATTGTCATTGTCATTCTCTCTCATTTAAACTGGATGAAGATTCAAATCAAAGCCTTACAGTTTTTGAGATACATGTACTCCCATTTGTTTGAGCTTATGACTACCACATTTGTATATATCTCCTCTCCACTCTCTGTTCATGTCATAACTTACATAGTTTAGTAACTTAGTTTATCTTTCTCTTGTTAAGAGCAAGAACTGGATTTAAAAAAAAACATGCTTTGCTTATTTTACCACCTTCATTAATAAAGAATTATCATTCTCTCTTTGAGGTGGTATATATGCAATGGTAATCATTACTGATAAAGAAAATCAAAAGCATTTTTTTTTGCTTTTTAGATGTCAGAATGGGGGACATCTATCTTCCATTACCAGCTGACAGAAAACAGATGCAGGAAAAGAAATTGGCAAAATTGCAGCAGCAAATTGCTGAGATGGAACAGAGAATTCAGGAAAATGTAACTCTTCGTCAACACCTTGAGAGTATCAGTGACGCTGAGAATGAGAGAACACAACGTGTACTTGTAAGTCTGAGTGTCTAGAGCAAACTGTGTTTATAATGCTTTTAGTTTCTTTGATAAATGTGACATTAAAAAGTAAGTTTGTTGTTCTCAGTCACTCATAACAGCGAAGAGATATAATAGTAATCAAATTGTTTGGAAAGGCATCTAAGTACATTTCTAAAAGCTGACAAAGACACTCTACAGGTATATAGAATGAAGAAAAAAAGAAAAACTCTAGTTTGATATTATTTCCTCATCTGTTTGCTTGGTTTTTTTTTTCATTCATCTTTTATTTGTATTTTCTAACCGAGGAGGATAGGATTATTGTTAACCATTTGGGATCAAGAAATAGTATTAAATAGCATTAAAACAATTGTTGTTATATTCTCAGACTGTTAAACCATACTACACATTGCTTTATCTTATAAAGTTATCAATATTGTTCAAAATGTGACACTGTGATTTAAAAAACAATTTCCCAGATAATGAAGTGGCATGGTGTTTTTACTATGCCCTTGTGATGATGTAGAAGAAGAAACATGCATAAGGATCATAAAGATACAATGGCTACCTTGTACACTTACATGTTTTTCGTGTATTTGCAGTTGTTCATTTTTTTATTACTTCATTATGTTGTCCTTTGTTCATCGCAGTTTCCAACCAAAGTCTGTGAATAAATAAGTCAATTGCTTGCAATTCTTTATGAATCCCTTCACCATTACTCATGTTTGCCTTTTTTCAGGATAGACTGAGCAGTCGCAATATGTTATTAAAAGGTGAAATAGAACGCCTATATGTTCACAGCAAAGGTAAGTTAATGTGTTAAAACATTGTGTGTGTAAATTTGTCTTGTCTTGTCTTGTAAAAAATTGATACCTTAACAAAATCTTAGTGTTGTAGTAGTATATACTATAGATCCAGCATGATTCAGAGTGACACATAATTCCTAAAAATCTCACTAGATAGAAAGTATTTTACAGTGTCAACATAAAATTGTAACTTACAGAACTACATCTGAAGTATTGAAATGAAACAGCATGATAAAAATAATATAAGGCTGCTTATATTTTCTCATACAATTTATTGAAGGCAGTATATTCTTGACTATTTATGTGTTTCAACCATTAAAAGTATAAGTAATTGTGCATTCCTAGAACCACCTGCCAGTTCTTCAACTACACATCTTGTTAATAAAGTTATCTCCCAGCGTACCAAAGAATTCTCTCTGCTACAGCAAGAAAAGGCTATGCAGATCAAGTGAGTATTTTGAAAGAATATTTTTAGGTTTTGCTTACTGCCACTTGAAAATTCCATCAACATCATTCTGTAAATGAAGGATAGTCAGAAGTATAAATATGCAGGAGATAATAAAGGCAGTGTTTGGGTTCCCAGGAAAGCATTAAATGAAGCATTTGTTATGTGATAAAGACAAATAATATCATAACTAAAGGGACACTTTGCAGCTATTTTATATAGGGTGAGATAAATCATCAAGAAAGATCGATTGAGCTGCATCTAGTTCATGGATTGAACTCTCTAGGTGTTATCCAAATGGACTGCTAAATCTTTTAAGAAAGAAAATACTTGAAAAGTGTTTTGGTTTAGAAGGGGGTCTATAGTATACTTTTCTTTTTTTGCAATTTTGCCTTTGTGCTTTCTCTTCCTTGTACCAAGCGATAATTCTTCTTTAATTAAGTTTTAATCTGATTTCATCTAGGTATCTTATGATTGAAAAACAGCGACTCCAGGAAGCACAAGAAAGATTACGCTTGAAAAGACAGATGATCATGAGGCAGCCCACACCTGTTGGTAAGATGACTGCGCGTTACTGGGGGCAAAAGTATGACATATACACCCCTCTTTCATATAACAGCTACTTTGACATTTATTCTCCAGTTTTTGAAAATGGGTACTACACATATTTCCCTCATGAGCTTTTCAGTCTAAGGAGTAAATATCCTGAAGAAAATTTTTGGAAGAGAAGAGAAAGAAAGCGCACAGGAAAGAATCGACGAAGAGTCTTATATGTGCCACGACCTCTACATGAATCTAGTAGCTGGTAACACAGTAGAAGACAACAATATTTTCTTTAAAGAAATGCAAGAGATTTTGTTCTGTTGCTATTATCTCAGCAGTCTAATTTACTAGTAGTTTTATTCTCACAATTAAGATTCTTTTTATGCAGAATATAGCTTTATTCATTCACTTAATTCAATGAAAAGAACTGATAATGATGTATTGAGGAGTCATCTACAAGTCAATAAATAGTCCATTTATCCACAGATGTCCCCTCTACAAAACTGTATTTTACCATCAATATTCCTAGACTATTGAAAATGTGCAATCTGTGTGGAGATGGGGAGGTGGGTGGGTATATGCATGTGTGTATGCATATATATCAAATTGAATAATCTGGAAACAATGACGTGTATGTTAACACACAAAAATATAAGCATTATTAATACTTGAGCAAATTATAATTAATGCATTTTTATTGTCAAATTATTGATATTACAATATTTTCATTATAGTTTATGCATTCACTCTATTGTCAATGTGAATGACCTGTGAGTGACCTGCCTTTTTTTAACCATGACATTTTTGAAACTGTAATCCATTGTAGCTTTGGTGCCATATTCTTTCTGCTTATTTCCAGCCAAATTTATTTAGTGTATTAATTTTTCATGTTGTTCATAAGCAAAGTCCTTGCTTATTTTTAATAATTGTGACATAAGAAAACTGTTTTGCAATAACAGGGCATGGCTGCATTTAGGACTCCATCACTTTGAATGATTTTATGTTTGAATAAAAGTAGACATTTGTTAATAACCTGTAAAAGAAAAAAATACAAAAAAAAACAAAACAACCTGAAGATAAAGTGTCCATATGGGCATTTTTGGTGCACCATTTCAGGGTTTGAAGAGGCTGTAAACCATGCAGTCCTTTCCTTATAAATCATATACCCATCTTTGTTATGAAAAGTTTTCCCATCAAAGACTGGCATGAAAAAAACATGACTGTCATCAGCTCTTTGTTTTGTCAAGCAAACCTCTAGGTTTCGGGGCCTATGATCCCTACCTGTCACATGGAGTAAACAATTTAAACAAAGTGGAAATGCTGAATACTTGTCAAATTCTTTCTGAGCAGATCAAATTGTTTTACCTAAACCGCATTATTTAGATGCAATCTTCCTTTCTGGTACTGTTTTGGTGGTGGTTCTCCTTCCTCAACATGCAATTCTCAAAATAGAACGTAAGAACTAGGATAGGGTGATATAATTTTTTTTATGCAACTGTTTTTATAAATACAGCGTATCCTAATATTCTGTATCTCAGGGTATCATGTCATTAAAAGGTGATTTCTTTTTAAAAATTTGAATGTCTTCCTTTTTTCCTATTATGTGAATTATGCACTATTCTATGACAACTGCCTTATGGTTGAGTTTCCTAAAGCACATTGCAATAAAATTTACTTCATAAATCTGACAAGACTTTGTGTCTGTATTCTGGATGATCATTACATTATTCCAGAACCTTTTTATATTTCTTTTGACTTTTTTTTGTATAATGCATGTTACTGTTGTGCCAAATCAATAATTGAAGATTTATAACATGTGGACAATCTGGATTTACCTTAATTCAATTTCCAACAATTTGATTGAAGCAGATACCTTGAATACTCTGTCAATAGTTTCAGATGTAGTTTGCATATTCCCCACCCTACCCTCATTCTTCAGCTTTTGGCCTGATGTTATATTATGAACAGAACACAGCAAAGGACACATTGATAAGATAAATTTACAGGCAGGCAGATCAGTGGACCAAACAAAGGATGGACAGATATGTCTATTTATTTGGATACATTAAACAAAGTAAGGTAAATAAAGGAATTTAGAGAAAGTTCTGGAGAGGAAGACTTCTCAGATGAATATAAAACTAGTAAGATGGATTTTTTAAGGGGAGAAATATATGTGAGATGGGACTTTAAATTTTGTTGACTGTAAAATAAAAGCACACAGTGCCATGCTAAATAAAATCCATTTATATTCAGAGTGACACACCAGTAAGTAGAATTTCATCGTGATCAAAATGTAGAAGTTTTATTGGCAAAGGGGATCAGTGGTGTCAAAAGGGGTAAGTGACAGAATTACAAAAAATGTTTTGAAATTGATTATAGATAAGAGCAACATAGATAAGGACTTCATTTTTTTGGCATCATGTTTTTATCAATTATTTTATTTGCAACAGAGCAATAACTTTAAATGAGATAGCACACATTCTTTGAAGCTCTTTGAACACATTCATTGGTTCTCTGATCTCTTTCTTATCCCACCATTTAACTCATCTTTTAATACTGTATGTGGCCTGTGTCAGATGAATATTTTAATTCAGGTAGTTCTTCATCTTTGTGTGTACCCATCTGATTAGCTGTTTTATAGGTCAGTCAGTATTCATTTTATCTATCCAGCACAACCCATATCAATCTTGGCAAGACAGCTAAAGTGAAACTGATCAGGCTAGGTCATAGTTTATTAAGTTCCGAATCATAATGGGACAGAAGGAGTCCTCAGCTGGGGTATGAAGGACACAGAAGGGAACAAAGGCATCACCTGACTAGGTGTATTCAGCTGGGTGAAATGAGACTTGTTAAGCAAGTTAAAATGAGAGGGAAGGAATGTCATACTTGTATAGCTATAGTATCATAAAATGGTTTATCAAAGTTTTCTTTTAGTTTCCCTTCCATGTGATCTAACACAAATCTTACTCACTATGAAACCCTTTGAAGAATATTGCAACAGTATGGTTTTTCATTTTCTCTCTACTCCTCTCTCTGTTTATGTGTGCATGTTGATGTGTGTGTGTGTTTTAGCTTCAGTAATAATTATTTAATAATTATTTAAACCTGTCTAATCTTGTATCAATGTCAAGATACAATTGAATGTTTATAAATCATTTCAGAGTGCTAGATATTGGAAATACATGTTGATGATTAAATGACCTGGTATTAGTTTCAATATCATTTTTTACATCACCAAAGCAGTGCTTCATATTGATTGATATGCACATTCCTCATAAGTTTAGAGCTGGTTGTCATGCTTCAATCTGTGTTGATCCAACTTAGGTAGATTTTCTGGCAAATTTCAGATGGCAAAGATGCTTCTCGACGCCCCAGCATCAGCAGTGTTCACTCCACTTCATCTCTTATTAAACAAGCAGTTAATGCTATGCCAGAAACAGTAGATCGTATAAGGTATCTCAGGTAAGATTTTACATTTTCATTAAATTCTTGGAAGACAGAATTGATTTTATAACTAAATTGGTGTTAATCTGGCATTTGTCTCACGGACTATTATTTTCAGTTTGGATACTTTTTTAAGCATTAGACATCTGGCCTAATCTAAGTAACTGACAAGCTCTTATCACTGTTCACGCCAGAGCAACCTTGCAACATGACTATGAAAGAAAAAAGAAGCCATACAATGGAGAACTGGGAGCGAACTCTTACAAGCCATGGCAGATGGAAGATTATGTTGTGGTAAGCATGTTTCTTGATGGGAATAGCTTTATATTCATTTTTATTTATTGTCGCAGTTTTGGCACATACCATACAGTCTCAACCTTTGCCTTTTGATCCGTATTTCTTAATCTTTTCATATGCCCATCAGATTGTCTGTAGATTTGTTTTTATTTACTTTAATTGTATACATTATCTGTGTTGGTAAGGAGAATGAGTTGTTTTATGTTACTATTGTTTCAATTTAGCCAGTTTTCGCTTCATATGTACTTTTTTCTTGCTTTCAGTATAAAGAGAGTAGAACTTTATCATACTAACTTTCAGGTTCGCATCCTAGTTGAAGAGATTGTTGACGACTTTATTGCTCAGTATATACCATCTGCCTATGGACATGGTGAGAGAGACAGAATACAGTAAGTGTTTCCTCCAATATTTGATTATTTAATCATTGATTGTTTGGTAATTGTATTGTGCTGCGAGCTCTCAGCCGACCAACACAAGACACTGTGGATTTGATGACAAAATGTATTGATTCTAACAAAAGGCAATATGGCTAACCCGCCATATTGAACATAAAATTGTACATAAAACCCCGGATGTACCTACCGGGATAACTCTTATCATCACAGTAATATTTACAGCTTTTGGTGATATTTAAGCCTTGTCTCCAGCTGTCACCCTTCTACTTGGTATAATGCTGTGGGTTCCGAGCTTCTGGGGACCAAATGTGAAAGGAGGAAATCCCCAGATTTATCAGGCATCAAGAAATATGTTACAGCCATTGTTCATTGTGTAAAATCTACTATTCTTGAAATATCCTTGCCTGAACACCAACTAAGGTGTTATGTAATGCTAGTAGCAGTTTGCTTGCGAAACCCACTGGTACTTCACTCCCATTAGTGTTTCCTGCACAAGAACCTTTATAGAACTTTGCTGATTTCTTCATGAACAAGGTCATGTTGCTATGTCAGCACCATGACTCTGCTTCTGTTTCACCTTTCTGTGTCAGATTCAGTTTACAGTGGTTATAAGCTATATGGTTTTGAGCCAATCATAGAACAGTTTATTGAGGACATTTCCCCTAAATTGTGTGACCTTGATCATATTTCCTCCTTCCTGCTTGTTGGGTGCCTTGACGTCCTATTGCTGCCTATAACTCATATAATAAATAATTCTTTCACTTCTGATCACTTTCCCTTTGAGTTCGTCAGCTATTGCTATAAAGAAACTGTCTTTATATCATAACTGTTTAAGAAATTACAGTATCAAACTTGTCCTCTGTATCCCAGAATCTGGAAAAGGTTTTTTTCTCTGGTTCTTGTACACATGAACCAAAATCATCTCCTTAATCCATTCCAGCCTTCTTGTAGAAAGAGTCGAAGTACTGAATCTGCATACACTTCTCAAGGTTATCAATGAGCTTATAAAGGCAATGATGATGAAGTTGATGATGAAGTCTTTTCTTGCATTGTTAGACATGTCAAAAGCATTTGACACTGTTGATCATTCTGTACTTTTACACAGACTGCAAACCTCTTTTGGCATTAATGGTGCTGCTATGTCCTGGTTTTGATTCTGTCTGAGGAATCAAACCCAGATTGTATGTGGGAACAGTATCTACTCAGATGCTTTTCCCTGAGGTATGGGGTCCCACAGAGGTCTGTCTTGGATGCATTACTTTTTGTTTTGTATATGTCCCCTCTATCTGACATTATCTCTAACCATGCCCTGTCACATATGAGTTTAGCTGATGAAACACAGCTTTATTAGATAGCCGATGCAATAACCTGGATTATCCTGAACAATTATTATTTTGTTGTTGTTGTTATTATTATTACTGCAGTGAAAGTCTTGCAAATCAAAGGGAAAATGACACAAATTATAGAACTGACCTTTAAACAGAGCTCATGCATTGGGAATGCATTTCCATTAACAAAGTCAATATGTGTTTTGTTTGGAAACCATAAGGATGTAGGAATGATTATACATATATATTTATGACAAACACTGTTTGACTCTGAGTGTATAGATAGGCTGGACAGTTGTTTTTGGATACTTAATCACAGATCAAATTTGAATGTGACTTTGATACATACTTTGATTCATAGATGCATGTTACAGGACAATTATTGTATCAGAAATCACAAGAGCATAAATGAATTTTTTCATGAATGTTTCATGCAATGCTAAAATAAGATTGTTTTGACAGGCCTGCTTACCTCTTAGAGGACAAGGACTGGGTCATGACTGTACAGGCTTTGGAAGAGAGTAAGACATTGCAGCTCATCGCTGAAGAGATAATGTTGCAGGTGCCTTGCTCCACATCATCTCCCATCTACTGCTTGGTGTATAATTCCTAAACTGCTTAATTTATATGATCTACAACAGGATTATCTTACTATCAATTTTATAACATTTTGGGATATTTGTGTTTGAGTGTATATGGGCAGATGATTGTGTATGCATATTATGATTTGCATACTTCAGGGCTGGCTGCCTTGCCATGATATAGCCTTAGCTGCTGGCTCTGCGTAAAACAATCAATCTCCCCATATGCATACTTAATAGAAATATTTGAGAATAAAGAGGCAGTAGTTTGATCCTCAGGTAGGACGGGTATTTAACTAACAAACAAAGGAAGATGCATGTAATTACTTTTAAGCGCCTTTAGTAAAGCTTTTACATCTATACTATAAAAAAAAAATCACACCAAAAAATCTTTGCATCTGTGCAGAAGATGAAAATAAAATATGTGAAGAGCAGGCAAAGTTTCACAAAAATTTATGCAACAGTAAATCATATTTTTTATAAATACAAAAATAAAACAGTAAAAAGTAAATAAAAAAGAAGCAGTTACAGGTATTAGAATTTACTCTTATGACTAAGCTATCCTACAAAACTGCTTTGTAAGAAATCTTGGTCATGCTGAAGGGAAAGTAGTAGAGATAAGCGCTAAGAGCATACTCTCTACGAGTGTGAATATGCGCTATAAAAATCTTCACTATTATTATTATTATAATAATGAAGACAATGCAGGTTCTTGGAGGTGTGAATATCAGTGTTATTTCTATTAACTTTTTTGGTTGGAGGTTAAACTATGGGGACCTTGGCCGTTACTCAATGTACATTGATTGTACTGTCCATGCTATTATGTACTGGTTTTATGCATTTTTAAAGAAGATATGATTGACTATTAGACAGGATTGAGCAAGTGTAGATCTGGAGTTTATCACTAACTCAAGACTACTTTTCAACTACATTTTATTATGAATGTAACTAAGTTTGGAGATGTTTTCATTAAACTTTGTTTGGATGTAGATTATTAAAATGTTTCAATTGGCATAGTGTTGTATCTAGACCTTGTCATTCTGTCCAGTCATCAAAGATGAGTTATATTTCCTTTTTCATTTCTGCTTCATTCTTTGGAAAGGAAACCAGGGCTGTTATGCGGCGTATTGCAGCAGAAGTACTGCATGTTCATGGAACATTCAAGAACATGACAGATGTGCTGTTCATGGCAGAAGCAGAGGTAATCATAAAATCTCTCCATTGCAGTTTATTGTTTTATTTGACCAAGTGTTTTCCCAGAAGTAATCATACCTTTCCTGGAGAAAATTTACAGAAACTTTAATGATGGTAGTTTAACTCATTTAATGCAGAAGAAAAGCAAAGCAACTAAATATTTAGGATGGTAGTGGTTGCACAAAGTTTGATGTGTTCCAATATTTACTCCTATATTTACCTACAATAAAGACAACCATCATTGACACATGCTTTTAAAGTGAACCTTTAAAAAAAATTCAACAATAGGATTTGGAAGATACATGATATTTGTTTTCTTGTACAAAAATCAAATGGATGTTGGATCACTATGGTTATTGGCTGGTTCCTTGGATGCATGTTTCCTTTTCGTATTTTAGCTCTTTTTTTTTAAGGGAGTGGCACCTAATAGTGTAGTGGCTAAGACATTTGCTTGTCACCACTGCAGTGGGAAAAAAAATTCCTTGTTTAAATCTTATATTGGGACACCATCTTTGTCGTGAACTCCGGGGAATGAGCACGCGAAGATGGTCAGAGGTTGCGATTGCCGTCGCCTCGGGCTAATCACACTCTCGACACCTCGACCAACTCTTGCCGACATGTACGTGTACGCACACACTTATACTAAATTGCTAATAAAGATTCAACTGACCGGCCGAGCCCCCAGCGTACGTCCCCAAGAACAACACAAGGCAATTAAATAGATTAAAACAATTATTAATAATCGCGAGAGTTTTGGCCAATTAATCATAGAAGATACAATACTGCAAATTCCAACATTATAATATAGCTCGCTCTCTAGGCGCCCCGGTATAATCTCTACCCCTAATCCAGATAACGTGAGTCACTAACTTAACTAATACACACATCACACTACACTCCTCTGACACACACACACACACACTCGCCACTTAGCTCTACACACGCCTGTCTCTTTCCACGTGGAGGCCCTCCGATGTTCTTGATGTCCAGGAATCCGTTGCTGTGACGTCTCCCACGTGCACTGAGACTCTGGCACCACCGCGTGCCACTACGTGTCTCTTCCTCAAGGCCGGACTGCGATCAGAGCTTAACCGCGCCAAATGAGGGACCAACGTTTATCAACCAGCTTTCTGCCTCTACTGTTTGCGACCAACAGCCACTGGAGATGAACCGCTGCGCACTCTGTGACAAGAGTGGGTCCTCACGCACTCTGAGTCGGCTGTGCCGGAGCTGTCACGTTTCCAAGACAAGACTCACAGCGGAGAGTCTGAAAACCCTTGAACAGACTTCTGTTACAACCTTCCCCTCGAGCATCCAGTGCGAAAGACCACGAGTTCTCGCCGGTCTTTATGCTAAATCCTCATCCGTGAGGATCATTCTCTCTCACGATTGGTCAAGCATACATATATACACTCTTGCTTCCAACCTTCTGATACATAGCTCTACATCCAATCACTACCTAGCTAACACATAACAGACAGATGCCCAATCTTGACTTATCCCTGCCCACTCTGCTTCCTTCTTACCTCCTCCTACTAGTGACGCGATCTGTGACTGCGGCGCCATCACGTCTGACTCTCTATTCACTACTGGTGTCCAGTCAGTGACAATAACAAGATGTGCTGCTGTCCTGCACTAGGTACACGTACACCACAGCCTTACAATTAACGGTCGAAAGATCCTGGCCTCTGATCACTGCTAGTCTCTCCCTCCTGGAAGAACCCCTGCGGCGATAACTATCGTACCCCGCTTCTGTCCTGCGCTAGTGCTGACGTAAGCGGCCATCAATCCCCGACCCTAGCTGATCCCAAAGAGATACACGGCGGTGAAGCATACCTGGTCCTTTTGTCCACCACACAGTCCACCACACAGTCAAAGGCGATTGTTGCCGTTGCGCCATCTTCCCAGCGAACTCGTTCCCCAAGCTATCTATTCTACCTTATGATAGCCTGTTTGACAGCGCGTTCGCACGACTAGTGTATAAAGCAAAAGTGCGACACCAGCACTATAGCCCTATTCCCAGTTATCATATGATAATCTGTAGGCAACACCTAGCTGTTTGCAGGACTGGCCACTAGGGTTTTTCCTCAGGTTCTCCGGTGTCTTGTTTTTATACATATTTTTTGATCTGGTAGATCTATTCTGAATAAAATTCCTCTACATAATAATAGACATATCCACCTACATTTGTGTGTGTGTGTGTGTGTGTGTGTGTGTGTGTGTGTGTGTGTGTTTCTCAGAAAATCAGCACAGGTCAGAGTGCAGGTAGAGATCAAGATGATCCAGCCTACAGTCTCATTACCAAGCATTACTTCAAGCAGCAGCAGAACCGCAATATACACAAGTATAGAGAAACTTACTTTACATGTGTTTAATGTAGAGTACAAAACATACTCAGCATATGTTGTCATAGAAAAGGTGTCAGATGTGTTTATGCAAGAGAAGGCAGGAACTCTCTATAGAAGTTAATGACTGCTATCAGCGTCTCATTCCAGTCTAGGGGCTTTTAGAAAACAAATATTCTGCTACACAAATTGTGTACTTGCAAATTAGGTACCTTTGGATGATAGTTGTCTGGCATACTATCTGGCATGCATGTGGTTGCAGGCATAGGCATTTATGAATGTGGATGTTTGCACTCTTGTGTACATGTGTCTTTCTTTTGTTTGAGGTTCAGAACAGTGCATGCATGCATTTGTGAAGTCTACATTTCAGTGCACATTTGTACCCTCTTCTTTGTGCCTATCAATAATAAATAGCAGATAAAATTGTTGATTTGCGTTAATCAACTTTAATGAATTAAAGCATGATTAAAAAGTTAATCTTCATCTGCAGGAAAGACATATGGGCTCACTCTCAGCAGCTTCATACACCTTCACAACTTAGCAGTCAAGAAAATAGGTAAGTTGTTTGAAATTGTTAATTTATAATTCGTTCTTCAACAATCAGTCTTTATGTGTAAAATGGTAAAGTCTGTTGACATCTGTGACATGCTCTAAGTGCTAAATAGTTTCTTAAATTTTAAAAAAATAGTTATAGAAAGAAGAGCCATCTGCAAACCTCAAACTTGGATGGAGTTGGCAGCACTGGTGAGAAATTGCTTGAGAGGAAAGGTAGGAACAAACACCTTAAACATAAGATTTATGACAAAGACTTTTTTTTTAAGATACAGATGTAATCCATTGTTGCAGTGAAAAAGTTGACGCTGACACAGAGCTCATTACTTTCTTCCACTTGCACCCATCTAATTTGAAAAAGTTTGAAAACGGACCATTTGACGCACCTGAAGTCTGTCGCAAGATGGAGCGAGCTACTGTTTATAAAAGAAGGGAGGCTCAGTTTTGGAAAGTAGGCTATTAGTAATAAAGTAGTTTGATTTGTTGAGGATGCTGTGTACTGATGTCTTAACTGATTCATTAACGGCTATGTTATGTGTTGAGTCTTTGCTATAGTAAGAGAAGTTTCAACTGGGATGACCTGCTGAGAGAACTATATCTGTCTATTTCAGGGCATGATACCTGTAGTGTCCAAGCTGACTCTGCCATCAAGGTGTCGGGGTGTACAATGTGTGAAGCCATCTCCAGACCACACTCTCATCGCCATAGGCACAGTGCATGGGAAGTATTTTGATTCTCTTATGCCTCACAAATCATGCTTGAAATTTTCTCACTCATTCATGCATATGTGCACATACGAATCCATGCACATGCATACAAAATAACTTCCTTACATCTGAACAATGTCTCCAAAAAATCTGCTAAATTTTAACAAGGTCTGTCTAACCAAGGAGCTTCTGTTGAGATGAATACATATAAATAAAGTAACACCTGTTTCTATTTCATCATGTAACATAATTCTGATTTTAAAAAGACATTTATTATGTGTGAACATGAGGATGAAGTGTTATTTCTTGTTGTATTAACCATCTTGGCACCTGTCAATTAGCTTGTTGAACAATGCTGACCAGCTGCTAAATAACTGACAGATGTTCTTGCCACTGCAGGAGATATAATTGTGTATGATGTGCGTCACGAACCATGGAAAATGACACGTGTTGTCCATAATACAGCCTCTGTTGATGACAGTGCAGTGGATTTGGCATGGAGCCTTGATGCCACACGGCTTGTTTCTATAAACCAAGGGGTTGGTCACAGTTCTTTATCATTTTATAATTCCATAAATATGTTACAGAAATTCAGCATACCAGAAGATTTCTTAGTTGACTTAATCACGTGTTAAAAATTCTTGTCAAGTTACTCAGAATACTGTTACAAATATATAAGAAACTGGTGAAACAAAATAAGGGATGACAAAATTCTGTCTATTTTTTCCGCATTTATTCAATGATCATTCATTCATCCCTTGACTGATACTGGTCATTGTGGTAAACAATTAGATATAAGCAGTGGCCGACAAGGATTGCTATTTAGTTGCCACTTGGGTCAGTCTTGAGCAGTGGAAAGACTAGTCCACTCCTTAACGTTCACCATCCAGCTCATCCTGTGTCCACCCTGGTGTTGACCTCATTCCATGTTGCCCTAAAAAACGGCTTTAGATGGATTGTTGTGCAGGGTGACATGGCCAGACCAGACAACACTGCTCCGCTTCACTGTTGTGAGAAGGGTTTCCTGGTATCCCACAAAAGTGGGTGCAATGCTCTGTATAAAGTCGTTGGTCTTGTGTTTCGTGCAGGAGATTCGGAGCACTTTTCTTAGGTTCTTGGTCTTGGATTTGTCTTTCCATATCAGCAAGCAGTGTCTGACTCTCGCAATCAAGCAGTAGGAGGGACTAGGAGGGACTTAAACAACATGTCATCAACATGTCATCAACAACACCTCGCCAGCGGACCCGGTTTCCCCCCCACCCCTCAGTTGGGCCCATGTGGTTCTGGCATCCTTTGCCTCGCTCTCTACTGATCTTTTCCGAGTCTGTTTTGGCCTCCCAACTCTCCTGTTCCCCTGAGGATTCCAGTCAGGCGCCTGCCTGGAAATGGTGTCAGCTGGTTTGCGCAGGGTGTGTCCTATCCAGCCCCACTTGCGCTTGTTGATGTCTTGACTAGTGGCATTCTGGTTAGTTCTTTCCCACAGGCTGCTATTGGAGATCTTTTCAGTCCATTTTATTCCCAAAATATGGCGAAGGCATCGGTTGGTAAAGGTTTGGAGCTTGTTGTTGATGGTGTTTGTCAATCTCCAGGTTTCAGAGCCATGTGCAGTAGGACTGCCTTCACATTGGTGTTGAAGATGCGGGTCTTACTGCGGAGGAATAATGATCGGGAGTTCCAGATGGGGCGTAGGGTGTTAAAAGCATGCCTGGCCTTGTTTATGCGGCTTCTGATGTCGTCGTCCTCTCCACCGTCTTTGTTAACGATGTTTCTAAGATATGTGAAGCGGTCTGTTTCTAGGATGTTCTCCCCTTGAAGATGGATTGGAAGTTCCTGCTTGTTGATTTTCATCACTTCGATCTTCTTTCTGTTGATCTTTAAGCCTGTCTTCTCTGCTTCCTCTTCTAGCTTGCTCAGTTTGGTTTATGCATGCTGCTGCCGATGAGATAGGAGACTAATGTCATCTGCAAAGTCCAGGTCCTCTACAGCTGATGGTGAAGGTCCACTGGATACCGATGTTGTTGTCTTGTGTCCATTCTTTAGACCATTCTTTGAATTCTCCCAGTTTTTGGGACTGAGCCGTAAGGGCCTTTGTTGTTTCTGCCCCACCTTTCTTAAGCAGCTCATCTGGTTAATGCCAGGTGACTTTTCTCTTTTTAAAATCGCTGTCTTGACCTCTTCCCAGAGGATTGATAGTCTGCAGTCTTACTGGCTGTAGTCTGGCTGCTTTGGATGATGTTGGCATCTGTCCTCAGTTTGAAATTGTACAGGTTGTTGCAATACTCAGTCCGTCAGGTTAAACACAGCAGTGTTTTCTGTGAGAAAATAGCCCTTGTTCTTTTTGATGACTGAAGTTTTGTTTTAACCTATCTTGGTGAGGGTCTTTGATAGCTGATAGGTCTTTTGCTGTCATCTCTTGCCATTCCTTCCTCTATGGCCCAACATTGGTCCTCAAACCAGTTTTATTTAGCTGCCTTTACCCCTTTCCTTTTGACATAGTTAACTACTTTGCATAAAGAAGCTGTTTTAGCGTTGCTTTTCCTCTCTTTCATCCAGGCCCTCCTTTGGTCACAGAAATCTAGGATGTCATTCAGGTTGTTGCTTCTTCCTCTGCCTCCCTAGAACCTCTGGCTGTTAAAGGTAGTATTTCTGTCAGCATATAATTATAATTGTGCCTAGATATAAGCTAGCATTTTGTTATATTATTCTGGGAATCATTGCATTTTGATCTTGGGCATAGCTGTGACTAGAGAATTGGGTTTATAACTGCTGGGCTGTATGTTTTCCACTTAATTTTAAAGTGTGTGAATGTCCTTTTTTCACAGGGAAGCATGCAAGTGTGGGGCTTTGCAGGGACTCAAGCTGACAGAAACACCATCAGCGCTCTGGCCCTTCAAGCAGATCAGCATGGAAATATTCCCCTAGCACTGCAGCTGCTGGGTTCACTAGATGTAGACCAAGAGGACTTTACTTTTCATATTGGTGAGTACAGCTCAGCACTAGCCATTATTTTCTGACCATTTTTATTACAACAAAATTTCTTCCTAACTGTAGGAAAAATATTTTTTATCAACGATCAAGTTAATGTATTTTTAGGCTAATAAATTTTGATAGGTCCTGTATGTTAATATTTTGCAGAGCATTCGTGTATAATACTGTGTGATCAGCTTAAAGCACATCACTAAGCCTTTATAAAACAACTTTTTTGTGGATAAAAAATCATCTGAAACAGTTGAGAATATGCTTACAGGCTGAGTTTTGTCATTTTTACCAAAGGTCCACTGAAAGAGTTGGGATTACTAAAGGCAGACATCCCGCCAACAAAAGGAGTCTTCTTCCCGTCAATATCTCTCTTTGGCATTCAAGTTAGTTGATTAGTTAGCTGGTTGATATTGTTGGTGCAGTCAGATCACTAGGATATAAACATACTATGCTTTTAGTGTTACCTTTTTCCAATGAAATTGTGAGTGTGCATACACAGGATATTTGTGATACCATGCTGATATTAAATTATTTCTGTACTTTTAATTATTATTTTTAAGCATTATTAATGCATTGTGATTGTTTTATGATATATACACTACACTCTGTTGACTAAGTTATGGAGAAGAACTGTCACATTTCAATAGTTTACTCACTCTTCCCATGTTAGTGTGATGCATGCACAAGTAGTGCAAGGCATGTGTGGTCACATCATAACATTTGTAATTCACTGTTTTCTAAAAGCATTCAGTTTGCATTGGACTAGACAGTGGTGATCTTCTGAAGGTCAATGTTGAACCATTTTCTTTGTCATCTGATGCCAATGATGATGGGGAGATCTCAAACACACCACATATTTTTTACCAGCCAAACATTTATGTAAGTTTATGAGTTGATCCTTTTTAATTCAATTTCCATTGAGATTTTACAAGCTGCTGACATAGATCGATTTCTTTGATTCTTAATTATATATTTGTGTTCTATATGTTTTAAAATATTTTATATTCTGCTTCATAAAAATGTATCAATTTAAAGATTTGTTTAAAGAAAAAATCAGTTTAAAATCAGTTAAATATTTCCATATTTTTCAGGATGCGGGACATGGCGTGAACTTGATTGGTCAGAACTTAAAGGCAGAGTTGTTCAGACATCATGTGTCAGCCCTAATATTCTTGGGCTTTATAAACAACATTAACCAAATGGTTACTGTAGACATAAATGGTTTCATAAATATCTGGAGATATGACCTGTAAGTATTGAATAGTTGGGTGGCGTAAGAAGAATATTGCAAGAATAGCCTTTGATGGAAGAGAATTTAAATTGCCCTTAAACATTTAGAAGAAAAAGATAGAGTTGATGACAAACAAAATAATGTGCAGTTTAAATAGACTACTTGTTTTGGTTGCAAGCATACATGGGCCAATTTGATCTTTCAATCAATGCATTCTCACTTTCCATCAGAAGAAACATTTCTTTTGATAAAATGGCTGTTGGTTAGTTTTTGGTAATCTCCTTTAACTTGCTAATGTATTTCTAGGTCAAGGGCTACAGAGTTTGGCTATTTTGTACCAGAGAAGAAATACAAATTAGACTTGAACAAAACAATGTATAAACCCTCCAGCTCTGAGAAGTCCAAAGTAAGTCTTCATGCATGGTGCATCATGCATACATATCTCAAATGTCCATGCATTCACCTACAGCATTCTTTCAAATACAAAAGCACAGGACTTTGTGTAAGAACAAATTTTTGTTTTCTGTTTGTCGTCAGTACTGTCAATTATTCTTACGTCCCTCATGTTCTATCCATGTAGTCCATGTCTCTTCCCCGTTTTAAGCGCTAAGAGCATGCTCTCTATGAGTGTGAATATATGCTGTAAAAATCTTCATTATTATTATTATTATTAAATGGCTGTGTGTGTGTGTGTGTGTGTGTGTGTGTGTGTGTGTGAACAAGGAAGTGGTTTTATGCAAATGCATTTGTGTTTTGGTCATTTTTGTGTTTTAGGTGATTTTTTCTGACACAAATATGTCGGGAAGGAGCCAAGCAGAAATTGCCTCAGAGAGGAAGACTGGTACTTCCTATATCTTATTAGTATTAAGAATCCAGAATTTTTTGTGTGGAAGGCTTTATTTATGTTCATGTTTTCTGAAGTAAAAGTAAATAATTGCATGGAAGACTATTGCATTAGAATAAACGTGGTTCTTTACTTTTCACCTCATTGTCACAATCTTCATGCATGTTCTTTCATAGGCTAAAATCCTCTTCTTTGTTGTGAAGCAGCAATAACTGTTTCTGCAATAGTCCCATAAAATGATTTTGTTTTTGTGTCATTCAGTTCAAAATTCATTAGATAGGATGCAGCTTGGTGATCCATGGCATGAAGCAGTCATTCCAAACAAGAACCTCAAGGTAAGAACTGGTGGTAGACATCACAGAAGAAAATTCTTGCTGATAACCTATTGACATCATTCATATATCTATATATGTGTGTGCGTTACATATATGTAGCTTGTCAGCTTACCCTATGCATTACCATCTCATTATGGTCTCAGACCTGCATCTATGCTCCAAGAGGAGGCATGAAGGATACCGGAGCAGTGTTCAGCATAATTGTTCGCCACGTGAAGACAAACCAAATTTCCACTTATCATACACAAATGTACACACCTGTCAAGGTACAGTTATAGCAGCTTTTGATCATATTGTGGACATATTATAAATCTATCTCTGTATATATATATATGTCTCTGTATATATATATATATGTGTATATTAAAAGAATTTGATTAAATGGAGTTAAAAGACTTTTGTGTGTTGGAGAGTAATATATTTGAAAAGCTGTTTACAAATGATTTTCATTTTTGACTGGAGACCAAGTTTAATGTAACTTATCAAAGAAATTAAGAAACTGTGTGAAAAATATGACATATTTTTATTAATATCATCAACACTTTCTCTAAATGTTTGCCATCCTCCAGGTTCAAAGTACCAAACTGCTGTCTGTGTGTCAAACTCCCTCTGGTCGGGAACTTGTCTTTGTTCTCCTCTTTCCAGAGTATCCTCCAAAAGGTAAACTTTATTTACACTTTTTCCACCTAATTGTAAAGTTTATGTTTATGTCATTGAATCAGCCCATTGTTAAATGATGCTAATATAAGCTTTACTTGGTTGGTAGTCATTTAAAATACAATTCAACAATTCTTTTTTCTTTCTGTAATCTTATAGGATTTTTATAAGGGTACTTATGGTTTATTTAGAATGCTTCTTTTTTCCAGAACCACACATTACTGTGCTTGTTCTTGACCTTTCAACTATGCAGCTGCGTGACCTACGTTGTGACATACATTTGAATGCAGCAGACTATGCCAGCCTTTTGCAGGATGACACTTTTTCGTGTGATGTATGTGGTATATCTGGGATTTGGTGTTTAACTTTCAGCAAGATAACAGCACAAAGATAACAGCACATACATACACTATACTACCTACTTCATCTAATGTAAAGACAAACTTAATGATTTTCATGTTCTTTTTATCTTTCTTTCTTAATTATTCTTACCCCCCACCCTCCATTCATTCATATATTCAGTCTCTTTCTTTCAAGCCTGTCTTCCTGTCCATTAACTGACTTTAATAAGTTCCAGAGAATCATGTTAAGTAAAAACATCAGAAATCTTAGAAGTACATTTCAGATACATTTATATTTAAGACAGTATTTGTATTGATATGATTGAGAGACAAAACAGACCTTTTTACTGCATTATGTTTCAGACAACTAGAGTACTGGGACCAACAGGAGCAGAATATCTTTTCTTCATATTCAATGGGCTGGTTCAGTGTATTTCTTTGACAACAGGAAATCTTGTCCTAAGAGCTGAAAACCCTTTAAAACCATCAGGTGTGTAAATTGATTTTAATTGTAATAAGAACATAAAATGACAATGTAGTGGTGTGTAATAATGATGGTGATGGTGCATGCATGCACATGCACTCACAGACACAGGCATGTTTGCATTCACACGCACAAACATGTGCACTCACACACTCAGACACACACATGCAAATGCACACACACACACACTCTGCCATATCTCTCTTGCTACCTAGTGCCGACTTACACATTAATGAGTCATTGCTGTCTGTTAGGTTTCATTGGGTCTACAGTTGATGATAGACAACTAAAATTATCTAAGATCGCCAGAGTTTCAAGCATAAGTTGTAATGGTCACATCTACGCTCTGTTACACGATAAGGTAAGCATATCAAATGGAGTATAGCAAGATCATATGATCGAGATGATATTTTTATGTACATTTTTCACAGATTCTAAATGGCATTTTTTTAATGTTTGCATTGTAACCTTCCCCCTCCCACTTCACCTGTATGTTTGGCAGTAGGAGTATAAAGACAGTGTCTTGTGCTGTCAGCAACTGTATGCACATTTTTATGTGTTGTATCTGTAGTATATATGATATTTTAGTCTTTTCTCCATATACAGTAAAAAGGATTTAATGCAAACAATAAATTTAAAAACCTTCATGTGCAAATTCATAGATCTATTATTTTATTTATTGAAAAAATTGTTGTTGCTATCATTGAATTTTATTATACTCAGGAGATGTTGGCATGTTCATTTAAAGAGACATATTGTATTTTTCATTTTGTCTATCCCATTAGCAAAGAAATTTTAAAGTTATATCACATTTTCTGTTATTAGAGGGCTTACATCTTATTTATTTATTTTGAATCAGCAGAAACTCTGGTCAGCAATTTTAGATGAATCTTTAACATTTTAAAAATCATGGACTGAACGAAAAGTTGAGGTGTTAAAACAGTTAAACAGTTTTAAATGGTTAAGTTGAAGACGAAATAAACTATAGCTGTAAAGATGTGGGAAAAGATTTTTTTCATGTCCCTCACTAACATCGACTATCATATGATTTTTCCACCTAAAGAGTTCAACCACCATGAACATCGTACAACTGCAGGATTCAAATGAAGAAGAAGTTTGTCGACTGATGTGGAAGGCTTATCAGCTTTCGTAAGTGTTTTGCTTTTCACTTCTCTTTTTTTTATTTACTTTGTTCTTTTTCTCTCTCTTTAGACTTTTTGCATTTTACTTTGCATACTTGTTACATTTATGTAGGCATCATAGCAAAATTTTCCCTCAGCGTGTTATCAGTAAATGGGGTCTGTTATAGAATATAAGGTTTTTTTACCCTCTCCAGGGGACACTATCGACAAGTTCCTCCAGAGTTGCGCGTGGACAGGATGACATGGATGTTAAGTGACATGCAGTATGCTGATGTTGAGATGCGCCGCCTTCTCCTGGACCTGGTTGATGAGAAAATCTTCAATGTGCAGCCAGGCCTTGAAAAACAGGCTGATGCTGCACGAAACCTTAGAGACAAGACTGAGCAGTACACACTTATGCAAGCCAAGGTAAAGCCTGAAAGTACCGAGAGATTAAAGGGCTATTTTGTGAAGCAGAAATCTTTTATAATTTAGATGTCAGCTGTGCAGGCATTCTTACCACCAGCTTGACAATAATGATAATAAAGTTAATTTATAGAGTGCTTTATCCCACCATCAAAGGTTAGCTCAACACACATGAAAAAAATGCAAACAGAATAATAATAAAAATAACACATACTCGGACACATGCAACAGAACATGCAAACATCATGTCTGTAGACTGCCATATGGCAGAATGAAAGACATGTAGTCTGTGTTTGCTCCCAACTTTCTCAATCCAGTTGAAGAATGGTAGTCAAGGCTGCAAATGCTCCTATCCACACCACAGTTCCAGTAAAGTAAAAGTTGTCTTATACAGTGCTCTATCCCAGCCTGTTGGCTAAGCTCGATACTTCACAGTAGGTGGTGTGACGTTAACATAATCTGACAACACAAACAGAATGATGTAGGTTGTAGCAGACTGTGTAGTCCACACCAAAGGGTACGGCATACATACAAGTGAACAGTGTTAAATTTTGTAAGGACAGGTGGGGCTTGTAAGGACAATGTCCACCACTGAGAAGATGAAGGACCTCTAAAACATGTCTAACCTTTGTCACTGCTTATTGAACTGCATTGTTTGAAGTTGATTCTAGTTTTTTCCCTGTATTAATGTAAATCTGTTTTTATTTCAACAGGTTGACAAGATGGCAGTGCTTGATCTGTAGAGGATATCCAGTTAAGATTTGTTGCCAGCAAAACCAGCTGCAAGCTAGTGACTTAAGCCTCTTGGCTAAAGAAGTTGTTTTTATGAGACTAAAAAATAAGAAAACCCAAGTTCTGAATTAAGGAAATAATTGAGACATTTTGGCAGTCATAGGTTTTATATGTAACTGCACAATCATAAGAAGCATGTGAAGTTGTATCTAACAAACTTGGACAATGTCTTCTGAAAGGCCTCAGTGGTGTCAGACAGGCTTGTGTTATAATATGTTTATGTCAATGTGAAGGAGAGAATAATTTAGCTTCAATTAAGCAGTTCTTAAGAAGAAAAAATACTTTCATTCTGCTATAGGAGTACCATTTGATCAGACCATACCTCATGAACTCTCTATATCCGTACACTGTCATTGACAATAGAATTTCCCATTTACGCTGTGCTAGGTGTTGGTGCATTGAACCCAAGATTTACTGGAATTGCACAAGAGGTGTTTTGATCAATAAATCTGACGACAGAAGAATCTGAATGGCATAGCAGCAAACATTTGCTAAGAGAAAGCAGATGAAAGTAAACTTTAAAATAGTTGAACAAAGCCAAATAAATGAGTAACACAAACTTATCAGTAACAGTGATCGACGACATTTACCAAGATTCAGAGGATGTGTATAAAATATGATGACAAGATGATACGACGATAATATAACTTTATTGGTGACACAGCAAAAAGTATATAAGTAAGATAACGACTTTATTTATTCCAGAGGGCAATGAGAAGTAAAACATGGCAGTAGACTGAAAAACGACGCTTCTATGAAAATAAAGAACAGAGGCGTTGGAAGTGAGTCGAGGAAGCATCTCTATTTAAACAGAAGTTCGTGCCATTTCTAAACGCACGCGCCTTGCTTCCAATCTCCGCGCATACGGTTCGAGAAGAAGCAGAATGGCCCCCAAGAACACACAGATGCCGATGTAATGGAAGGGCAGAATCATGCTTCCTGTTGTCTCGACCATAGCACCTGAGTAAAGAATGAACACAACAATGTCGCGAGTAACGGACCAGCTATCTATACCAGCTAACCTAACTAAGCAAATATTTGTTTGTTCTAGCCAACGTACATATTATGTAAGAACCAAGACATACCTGTACAACAACAAATACAACAAAAAACCTCCGAGGGTAGTTTTTCTAGATAATACAATATGTATTAAAACGTTGTCTATATCTTAACAATAAAAACAAAATTGTCGAGGTTCAGAATCCAGTGACCAGACTTAGAGAATTATTGAAGTGACAATAATAATGTTGGACTGGCTATAGCTTCTATAGATGATAGCGGTACATGTGAATGATCATGTGTGAAACGTGTCAATGACAAAATGTGTGAATAAATGGTGTGACGATAACAGACTCAGTGGGTAACAATGTGTGAGTCACCTGTTTGATCAGTTAGGGGTAGGTGTGAAGTTATAAGGAAGAGTAAATAAATCTTTGAATTATTGAGTAGCCTTAAAATTGATTTTACCAATCAAGGGATGATTAACGGTGGCAAAGATGGAGTTGACAACGAGAAACAGTCCCATGGATTTTCCCAGATGCTCGAGTCCAAGAAGGTCAATTATGACAACAGTTGAAAGATTAGGGCAGACTCCGGCGAAAAGTCCAAACACGACAGCAAATAAGGCTAAGGTGGAGAATGTAGTGTAAAACCTGTTCCGTAGGGAAAAACAAAACTGTAGTACAATAGATGCTTCTCTCTTGGACTGTTAAAATAAAACATGGAGAATTTAGATGAACGTACTTAAAGGAAAACGTAACTTAAAAAATATAAAATATCAATTAAAGTAAGATGACAAAAAGGAAACGAAATTAAACAGAGAATTAATTTAATTGCATTATATCATCATGTCTATCACGAGGGTTGGGGTGGGATTCTGGCGTGGACGAGTGTTAAGTTTCATTGGCGGCTTAGGAGTTCTTCCCTAAATGTCAAAACATGATACGCAGAAAGGAATCTGTGATATCTTTGAGACATTGAAATTATAAGGACATAATATTATTCTTATATGACTATGGCACATGGAAAACGCTACAAACATCTTTATCACGTGATGAACACGTTTTTTTGTAAAAGTAAAAAAAAGGTAAAGGTCATCCCATAACCTTTTCAGGTCGTAGGGGAGTGAGGTGTTAGAGACCCCACTTTTCTCGGGGACAGCATTTACATGAGGGTGGTGCCAATCTCCTCTCCCTCGCTGCCTTACCTTCCCTAACCCACTACGGAGTCAGGTACCCATTCCCGTCAGCTGGGTCGACTGGGGGAAGTTTGCTGCGCTTATTGGGAATTGAACCAGCGTGCTCTCGGTTCGGAAGCCAGCGCTCTAACCACTCGGCCATCCGCTTCCCCGTTTTTTTTGTAGAAGGTCATAAATATTTGAGAATCACGTGAATCTACGCTAGTGAATAAATCTACAAAAGTTCAAGTCCTAAAATCGTTGACGAGATTTCTATAAGTGTTGTATAGAAAGAACTTGCTAATCACCTGTATGCTAAGATATTACCTGGTGAAATGGCAAGCCACTGACGTTATTACAAGCGCGATAGCCACCAGGTGTGTCCTTCGGATGAAGCCCAGGTCCGCTACTAGGCCACTGGTCAGTTTGCTGAACAGGTCCACTCCTCCGATCACAGATATCAGAAGCGCTGCGTCCTCCCGAGACAGACCATTGCGTACCTAAGGTCAAGGATCGACCAATCATGATCACATGAACTTACAAAAGGATATGACACTGTTTTAAGATGTGATATCAAGAACGCACTTGTAACCTAGCTAGAGTCAAAATCACAGAAAACGCAAACAAAAATTTCTGTGGTTGCTTTGATACCTTTCATTTAAAAAAATGTTCATCTTACCGCCAAAGATGGAAAGTAGAGGCCCACGAAGCCAATAGTGAAGCCCAGAGTCTGGTACGTGAGGATGAGGCGAAACATCCAGTTCCGCATCAGGGAAAAATTCATGATCTCCAAAAGCTTTGCCACGCACCTCTGCCCCAAGGATTTGGCTGCAGCCTCTCTCAAGATCGTCTGTCGCAATCCAGAAGTGTCATCTGGGACGCAGGCGGCAGGAGTCTGCGGACTGACCAGGTTGCTCAAGTTGAGGTTTGACCTGCAGATATCCACTAGCGACGCCGACGGCGCGTTGGCCAAGCTGTACAAGCTGAGGTTTAGGGGCGACCTCTTGAAAACAAAGCCCCCAGAATTATCGGAAAACGTCGGGGAGATCTCACAATTTTCAAAGATGACGCCGTCCTCGTGCCAGTTATGACAGTTGGCAGAGACGTTTAGTTTAAGAGCAACATGATTTGTCACGGCAAGGACTTCTTCTGTTGTGTCTTCCTGCTTGTCTTGCGAACTGACGGTCTGTTCGCTGTCGACTAAGAGTCTCCTCGTTGTTTCGATCGTCGTTTCTCTGGTGCGGTTTTTATCGGTTAAAGACTTGTCTTCACATTTCATTATGTGGTTTTCATTATAATGGTTTTCGCAGCTGGCGCTAATTTGCAAGTTCTCTGAGCTCGGTGACTTGTTTGCAGGATTTGGGGAGAACTTTTTATAGAAAACCACAGGACGTAGCAAGCAGGCGGCTACGATGGCCTGCATGTTTATGCCCCCTGAGATCAGGATGGCGCCGCGTGGCCCATAGGACGAGATGAGGTATTGCACAAGAGGAGGGAAGATCATGCCCGCAACACTGCCTCCGGTGTTGCCAACAGCTGTTGCGAATGATCGTCTGGTTTTAAAGTAGTGCCCCTGGAGAGTAATGCTGGGAATGACAATCATTGCGTGTGAGAACCCTGAAATTGAAAAAAAAAGGTAAATTATACATTGCTCTCTAACCAATGGGTGAGCTCATTATGTTACTGAGGCGTATCCACTTGCATTCATGAAGTCTTATATTTGAACTTTATTTAGTAATGCTTTTTGGCTTGTGTCTCTAGAAGGGCGGTGCGACGGTCAGCGCCTGTCACCAATACAGTGAGGGTTGGCTGTCCTGGGTTCAGCTCTCGTCTCGGGCACACTGTTCTTTCTCTGCATGTGGCATCTGTTTACAGGGCAGGCTGACTTACCGTGATATAACATTAGTTGCTGGCTCGGCGTAAAACACCATCTCCCCCCACCCCGCTTCTTGTATCTCTAGAAACTAGTGAGAGTATTCGGTTATAATTTGTGAACCGTATCTTCTACTGATATCAACTCACTGATTAAGAAGAAAGCTTACACTCTGGTACACCTTCATGGGGCAACCTCGTTTTCTTGGTATTGAAATGTTTTTTCCCCATTTAAAATGAATTTTGTGCTTTCATTTTGGACTTTTACGGGAGAAAATGAAAAATTCCTTTGAAAATTGCAGCAAACTCTTGTACGACAAACGTACCAATGGCCGAGGTATAGTAGTCCAACACTACGCTGCCGGCAACAGTCGCCCGACGGCACGTGGATTATGAAAAGGAGGACCTGACACCACTTACCCATAACACAGTGGCAGATGATGAGAAAAGAAATGGTCGGCGAGAAGGAAGACAAGGTGATGGACACGGCACTCAGGCACGCGCCCACTAGTGTCAGCTTCCGGGTATTCTCTGACGTCATCAGCACATTGGTTACCAACAGATCTGCCCACAGTCACGTGATATCACTGAGATGGGGAAATTCATGCAAGTATTTTTTTTTTTTTTGGGGGGGGATCGTTTCTTTAATCAAAGATATACTACTAAATTGAATGTAACTAGTCCAGAAAACATAAATGACAGTTTTATTATCTATCTATTTATCTATCTATCTATGGAGACGTGCGTATATATTATTTTAGCCCGTCCGTCTGTTAGAATGGATGCCCCTGACTTTTAATATAGAAAGGACCGCCAAACATAATTATCTGAGCATATAATACACCTGAAGACATTTGTTATAAAAATCCTTTGACTTTCTGAAAACACATTTTGCATCAAACATTTAGTCATAAGAATATTGGTACTTCCAAAAATTCTGATTAAAGTCGACCAGCGTTGAACTACAGCTAAAAATAAAGAGCCAGGGGTCTCATGAATAATAACTCCCTAATGACTGGAGGCCAAATAAATGCAGCAGAGGTATCAGAATTACTGACTCCCTACTCCAAAAGCGACAGTCATAAGGGCGAATGTAATGGTTGCCGTAGTAACCGAAGCGTTGAACATGATCTGAAACTCCAGGAAGAAGATGGATAGAGAACAGCCATATCCCCCGAGTGTTAAGCCGATCATGAAATTGCCTGCAACAAGAAAAAAGGGATGAGCTCTTCTGGTTTTAAACTTCGTTTTACAGTTATCTTAATTTACACTGGATACCAGAACTTCTTTAGAATGGAATTTTGTTCTGATCATGAAAGAAAGCGTTTTATGACAGTCAAAGAATCATCGTTGCGACAAGTATATGCTCGTCTGTTCCCGAATGAACTAATTAATTTGCAGAGGAACCCTTAGGGTACATCGAGGTACAGTTTTAGATGGAAGTAACTCACCTATCATGATGACCCAGGCCCAACCGCGATCCACTGGGAGGCCATCCTGGATATCTGTGGTTTTGGTGTTCAGTTTCTCGTCGTTTATTTCGTTAAATTCATCCTTAATGTTATCTTGTGATCCTTGCCGATGATCTTCGCGCGAGCTAGCATCGTGTGTTCCCTCGCAAGCAGACAACAGGTTGCTATTTCCCTTTGGTGTTTCTGTGAACGATGATGAAACGGGTGTCTCTGAGTTTTCTAAGCAGCCTTTGTGAGTGGCGATGACACCCGTCGACTGGCACAAGCTCATGGTTAGGTCAGCACGATCTCACCAGACAGAGCTTTGGATTGTGCGTGTGGTGGATCACATCACCCAAACAGGACTGCAATCAGTTTGAGAGTATTTTGACAAGTCAAGACCCAGGTAACTATTGGTTATTATGCCTGGGATAATAAAATATTGTCTCTCCTCTAGACGCTTAGAGTCAATATCATGTGTTATATAAGAATGTTTTGATTCTTAAAAGACTCGATCCATCCCGGGGTTTCCTGTTACATCCTTCTTTCCACGTGAAAAGCGCTGTAAAAGGCCCTCTTTACCGGAAAAATACGAATCAATGTTTCAGACATTCTGACAAAGTTTTTATGTAGCCATTAAGTAAAAAATCTGTAATGTAAAAAGGGCCAGTGTGCTTGCAAAATCTAATCATGAATATTAAAACAATACAGTATGAATTCAAACTACGAACTATTCAAGATAAGTTCCAGACAACAGTTTAAATAGATTCCAGTAGAAATCAGTTCATTAAAAACAAAACAAAACAAACAAAAAACAAACGAACAAAACAAAAAAACAAACAAACAAACAAACGAACAAACCAACAAAAACAAAAAGAACGGAGTAAGATAGACAAACAATAAAATAATATTGATATTTTAGTGCGTAGAAGAATGTACAGTAGACATCAGTTTTTGTAAAATCACATGTCGCTGTTGTCATACTTATGTACATATTATTTTTACATATATTTCATACACAATGATGCATCTGTTGTATAATGAACAAGTTAATAGGTCTAATAATAAAATACAAGGCTTACAGAGAATAAAAAAGTAAAAGAAAAAGAGATAGCTAAAATGAAAGAAAGGCAGAAACAATTTTAAAAACACTTTCTTATCTAACAATGTCTGGGCATGAAAAGAATGTGAAAAAACCCCAACAATTATGAGAATGTTTATTTATAGATCACTTAAGCCTCTTCCGCACTGAAGATAAGATCAAAACCATTTCTAAACTCTAGCATACAAGGAAACGCATGAGCAAACAGTAAATAGGCAAGAACCACCCCTTTAAAAGTCAGTAAAATAAAATGTTAAGCTTTAAATTGGCCTGAATGAAGTAAACACGGGTGTAATATTGTAAACACACAAAATCTGACTGCAAACAAAAGAAAGAAAACGGTCTTACTTATCTCAGCCACGGGCCTCATCAACTAATCCTTCGACATATATAGTGTGAAAATCTTTTGCATAATATAGAAAAGGTTTAAAGCTGAAATGCGATATAATTTATATAAAATAAGATAAAACCAAACTGAACCAGCTGATACTTGTCTTTTGCGGAACATTGTCTTCTTTCCAAACTATGGCACAGGGGTAGAGATAAGATGGTTTTTATATTGAACGTTTTATCTGAAACTAAAAATAGAAAGAATCGAGACAAAAGAGGTATGTGGGGTGATGACAGCGCTGTTTCAGAAGAACTGGCGGAAGAATGGACTGACTAACTCCTGAAGATTGAGGGAGGTGCTGCAACAGTTAACTTGCTCAGAACAAAAGGTGAAACATTTGTCTTGTGTGTCGTCAAAATAGTAGACTAGGACTAAACATTTCAAATAGTCTCTATCTTCTCTCTATCTTTCTGTGCGTGCGTGCGTGCGTGCGTGCTTGTGTGTGTGTGTGTGTGTGTGTGTGTGTGTGTGTGTGTGTGTTTGTGGTTTCCTATTGCATCGTTCAAGTGGTGTGGCACTCATTCACATCTGTTGCTCTAGTAAAGAGACACAACGTAGTCGCCACTTGATGACAGTAGCCATCAGACAGCTTGTATATCTTATCTCCAACATTATTTACTATCCTCAGCATTCAGTGCATCGAGATAGACATACAGTCCACATCGGGGTCACGACGTGTTCGTTACCACCCAGCTTCCTGTTAACTTACAGACCTTATCTCTCTGAGCACGGACTTGTATTACACGTCCGTGCTCTTAGTGAGCGCACGTGTCAGAGGGAGACAACTCCGCTTGATGATCGATTACCTAGTTTTTTAATCTTTTCTCCTGCCATTATTTTATTATTGTGTCGGCCCGTTGTGAGCGTGTGCGTGTGTTTTTGTGTTTGTGTGTGTGTGTGCGTATAATTATTTACGCATAATTTTTTTTTTATCTCGATCATTCAATATAACTGTATATCGGCTGCACACGTACACACGCAGTCTGGGGCCAGTTGCACAACACGTTTCTAAACATAATAGCTGTTCTAAAGAAGCAAAATCTCTTCTCTGCCATTTAGATGTATTGCACAAGAACATACAAAATATTGTACAGACAGGATGGACAGTCAGACTTAAACAACTTTATCTTACTTAAAGCAGTTTTAGTTTTAAACATTCTAAAATTGTGGTGTGCGCTTTAAACTGATTATCTAAATAGATTTATTAAGGTCTAAAAGTGTTTAAAATTAGAAATGACAGAAACAGGTAGAAAATCAGCCAGGGAGGTGACATGGAGAGAACAGAGTCAACATCAACATTGCAGCAGGAATGCGGTTTGTTGCGGCCACCCCTCGGAGTACTTGCCATACAGAATAAATACCCCGTACCCAGATCGCCAAAAGGTCGCAGCTTATGCTTTGTACAGAGTAATCTGTATTATCAAAGTTAAGACAGGGTTAGAATCTAGTACTTGTGTGGCCAGGTGTTAGTAAAATTGTCGTTACCCGTTAAGAATTGTAAATAACCTTTTCTTGAAGTGTAATCCCTTGCTGCGTGTGAGTTGGTGAAAATGCGTGCTCATTTCGTACATCTCCAAAATTAATGATTGGACAGTAATCGTTACTGCAGTCTGCAGGTATGAATGCGCGTGTGATTGTAAGTTTGTAACCAATGAACTTTAAAACGAAAGCAACAGCAGACGACACATAAAACAACAAACTTGAATCCCCCCTAACGAGTGAAAACGGGAATTGTGAATTCTAAGGAAGGGTAAGTGAGAGTGTAGTAGAAAAAAAATTGGAGAAAAGTAAAACTAGACTTACAGCACACACTCGGAATTTTGATATGAATTCTCCTTGGAAACTGCCAATCTCTTCACTGGAGCTAGAAGGAGGCGCGGAACGATGCTACACAAGCTAGTGCCTCAGTCTGGGAAAAATAGTATCACACAAACTGTTTATTCTCACATTTTATTTTATCTAATCACGATGATAATGGTAGTGGTGGTATTTGTGATGGTGGACTGGTGACTGGCGTAGTAATGTTGAAGGTTTCGATGACAGTAATGCTGGTGAGTGAAGAGATCACCGCATACATTTAGCCATGGAGCATGCAGATACATGGCAGAGATTACAAAGTCGAGATTTCCAGATGTACTCCGTCTTGTCCTGTTTGTCTTCGCATGCGTGTGTTCTCCAGTCGACGTGCAAATGGCTCGAATAGAATGCAGGCAGCACCAAGAAGGAGGCAGACCCCGATGTAGTTAAAAGGGTAGATGTACGTTCCTGTACCATCCACCATCAACCCTGCAACAGGTAGGAAGGTCAACTTGAATCAAGACAGTGTTTTGAGTTCCTCCTTTAGTTCTATGATCATTGTCATTCGCTGACTGGCTTAACGTGGCAAGGCACCGTCCCAGGTAGACCCGATCATTTGCACCACAGTGTTCAACAAACAAAATACATATCAATCAGAAAAAAACGACAGTAACTGGCTCATTCCTGATTGTATATTTTTTAATTTCCTAAGCTAAACTGAATTTTGCTTTAAATCAAGTAGCGCTGGTTTAACTGCAACACGTAGTTCGGGGCAAACGGCTCCATCACCACCCTAACCCCGCCTCACCTATGAGAGGATGGTTGACGGACGTGAAGGCGGAGTTAATGATGTAGACGAAGCTCATCGTCTTCCCCAGGTTCTGGATCCCGAGGAGATCGATGGCGATGACGGTGAATAGGTTTTGACTGACGCCGCCTGCCACTCCGTACACCACAGCGAACATGGCTAGAGTGACGAAGCTAGTGTAGAACCTGTAGTGATGTCAGTACAAAACAACAGTGGTGTCACGTAATGCAGATTTATTAGAAAATGATACAAAAAGGGAAATTGCTATAAAAATAATCTTAAAAAAACAAAGATGCATACACTATCTCTCTAAAAGACTAGTCGAGTGCCACATTTTTGCTCACAAAAGAGATAAAAATAGGGGTCGTGATATACATTAACGTGTTTGTCGGCATGTGTTTCGAGAACGGATGAATTTATTTGCCAGGATTTAGAGAAAGGGTACACTGCAAAAAAACAAAAAAAAAAACAAACAAAAATACAAATTGTACCCCACTAGTCTTTTAAAGCCCATAGCTAACTACTGTTCACTTTGCTGAAAAACTGAAGAGGTGAAGAACTATAAATCAAAACGAAAACAGCATAACGTAAAAAAAAGTATCCCTTTAGTTTATGAAATCGTTACAAAACCTCAAGTGGAATCGATTCATCTAGGAAAACCTGTTTGGTTACGCCCACCTTACAAAATGACACGCACAAGACACGAGGACCAGTGAAGCTGCCGCCAGGTGCGTCCTTTTAACGAAGCCCAGATCCGCAACAAAGCCAAGCGCCAGTCTACTGACCAGATCCACGGATCCGATGACAGTCATCAGAACAGCCGCACTCTCTCGTGATATTCCGTTATTTACCTTTTATCAAAGATCCGTGGATTATTTATCAACTATTTAAAACAGTTTGCAGTGTAGAAAACAACTCCAAGCAATATCGATATAAAGGCCCCACATTTTAAGATCGACATGAATTTACAAAGAAGTAATTGGCATGGATTAGCAACTATACACTTCCCTAATTGCTGTTCTTTTCTCTTTCTTATCACTTTTGTTAATTAAGTGGCGAGTGTTAAAGTAGGTTTGTTAGAATGTACTCACCGCCAGGGAAGGAAAATACACTATAACGAGACCCGAGGTGAAGGAAAGAGTCTGATAAATGACAAGCATGCGAAACAACCAGTTCTTCGTCAACGAAAACTCGATGGTTTTTGACAAGATATTCGTGCAACATCTGACGGCTTTACATCTTGCCACCGCCTCTTGTTCTTCACGCGCAGATTTCTGTCTGAACTGAGTGTGACTGAGGGCAGAGTTCAAAGTTAAACTGGACCCGCAAACGTTTACATCAGATGTTGACAAAACCCTCTCCACATAACGAGCGCCGGTGTGTGACAGTGACGGGGAGACTTTGGGCAAGTTTGGAGAACAGTCCTCGAATGTCTGCGAGACCAGAAAAGTCTCGTATTCCTCGTCTGCGTTTAGACTTTTCGAAATGATCTCCTGGGTCACACTCGAGGGCAATGGTGTGGATGACGCTTCCCTGCTTGCTAAAGCTGCACTTTGAAAAGCATGATCGGCGTCTCCCTGGCAACCATTCACTACTCTAGGTTTGTATGACTTTTCAGAATCATCGCTTTTTGATACATTGATGCCGTTGGTTTCCTTCAAACATTCATCACCACATTTACCAGTACATGACTCGGTGGCCGTGAGAGCTGTCTTGTCGTCTGTTGGTTTTGTCCTGTATTTGAATCTCTTAGTGTAAAAGGTCACAGGTCGACACAAGCTAGCAGCGATGACAGACTGCATGCACAGGCCACCTGTGAGCAAAATGGCTCCGCGCGTGCCGTAGGTCGTAATGAGATACTGTGCCAATGGTGGAAAAACTAAGTTGCCCACGCTGATTCCAGCGTTTCCAACGGATGTTGCAAAGGCTCGCCTGGCTTTGAAGTAATGACTTAGCAGCAAGGCACTTGGTATTAAGCTGGCTGCATTAGATAATCCTGAAACACACAAGCTGATAAGTTTGACGAGAGAAAATGAGAGCTTTTGAAAGCTGTTGTATATTTTGCAAAACACTTCTCTTGCTCTTCATTTCCTTGAGACTTATGACTGAAGAATGATTTTATTGCAATTACTTTCGGGTTTTATCATCTGACAACCGGAATATAAAGTAGTGGAATAAGTAGGCGAGCAGAACGAGGTGGTACGAACCGACGACGAAATGGCAGGCCTGAAAGAAGCTGATGCCAGGTGACAAAGCGGACAGGCAGGTGCAGGTGGGTGCGAGAAGAGTACCTACGATGACCATCTTGCGGGCGTTCTCTGCCGTCAGCAGCACGTTGGTCACCAGCAGATCTGCAACCCTCATGCACGTGAAAATTTGTTGTTTCTTGGCTATGATTTATTACGACTTTAGTTTCGCATCCACTTAAAACACTTCGGAGGGAAACTATCCTGTGATGGGGGGATACAGTGCATGAACTCTGGAATACTGGCTTCATGGGAAACCGAGAACATCCCAGCTCCCCTTTTGAAACAATATTGGGGTTTGGGGCGTATTCAGCCATGCTGCGTGTTATGACACTTCTGTGAAGGATGGATATAATACATGCAGCCTCTGATGTTCAAATAACGACGCACTTCTCTAAATGTGCCTCTGTCGTCAAGCAACACATGGCTGCTTACACAAGTATTTTACCCTTCAGGTCATGTCTTCGGACCTTATACAGATTTAAATTATACAAAACTCTTACAATAAGTGCATGTCAGCAGCTGGCGATAAGGCTGGTCGACAAATGTTCGCGCTTCTTCTGATGTGCTTGTGCGTTTATTTGGGACACACGTGTGTGTGTGTGTGTGTGTGTGTGTGTGTGTGTGTGTGTGTGTGTGTGTGTGTATCCAGTTATCGCGTGGATTGTGTCTCAGTCTGCCTGTCACAAATCTTGATACTTACTCCCTGCTCCAAACGCGATGGTCATTAGAGCGAATGTGATGGTTCCCATGGTTACTGACGTGTTGAACATTTTCTGGAACTCCAAGAAGAAGATGGATAGGGCGCGTCCATAGCCAACCATGAGCATCATAATCGTGAACTGACCTGAACATAATCCGTGGGTAAGTAGCCGTTTATTTTTGCATCTCAGTCAGTCAGTCAGTCAGTCAGTCAGTCAGAGTACAGTCAAGTACAGTCAGACCTGAGCTGCATTGAACCTGGATGGCTACGAGAAATAGCGAAGACATGAAACATTAGAGTAAACTCAGCCTCGTCAGTCCATTCTGTGAAATAAATTCTTTGTATTAGACAATAGTCTCTGATGGGGGCTACAATGCAAACCATTTATTTTTATTTAACAAAGGTGGTTAAAATGTATCTAGTATCTAGCCTGTGGCGATTGCTTGCCAGATTCAAATTCAGAAGAATGTGCCTGGGGAAAAGGAGTGGAAAGGTAAGTAAATGACAAACTTACTTATCATTATGACCCAGGCCCAGCCACGGTCCACTGGAATAATGTTCTCACTCTCCTTGCTTTCTTTCTCTGTCTCTTTGTCATTTTCTTCATCCTTCTTGATCTCATCGTTCTGTGAGGTTTCCTCCGTATCACTGAGAGCGGTCCCATTCCCTTTCTCCTGTGAACTCGTCCTGCTGCTAGCTTTCTCTAGGCTTATATCATCGTCTGTAACTGGAATCACCTGGAGGTCCTGTTGTGAGATTTCCGAGTCTCTAGTGATCATTCTGTTGGCTGAGTTTTGCTTTCTCATCCTTAGGTGGAAGTTAGTATGTTTGTTGGTCCACGACTGGTAGTAACGGTCCCAGATCTGGTAACATCAGGCTTGACAGGCCCCTGACAGCCAGGAAATCATGGGGTATCATGACAAGCAAAGTACTGTAGGCCATCTGTCCTCATGCGGTCTGTAGGTGCGGTTGTCCTCAAAGTGCAAAGAAACACATAGTTAAACAAGGCTCAACAACAAAGCTCTCTCTCTCTCTCACACACACACACACACACACACAGAAAGATAATGCAAACGTTCGTGGGTACCGCAACATACCTGGAATGTAGGCGCCATTGACAACGGAACTATCAGTGATTAAGCTACTTTTGTGCTTAAAACTGCATTCTAATGTTTTCAGCAGGTAAGCGAGATAAAGACGAGACCCAGATAGGTATCTTCGTAAGGAAATCAGGCAACACGCGAGGCTGGTTGCCAGTGGACAACTTGAACTCATTTTGAAACTTGTGCTTGTCATCTTCCCACACTCGGCACTAAGCTGTTCGTGCCTCATGCACATAACATGTGAAACACTGTGCCACTTCATTTCGAACTGTTTTAGATTTTTGAAAATGACGAACACACACACACACACACACACACACACACACACACACACACACACACACACACACACACATATATATATATATACACACGCAGATCCACACACACACACACACACCTCACACATCTTTCTCATCACTTTGTCAGTCTGTCGCCAATGACGATTTAAATGTTTGTAATATTCATCTACAGTCATCGAACACACAACTACATGGAGACTGGACGAGACTGATAAACAATGAAAGGGAGAGGTATCAGACACAAGACCAAACGATTGAAAGAGAGAAAAACTGAGGCAGAAAACATGCGCGTAAGTATGAAAAACAATGTACGTGGCGCAGAGGGACTCGAACTCGAACTCGAACATTTTATTGACTTAGGGCCATTTCAGCCATTCTCACTCAAGGTGAGCATATAGGGTTCATCCTCTCATACATACAGTCACCTATCCATTCATACCCATCCCGTCGTACACTTTAAAGACATGCACTGTACAGTAGTCCTCTCACACACCCACTCATCCTAGCACCTCTTCATTTATACCCTCTCATCCCTACCCTACATAGACACATCGTATGTTCACATACATTATGGCAACTTTCAGATGTCAATATTATCAATCAAAAAGGGTATTTTTCGAGCAGAGAGCATCCATATACAGAGGGTATCAATCAGACTTCACATAATATCAACTTCGCTTATCTCCCTTCTTCTCCTTAAACATTTATGAATATACCATGCCAATTGTCGTATTCTTCCTGCGTTCTCGGATGATAGTATCTGCACAAGATATTGTTTTTGATTGTGTTGTGAGACTTGCTGGAGATATTTGGGTCGAAGGTCTACATATCTGGGACATTGAAAAAGGACATTGGTTTCATCCTCTATATAATTTGTACAGAAAGGGCATTTGTTTGTGTTTTCTGTCCTTTGTTGTATAAAACGATTTTTATGGGTATTTATCTCGATCACACCTAGCCGAAAGCGTACTAAAACATCCCTGAAAATTTTAATGCTTACATAGTCAAAGTATAGCTCTGGTACGAGAGTGGATTTGTGCGATCTGTATAACTGATACCGTTCACTAGTCCTCATGTTGGCCACCCACGTTTGCTGGGTGACATCTATCACTCTACGTTTGAGAGTAGCGAGAAACATTTTATCGTCTCCTACTCCTTGGTTTACCCCTACCAGATTAAAACCCATAGATCCTAGGGCTACTCTCACTTTTGTTACCCAGTTTGTTTTGCCTTTTGCATCTAGATTAAATAGTAATTGGTATGCTTGTTTGGGTATGCGGTTGATGGGCATTTTTGTCACTCGGAGCCAGAATTTAATTGTTCTCAGATAGCAACTGACGATGAGCGGATACCTTCCAAGTTCGCCGTATATCATCTCTGATGGAGTAAGTATGGGGACATTCAAAAACTTCTTACATGCGTAAAGGTGTACCTTTTCCACAGGACTATTGTCATGGAGAAGTCCCCATACTTCAGATGCATATAGAAGGGTTGGTTGTACTACTGCGTCGAAGAGTTTAAAAAAGTCTGTCTACTCATGTTGTCAATGTTTTTTAAGGCTCTAACTATGTCAAACGTAGCATTTTTCCCTTTTACCGCTAACTGCTTAGCCCCTTGGAACGAGCTCATGGTTGTTGTAAAAGTAAAGCCTAGGTACACGTAGCTGTTAACTACTTCCAGGGCTGTTTCTCCTATGGACCACTTTTCCCGTCTTCCCAAGAAACCCCCCTTCCTAAAGACCATTACCTTAGTCTTGCTACTGTTAATTTCTAGTCCTAGCTTCTGGCATGACTTAGCGAGGCAGTTTAGCTGGTTTTGAAGACCAGCTGGTGTGCTTGATAAGAGTACCAAGTCGTCTGCAAACATCAGAATGAACAGTTCAACTAGACCGGGGCAAAGCTGAATACCGTGTTTACCTTCGGTAGACAACGCATCGGCTATTTCATTCATAATAATAGAAAAAAGGGTTGGGCTAGCTACACACCCCTGTCGAAGGCCGCGGGGACAGTGAAAGGACTCAGTAAGTTCCGTTTTTGTCCGTATGCGTGCCTTCAGGGAGTCATACATCGCCATTACTGCTCTGGTGAAAAGTCCGGATACTCCGCATTTAATTAATGCTCTCAATAGGGTTTCGTGTTGGACTGAGTCGTAGGCCATCTTTAACTCATTGGTCTCGTAAGGCTGAAATGGGGTCAAAGCAATAGCTGGTGTCATGAATTTACCCCTTTTTCAAAAAATTATTTAAAATTAACGAAAAGAGGTAGACGAACAATTTAAATTGATAATGATAGATCAAACTGTGTAGAAAAGAAATATCTTTACCTTTTGTTTGCTCAAAAACACACTTTTATGGTATTCCCAACAGAATATACCATGATAATGATCAGTCACAAAAACTTTTATACAGTTTTTCGAGCCCGGAAAAAAAAAAAAAAAAAAAACATAAGGGAGGAAACTGCTACAACCGTTGGAAATCGTCTACCACGATTCCCTCCCTTGAACTGACAGGAACTGACAGGAAGTCAAAAGATTTTTTTTAAAACAAAGGAATGTTCGAGAATCGAAGCACGTTGTGTCTCACTTTGACATGGATTTTTACTTCAACAACCGCAAAGGAGAAGTAAATAGTAAGTAATTTTAAAATTCTAATATATATTCTAATAGAAAATATGTTTGTTTGGAACTTTATGTCTGTATATATTGTGTAAATAATTTTTTTTTATATCCGACCGGGAATTTCCAAAAGTTCTCAAGCGCGTACAGTCGTAATCTTTCGTTTGATTTTAATACTCGAAGACTAAACCTATGTATCTTAAAATGTACACCAAGTGAATGTTTTAAAAATGCTCTTTAAATCGGTGTATTACTGATGGTTGTCTTTACTATAGGTTAATAAATATAAATTTTCAAAGCTGCCGGTCGAACTTTCTTCCCCTGGTATTGGGTAGCCATTTTCTAAACAGAAAGACAGGTACCGTCGGCAAACGCAAAAAATGTCTATCAAACGTGCAAACTTCGTCATGAAAAGAAGATCACTCGATAGAAAAATGAATGAACTATCGTCTGCATTAATATTTTTTTCCGAAACAACGCATTTTATGCGTGTATAAAATAAACAAAAATGTGCTTGACGAGGAGTTAAGGCGCGCGTCAGCGTAAGACGGCTGGCCTTAAGTCGATTAGAGGCCCGGATGCAATGCGTTAAATCCACAAAGCATGTGTAAAGTTTAGCTGGTTTACTAAGGTATTTCTGGACAATAGCACATAACGAGAATATGTGGTCAGTTGTAGAGTACCCCTTTCTAAATCCTGCTTGTGATTCAGGGATAATCTTGTTTTCTTCCAGCCATTCATACAGCCTAGTGTTCAGGATTGAAGTATAACATTTACCAATCACACTCAGTAGCGAGATTCCTCTATAGTTACTGGGGGACTCTCGGTCTCCTTTTTTGAAGACTGGTACAATGATAGCTTCTTTCCATAGGTCGGGACATTTCCCGTTTACAAACATATTATTGAAGTATTTAGTCAGAAAGGCCAATACGTGTTCTTCGGCAACTTTTAACATTTCTGCCAAAATGTTATCTACACCACATGCCTTCCCAGAGTTCAGGCCCCTGATTGCTGAGCGCACCTCGTCTTCGCTTATAGTTTCATCTAATGCGTCTACTCCGGACAATTGGTCAGCATCAGAGAGGTTTAATCTGGGAGAGCTCACAGTATTTGATTTAAAAACTTCAGTAAAGTGGTTCATCCATTCATTTGCAGAAATTTTTTCGCTAGCTGATTTCCTAACTTTTTTGTTAAGACATGAGTTAACTTCTGCCCAGAAGAGCTTAGGATTATTTATTTGTTGTGACAATCGCTCTGCTTTCGTCTTTTTGAAATTTTTCTTTTTCTCCCTGATTATTCTCTGATACTGACGTCTTGCTTCCACGTACTGTGTTCGGTACTGGTCCGATATATTTGTGGCGCAGAGGGAGAGAGAGAGAGAGATAGAGAGAGGAGGGGGCTTGTGCTCATCCGCATACACGTTTGCTAAAGCATGTTTATCGAAATACACGATTATCAGTTGTAACTTTATTACCTGATCAAAGCAATCCACAGTGTGTGTGTGTGTGTGTGTGTGTGTGTGTGTGTGTGTGTGTGTGTGCATGCGAGGAGACACTTGGTCAGGCGGACGTTAAAGGCACAACGAAGTTGGCTTTCTCAGGGAATCATCTTCATTCACAATTCGAGACTAAAGCCTTGTCAAACTCTTGCCATATTAAGTATTCGAGGCATAATACTGACCTGTCAAACAGGCGGACCATACAAGAGACACACCAAACAGTCTGGTTATGCATACTGGCATGCATGACACAACATTGTTCTGACAGAGAGCAGGAGACCATGGTCGTCACCTAACGTGACTTCTGTCCACTCTGAGAGTCGAAACATCGGGGGAGGGGGGAGGACGGCTTGTGATTGTGATAAGATTTCAAGAGCTTGGCGACCCCTGTTCTATTGCCTCTTGCCACAACCTTTCTCTAAGTTGTTGTAAAAATACTCGACCAAAATGTGCTCCAGATGCACGTCAATGTTGACCATGTCATGCAATCGCCGCTTAATGTAGTCGGTGTTGTAAACGAAGGCCTTGTGTTTGATTAGTTCGCTTGTCTCTTTGTTCGCAAACTGGCAAAACAAGGTTTTGTTCAACGCTATGCACTCGGCGCCCAGGCTGACCTGCAAATAATCGTCTTTGTAAACAGATCCTTTTGCGGTCTTTAGTAACTATAAAAGTCAAAAATAGTAATTTTTTTAATGACTAAGCGAAGCTCTAATTTTTTGCAATTGATATCTTGGGACCACTCTGTCAGTTTTCTCTGTATATATATATATATTATGAATACATTATGAAAAATACTCTAAAGATACTCTGTGTGAAAGAGTGGAAGCACTGACAATCTATCAGACCTAAAAACCATATGCCAGTCAGGACACAAAGCAAATTTCCACAGTTGTGGGGGTGACACCACTCACCAGGATGACTGAGTGAGACAGCATGCGGTCCTTGAATATTGGCAACTGGTCCAGACCCTGCACACCACCGGAAGGAGACCTTGCACATGCGTCATCAAGCAGAAACCACTAAATTGATTTCCCTCACTTATTATTTGTTTTTTTTATCACTTGTCAAGTAGTCATTTGTTGGTTGTAATTGTTAGTCTTTATTTTTCACACAGCTCTCCCATTTTGAAAACAAACTGCGTAGGTGCTAATTTTCTTACAATTGGCACAAAAAGGCAACAAAGATTATAAAATAACATTAGAAAGTTGGCACAAATTGATATTATACGATTAAAATATCAAATATAAAAAATATGATTTTTATCGAATTCCCCTTTTAACCACATATCCTTATAAAGGTTTTTCTGGTTAGATTTGGCTGTGAAAATGTAATCTTACCTCTGTTACTGAAGTATGAGGGCCTCTCCGAAGGATATACACAAATGTATGAAATGTGTATGCATGGAAACATCCGCACGCACGAAACATTAACGCACACAAATACACACACACACACACACACACACGAGTGCGCGCGCTGTCACAAACGAGGCAACATGACCGATACAGAAGAAGACCCTAAGAAAATAGGAAACTCAAGAGGAAAACCGAAGGTCACAGACAAGGAAAATAGTCGAGGACATTAATAAACATCGCAGGCAGACAGGATGGAAATGACATCACACAGGAACATAGAAACAGAGAGCTGGCTCCCGCAAGTTCCTTCACGCTGAGAGCATGTGCTTTAGGAGTGTGAGTATGCGCTAGACACATTTTTGCGGCTTATGATGATGATGATGATGATGATGATGATGATGATGATGATGATTAAGTCAATAAGGCGAATGGACATCACTCTCATAATCTCCATACTACTAGCAGAGGGGCAGTGGGTGTGGTAGAATATATAATCTTATTATTAACAATACTAAACGTAAAACTCACAAACACGTCCGACTCCCCAAGGAGTTTCAGGGGAACGAACTGACGCTTGCCAGTGGGCCGTTGAAGACTTTGGGCGTGAATGGGGTCATTGAGCCTCTTCGTGCGAACGACTGGCAGTTTGACTGCCTTACCTCGTGGTGATTGGATCTGTAATTAGCACAGAAACAAAGACGAATTACAGCGCCAAGATAGCATGCGTGGCCACTGCCTGTGACAATAGTTTACCTCTTGCTGCCCTTTCTAAATCCCGAGAGATAAAGACAGGTAATGGTTACACATGAAGAACAGTCTCCTGAGTGTACCATCCAGTTGAGTATTTGCAACTATTGCTACGATGTGGGTGGTTTCATCACAACACAATATTTCACGTCTGCTCACACCATCCCTTTAGTCCCCGTACCTTTACCCACTCCTCTCACTTTCAGGCAAATCAACCGGATTTTTTAAAACGTATATCAAGACTTAAGTGTTGAGGCTTTCTGCTAGGGACAAAAACTAGCCTCATCATGTCCTTATGGGATTTGCTTCCTGTCCCGCTGTTTCTTTTCTTTCCGTGTCTTTCTTTTGCTTTTCTTGACCCCACCCTAACAATCTTACGAGAAGTTTTCTGCTTGTTAGTCTAGAGGCCGACATTTGCTCCAGACAGTAAGATTAGTCGGTGACCTGACTATATCCTGTGGTTGTAGTCACTTCGTATCCTGTTCTGGACTTTAGACGTACATCAGATGCTGTCAGGCCTTGTTTACAAATATTTTTCTTCTCGATGCACCAACGTGAATAAAGTCTACGGTGGCCCTACGTTCCTAGACTCGTAAGCTTGTAAGCGGAGTAGGACTGTAAACAATGTTCTGTGACAAGTACACAACAGGGATGTAATCACTAAATAGCCTCTCATACCGTATTACTCTAGAAAATACTTAAAGTAGATAACGGTACGCACGTCTTCCCGCTGGTGAAAAGTGGGCGATCGCACAAAAATCGCTCGTTTTCAATTCAAAATATTTCATGGACTATCAGGAACAGAAATATCATTTTAAAATCGCAGTAAAAAAACAACTTGTCATCATATGTTCAGAGTATGTCTTTGTTTTGTGTGAGTGGAAGAATAATGTGTATTTTGTGAAGATAAATGATACCCGGCAAGAAAATCGACAGCTGCGCGGCGGCCCCTTGTCCGTGTGCCGTGTAACGCGTTTTGATGGGTGGGTCGGTACTTGTGCTCGCGTTCTCATGGATATTGCTGTATACATATTGAATTAAATCAGCGAAGATTGGCGGAAATGCCTAACGTTTTTTTTTCAATAAAGCACAATAAAAGACGACACAAAATATCCGTCGTCTTTGAAGCTAAGTAGTTCGAACTACGTGCAAAGTACCGTGTGGTTCCACCCACGTGAAGAAAAGACCTCTATAGTCTACCCGTCTTTATTTATACTCATCTCTGCCAAACAAGCGCTTTGTTACTGGAAGCCTGGATAAAAGAACAAAACTTTGGCCTAGGAACATGCTGTGCAAAGGTGACCTCTGACCTCTCTGAAGGACAAGCCTTCTGACTCCTGCTCCAGATACCGGACCACCGGGTCAATCTGCTTGACAAGTGACGACATGAACAGTAAGGCGGAGTCCCGACGTTTAAGGGTAACTGTAACTGGGGGAAAAAAGGCAAGCACATCACACACGCGTGGGTACGCAGCCAAGCACGCACACGCACGCACGCACGCACGCAAAGCTACTACGGCAGAAAAAAGACTGCATACGGTGTGAATAGATTCTCAGCAAAACCACGCGTGCAATGGCACAACACTGCGGTACAGCGTTAGGGAGCTGGGGGTGGGGTAGTCTTCATCACGTGACTTACGTGCCGTGTCACTGGTTGGCCTCACCAGCTCATCTAATTTATCCTTCACCTCTTCACGGAAGTCCTTCCTTTTCAGCATCCGGAATACCTTGCAATAACCCTGCGAACGTGCGCGCGCGCGCGCGCACACACACACACACACACACGTATGCAAACGCACGTACAGACATACAGACACAAACATTATATATATATATACACACAAACCCACACACACGCACGCACACATATATGCACGTACGAAAACATACACACATAAACACAAACACATGTATACACACGCACGCACACACGCACACACACACAGTGTCATAGTAATCAGGAAATATATTTTGAAGTATATCTTTGAGATAGATAAGTACATGGAGAATTGGGAGAAAGCAGCAAACTCAAAAACAAGTACGTGCTTTTACTGGGCTTGTTCACAGGTACATTTCTGTGTATGTGTAGCTATATTCACGTGTAATTATGTGCTAAAGTTCTGGGAAATCAAAACCGTATCATGACATGAGGCCAGACATTTTATAAACAAAACAACAATAGCCACAAAGGACTAGGTGGCCATTTAAGTGGCTGTTTGAACACTGACCGTCTTCACGATATACAGGTTGGGGCAGTTCCAGCTGTCAAACGTAATCACGGAGTTGTTCCTGTAACCATAGTACGTGGCATGGCACTAGTCAAGACCAGGGTACGTGGCATGGCACTAGTCAAGACCCAGAGTACGTGCCATGTCATTAGTCAAGACACAGAGTACGTGGCATGTCATTAGTCAAGACACAGAGTACGTGGCATGGCACTAGTCAAGACCCAGACAATGACATGCCACTAGTCAAGACCCAGAGTACGTGGCATATCACTAGTCAAGACCCAGAGTACGTGGCATATCACTAGTCAAGACCCAGAGTACGTGGCATGGCACTAGTCAAGACCCAGAGTACGTGGCATGGCACTAGTCAAGACCAGGGTACGTGGCATGTCACTAGTCACGACCCAGAGTACGTGGCATATCACTAGTCAAGACCCAGAGTACGTGGCATGTCAATAGTCAAGACCCAGAGTACGTGGCATGGCACTAGTCAAGACCCAGACAATGACATGTCACTAGTCACGACCCAGAGTACGTGGCATATCACTAGTCAAGACCCAGAGTACATGATATGTCACTAGTCAAGACCCAGAGTACATGACATGTCACTAGTCAAGACCCAGAGTACGTGGCATGGCACTAGTCAAGACCCCGAGCACGTGGCATGGCACTAGTCAAGACCCAGAGTACGTGGCATGACACTAGTCAAGACCCAGAGTACGTGCATGACACTAGTCAAGACCCAGAGTAATGGCGTGTCATTAGTCAAGAGTATTTTATTGTTTATATTGTACGTTTTGTGTCAGTAAAGCCTCAGAAACCTCAAAACTTCTAGGAATACCCGTGGGAAGAATTACATCTTTTTATCGTCATTGGATGTAAGGTTTGTTGATTTTTGACTGGTTCGATCAACGAGTCAGTTCAAAACATAGTTGTGCTTGAGGTGTTTGCCCCTAATACTTAGAGCAGCCAACAGTTGATCTCGTAAACATTTATGGTCTTATATTTATAGAATAACTTTTTAAAGTATATTCCCGCTTGTACAATTCCATGACGTGTTTTATCTAATGATATATATATATATAGTGTTTGTGTAAATGTAAATCCCAAATTTACTAACAAGTTCTATTTTTATCTATACATATGCGTGAAAAGAAACTTTAACTGCCTGCAACGTTTGCAATATTTTTGTATTCAATTGCCTTAAAAGCACTGATGTAGAGAACAATCTTCTGCATACGGTTTTGGTGAGGAAACAGTGCACTCTAATGGATGGCATGTGGATATGACAGTAACTTCCCTTTACCTGAAATATTCCGTTTTGCACAAACTGGGGAACTGCAGAAGCTGCTCGATTGGCCAGTCAGCCATGATGTCTATCCCCCTGAAAAAAAGTGAGACTGGTACAGGTACGGTCGCCACTTCTTTAAGCCGCAAAAGTCGCACTCATTTCAGTTTCTTCTTTTTTCAATCATTTTCCCATTCTGTCTCGTTTCACTTGACTTTCTGTGACAGGACACACCCTGTCTCTCATACCTTTTCATTTCTGTGTTTTGTCATTCAGCGTTGTCGATAGGACTAGAGTATTGTTTACTTCTTTTACAGACAAAACTTGAAGTTATTACTAAAGCACTCAGCTAGCTACCTTGTCACCCCAGGTCCAAATTCTCTTTATCTGCAATGTGGGGTCATTACTAATGCCCCCTACCCAGTCTTCAACGTTATGCAACATCTCAAGTACTTTGTTCTACCTGGCATGGAGCTACCCGCTATACAATCACAATAGTGTCGTAGAAAACAAAAATAGTGTAACTCTTGTGACGATGACGAAGACTTTAGAAAGGAGAAGATTAAAGAAGCAGGAGTTTATGGCTTACTGTTACTAAAGATGGCAGCTTGATGTAACTTGAGGATGTAGTAAATATGCTTACCGTAATTTACTTTGTTTCAGTTTGAGAATCTACTAAAGATACTACCCGGAATGCATTTTGTTTTAATCTGATAATCTAGTAAATATACTACCCGGAATGCATTTTGTTTTAATCTGAGAATCTAGTAAATATACTACCCGGAATGCATTCTTCTGCAACGTTGAATGACGTCACAAGTCGTAGGTAAAGCTGGAGAGAAAGAAGGGGTGAGCTCATTACCGAAGGAAGGTCACGTGGTCTGGAACGTCTTCCGCCAGCTTCCGTGCGAGGAAGATGTCGTAGAAGTCCTCGATGTGCACACCGATCAACTGCATGGGCAGGCGGGACACGACTGAGGCAGTGCGCCGGGTGCCTCTGATCATCGCCAGCTCCTGCAGGTGGTGCACACGTAGGTGTGTAGGTGCACGCAGATGATAGGAGCCCAGCGTAGGAACATATATTTACACACACACACACACACACACACACACACACACACACACACACACAACATTAATCCATTAAAAATGCCTACGATTCAACATTTCGACCGGTTGATTTTCAATATTTATAAGTATTAAGCTATAATAAAGACAACCATGTGTGATACACCGCTTTAAAGAGCATTGTTTAAACATTTAGATGGTATAATCTTTAAGAAATATAGGTTTTGTTTTCTTGTACTGAAATGAAATTGAAGATCGCGACTTAAAGGGGTTCAGTTCTCTCCCTCAGTCTCCAAAGACAGCCAAGAGTTCACGAGGCACACTTACCCCAAAAGTCATGCCAGGTGAGATACGCTTGAGAGTTCTCACTATCGCACAGCCGGTTTCAGGATCAAAGAAAGTCTGCTTGGCAAAAGCTGTGCAGGCACCCAAAAGCAATCGTACTCATACCGGTTTAACACACCCCTAAGCAGTATAAATTTTTGCCCCAAAGAAAAACTTTCCTTGTCACTATCACATTAAACTTTGGTAGAATGACACTTTACATTTGTAAATAAGTATGATGACACTTTACATTTCTAACTACGTATGATGACATTTACCCTTCTGGGGAAGAATGACAGAGGTCGTGATGCAGTTCCTTTGCAACTCATTCATAGCTGTAGGAATGTGAATGTTGGTTGATGTAAACAATTTATGTTTATTTTTGTGCTTGTGTATGTTTGTATAAATGTTGATGTTTCTGTGTGTCTGTCTACTTCTGTGTCCACGTGTTTACGTCACATGGGTGAAGCTTCCACGTATGGATGAACATTTTCTTCAAGCCTTGCCATCTATGATCGAGTGCGGCGGATAGAGACAAGTGAGGTCAGCCCCTTACCTTCACCGGACACTGCGATGTAGAAATACTGCGCCAGTTGGCCTTGTCGTACTATCACCCGCCTGGGACCGATCCTGAGGACAGAGTTACGTCTTGTTCTTGAAACAAAAATGATAAGCGACGTTATCAACATGACAAAATACGTCACCAGTCTCCATGTCATTACAAGCGTCTGAAGGTTGCGATGATGCACGTCACCAGTCTCCATGTCATTACAAGCGTCTGAAGGTTGCGATGATGCACGTCACCAGTCTCCATGTCATTACAAGCGTCTGAAGGTTGCGATGATGCACGTCACCAGTCTCCATGTCATTACAAGCGTCTGAAGGTTGCGATGATGCACGTCACCAGTCTCCATGTCATTACAAGCGTCTGAACGTTGCGATGATGCACGTCACCAGTCTCCATGTCATTAAAAGCGTCTGAAGGTTGCAATGATGCACGTCACCAGTCTCCATGTCATTACAAGCGTGGGAAGGTTGCAATGATGCACGTCACTAGTACGTCTCCACAGGCAGAAAAAAGAATGTTTTCAGGAGGCTTAACAACTTACAAAGTCGAAGGTAAGAAAGAGAAAAAGACAGAGACAGAGAAAAAGAAAGAATTTTAAAAATTACTCTTAAGTTTCTGTGAAGCCCACCTTTCACTCATTTCCAAAGAATTAATTAATCTTACCCGTGCTGCCGTCCTTAGTCCTTGAAGACCCTACACAGTCGAGTCTGTCATTATGCAAACCTGTTTACCTTCAGAGGATACCCATAACCATGCAAAAACAAAACTTAAACGACCTATAATTACGGCTAAGATCAAAACATTACATTCCCTTGATCTGTTACTAATCAAGCATGTGCTATGCCATTATATATTTCTTCTTTAGTATCACATACATTTTTGAGTATTACGTATTGGTCGTCCTAGGGATACGCAGCTCTGAATCATGTGGAGAAGTTTGTTTGCTGTCGTGTGCAGGCTGGAAGGTTAGAGGACGTGTACATTTACGAAGGCTATTTTCGCATCCATGCACTCACCTCAAATAAAGCCCCTTTCGAACCATTTTCTCTTGGATCTCTAACGGATATTTGGAAAACACTGTGATCTTCTGTAGTTCCATTACAGCCTACAAAAAGTCGTGGGATGCGTATGAGTTATGTTCAAATACATCTTTATTAGTTTTTCTTATGATTTTACTCTGTAACTATTTTAGTATTTAAAATGGTTTAGTTTACAAAAGGTTCATCAAAGGATGACAGTTCTGTCATGTAGCCTTGAGTGGTGCTAATATGTACACACTCCGAAAAAGAACAACGAAGACTGCAATAGAAAGAAATTTGTCAGACGATTTAGAGATGATTTGTTTTTTCGTCATCTGATTCTTTGTTTTATTCACGATCAGTTTTCTTAAGGTGATATTATTTTTATTCGAAAGCAGAGTACACGTCTGCGGTGATATAAATTCATTGGAGTCTTTGTGTTGGCTACAGACTTTACATGTGAAATAAGCAGAGGAAAATACAGCATCCATGTAACTTTTAAAACGCAATACCCATGTGTGTATATCATTAAATATTTAAGTGACGTGCAATGTTCCCTTGTTTAAGGCCATACACATAAACTGACAGCAGCGCTTTGCCCTTCTATTATTCCAGTGCCACCTACAGGGTTGTTCTTTGTTTCCTGTCATACAGCTTTAACTGAATTCAATGTTTACATCTTTTCACTTCAGCCCTTGATCGCTACCACAGAGTTAAGATGAGGGGTTAGATGGGATTACGTTCAAACCTACTTATGCATTCCCAGTTGTCTAAAGCACGGACTTCCAGAGTTTCATGGCGGTCAAGTCTCAGGGCCACCTGTATCTTTGAACAAGCTTTATCGTTGGCATTGCAATCCTGTTTCCTTGCTTGAGAATACACTGACAATTTCGAATGCCCTTTTTCTTCTGGTCATGACTATTAGCTGGCACGCGCACAAACCTGGAAGACCCTTTCGTCGCGGATTATCTGCCTTACTACACTACCCCTTTACACCTTTTATTATTGTCATTTTGTAAGCTTACTGCAGACTGGAGGATATGTTTGGCCTCACCTACTTCTGCAACCCTCACCTTTCATCGTTCTCACCTGGTCGAGCTGCACGAGCGTACGGTGTTCAGGTAGTTGCCCCAGCGTTGTTCTCACGTCATTGCAGAACGTGATCTACACACAGCAACACGTACGAGGTCACACAAGTCAATTGGAAAATGACTATTTTAAGTTACACAATGTTGTCTTTGCTTCATAAAGCGGCAAATGTAGCCCCTGTACTTGACATCCAGCGCGTCACCTTCTAGATTGATGTCAATCTGTTACCTACATTTATTTTCTTCTCTTTTAATTTCTCATGCACCATACATCATTAGGCCATGTGCATTTACACCTAGTATGTAAAATGCAGTATTGACTTTGTATTATTGGAATATCTCTCTCCCTATTTCTATCTGTGTGTGTGTGTGTGTGTGTGTGTGTGTGTGTGTGTTTGTGTGTTTATTTCATGGTAATAAAAACAGTCGGATAAAATGAACTCACTGCTTAAACCTAAATTTAATTTGTAAGACCGAGAGCCTAGTGGGCGAAGACAACAGTAACATTTCTCACCTCTTTCTTTCTCTTATAATTTTCAGAATTGATGGACCGGCCTTTACCATAGCTCACTTTTGTATTTGCTTCGTCGCCTATGTCAATGAAGCACTTACTCTCCAGGGCTATTGCATATGACCTGAAGACATCCAGAACATAGCATTTCCCATTAAAAGATTATAATAGTGGCTGAGTTTTGACATGTACAAGTTATTTAGGTCGTCGATGATCGTTAATCCATAATCCTGTATTTTTGTGCACAACAGGTAGCAGGCTTTAGAAATCAGTTAAAATACTAGTTTCAGCATCTGATTGCAATGCGTTAGGTGGCGCCTAGAAGCCGAATGAACATCTAACCCTGAATCTCACATTCTTGTGAAAATTTCACAACAGTTCCGTCTATGGAGAACATGGACAGTTTCGCTGTTTGAATGTGAAACACAACGCTCACCTCAGGCCGTAACGCTACCATCAACAAGCACAAGCCTGGTAGACTCGGGCTACCCACCTTCTTTGGTTTTTCTGGGTGTCCAGTCTGACATCGCACTGTTCAAACTTTTCCCAACTGCAAGATTACACATTGCTAGACTACAAAGTCCAGATTTCGTAAGAAAGAATTTCGTTTTGTCTTCTGTGGACCTGTTTTGTGCCGCCAAATGGCTTAGAAATATTCACCAAAACGGAATTTTAATAACTTAGGTCTTAAACGCCAAGAATCACCATATGTCTCAAAATCATCGTCGGTGTTTGGTTTGTCGTCACCAAGATGCTGCACAGCGTGGACGCGGCGCTAGACTCGGCCTTGGAAGCCGAAACCTAAGCCGACTGTAAAAGTGTAAGGGTTTGATTATAACATCAGCTACATTCCTTGCCTCCATCTCTATGGACTAGGGAGTAGGGTTCGGGCAACGACTCAATGAAAAACCTGCAAACAGATCAAACTTGCAGGCTAATGACACGGTTTGCAGAGCCGGCCTGACACCATGGCGCACACCACTCAACATTCGTCATTCTTGGAGTCCGTACCTTTCTGCTATCGCCCTGCTGATTCTGTTGACTAAGTTTATTAGACGAAAAAGGTGCCTCCACCGGCTCTTCACCTGCAACATGTGACATAATCGGAGTACATTCAGTCCTATAATCAGTTAGTGTTTACAATAGGCTATACAGTTCTCTCTCTATATATATTTTTTTTCAAGGGGGATAGGTCAGTTCGGGAGTGTCACCATAGCAATGAGAATGATTAATCTCAGATCTCGTCTCGGTGGTCGATATAAATGAACACTTCTGTTGCCACTACCCTTTTACATGCGCTGTCTGCGAATTATTATTGTCCTTTTCATCCAAGACAATCAGCAGCTAGTGAAGCAGCTCATGTGCATTCCCCACCCAGGACACACTCTTGCTTTCACACCACTAAACGACTTCATTCTTTCTGAATGCGATATGTGTTCACAGGACGAACCGCCGAGGGTTTTATGTGGATCTTCTTCTTCTTCATCCCTTTTCCAGTCACTTGTGTCGATGTGCCACCACTAGGTGGAGGCACTTTCAGGTCAAATCCTATCCTGTACATTACAACTGTCTATACTACGGAATCCAACCCCCCCCCCAACTAGATCTATGACTGATCAAGGATGTCAACAAAGGCAGAGGTACTTACTGTGGTAAAGAGGAAGCGGGGACAAAACATGGACGAGCCAGTACAAAATTAGAGAGGCTCAGTTCAATTCAGATTTTTCTGTGTTCAGTTCGAAATTGCGAGAGAGCGAAATGTAAATTGAAAGTGGAGGAATACATGTCAACCGATGATGTCATTACCCTACTCTCTTGTCATGAAGAGGGTCACGTTTCCCCCACCTACCTTTTCCTTGGCAATCTTTATCTGCTTCTCATAGCAACTCTTTTCGTACATCATCCGTGTCTCCTCTAAGGGCATCACCATGTTCCGTGACTCTCTCGTCGACTTGATTCGTTCTTAGCAAAGACGATAAGCCGACAGATAGTCAAACACATGGACACATCAAGACATAAAGACATCAGAGAGAAAGGTAAAGAAAGAGAGATAGAGAAAGAAAAGGAGAAAATAAGATAAGTAGAAAGAGTAAATCAATTTCATTTATTATAAGCCTTTCCTTACCCACCGGAAGAGCTGGTAGGATAATTTTTCTGTCAGTCGTCAGTAATGCAAATGAAGAATAAACTACACACAGAGAGCTCAGTGCCGCTTATGTTACAAATTAAATTGTATAGTCATTGTGAAAGTGTCACTGACATTGTATAGCTCGCTGGCTGGTTGCTGTATAATGACCCTACCGGTGTTTGCAGCGCTGCTTTGACCCGCCCTGTCTGATCTTTCTAGTAGGTGTATGATTGACGTAAGCCTTGCTACCCACAATTCTAGGTGCGCGTGGATGCACGTGCGACTGGTGGTTACTAGATGTTGCTAGCTTTCCCTGAAGAAAGCTTATGTAAGCCCTGAGGCTGTGACGAGTAAATACGGAAAGAAGAATCAAGGCATTCGAGAGCAAGTGCCTGAGGAGGCTGCTCTGGATTTCATGTATTTAAATGTTTTTAATAAATGCACTTTCTTTCCTGATTCACAGAGTCGTGTAAGTTTTTGAAGCAGTAAAGTAGCGATCTGGGCGCGTGAAATTTGTGTGACTTATTTTTTAACTGTAGCTAGTGTAGAGATTATTGTATTCCGTCCCCTACATTTCTACGTTAGAGTGGGTGGCCAGAGGTAAGGTTTAACAGTCCACCCACGTACCCAGTCCCCCGGGGCAACTGCCACGCGTTCGAGAAAAAAAAAACAGAACATTTGTAACAATTACAATAACGTAACAAAATCTCTACTTACTCTTACGGGCATGCTGCTGTTTCTCCTTGTAAAAGACGAGAGAGGGGAACTCGGGGCCCTCCATGACAGCAGTCAACGGAGTGGGCGCCAAAACTTTTTCCTTTACTTTCTTCAGCATTTTGTGCAGTTTGATGGGGTCGACACCGAGCAGTGTCTCCAGCAAGTCTTTTTCCTGTATCGCTGGAAGCTTCTGTCTTCTTAGAAGCGAGACCAGGGTTTGTCCCTTGGCGTGTTTTATGTTGTCAGTACCTTCTGCATTTGCCTTCGCCAAGACATCGTGGAGGAAAGTGTTGATGTTGCTTATGGTTAGGTCGACTCTTTGGGCGTTGAAAAGCGCTATGGAGGCCTCGGGAACCTGTTCTTGAGCGCACAGCTGGTAGCGACGATTTTCCGTGAGGTAGAGGTCGAAGATGATGTCCAGCAAGGGGTCGCCGACATGTGATACCCAGTAATCGGTGGATTCGGGGTTACTAAGATCAGCGGAATTGTGGAGGGAGGGTGGCAGGTGATAGAGTGATTTCCACGCAGAAAACTTGGTACTTCGTCTCTGAAGGACGCTTCCACTACACAGTTTCTCTTGTTGCTGAGGGCTAATATCACAGAAGGTTATTCTTTTGCTATCTCTGAGGGGAAAAAACAAGAAGAGAAGAACGATGCAATAACAAAGGCATTCTGTTTTTACTTTGAGTCACATACAGTATAGTCTGTAACTATACTTGTATTTACCGGCGAAACAACAGCACGCTCGTTCACTATTTTAATGAAACGGGTTCCTTTGCGATGGACAGGTATGTGCATGTTTCGATTTTATTCTTTATCACCCCTACTCTAATGGTGTGTTGTGTGACCATTAGAAGGTACACTTTCCATCACAGGAAACGTCTTCTGTAGGCAATACCCCCTTTCGCTACGTCAGTGGGATCAGCATAAAGCACCAACAAGGCCACCTATTGTTTGTCAAGAAATGATGCTTTTGTCAGTTTCAGGATGAGACTTTGACAAAGGAAAATAGCTTCACGAAAGCCAAGGAAACAGAACACTCACAAACACAAAACAAGGGCAAATTTACCCCACTAAGGACAAGTTAGACAAGTGTTGCATGGCTAAACTAACAGCCTCGTCGTTAACCCAAGTTAAGAAACGTTAAATTCGTTTTGAGCAGACTGAAACTGCAAGCAGAAGAAACTGTTAGAGTACGGAAAATCATTATTCAATAAATCTTCAATCTCTTAATCTCAGATTAATATCTGAGAAATACCTTCAACGCCAGCAGGATCTCTACCGTGTCTATACAGACTTCAAAAAAGCATTTTACAGAGTGTGGTAGCATGCCGCACTGTGGGCAGCCATGAGGAATTACACCATCAAGTACGACTTGATCCGCGTCTTAGAATATATATATATATATCCATCCCAGGGCCACCAGTCCAAGCGTTTTCAGTAACATTAAGGGGATCTGGTTAAAGCAATAGATGAACCTGAGCAAGGCTGTAGTCTATACCTGCATTGTTCCCCTTCTTCCTTTAAAGAATCATGGTAAATACTTACACAAGACAAATATGAGGATTAAGTTAGCATTGACAATCATAAACTTGCTGTTTGCCGAAGACATAGACAGAGAAGGTGGCCGAGAAAAAGAGCTTGCTGATCTTACTGAACGCCTTTAAAAAGCATAATGACAAATGCACATACTTAGAAATCAAAATTGAAAGACTAAGCTCATGACGAACGATACTAACGACATCAGCACGGACTTCAAGGGAGAGAAGCTACAACTACAAGTGGTTGGAGTCTGTTGTCTGACCAGAAGGATTAAGATCATAGGTGATCTCAGAATATCACAGACAACAGCAGCGTTCGTCAAAGGGAAACATAATTAGAGCAACATTTCATTCCGCTACAAATGTGGGCGCATGTGCTCCTTGCTTATCTCCATCTGCCTTTAAGCACATTAGTCTTGGACCTCGACACCCGACTAGGATGATTCCCTTGAATCTCGTACAAGGACAAATCATCCACGACCCCGTGCAACAGAAAAAAGGAAAATTACATCTGTATGAAGAGCTCCTCCCAGCAGTGTAAAGACTCAAGCTGAAGTGCTATGGGCGCGTCTCAGAATCACAGGCGGCTTGGGAAACTATGTTGAAACGGCAAGTGCAGGGATTTACAGAGAAGATGAAGACAAACAAAGGCAGTAGAGCCCACAGACGGGCAGGGAATCGAGAAAGTTAGCGACAGTTAGTGGTTATACTGTCTCATCACCGCTAAAAGACTGATGATGCTGATGATCTCACGTTCCTCTTCCGCCCTTTCATCGGTCGATTTGTAGATTTGATTCAAGTGAAAGATAAAAACGCTTTATACTCGTTTTTTAAACAGCGCGAATAAGATGTAAGTCTCGGTTGAAGTTATGCAGATGCAGACTTTGGTCATTTTACATAAAAATGCGCAAACGTGAACAATTTCTAATTTTGCAACAATATTTCACAGACTTTTTTGGAAAATCCGACGTGTCCCGTGCAGGTGCCTTCGTCACTGTGGTCACTTCTTGCAACTGACCCGGAACCAGATTCTCGCAGACCTCTCTCTCCGTCAAGATGGACTGCCTGTCTTTTGGCAGCTCACTGGAAAGACCGTGCTTATCTGTCAACCTCAAAGAACGTCCCGCCATCTTGTACACCTGTCATCGCCGAAAAGCCACAAAAAAGGGGGGGGGGAAAGAGAAGAAGAAGAACAGAATAATACTAAGAAACACAGGAAAATGATCAGAAAAGAAGAATGACATATCATGTTAGTACCTTTTCTAACCCTTTCTTTCACTTTTTTTTCGATTGACTAGTCCACCTACTTGTCTTCGTCTTGCGTCTTTCCGTAACCGTCCATCCTAATTGTTTGCTCCCTGATTCCTCCATACGTCTTTTATCTTTGTCTTTTATTACTTTTCTTCATGATTGTTTCTTCTTCCGTCCTTTTTCTGCTGTCCATGTCTCGTTCTTCAGTGCCGAGAGCATGCTCTTTCGTGAGCGTGATTATGCGCTCTATAAATCACACGTTTATTATTATTATTAACATAAATTTGAGCTATAATACCAAGAATCATATTCTCTGCCATACAGACTACATTTATATGCGACAGTCACTGAGAATCCAGTGAAAGCAGACACACGAGCGGTCAGAGCAAAATCATCATCATCATCGAAACTGGGGGGTGGGGGCTGCCGGCTTGATATCCGTCTAACAATGAACTTTTCTCAGTAGTCCTAGTGTCTGTGAATGAGTACCTTACTTAAAGAAAGATGAGTCAGCAAGGGACAGGAGACAGGCACTACAAAAATGCTGTTTCTAACATCTCCTTCCTCAACGACCTAAAGATCAGGTGACTGCCTTTGAAAACTTACATTTTGGACCACATAAATGAAATGTGGGTATATTTCCAAGCATCCAATAAGAAAATCTTTAACTTTTGACTATGTATGAAACTAAAGATCTTTGGGAATTTCCATTACCTGCTGGCGCGAGTACCGTGCAAAGTGTGGCGTGGAGGATGTCATGTTTGCCCTTTTCCACTGCAATCGTTTACTCTTCCCCTCTTTGAACTGCTCGGTGAAAGGCACTCCGTAAGCGCCCTTTATAATTTTGGTCGGCAACAGGCTGGGGGTTATCTCAGGCAAGAGGTTATCAGACTGACTAACAGATTCCAGGTTTATCTGATTGGAGACACCGGTCTGCAAGGGTTTCGGAGAATCCATTTTGACGGAAACCGGATTGCGATGTTTTAACACGTTCATCCAGGCATTCGGTATGTTTGCTGTCTGTTTTCTCTCCATCCAGACACCACCTGCTGAGCACCTGGATGTGTGATGTGTAGAACTTTCGCCTGCAAAACCCAGAGAAGCAGCGTAAGGAGCGCCAGATGCACAAGGAAGTTAAGAATTAAAGACAGAACGAAAAGGACCGCGGTAAGAGAAGAGAAAAAAACTTGTGAATATAAACGTTTTATTTGTATTGCCATTCTGGTGGTTCATTTGAAGATTTTTACAATAATCATAGTGATGTCTAATGCCGGAATATGGCGCTATAAAAGATCACTGTAGTCTTCTTCTTCTTCTTCTTCTTCTTCTTCTTCTTCTTCTTCTTCTTCTTCTTATTATTATTATTATTATTATTATTATTATAGCGCCTTCCCATCATCGAGGCTGACTTAAAGGGCTCGAGAAAAACAAGAATATACAGTCATGTTATGGGCACAAGATGGTCAGTTATGGGACTGAGGAAGTAAGAGTTATCGGAAGTAACTGAAAAAAATCCGTGAAGCAAGAACAATTTCCCATCGGGAGTACAGTCGGCGCCATGTACACAAATCCAAAACCTAAAGATATCAAGAAAAATACGGCGATTAAGCCCATGTCTGATTGCATGTGAAGATCACAAACAAAACTTGTAATTCGAGAGAAACAGAGAAAAACAATCCAGCAAGAAAAAAAACTTGAAAAGTTTAGACGAGACGAACAATAGACTGCAGGGACCGTTAGTGGAAAAAAATAAATTTATCTCACATAAATTGATCTTACATGTGGAGGCGACGTGGTGCAGTAACAGAAAAATCCAGTACAAAGTATTACACAACAAAAACGTACAAGGTAACATAAAGGACCAAATTCAAACAAGATTCAAGGACAATGCAAAAGTTAAAAATAAAAGAAGACAAGAGAGAAGTCCCCTCAAGTCAGGCGAAGCGACGTCCTTCTACTTCCCGGAGAATTTGTTTTTCTTTTTTCAAACGCAGAGTAGCATTTTCGACCTTCGTGCGCTCAAAGGCAGCAAAATCTAATTTAATTAGATCTATCCACGCATGAATATGAAAAGGAAAGAAAACGAGGAAGAAAGAAATAGAAGCAGTGAGAGAGAAGCCAAAAAGTCAGAGCAGCACAGACAGTGAACAACTCAAACGCATAATTTCACTAAAGTTAATTAAACATTTTCTGTCTGCCATCGTTTCATGCACCTTACCATGTCTAAAAAGCTTCTGACTTACAATGTCATTTGGCCTCCTTCTCAAACTAGGCATCAGATTCTGACATACAAAATGTCAGGGACAGAGAAAGAGAGAGGAAGAGACTACAAATCTAAGTTGTCTTCGAGACTGATTCCAGTGGGAAGAGTGTCAGCAAGCACATTATCTGCATATTAATTAATGCTCCACTGATTAAAATCCCTTCTGCTCTTCATAACGTTCATGACACTCTTGCTTTTAGAAATGCTACAGATTCATCAGTTTGTCAGACACCGGTCCTGTAGAAACAAAAGATTCGACGTATTGAATGAATAATACACCCAAAAGTTTGTAGTTATTTATTTGCTCACCTCTTTGATTCTTCGGGCCCTTGCGTCTCCGCAATCTCGCTGTTTCTAAGCAACCACTGTCACGTGATCGATTTCCTCAGACCACGTGATCGTCAGTAAAAGACTTCTGGAGTGAAATCATCGCCTTTTATCGTTGTGGAGAGAATTTCACACTCATAATAGAAAATTCACACATATGGATAGTGTCGTATCATGATAATAATCCCTTTAGTGTTTTAAATAATAAATGAATGGATTAAGAAGGGGAAAGATGCCTTCAGCAGGTTTCCATTTCTTCCTACCTGTAAGTGTTTCGTTAGATGGTTAATTTCCAGCATTGCATTTTTATTTTCTAGTTAAAACTGCTGTAAGGACTTTTTGCCATTAAAAATAGAACAACATTATAAATTTTTATTTATTGATGTAATAACTTATATCTTACTAATTTAGCTGCATGCAGGATTTGCTGTCCACTTACTCGCACTTGTTTCAGTTTAATGCTCCTCATACGTTTGTCACCCTCAATTCTTTTTGAGCTGCTCCAAACACGCCTTCACACTGTCAGCACTGAGCTGGATAATGAGACGACTGATGATGTGTTTGTGACTGTGTCCCGATGTTACTTGTAAACCAGACGGTGTAGAAAGCATCTATGTTGCCTATCTGGTGCTTGATCTTTGTTTAAGCTTTTTACCAGCAGTCGTCGTTGGTTTTACAGCTCGTGCTTTTGTATAGTTGGCACTGCTGTAGGAAGAAGATATCTTTGTGTTATTGAAAGTCCAAAACTTGCTTGTACTGTATAAGTGACTGGATAACAATCCATTTTGAAATGTTTTGAGCAAATTCTTCAGTTTGGTGTGGGGAGGAAGTTCGCACGGCACGTTTGAACAAAGCAGAGACCTGTATAATTATACAGATCTCTGCACAAAGTTAATGTGCTGGAGTTTGCACCCATTATCTTTAGGAACTAACTTTATTTGAGTGTCAAAGAGAAAATTCAGCAACAGCACATTTTGTCCTGGTCTGTTTTCCTTTATCTTCGAATTCACCTCATGCAGACGACGCTATTTTCGGAAAAAATGCCCTTTCGTCACTTCCTGTTTTCTCAAGGGTGTGATTAATAAAACTAAAACCCATTAATATAATATTTCTAGTGCTTCCTAGTCGCCAAAATATGTTTTTGTGATACTTAAAGCTCTATTTTCAGCAATTTTTGCTGAGCGCTCGCGTTGTTCGTAAAAACCGCGATCACGTGACAGAGGTTTCTAAGGAAACGCTGTAATGGCGGCACCTTCCCAGTAGAAAAACAGACAAGCTGACATAAAAGTTACAAGAATTTTCCCCGAATCGCTTCTAGTTATGGTTTATCCATGTAGACCAAATTGTTCTCAGCGTCAAAAGCCGTCAGCAAAGTGATTGAGATTTGATGTGAAGGCAGAGGAAAAGTCTCAGCAAGTTGAAAGAATCAGCTGAACTGTGAGGACAAATCCTCCAGGTATCAGAGTCCTGCTTGGCCAACATTTCATTGCGTGTAACACCTTTTTCTTACATTTGGACATTTATTAGTCTGAATTCCTTCGTTCTCATGTTGTTCTTTTAGCAAAGGATTTAATTTGGAGAATGCTCTCTCGCGACAGTTTTCATATCTTATAGTCTCAGATCTAAATTAGCATTCAGAATAATATGATGTGACCTGATTCGTCCCATCTCAGCAAACAGTGTTGTGTTTCTGATTCATCAGGGAAGGTCAAAGCGGCGGAAGGAGTGGACTGGGTTCTCTTTCCAATATGCAGCTCCCCAGAGAGAGTGAACCACTTACCTTTACTGCCAGTCAGTTTATGGAACTTTTACTAATAGCTTTTAATCGGATCGTTTGTAAATGACCGTTACCTCAAATCTTCCGTGATCTTCTAGTCATACCGTTGTTTTTCGTTTCTACAATCCTTCTCTTCCTACTTTCTAGTTAACGTGCAGCTTGTGTTTGACAGGCTAACAGGTGTATGCACACCGCATCCACATGTCCGGAAAAACTTCACATGGCGGCTTCAGTCTTGCCCAAAGAGATGCTAAAAGCTTTCTACGGAAAATCACCACATCATCGTCATTGACAAAGAAGGCGAAATTACCACTGAACAGGATCGATGTCTCTGACGTTTCCAGGATCGTTTTTATCGACGAGAACACCCGGGACGATCCGCAAACGACCAGTTGTGATGCAACCTCGATGCAGCCGGAAATGACGCCCTTGGTACTGAAGTCGAGGATTATAATGGGTGCTTATGGCCTTCCTCGCATCCCGGAGCTGATAAAAAAACGATTGCGAGCCCCATGCTGCACAAAAGAACTGCGAGATTACAACCCTCGCATAGCGCGCTGCACACGAATGCAGGTAACTGGTTACAGCATCCGAAGTCACTGTATGAAAGAACATTTTACGTTTTCTTACAGAGCTTTAGATAACTAAACTAGATACGTGTTTTATGTTTAATTCTAAAAGGCGCTTGTACTAAGCAAAAAGCTTTTACCTCAGACAATAAAAGACATTCATTTAGACGCCTGAGGCCAGTTGCGCAATTTTTTTTTAAACCTTAAAATTGTTGTAAAGAAGCAGAATCTCTTCTCTGCCATTTAGATGCATTGCACAAGAACATACAAAAATTGTACTTACAGGACGGAAAGTCAGACTAAAAAAACTTTATCTTACTTAAAGCAGTTTTAGTTTTAATAATTCGAAAATTGTGGTGTGCACTTTAAACTGATTATCTAAAAAAAAAATAAGGCTTAAAAGTGTTTAAAATTAGAAATGTGTTGTGCAACTGGCCCCTGAGATGGAAATGCCTATCTCTCTCGCTCTCTTTAAATAATAATATTTTTATAAAAGAGTTTTCACTATCATTACTGAAGCATCACAGAAAAAAAGAGAAAAATGCACAAAGCCGAGATTAAGAAAACCAATATTTGTAACTACGACAGGTAAAGTATATTTTAATCTAAACAAAAAAAATGTATCAGGTGCAGATACGTAAATCCCTGCTCTAGCTCTGGCACATTTTAAAATTCAGTTAAAACTCTAAATATATTGATCCTGGAAGAATTTGATTTTTCAGAGGTATATGAAATTTGGCATGAAGTAAAATCCTGTCAAAGTACGGAACTAGAATTTAATTTCTTGTGCATCCATGTAAGATAAGGTTTTCACTAATATGTCTGTGTAATCACAATAGTAAATAATTGGATGTGGCGCACATACCTCTCCGTGGCTGGGCAGCTCAATGTATTTGAAAACCAAATGGCAACCGCTACAGGAGCAGATACGATAGTGGTTTAGTTTTGAGACTCTGGAAATTAGTTACTAAATGATAAGTGGAAAAAATGCAATTACGTGTTCAGTATTCTGTATTGATAAACACTACAATTTTGAATGCTACAGTTTTATTATGAATGATATCTCAACATTCTTCACTTCTGAATGAACAGTGAAACAGAACACAGATTTCTCCTACAGAAGGAAAACAGACCCAGCTATCACTCATGCATTAAATAGTAGGAAAATGTATGATAGTGTACTCGCATATCTACTTTACCGTTGTGTTTTTCACGTTACCGTCTAATCTCATTAAGGAGATTCTTTTCTCACTCCTCCTACGTCCCCTTGGACGCTAAAGCCATTTTCATATCACTTTGTCTTACGTCGAATTAATGATCTAATGCCTACAAATCCCCCAAAATTCAATAACACTATCAATAGAGCACAATCATTTGGTTTCACAAGTATCAACAACCAAGTTCTAACCAAGAATCTCCAGTACCAGGCCAAATGCTGTGATCAAAAAGATACCGGAACTGGTCTAGCTCTGGTTTCATTTTCCCCACACATCTATAATTTTGTTCCTTCTTGTTTACATGGGTAATTATTCCCACTAAACTCACTAAAACGAAACGTAGCTACAGTCTTTGTATAAAGTTAAGAAAATAAAACAATGGACGACCTACTCTAGTTAATTCTTCACAAAAAAAGCTGTGGAGGATATAAATAAATAATACACCTCACTAATTACTTTTCCCTTTTTGATGCCCTGGACAATAGGTGTACAAGATGGCCAACCGTTTCCCAGCTTTCATACAGAGGACCGCTGATGCCACAGCAATTGCAAGGTATCCCCTGGATAAGGAGCCAAAGACTATGTCCACATGCAACATGTACTCCTCATGGTTACAGAGAAAGATGCACTTGCAGAAGGCGCTGCTGGCGCGGGTTAAGTTGGATGATCTGCTACACATCGAGAAGACGGCGGACATCGAAGGGGTGGACATTGCAGTCGAGTGGGACAAGGTGGCTGTCAGGTAACCAGCGCTGCTTGAGAACTATTTCCCCTCTCATAAAGTGCCAATGTGGGCTCGCTCATTGTCAACACCAAGAGCCTTAGACAGAAGGGAAAAAGATTACGATTTGTTCGAGAAACTTCCAGTGACTTCAGTTAGTTGCTACGCAAGCGTTGGCTAATAACCGACAAGGATCGCTCTCTACAAAGGAACACCACAAAAGGAAGTCACTGACACTTTTATTAGAAGATAGAAAAGGAAATATGAAGTTGAAGAGCTCTTCATAGAAAAATACGAAGTATGGAATAATCCTCTCTATTTTAATTTTACACAATACGGTTTAATCAAACCTTTTTAACGACACCCTGCAGAAACCATTGATTCTGGTCATTTTAGCGGCCAGCGGGTCAGCGGGTCAGCAACTGTTTTGACAGCATCCGCAGATTTTCAAAACTTTTGACAAAAAAGAACACCCTATTTGTTATACATTTCAGTAGTACATGTTTCCTCAAAAAGAAAAACAAAAGCTCGGCTCATTTTAAGAAATATTTCGTGCTAAATAATGTGCACAGAAGTAAAACTTGGTGTGTTAATCATGTCCGTTATTTCTGTGTACTTTTCAGGAGACTCGAGAAATCTGACGATGGACAGAGACAACGCGACCATCCTAAACCTGGCTTGCCTGCTCTTCCTCAATGCCTCAGCCTGCCAGAGCCTACCACGAAGAATACTACGGGTATCAATCGTCACAAAGTCACGCTAGCTGAGAATGAGAATATGGTCTTTGAACTGCTGGTCCCGGAATCCTCCAAACGATCGAAGAAGAAGAAGGCCAGCAAACAGAAGTCCCTGGGCAGCTCAGTAACCACAGTCGTGGAGAAGCATAGGTCCCCCCTAGTCATGACCCACTGGCGGAAACAGACGGAAGGCAGTGAGCTCTGCTCGTCCATTCTTAGTCCAGTCATTGTGGATGTTACGATCTTTGCTTTCCTTTAATGATAAAACGCTAAATATTATCATATTTCTTTAGTTTTTAAACTGAAGAGGCATGGTTTATACCTCTTTATAGATATTTAAACTAGGTGCCTGCAGAACAGATTTTTTCTGTAAGCGGAAAGCATCTTTCACATTTTTTTTATTTCCGTCTTTTTCTCTTTCTCTTTCTCTCTCGTGCTTGCGTGTGTGAGTACGTGCACGCGCGTCTCTCTGTACGTGCGTCTGTGTGTGTGTGTGTGTGTTTCTGTGTAATGTAATTTGCTCACATCTGTGCCTAACTGCCTGCTATGAATCAGTCCCACGCGTAACTAAGAAGCGGACAATGACGTTTAGTGGGGACAAGGTTCTCAAACAGCATCAGGAGCAGTTGGCCAATGTGATGCAGTCGCAGAGCAAAGGGGAATCTTGCGTCCTCCAGGTGGGCCTACCTTTGCATTTCAGGTAGCATAGTGTTTACTTGCCGAATCTAAAACGTTGGCGGTAGCCGATACGTAAGGAGATGCCATCTTGGTAGATATCGCACAGTTGAACAGCTGAAAAAAGATTCTTTCTCCTGATAATCTTACTCATGATTCCTATTGAATTTGTTAGAGTAGCTTTCCGTCAAAGTATAAAGATCAGCTGTTAACACATTCAGTCAGTATATTCACAAGCTAACTGGGACAACTAGACTACAGAAATGGCGTCTGGTGACCACGATCCGTTCAAAATACATGATTCTAAAAGTTGTGAACCTGTGGTAATAAACACGTAGTGAGCGCGGAGATGTCGTCATTAAGCAACTGTATTTGTCTAATGTCAAAATGTTTCTAACGAAGAATGGGTTTGGAGTTGTATGGTTACATCAGGGAGTAGGAGATGAACAGTGCTTTCTAGCGGAATCTAAGGACCTCCTGATATCATGTTTTATACAAAACTGGCATTCATCCTTAGAAGCTAGTCTGGTGTCGGGCATTTAAAAGGGCATTTAAGCCCGATAAGCAAATTAGAATTGTTACCAATAGATGATATAAGACGGCTTTTGCTAGTTTTAGGCTTAGACTGCGGAATTAATTACCAGAAAAGATGGTTTGTGAATTATAGCCAACACGAGACGCGATCACCCGCTATTGTGCGAAGCGTGGAGGGCCTTCCCGCTGCTCCTTTGAACAAATAGTGGCACACAGACCTTTGATCTCCCTCGTCTCTTTCGAAGACTCCACGTGCACAGAGATGCGAAACATCAGTTGTGGGGATTTCGTCGACTGTTCGCGAAAGCGTTCCCATAGTACCAGCACGTGTCACCTTCGTCATCTCTAGATCTACGACCGCTAATCCAAGCAGAACAGCGCCTACATCGATCGCGACCTGAGCAACTTCATACCCTCAGCTGGAGCCCCATCGTCCAGAGCAGAACAGCTAAGAAAGCAGGCTTGTACAAGAGAGCAGGCTTGACACCTGTTGGCGAATTGCGATGTAGTAGCCTCTAAACCAAGACCCTTATCTACTGATAGCGGCTCAATATTCGCAACAGAGACTCGACTTAACCAAGCTTATCAAAGTCACTCTTTACCCACCAAAGACCTCGGTTGCAAGCCTTGGTTTAGGGTCCTGCACGGTGTTAAATCCAAGTCAATCAGTCAGTCAGTCAGTCCGTTATTCGTCTATTGACTGGTACTTGTCATTTTTGGGAGCACATGCTTGTTCTGGCAACGGGTTATAACAATTGCTGCAAGTGTATGGATGCTACTGTCTATAACAATTCGGTGAATTTATTTATGTATAGTGACCATCGGACTATTCAGTTGCGAGCGCTTTATCCTGTCTGTCAGGAGCACATGGATAGACGCGGCAGCTGACAGGCCCGCCACTATTGTCTATTGTGGGCGATAGTCAGCAGGTCCTGTACAGGACGACCAGTCCAGTCTTTGAGGTTCGTAAGTCAGTTCTTTCTCTGACCACCGCGACGTCGGCCACCCTCCAACGTGCCTTGAAGGATAGTCTTCGACAGGGTGTCATGCCAGGTCAAGAAGACAAATTTACATCGCTTGACTGTTACAAATGGAGGTTTGTGGTGTCCTATGAGTGTGACAACGGTGCTTCGTACAAAGCATTTATGAATGATCTGTAACATCGTAACAGACATCAATGCATAGTCTACAGATGCTGACTATACGTCACATGTGATGTTAGCATTGCTGATGCTTCTCTGTCGCAGATACAGAGACGATGGAAGCGGGCCTTTCGCCTAACAAAGCTCATCTTAACAATAGGCCGTGCCATGGCATTAAGGTTTGGTTTACGATTCATTTTCTTGATGTACATTCGAGGCATTTATCTTAAATGTGTAATTATGGGAATATTAAATTTATCCTAGTGAAAATAGTTGTCTTGGCGTAAGAGTGCAGGATCAGGGGCTTTTTGGGAGTGAAGTAAGGATATGGAGTCATGTGAGTGTGAGAACAGGATAAGTGATAGAAGTTGTTACAGCATAATCTGGTGTCCGGAGGCCAGAGATTCAACTCGCAAGACTTACTCTCACGTCTTAAGGGAAGCGGTCAGCACTGCTCCTTATAACTGACTTGCACTGTAGCTGAATAGTTGGCGCTGACCACACAGATAGCTTCTAGCGATAATTTCGGAAACAATAACTTCCACGTATTTCCTCCCTTTCGTGCATCAGCTGTTGCTGCTCTGTTAAACTTTAAACATTGGCGCTGGACCTCGCCAGGTCGTACGAGATAGACCAGCGGGTCAAGAGCTTTGTTGATGTTGAACAGTCCGCACTGACAGACCAGAGCCGTGAAAAGGGACACTACATCGACGTCGAGAAGTACAAGAGGAGAAACGAGGTTAGCCCTCACTATGTTTCCAGATTTGTTGCAATCTTTTTGATTCTTTATTAAAAGTCCCAGCTCCTCGTCGCACTCTTCAGTACAAGCTAGATTCGCTGCCTATTTAGCGATTACAGTTCTTCTTTGACTTCTTCCTCCCGTCCCTCCTGTTTCCGTTTACGGCGGGATAAAAAAAAATTCACCTTTGCAGGCGTCACTTCTAATGACGAAATCTTACACCTTTTGTATCCTCAGCTGGTGATCAATAGTGAAGTGCAGTCAACACTGCGGCAGGACCCAGAAACCCGCACCCTTTTGCAACTGGACCAGGTGAGACGCCGTAAGTTGACAATGCACGTTCATGCAGAGCGACCAGGTGAGATGCTTTACATCTTTTTGGTGCCTGCTCAAGCATATCGACAAGCTCTTCAACCGGGGAGCAAAGTGTCGGATCGTCGAGCAGTTGAGTTGCCAATTTTTGGCAAACGTTCGGATTTAGCTCAACATGTTCACCAAAGTTCCAATATCCTGAACGCTTGTCCCCAAACTATCAGTTTCCTGTGACTTTTCCAAACGGGGGTCAAACTATTACGGGGTATCTATTAGTTAACCCCCACCCCAAACACACACACATACTTTACAAGAACATATTTGTGACCCCTCTATATGATGAAAAACTTTAGTAACTAACAATAGAGAATAAAAGAGAGAAAAAAAGGAATTAGTGGGCAGCGAAGACGGAGAAAACAAGGACGGATCTAAAGCGGGAACAGATCATATGAGTGAGCTGCAGGGACGATATCAACTTCCGATTTTAATTTTTTAAGTAACATTAAATATTTAGGTTAAGGGTCTTGATCCTCCGCGCTTGGAACTGAAAAGAGGTGCTCCCCACCTCTTATAAAATGTTCGACGTTTTCTCGATCAAGAAATGCCTTTTACTGGACACATTGTCCAATATGTCTGGTCTTTGCTTGGAAAATTCATAATCATGCACATACTGGTTATTTGAAAGTACGTGTCTCACCGAGAAGACCCACAATGTCGAGAATTAACTACAGGGAGTTCGTCACGTTTTGCTATCAATTGTATGTCCCAATAAATTATCATTTTGTGTATCCGTTTCTTAAGAGGATTGAATTTCACTCTAACATTCGTGTTTAATAAAGTCTCTTGTATCACCTACATGTCGTCAGTAAAAGTCTCTCTATAGGACCCAAAAAAAAAATTCTTTTTTATTATTATAATGTAGTTAAGACCTGTGGAACAAAGTCTTTCGTATTACTAAAATGTAGTTACAGCAGGACAGGTTGAACTAAGTAATTTGTGAGGTAGGAGCTGTGGAACAGGGGTTTGCATGACTAACATGAATGACCTGTGAATAAAAGTCTCTTGTATAATTAACGTCTGACCTGTGTAAAAAGTCTCTTATGTGACTAATATGAAAGACTTTTGCAACAAAGTCTCTTGTCTTATTCACTTCATTCACATGCTTGTGGAACAAAATCTCTTTGTGTTACAATTATGAAAGACATTTAGAACATATTATCTTGTATTACAAGCATGAATAATGTGCAGAAAGCCAATGTGCCAAACTGCATAAATCAGAATGTGATGCAAGAAATGTAAATGTCTTATGTCAAAGGCTGTAAGGGAACTTCAGAAAATTCCGGTGTTCTCCCAGTACCCAAAGGAAATTCAGGAGAAAGTTATTCAGAGGGCCACATACCTGGCGTGAGTATGAGCGTGGAAAACAAGCACACATGCACACTTATCATTCATGTCCAGACGTGAGCAGTATGAAAGGAGAAGAATACAAACAGAGAAAGACGGGTAGTTTCTACATTTGTATGAGGATAAATATTTAGTTCGCAGTCAAACCCCTCTTCCTCTTCCTACCTCCCTTGGCTGACTCTGATGGTCAATTGCTCATCCTTGACGTCAGGCTGGGGGCATTCGACCCACTGGGACGGAGGTTTTTAGCCCTTTCTCAAAAAATCATAAAAACTAATTAAAAGAGGTAGAAGAACAATTTAAATTGATAATGATAGATCGAAATGTGTAGAAAAGAAACAGCTTTACCTTGTGTTTGCTTAAAAACACACTTTTATAGTATTCCCAACAGAAAATGCCATGATAATGAGTGCATCCCAAAACATTTTCGTGGTGACAGTACACGTTTCTAAAAGCATAATTGAAAATAGCATAAGGGAGGTAACTACTGAAACAGGTAGGAATCGTCCACCATGATTCTCTCCCTTTAACTGGCAGTGAACACGCGTGATCACATGTATATTTGATGGAAAAAAAGAAAATGGCCAAGCGCCATGTTGAATCACACGTTGTTGTCTCACTTTGACATGGATTTGTACTTTAACAACCGCAAAGGAGAAGAAAATAGTAAGTAATTTTAAAATTATAATGTATATTCTAATAAAACATATATTTGTTTGGTACTTTATGTCTGTATATATTGTGTAAATAATTTTTTTGTTAATTTACAAGATTTCAAAAATGCGTACAGTCGTAATCTTTCATTTGATTTTAGTACTCGAAGACTAAACCTATGTATCTTAAAATTTACACCAAGTAAATGTTTCCAAAATACTCTAAAACGGCGTATTACTGATGGTTGTCTTTACTGTAGGCTAATAAATATAAATTTTTAAAGCTGCCGGTCGAACTTTCTACCCCGGGTATTTGCTAGCCATTTTTCAAACAAAGACAGGTACCGTGGGAAAACGCAGAAAATTACTGTCAAACGTAAAAACTACTTCATAAAAAGAAGATCACTCGATAGAAAAATGAATCAACCATCGAATTCATTATTTTTTTATCCAAAACAACGCATTTTATGCGTGTAAAAAATACCAAAGTTGGTCTGCCATTATCGGCAGACTCGTAAAACTCTAGAGCCGGCTGGCCTGCCCACGTAAGCAGATGCATCTCGAATGACAAGAGATAAGGAGAAAATACCCTTCATCTCTCCCAAGTTGAAGCATTTCTGTATAGTGTTAAAGCATCTCTCGCACGTGTTACAACATTTCTCCCAAATGTTAAAGCATCTCTATGCATCGCGCATGTTTTTGTTTCCAGGTTAGGACCACAACGGGTCATAGTACGAAAAGGACAAAGGGCGACCAACTTCTACATCATAGCTTCTGGTACTGGTAAGTGGGTTAAAGTGTGGGTCATTGTCGAGCGAGCTTGTAGCACGTACTTATATTTCTTAATGGTTAATCCACGGGTACATTTCAGCTGGCTCATACAAAAACATTTTAGCAAACGTTTAATCCACGGGTTGGGTCTTACGTCCTTTTTCTATTTTTGAATATACAACTTGCTGCAAGAAAAGGGGGGCAACACCCCCTACAAATATTTCTACCTTAGCTGTCGTGGCCTCAACGAAAAAGCAAGTGTAATGGAAAGTTTGACTTAAGTGACAGATCCTCAAGTTCCGAATCGTTTCCGTTGAATATAAAAATGGGTTGCAAAACGATCACATCTAAAACACAGCTCGATACAAGAAGGCCATAATGATGTCGAAACGGTTACGAAATAAATTCTGGCGCCCCCACGTGACCAGGCCTGTCTCGATCTGTCTGGCATTGTGTGTGCATGAGTGTAGGACTGACGTAAGCCTTGTGAATTAGAACGGTCGGTGCCAGAGAGCGCATGCAGGAATAATAGTTACTAGGTGTTTCTAGATTTTCTTACAAACTCCATACAAACCGTGAGACAGAGAGAAAGGAAGAGAGAGAAAATGACGGGAACGGAGTGAGTGCAGAGAGAGAGAGAGAGTACACTAGTATCATCAGGCGTGAATCGCCTTTAGTCAGTGTCGCCTCTACCCAGTGTGCCTGGTGTCTCTATGTTCAGAAGCCATGGTATAAACTGTAAATAAAGCTGTGTGAAGCTCTCTAAGACTGCCAGGGTTCAGGATTTGGAGGCACTAGCGCCGTAGCTTCATCATCATCAGTCCTAATTGTGCCGTTTGGCACGTGAGGCAACAGCTAGGGACCTCCATCTGGTTCTGTCTGCTGCTGTTCTGGGGGCTGTTTCGAGTGATAGGCCTCCATTTGGCTTTGATCTCTTGCCGTCATAGGGCCAGTTGTTTGGTTTGCTTCACTCCTTCTACCAGATGAAGTTACTTCTCTAGCTGTCGTTTCCGTAGCATAAAAGGTTTTTAGACCAACTTTCCCTTGTAGACTTTCGTTCCCACGGGATAGGTTATTTGTTTGAACAATAGATGAGACAGAAGGAAAGACAAGACAAAAGGAGAGACAAAAGGAAAGAGAGATAACAAAACTGACATTCTTTCAAACACGCTCTCTTTATAAGGCACTCTAACGGCTCAAGATATCCACAAATCTATTCAACATAAGACTAAACTAAGCGTAACCATCACAATCACCATAGAACAGCGAACAACTTAAACCAGAGAATTATCAGTCCCTTCCCCGGTCTCTCTGTCTCTTTCTCGATCGGTCTAGTCGTTATTTATTGCAATATGTGGTGGTAAATCGGTCATGTGACATGTCTAACATTCCTAACTGTGTGTGGTCATGAATTTCTAAACTGTTATTGATCCGCCCCCTCTGAAACTGTGTCACTACGTTTGAAAGTCCCCCTCCCCGTGAAGACTGACCCTGTCCCGTCATTCACTTGCTATATTTGAAGCTGACCTTTTGTTTCTGTTCGCATCCACACGTCTTGTAATTATTTGCAAATCACCTCTAATTTATCTGTGTGCATGTCTTCCTGCATGCATATATCCTAATTAATTAAATATCCTGTTCTACAAACTCTAATACCAGCAGACGGGAGGACGTACAGGTAGGCAGACAGACAGAAAGATAGTATGTAACTCGGTATACGTACGCACGTGCAGCTATGGTCAAGTGCGTAGCTACTGACCCGACGACCGGCAAGGACTACGTGAAGAGAGTCTCCTTCCTTAGTCAGGGCATGACGTTTGGCGTGAGTATTTGATGTCTGCTGGTGACATGAGTGTTTTGTGAGCTGGTGACGCGAGTATTTGATGTCTGCTGGTGACATGAGTGTTTTGTGAGCTGGTGACGCGAGTGTTTGACGTCTGCTGGCGACGCGAGTGTTTTGTGAGTTTGACGCGAGTGTTTGACGTGTACTGGTGAATGCGCGTGCTCAAGATGTTCACGCCTGCTGATGAATGTGCATGTGTGAGTGACCTCACGCGTGGAGGTAGAAAGCATTTAACCGTTGTTTTGTTTTTGTTTTTCGTCGTACTTTCTTCTCCGTCTATCCTTCCTTCGGAGCTATCTCTTTCGGTACTCAAAATAAAAAAAAAATTTTTTTTTAGGGCATTGACATTTCCTGAGCGTTAATTAAAATAGAACTTTCTGGTGATGTATTTTTATAATATAAAATCAATTCAACAAACTGCATTTTTATCCATGGTTTTATAGACACATTTTCCAGATAATGTTTCAATCGTCAATAGTGGGTACACTGCGTCTAGGGACTAGCAAGTCGAAGGCAAAGCTTTGCCCTCGACAACTGGATACTAATCCTAACACTACTGACCACAGCATCATAACTAAAGCACACAAACTGTAATTATAAATAATAATTGAATTAATAACTGAACTTAAAAATAATACCATCTCACGGAAAAAATTTAATATTTTATAAAAATAATAATGAATAATAATAATAGTAATAATGATATTAATAAACATAATACACGTGGCAAAAGAAAGATCTTCTTTGAGAAAGGTCAGTAACTCAAATGGTTTCTTCCATCGAATAAGAAATCTTTTGTTTTCTGAAAAAGTGCATGCATATGTCTCAGTGAGTTACCGTATGTATGTGTAGTGTGCGCGTGCGTGTGTGTGTGTGTGTGTTTTGCAAAGTGCAGAAGGATCTGCTTTTGTTGGGTTGTAGCCGCGTAACTGTGTTCCTGTGTGCGAGCTTCAGCCATACGTGCGTATGCGTGCAGGCGTGCGTGACGTCTCTACCTTTGCTTTCTACCTCCACTTCCCCACTCTTTCCCCCAAATCTCCTCCCCGAGCTATTCTCGCGTGCTTTCTGTGGGCGCAAGAACGTGGCCTTGGACATGGACATGAAGCGCACGACAAATGTCTTGTCACGTGACCGCATGCAGCTGCTGACTATGGACGCCAAAGACTACCTCGAGATCTTCGTGTCCTCGGGTCCCAGCCACCAAGTCTTTCCGCACCAGCTGTTCCTCCAGTGAGTTCCTTGCCCGCTGTTTTTCTCCAAGGTGCGCTTACGTCGACCGCTAGTGTGTGCCGTGGGCGTCAGCCCCACGGTGACGGGTATGGAGGTCACCCAGGTAGCGGGCAGGTGTCCGGTGTCATGGCGTCAAATGCTCGCCACCCTGACATGCACAAAAATTATTTTAAGTTTGTGTGTAAGCTTTAAAGATGGCACATTCAGAAAAAGGCAGAGGTTTTAGATAAATACCAGCTAATCGAACAGATCTCTGTGGAAGTTTGAAGGGAAGAAAACGAAAAGACCAAATAAAACGTTATTGATAACCGTTGACTGAGTGCTACTAGTCGCTTAGTTTAGAAACACGCCCAAAGTGGTTCTCGAGATCCTGTAGTCACGTCAGAAGGAATCGAGAAACATGATGTCAACAGCGATGTCAGATGCTGCACTGGTCAAGCAGAATGAAGACAGACATGGCTTCACGATCAAAAACCAACAAGATGTCACGTGTAACGTGTAGCAGCGCAGACTCAACGCTGTGTGACGGACGGTATGCTAATTGCTAACTGTTGAGAGGACAGCAACAAGTCATCATTCAAGTCTGCAAGGGCTGTGCGAAAGCGATCCTTTCTAAGCCTCGGTAGCATACGATATTTTTTTAGATTGTTTAGGTCCAATGGGATTTTATGAAGTATTCTTACAACTGCCGACTCGACTAGAGGTACAAGTAAGCTGGATGGTAGACAATGCTTAATAAAGTTGGTTATAGCAGGCCAAAGTGGGTCAGTTCACTTAATTAACGGGTGATGAGAAGAGGATCCAGCAAACAAGTGGCTGCTTTGGCGCTGAGAACGGCGTCTTTGACTTCTGCCTCGTATAGTTAGGTGGAATAGCCTCATTGACTAGAGAGAGAGGGGTTCTCCAAGAGTGTTCAAAAGCAGATGCTTTTCTCTCCCCCCCCCGAAAAAACAAACAAACTGAGAGGACATAAACACATTTTAAATTGTAAATTGTACATTCGTTTAAATCACACGACTTCGCAGTCTAACAAAGGAGGGCACATGTCCCTGGCGGACAAGTGAGGTCATGACACCGGTATAAGCACTAGCCTTATAAGTACAGCGGTGGGCAGGTAGTAGAACTGGGTATGCACGGCAGTAGACACGTGTCAGGTAACTAGACTTAGGTATGCAGGTACGTTACTGCGCCGGGTGATAAATACATCAACCCATGCCTATAGGTAAGGCACGAATGACCATCATAAGGTCACTGCCGAAATGACAGTCACCACTCACCTATCGAAAGGAAATCATTAGCTCATTAATGTCCTGGCACTCATCATGAATCCTGACATGACTGTCATTTTTTCCCCTACCGACATAACAACGCTTGACTAAGGACGTGATGGTCATCGCTATCGAATGGAAATCGTTAGGTCAATAACAATATAACAATCAGTAGTCTCTGCTAACATTACAAGTCAAATGTCACTGCCGACATGACAATTGTTAGAGCCCCTTTCGATACGACAAGCACCAACTTTCATCAGATGTAGGGCGGGGGTTGTACAAGGCTCGTGACCACAGATTCCATGAACTAGCTCTAAGGACCTGATGTGACAGATGTTACACTAGAGCCTGTGGGTGACAGAGAAGCGACGAGAAAATGATCTCAGAGCCGGGAGATATGTGACATCTTGAGCACCAAGAGACGCGAAACAAGGTGGCATGATGGGTAAACTTGGAGACAGGTGTGTGACTGCTGTAAAGGACGTACGTGCTGGAGACTTCAATATGAAAGTGTAGACACAGAGCAAGATGCTAGAGGTGAGAGATGAGAAGTGAACGGAGGGAACTAAGAGGGATTAGGCTGACTCCTACATATGGCACATGTTACTTTTAACAGAAGTTTGGACGTCATGACGGGCTGGCCTCTACAGCAACTGCAGCTCCATTCCAATCTCTGCTCAGTTCGCTATTTCAAGTAAGAATTATTACAAGTTGTGTTCAGTTCGCTATTTTAAGTAAGAATTATTACAAATTGTGTTCAGTTCGCTATTTTAAGTAAGAATTATTACAAGTTGTGTTCAGTTCGCTATTTTAAGTAAGAATAATTACAAATTGTGTTCAGTTCGCTATTTCAAGTAAGAATTATTACAAATTGTGTTCAGTTCGCTATTTCAAGTAAATGGTGAATACATCATTTTTTGAAAAAGTATCCTCCAAATGGCTGAAAAGTTGAAATCTGTGGATGAATTAAATTTACAAGGCACTTCCAGCTTGCATTTGGTGTACAAAGCTTCCTTATCCATGTAAGCTTCAGTGCATCATGAAAAACCTGGATATCCATTACCTTTAAGCCCCCTTCTGAATATTTTTTTAATTACAGCTGTTATTTTATTTCACCAGCACCGAGGCAGCGTGTATTCAGAGATCAAAACTATTGTCTTATTTGAGTTTATCTTCTAACATATGGAGAGGAGGAACCTGTAGCTAAGGCACAACACTTCTATTACAAGGGGGTGGGTAAGAGAGGAGAGTAAGAAGTAGGTGTAGCTTATCGACGCATTCAGGTAAAAAGATCATCGGGCAGCAAGCAAATTAAAATGCAGGATGGAGAAGCTGAAGGGTACTATTCGTGTGATCTCTGAAATCCACCTTTTGTTTGCAGGCGAAACTTTGTGATTACACACGACAGCAAGAACTCGCCCAACATCTACATCGTGCGCTCGGTTAGTGGCCAGCAAGCTTCCAAAGTTTGCCACATTGTCTCTGTGTGTGTGTGTGTGTGTGTGTGTGTGTGTGTGTGTGTGTGTGTGTGTGTGTGTGTGAGTGTGTGTTGCGAGCTCACGCGCAACTTGCTGTCTCCAGGTTAGTGAGAAAATAATTTGAAGCGATACAACCATTTGTAATCACTTGGTGTGGCTGACAATGCTTTTCAATGTCCCAGTTGTGTATTGTAATGAACAATGTTGCAGTTGAAAAACTCTATTATTTCCTTTGTGTATGTGCATGTATGAAAATTGTTCAAAAAAGGTCAAGCACGTGTAAGAAACGTTTTTGGAAAAAAGTCCACGTAAGATATATATATATATATATTTAATTATATATATATATAGCGCTGAGAGAGAAGCAAAGGTTTGGTCATGAATCGTAAATCAATTGACTGTTTTGGCGCTGCGCTGTAATGCAAAAAAAAAGGTGAATATTGTAATTCTTTCTTTTTTTCTCTCTTTCTCTTTTTTTTTTAATTTTTGCTTCTTGTCAAGTGCATTCTTTTGTCGTGTTGGCGGGGAATGGAGTGAGGGGGGAACCGATGTCTCTCCTTTCTTCTGTCGCTTTAAACTCCGGAGGTTTTAAAAAAAAGCTTTGTGATCCCATGGTGCGTACAGGGCTACTGCAAGGTGTTTCGCATGCTCAGCTGGCCGGATGACACTGATCCAGAGAAAAACAAGTCAGATGGTTCTGGTGAGTTGGTGTCGTCTGCATCTCGTTCACGTTACTCAGGCTAAAGTAACCCATGCCACGTCACAACAAACAGTTTACTGCTAGAGCACAAGACGACTGGCGGTGAGACTTTTCCACTTCATTTGTTTAACGTGGCCGTGTTTTATTTTGTTGTAAGTGAGGCTTTTTCAAGTCAGGTGACATATCTGTAATTTGGCAGACATCCGACATTAAGAAATGTTATGGGGAAAATAGGTGTTGTATCAAGTCAAAAGTAAAATGAAAATAAAATGCTGTTCCTAAAACAACAATCCTCAAAGTGAGATCTTCGATCTTCTCGATCCGCAATATCTTGAACGGCGAAAACCGACTTAGTTCTTACTATGGTCATCTACTGATCCCGTTACCATTCCAATTATTGATATTTTAAATGTTTTTAAAATAGGCTCTTTTATTTATTTATTTTTTGATTTATATAATAATTAAGTCTGAACGGAACTCAATTTTAAGCGAAATTTACCACACCAATTTATTAATAACGATATAAAGATGCTTAAATTTCAAATGTTTTCTTGTTATATCTTTTCTGCTCGATCTCTTCTGGCGCAAAAGCTCGTTTCGTGTAGTTGTGCGCAGGCACTTGTGTGTATGTGTGCGTGTGTGCGCGCATGAGAGAGAGAGAGAGAGATTGAGTGTGAGTGTGTGAGTGCGTGCGTGCGCATGAGATATTTTTGTTCATTCTCTGCATACCTCTCAGTGTATGGTGTCCGTCTGTCAGTGTCCGAGACTGACGGTGAGAAATCGACGGCACTCGGCAGCATCCTAAAAACTGCACGCAGTAGTGAGAAGTTTCACTACACGGAGGAGAAATCGGAATATGTTGGCTGTAAAACGGTGAGAATTCGTTTGATCATAAGGCAACAAACTGGCGCCGCCAGCAACAAAATTGTTGTTTGAGTAAATATCTTTCATGAATAAGGCCATGTTCATAATATAAAGATATGTAGAACCATGACGATTCCTAGCTGCCACAAAGATACTCAACTTACATTAAAAACAACCCTACAATGTTGATGGCTGCACCTGTTATGACGAAGTCTGACGATACAAAAGCTGCTCCGAATCTCCGACATAGAGACACAGAGACAAGGTCAGCGACTTGGTAAAAACCCCGGTGGTAGGTCTAGTGTCCCCCCTACCCCCATATGCAGCACCTAGTTACCACCCTGAAATACCAGACCGTAGATTGGAAAAACAAATTTCAGCAGTTATTGGAAACTGACCAATAAGCTTAAGTACCCCGACGACCTAGCTAACCGATGATTGAGAAGTCTAGAGTTTCTCTAATTGAGCAAGTGACCGAAGAGCCAGTGCTTCATGTGGAGGGGGTTTGAATCCAGGCACAAGAGTAAAACCAGTATACGTATGGTAAATTCCTTGCAAATTACTATTATTATTAATATATTTATATATTATTTTATAACTGCTATTATTAAATGTTGACTATAATGTTGATCCAACTGATCAAGTTACTCCAAAATGCTAGTGTTCAACAGGCTGTACGTAGGGAAGAAGTCAACAGTAATCAGGCTGATCTGCACTTGCATCTCTTGTCAGGCCCCACATCGTCACCATTGTCCAAGTTTACGCACAACGTTCTTATGCTTCGACTTCTACGTACCAAGACAACGAAGTGGAACAGTTCTACGATCAGATGGAAAGGTTTTTTAAAAAGACAGTAACTAGGAAGGACATCCTAGTCGTATTTGGTGACTGTAACGCCAAGATAGAGAAAAATGCCAACAAAGGGCAGGAACGGTAGGTACATTTGGCCGAGGTAACACCAACGACAGGGGCTTAAGACTACTGGAGCACACAGCCACAAATTCACCTTAGCCAATAACCTTCATCCCATTCAATGAACGCATCTCGGAACTCTCCAGATGGCTTGGTTTATGGCCAAATCTAGTTCACCTCCTCCCAAAGTTTTTCCAATCCAGCATCAGCTCGGCCAAAACAAGGTCACGTCTAGATTCGACAAAGGCAATGACTACACCCTTGTCTTGAAGAGCCTGAAATTGAACCTGAAGATGAAACAGCATGCAAGCAGTCCCGGATTTACTTAAAGTCCAACCTGAATGGTTTGCGTTTTTGGAGATATTTTGATGGTAACGCAAATAGTCGTGTGAAATGTCTTTGCATCCTGCGGCTTGTCGATCTCTTTGGGGAGGGGGGGGGAAATCAACATTTTCTACTTACTGAAACAGTGAGCGAGTCGTCACACACCGATATCGCTGATGTAAGGTTTCTGGTTCTGACTTTTCACCTGAAAGAAATTGCGACTGAGCTTGGTTTTGTATACAACTGAACTATATATTATATAATTTAATTCCATGATACTAGAATTGCATTTTAGAGAGATAATTCATCCCAGTGCTTTAAAAGTATATATATATATATATATGGACTGGAAAGCAACTTCTCAGCGTAATATAGGTGTAATATTGGTTTTATGAAATTTTTTTCTCTCTAGCTATAGAATGAATTCTATAATTATACGATTATGGAATGAATTCTGTCGTTATAGAATGAGTTGTGTGTATAGCTATAATTCTGTAATGAATTGTTTATTTATAGAACACATTTTATGAATTGATGACGATATCTAGCTACCAAAACGATGATTGCATCTCTCTGCCATGACTAATACATAGTTACCATGGCCTCGCTATCATAAAGACAGAGGTGTCACGAGAGCGCTGTCCCCAAAGATCAGTCAATCAACGAGTCACTTAAGAATAACATTATACCTTTGTATTGGCAGGTGACGTCCCCATTGGGGAAAAAAGTGAAGTTCCCGGTTGTCCACGTGAGCAACATCAACGACCCCTTGACCGCTACAGCCCTGCGAGTGCCCAAGCAAAGGCGCAAGTTCGTCCCGATGAAGACCCTTCGGGAGGAAGACGTATTTGTGAGTGGACGCCTTCCCATGCCAATAGAACAGGGGTAGCGATCAGGAGTGGTATAGGGAGTAGTGGTAGGATGAGCAGCAATGGTAGTGTTGATGTTAGTACTTGCAAATGGTAGTTTTGATGCAAATGTACAAATGAAAAATGACGAGCGTCACCTAGCGTAAAAATCGGACTTTTTTTTTTTTTTTTTTTAGAGTGAATGGGTGGGCGGTCGGTTGGGAAGAGGCTGAGCTGGGATTGCTGGTGATTTCCTTTGTGCAGGGTCTGGACCAGCTGCCGCTGTTCAAGCAACGCAGCAATTCTCGTTCAGTCATTCTGGTAAGGCGTGCATGTAAGAAGAGCAAGCTTATTATTAAGACAAGTTATATCAGGAATTCTTCAGCCTACTTCTCCATTCTCTGTTCCCGCACCCTGCTGGTGTTAAACGGTACTTGTCCTCAAAAGTTAAGTGTGTGTGTGTGTGTGTGTTTGCAGGAGTGGGGGATGTGTTCCTAATAATCGGATATAATTCAGTGCATGGTACTACTATCTTAACCTGCGTGAATAGCAAATGTGGGTAGACAGTTACCTTTTCGTTCTTTAGACACTCCTACAAACACCACCATGCACAGATAGAGAAGCTAGACTCTCAAGTCCACGTTTGTCTACAGAAACGCCTAAGTAACATAGAGCCCCATCTTCCCCGCTGTCTGTAGCCTAGACATTCACACATCCATGGACAGTTGTAATGTCTATTTTTTATCTCTTTGTGTTTAACGCTTGATTGACTTGTCTAAAGACCGAAAACTACTCAGATTGTGGGGAGTGGTATTTTCATTCAGCTTTACCTAGTCGTTAGAATACAATTATTTATCTAAATACACCTTTAATAATTAGCAAAAATTTGACCCTTGACCGTTTCACGCTAAATGAGGCCTGTCTGCAGGTCAGCCAGGGCGCGGATTGCATAATTCTGGACAAGGGGTTGTTCTGCCGGTTCGCAGGGAGCGAGACGAGTGAAGTGGTGAACTTTAAGACCTTTCCCTACTCCGACGACTTCATTAAGAACCGCCTGAAGGACAATTCCAACAGGGACGTGTATTTAGAACACGTGCTGGATTCCTACTTCGTAAAACTGTTTCGAGAGACAAACGGTGACTTCTCCGTTCACAATGAGCTTTAGCTACCAGTGGGGAGGGTGGGGAAAAGTGGGGAATTAGGATCATGACTGACTTTAGGGGAATTATGATGTCGGAATGACTGATGCCGATTTTAGAGGAATTAGGATCTCGGAATGACTGAGGTCGACTTTACGGGAATTAGGAAGTCGGAATGACTGATGCCGATTTTTAGGGGAATTAAGATGTCGGGACGACTGATGTCGACCACGTTCAGATGAATTATGATGTCGGAATGACCGATGTTGACTTTACAGATTGACCGTGTGTGATAATGAACTGTCGGAGATGAAGGGACACAAGGACGTATACGCAAATACTAGAGAGGCTATACGTTCATTCCTTACAAGACGTTGTTTGTATCTGGACGAACACTCATGCTTTCGCCAGTTTGTATATTTTATCGTATACTGAATTTTTTACTTTTATGATCTTATACAGCGATTTTTTTCTGACATTTTTGTGTGGATTATTTCATTAAAACAGACCCATTAGTACGGGGAAGCGGATAGCCTATTGTGATTCGAGGGATGGCGCCCGAACTAAGAGGCGCGCCGATTCGATACCCGATTAGCGCAGCAAGCGTCCACCAAACTGGATACCTGACTCCATAGAGGGTTGGGGAAGGGAGGAAGAAGAGATGGGCACCACCTTCACGTAAAGCTGGCCCCGAGAAAAGTGAAGTCTCTAACTTATCTAACCCCTCAGCGACCTGGAAAGGTTAGGGGATGCACTTTTTCCTTAGTACGCCTTTTGGGAAGACGTCACAGTTGCTTTTTCTCTTGAGTTGCTTGCTTCTTAAACCAGGTGAAGTAACAGCCTTGCGGTTGTTAGGAAGTGACGGTGGCGCCCATCTCTTCTTTGCTGCCTTTATTTACCCAACCCGCTATACAGTCAGGTACCCGGGGTGTACGCCTCTGCCTTTCAAAGTCTCGGTGCTCGATTTCCACAAGCTTAAGTGCAGTGACATGTGAGGCTTCTTTGCCTTGCAGTATTTTAAACTAAAGGCTAGTATTTTAAAGCTCTGCAAGTTACAAAAGACGTAGACGACTGATCTTTAACATCCCGTCCCAGGAATGCGTCGACAGATCCTGTTGGTTACCGAAACAATTAAGCTCTAGTGCGACTATCGGGGCGTGACATGTCAGTGAGAACCACAGGATAAGCCAGAGCGAGATAACAATTAATCCCGAGTACTTCTCAGAAGGGGGATATGTCCTTATAAGACAATTCAACGTAAATTAAGATTTTCTTGCATGCTTAAAAGAATGGGTACAATTATAGAAAGTACTGTGTTGACAACAATAGTTTGTATCGGCAAACACACTTTTAGGTGATCATGAATTTTCTTAAACTGTCTTAGACTGACGGTGAAAAACACATATCTCAATTGAAGGCAGTCCAACAATTTACATTAATTTGCATGAAGAAATCCTGAAAAGAATTGAGTACTCTGATTTCATACAAAATATTTGCATTCATCAATTTAACCAACTGACTAAATGCACACCATCAGACCAGTTTATTGGGTGGAATTACGTACACATGGGGTTAACCTCAACAAAACTCATGCTGTATGCATGAAAATATGGTTTTGCACATTTCACACTCACATAACTAGGTAATCAAAATGTAGATAAGGCTATAACCATTATACATGTTTAACTCTTAAAATGCAGCCAAGTTAGCAACAACAACAGCAAATATAACAATACAGATCACACTGCTTAGATTCTCTGATTTTTAAATGCATCTGAAGGAATGGTTTGCATACAAATAAACTCTAATCACAATGCCAATGTCAAATATTACAAATACATGAATCACCATTTCATAAAAACAAAGATCTGCGTATACACATTCTGTGAAGTACCACAAAACTCAGTCAAATAAAAAAAAAATATATATGAAAGCAATGAAACAGATTCTAAATTTGTAGATTAATGAGAACTGAATTTGTCAAGTGTGGGGAGGTGAGCTGAATGCTCTGTACATGAAAGACTACAAATAAACTAACAGTCAACCATATTAAAAAAAAAACCACTAGGATCAACAAACGGGTGATGCCATGCCAAACATGACTGAAGACAGAGAAAGGTTTGAATACACACTGTGTAATAATATACAGAAACATATACTTTCCTCAAGTCTGCTTAATTTATACTTTCAAAAATATGAAACCATCTTGGTTATCAAGTCAGGTGATTACAAAGAATTTTTTATGCCTACAATATAGGATTTCTGATCATGATTTCATACTAGGGTGCAGATATCTGTCTATAACCTGCTGTTCATTTGATGAACAGAATAATGTCATGTAAACGTAGAAGGAAAAGAGCAAAAAACAAAATGACTTGGCACGTTCTGTTAGCCTTCCCCACAAATAATATTATTGCTTCAGATATTTTGTTTTTCAAAATATGTGCATCCATGCGTGCACGCACACACACACACACACACACTTTCTCTATAAGAAAAGTTTTATCTTAAGCCAATACACTTTAGCAGGTGCTTATGTCAACTTTAGGCCAGTTCCATAGTACATGGTGTACAAGTTTTCATCTTCGAAACAGGACTGGGGAGGTGCAAGAAAATAACTATGTCAAATAGACATAAATTCTTTTATGTCAAATTCTTATCAGTGCCTGCCCTCACTACTGCTAGTAATGATGATGATTGATTGATCATGATTGATTATGACAGCAAAAAGAAAACACCAGCTACAACACACTGAATAATTGCTCTTAACAATGACTTAGCTCAGAAACTACGAGTTCAAACTGTCTAAAATCACAAATACGAGACCAGCATTAAGAATGTTTATGTACGCAAATATTTGCGAAGGCACCCAACTCAGTCTACAGAGAAAAGTAATGCCTGCAAAATGTCAGTTTATGATGGGTGATAAACAGACTGCATAGTGCAAGGGACAGAGTACTGGGGCAGCAACATATTGAAGAAGAAGGGTGGAGGAGGAAGGAAGTTCAGATACGCATAAACTTTTCCATTTTCTACTATTTCTTCAGAACCCCTATGGGTGGGAAATAAAAGCAACAGCATTGCTCTCCTTGGAATTGTATATCTCACTGATTAAGCTTTTACTTGTATGTCCTCATGGCTTGATGGTTAACGTTCTTCCATTGAAGTACAATTGTGTAGTGGAGATTTTATAAGACCATTTGAACAGATTTTTCAACAAGATCACCTCTAGCCAGTGGCAGAGTCTCAGTCGAAGTAATGCTAATGGCTTCCCTTACCAAAAAATTGTCAGATCTTATCACACAGTAATATACAAAGTCATCTAGCAGCCAATTCATAATGAATCATTAAAAACGAATCATATGAACAAAAGCAAATGTTCACTAGGCAAAGTCTCATAGTCTGTTAGCTGCACATGGTACACAGTAAAAGTTATCTTAAACATCAATATGCCTTCTACTCCAGGCATTTCTGTATTGCACAATGCATCTGACATTTTAAGATGGACAAGCTGATTTAAAATTGTCTTTCAGCAATTTCTGGATCACTGTGCTAAAACAACTATATATAGGTTCCAAACAACTTATGTATAGTCTGTCTCACAGACATATCTCTGGTTTGCCTGATATGTACTATTTTTAACACTAGCCACTGGACACAAAAAAATTGTTCCTTTTTAGCGATTTATTTCATTCATGTTTCTTTACAACATTCTATTTAATGAGATGTGAGGCCATATTTTATTTTATTCATTTTACAAGTTTTAACATTTTTGCAAACATAGCTGGAAAAAGACTATAAGGCTAGCTCCACCAAAGATAATCTGAGTAAAACTTAACCCAATTCTTATTAACATTACATTTCATGATATCTATGTTCCTTGTCTTTTGACGAGTGTTGATAATACCATGACTAATTTGTAACACAATCATGTCGTTCCTATCAAAATGTCAACTTTTAAAATTATCATATTTACAAATGTGAACACTGAGCAAATGCACCTTCAATTTACAAACAAGATATGCCTGAGAATGTTAAGGTATGCATCAGCATGCATTCATACGCAATCAGAGTACACCCACCCACATTCATACCAATGCATCTATCCCTGTCAAGAAATGTCACCATCTGAAACAGTATTCTTTTAGTTTGGTGGTCTTTGATTAAAACTGCTTCAGATGTATCTTTAACATCTGAAACAGTGAAATAGTAATAACATGCATTACTGCGCTTAACCTGCTGTTGCATAGTAAACATGAGTACCAACCATCACTTGTCAAGGACTGATGAGTGTCAGAGCACAACATGTTCTTGTAGGCTCCAAATATAATTGTGACCCTATGATATATAATGACTAATCATAATTAAAATATTTTCTTTCTGAATGGAAAACACTGGAAGCACTTTGTAAAACTTCAACTGTATTTAAAATAATTTTAGTCAAGGCAGAAACTTTTGCCAAGAAATAATTACTTCCTTAATTCAACGTATTTATTCATATTCAAGATAGATTTTAAAAGCAATCCAAGAGTCCTTTCTCCAATTTCACATCTAAAATCAGAAACAAGCGAAATGAACCATTTCTTTTTATCAAAGAAAACACAAATGTCTGCTGTTTGGTTTCTCAGCCTCCCCCTCCATCACAATATACATTCAAAAACGCCCCCTAAAACATCTGAACAGACACAACCCACATAGCCAAAGATCATGTATGTGCACCTAGAAGACAACACTTTCTGATGTTAATTAAAAATGCATATGCTTGATAGATCTATATCACCAAATTCCTCCTTATGGAGCCAGGACCATCAAAAGATCAAGTCATGTGATCAAAGTATAAAATGTAAGCGACCACCTCGTGACTAAAGCAAAGAAAGCATGCATCGTGACTACTGTGTGTCAATGCACAAATAAAAATGAAGTGTGTACAGTACCCAGTAGACTTGCACAAAAGCTAGTAGTAGACTAGTATCAAGAAAAAATATCTTCATGGAGACCTAGTGATGGATCTCAGAAAAATACAGTGCATGTAAGACAAAATGTGGCTTCAAAGATAAGCTTTTAAAGTCTGTTGAGAAATATAGCCTGCACGAACACAACAACCCAGTCTGTAGCCTTCCTAGACTAGACATATGAAGAAATCTGTTGCTAAGAACTAAGAGAAGAAAATAAACCTCGAAGTAGAATGTGGGCACGATAATAAAGAAAGAGCCAATGAAATGGGTCTACTGAAAATCTGATTACTAACACTAGAAAAACTAAAAAAAAAACCAACAAAAAACAAAAGTCTGCTTGCACGGCATGTAAAACAGTTATTAACTGATAACTAATATACACATGACAGCCTGTTAGTTTACCTTGATGATAATATACCACCAATTGGTATGTCAATATTTCACTTTCTTTACATCTGAGAGAAAGCAGAATGGTGAAAAAATTACTGACATCACACAGCCTTGCATATAATGAAGGGAGCAGGGACTGCCAAGAAAGCTTCGCCAATCTAGTGGGGTAACAATATGGAAGTAAACATCTGCTGCAAGAAAATAACTTGAACAAGAAGGAGCAGGAAACGGGTTTACATATGAAGAAAGTTTGTCAAACTTACTGTGATAGCTACAGCTTGGCTGATTATGTACAACTTCAGAGCCTAAGCACGATGCAGCTAACACAAATGCCACTTTGTGTGTAGTCTTTGTAAAAGCAAAATATAAATAATATAAATCTTATGTGGAAAAAGATATTCATGTGTATTTACATTATAAAAGAAAACTGTTGCAAGTGAAACAATGCCATAAGGGAATGATTTTTTTTAAATGTCAGAGATCACAAGCAAATCTTATCACATTACAGATCTGTGCATCTGCACACATGCTCCCCTCCATCTCCCCGCCCATCCTACATACACACGGGGGCTCTCTTACTTCATTTTCTCTTTCACCCCACCCTCCCACAAAATGGAATGTGAAAAATCTAAAATTCATTTAGTTCAATCATGTTTCTAAAGTGAAAAGATGCAAAGAGCAAAACAGTTCTTCTAAAAACTCTCACTTTTCATTATAAAGATTGAATACACAGGAGGTGATATTAAATGTCTTTGCTACTCTGTGCATTTTTTGTGAAATTATTTCAGTCATTATTATTAATACATGTATAGTTATTAAAAGGATTTTTTTAATAATATCCAAGAGTATTAAATTTCCTTGATTTTTGTTTCTGCCATGTCTTGAATCAGTGTGATAAGAAGAGTTCATTGTAGGAAATTCACTGCGCACTTTTATAAAGCTATCTGTCAAATCTATTGTTTTGGGAAGATGAGACTGCTGAGGCATTATTATACTGAATAAGTGTTTACAATTCTAAACAAATGCTGAAAACACTTTTCATCATGTTGATTAATTTAAGTACAAGGGAGAAGATACACAGCAGTCAACAATCACAAACAATAAAGGGTGACTCTACTGATTATTATTTATATATAAATATTTCTAAGATTAACAGAGCATGTTAATACCACTGCACATTCTAATGTCTTATATAATGATATGAAATTACAAAAGATATGTTTTCATGTAAAAACATGAATACAAATTGATAACATCTCTACAAATTCTGCGATGCATCAGACATTTTAATATGAAAATCCTCTTTGAAAGAATATTGGAATATAAAAGGGCTTCGCGTTTAAGAACATGTTCAAAAGCATCGAAGAAATGTTGTAGAAATGTCATCACCTGGCTTGTCAAGTCTTACTAGGAGGTAACACAAGTTTCTCAAACAGTTCCAAGATTTAAAAAAAAAAACTCTTGACGGCACTCAAAACATATATCACTCAATAATTTACATAACGTTGCTGTCTGAAAGGCACATGAAAACATGGGTTCTAATGGGTCATGGGAAAGATTCTCTAGTGAACCAGTCACATCCTCATTGTTACTGAGTTGTGTAAAGGCTGATTACCAAGCACTAAACAAACTGCATTTCCACAGGTTACAGAAAATATCGCTCAAGTTAAAAGTCACAAAATACAAATTAATAATAATATAAAACTACAGTATGTACCACATCAAAGACATCCTCTAAAAAACACAATGAACAGATCCTTAGAAAGGGACCATTAAAAACACATTGTCTTATAGGTGAAACCCTGGTCACAGAAAAAAGACGGTATAAGAGGACAGAATTTGCCAGCATGTCAAAAAGCAATAGTCTTTAGAAAGATCACAGGAAAGTAAAATCAATTTATAGTACTCTTCAACATCTGACAAGTGAGATTTTGGAAAAACTTTTTAAACAGATCAACAACAATGAACAATAGTTCTGTCACTCTCAAATAATCATGGCAGAGTGGTTTGTGATCAATAAATGTAGCATACATCTTATGTAGAGGTCATGGAGATTCTGAATGACAGTTCACAAAGTCTCATGCAATTACACAAGGTTTTGCTGATATATCGTGACTGAGCACAGATGCTCAGATAACACAGAATGCTCTGGAATCCACCCAGAGAGGTCTCCTTACATGGGGTAAAAGAAATTCTTTGAAAATGCATAGCAAAGAAGGTGCTAATATACCATAGGCACAGATGACTTGATTTACACCTTGTGTTTGACCAACAATAAATATTACATCTAAACATTATATTGCTGCAATATGACGTATCTCAATTTCATATTTTAACTTTCCCCCACCCAAAAGTAAAAATGAAGCCATATAAAAAAACACCAAAAAATCATACTTGTGACATGGCAAGATCTTGCACTAAAAATGCTAGAAATGACCGCAACACTAATGGTGTCTTTGGTCGACAATCAGTTTCATTGTCATGGATAGTGAATTGTCATGCCATCAGCCAGACAATTCTAATGTCTAGTCTCATCTGTAACCCAATTCAGTCCCTTCTGTTGCTCGCAGCATGCTCTGGAACAATGAGTCTGGCTTTGCCATTAAAGTAGATGGGCGATCATATTCAGCAACCTAAGAAAAAAGAGAGATTTTGCTTTTATAGTAGTCATAGTAGTGACCGAATGCCATTGTCAAAACCGTACCCCATACTGTTTTCTATATGTTTAATAAACAAACCTCAAAATTACTTGAAAAATTTTGTTTAAAATAAAATTTAAACTCATTATGCAAAAAAAGAAAATATTTTATCAGTTCCAATCTAATTCTAATTGCTGTACTGATACAAATTTTTGCTTTTAAAATATACAGCACATTGTACACTCACTAACCCCTCAGTTATCTGCTTCCACTTACCAAAAGGGAGTAAGGGAGATGAGATGGCCACCGCTCTCACAAACATTTTGTCTACGGCATCTCAAGTTAAAGGTTACATGATTACCTTTACCTTATGGTATTTATTACATACAGGGTAACTGCATATAAGTGCTAAGGATATGTGCAGCTGACTAATCAAGTTGGGTTTGACTTTAAAGGTCTTTGTACACAATGCAATTCCCCATATGTGATACACAGACTGTAAAATAACTGGTGACTTAATCAAAGAAAATTCAAGAGATTCATTGTGGTTTCAGAAAGCTTGACTAAAGAAAAGCACGCTTCAGCTTTGAGGCAGCAAACAGGCCTACCTTGCCATCTGCAATGACCAGTATCTTATCACATGACAGGACAGTGTTGAGGCGGTGAGCAATGACCAGCATGGTGCAATCCCCAAATGCCTCTTTTAGAGTCGCTTGCACCAGGGCATCTGTCTCTGTGTCGATCGCTGCAGTTGCTTCATCAAGCATTAAAATCTGAAGTAAAAAGTTATAGCACCATCGTGAAACATGACCTGTGTTCACTCAAAATAACTACAATATTTCTGCCCCAAGGTACGACACTGGGGTCCATCTGAAAACATAAAGAACAGCAAATCCCTTTGTGTTGACTGTATAATGGAGTTGGTATCGAGACACTACAGGTGGCTTCAAAAAATTAAAATAGGGACTGAAAATGGCTTCAAAATAATTACCTTGCTGTGTCGCAAGAGAGCCCGTGCCATGCAAAGCAGCTGTCTCTCTCCTACAGAGAAATTTTCTCCATTTTCAATTACTGGAGCTTCCAGTTGCTGGTCCAGGCATGCAATCTGAAAATTTCCACAGGTCATTTATCACGTTTTCTCATCTGTCATATTTTCTCATAGCCTTTGTTGGTTTTACTATTTCATATAATTATATACTATATTATTTTTTTCTATGTGTACCTCATGGTATTATGTCATCGGATAGCATATATTAGGGGCAACTTTCAGTTTGGAACTTGGGTACAGCAAAAACCCTTAAAGCAACAAGCAGATCAGCGCAGAGGAACATCCCCCCCAAACATTAGAAGTGAAAACAAAAAGAACTTATTGCTGCTACAGTTAGCTCACCATTTCCTTCATGTGGCACTTCTCTAAACATGACCAAAGCTCCTCATCCATATGCTCCTGAAAGGGGTCAAGGTTATATCGGATGGTTCCCACAAATAGCACTGGGTCCTGTGGAATGATGGAGAGCTTGGAGCGAAGATCCTCTAGACCTATGGTACTGATGTCGATGTCATCGATTATAATTTTGCCCCCTGACATCTCCACCAGACGAAACAACACCACCCCTAGTGATGATTTTCCTGACATAAAAAACAGTTAAGGTATTCACTGACTTTTATAAATAACTCAGTTCTGAAGTCAAATGTGTGATTTACCAAATTTCCACCACCACCACCATCATCAACTGGTGAAAAACAAATTGTGCAATCCAGAACTAAATACATGAGCTACAAAGTCCAAACTTGTATGAAATGTTTGTTGAATTGTTTGGTACCATGCTAAAGTTATTGAAACTGATGTTGAAAGGGTGAATGTAAATGGAGCCTTCTTGAACGTGTTCTTTTCCCCATATTTTCTGAATATTTAAAGTACTGCAGCTATAGTAAAAAATACTGTGGACAAAGAATAACAAAGAAAAACTGCTAAAAGAAAATGGTTAGATTTTCAAAGCAACATTTGAAAGAAAAAATGACAGTTTTCTTTCTAGCTGTTGACCAAGTATAGATTACAAAGCTTTGTACTTCCACACCAAAATCACTTCCTGAATCAACTGCTCTTTTCACATAATAACTAAATTCTTCTGTTACTACAACAAAAAAATTAAAGAATACATTTTTAAGCAACTAATAACAATGCTTTTAAATAAATTAAATTAAAAAACATTAACCCCTATATTGATGTGAAAAAAACAAATCTGAATTTTTACCTGCTCCAGACCTGCCAACAATGCCAATTTTTTCTCGTGGTTTGATTGTAAAGGTCAATCCTTTCAGACAAAGAGGAAGATTGTCTCTGTACCGCATCTGAACATTCTTAAACTTCACACCCCCATCTCTAGGCCAATCCGTCGGAGGTCTCTTGTCAAAAATAATTGGTGGTGCTTCAGGCTTAACAGTCTGCAGAAATAATAGTAAGTGATATTATCAGGACTAAACTTTCCATTTAGTGCTTTAGTCACACTCTGACAGACTCCTGTGACAGAAACCTTTTAGAGTGAAATTAAAGTGTGAGCCTACATATATACGAAGAAAATGGGCAGGTACAGATAGCCATGCAGTAAATTTTTAAATAAAACCTAATATCATGCATATTATCAGTTTGTTCAAGATTGTGTATGATCGAGGAAAAAACATAAAATAAAACACAAGTGAAGTCACTGTACAGGTGAAAGGTAATAAGATTATAATAATAATAATAATGTTGGCTTGTATAGCGCCAAATCCTGGCCTGTGGACAGCTCAAGGCGCTGACGTCAAAAAATAAGATGACGCCAAAATGTGGGTGTGTAGCGGCCCATCTCCTCCACGTCACAGGGCAGCGTCCACACACAGCAAGAACACAGTCCTCAGCACAAATATCCAACATGTCATACAAGCCGGAATACACTCCATACAACAAATATCACACATGTCATACACTCCACAGAAAATGCAACATCCAACAGAAGGCACAAGTTTCACTGGAACGCCAGCACACGCTCAAGTTCACTGATGATAACATGAATCCCACACCACCGCGCAAGTCATGAAGTCCAAATCCAACAAGACAGTATCAAAGGCCATCATCGACTAGCACATTGTCCAAGCCAGTTGTCTGCACGCATATGTCCAGTTTCTGAAATACCCTCTTCAGCCGTTCGTCCAGTGCCGGGAAAAGGCTGTCTATCAAGACCGGGCGGATGGGGTCTGATCGCAACAACTCTTTCATGGCCCTGCTGAGAACACCATCCCGCAACAGCTGCAGGCTGTTCCAAGTGGACGTCCTCAACATGCAGCAGTCTTGTAGAGGAGCAAGGATGGCGACTTCATCATAAAAATATGGGTTGCCGAAACTCAAAATACGACGGACGATACAAAAAAAACGACATAAACGACAGAGAGCCGTCCCCTCAAGCCAGTTAGGCGAAGGGACGTCACTCTCAATATTATATAGTTACCTTTGAGTATTCAAGTATCCGCTGCACAGAAGTAAACCGAGCTTCATTTTCAATAGCCAGGCGGACAGTGAACTGGAAAAGTCCAGTCATCTGCAGCAAACAAGAAAAAAAAATTGTTTAACCAATATACTTCTTTGAACAACCAACCTGAGATGTAAAGGTTGGCTGGTTGGTTGAGTTTTATCCTGTGCGCGCTGCTTGGCTACCTTTGAAACTTTTCTTAAGTCACCTCAAGTCTCAAGTCAGCCATTTCTAAAGATTTCTAGGTTTTAATTTTGTTAAGTTATTTTATTATCTTAAGAATAAAACATCTTTTAACTCAATTGTGACATCAGATACAAAATAAATTTCAACGTATGTAACTCAAGAACACTTTTATGCATTTAAATGCATTTGTTTCTTCCCTAGACCAATAAACAAATGACAAATGACAAATCGTTATTTACGAGGGTAAAAAAATAAGCAAAAGTTATGCTCTTTTACATCTAGCCCTAGGACTAAGTAACAGAAAAACAATTGTTGAGCAGAAAAGTTTGGAAATAACTAAAATGTCCAGATGTTGGTCAGCAGCAAATGCTCAGCCTCATATGAAGATGACATTTTAGTACGAATAGTAGTTTCTGGGTATATAATGGGCACAGATAACAGCTACAAAGTAAATAATCTGATAATTCACATTATAAAGTAAAGGGAGTAACTATAAAGTTTATATGCACTACAATCAGTGATGGATCTGACAGACCTGGAGGGCTGAAGAAAGAGCTAGTCCAGCCATGGCTGGGGTAATAGTCTCGTAGGTAAGGACAATGATGAGAGCTGTAATACTGGTAACCATGGCACTGATAAGGTCCAGGCGCAGGGCCAACCAACGATTAGAGATGAAGAAGAGAACATAAGGTACACTGTTGGCATTTAAGAGCTTGCAAAACCTGAAGACAAAGATAAAAAAAAAATCTCATATGACATTTTTTAAGGATCCCTAAAATTCTGATGAATCGTTTATTTTTTTTTCACATTTTGAATGAGACAGAAAAATAAGTGGTTGCCATTCTTGCAGGATTGTAAGTACTACTAGAAATTATAAAAGTCTGAGCTTGATAAATGTAACATAAATTATTAATTATTAAAGAAGACTTATATAGTGCATTTCCCCACTGGGAAACGAGGTCAATTTACTTTACAAATGAGTACACCACAAAAGGCATAAGCTGGGAGAACTAGGACACAACAGTCTTGTGGACTAAATGGACTTGTGTTGCCTTTCACAAATCGAGATGTCAAACTTATGGTTAAGATTTGTACCCCACAAAAACAAATATCAAAACAAACCATTATATGTTGCTTGTCCAAACCCTGTTCCCATATACAGTGGCACCTTGAGCAACGATCTGCTTGGCATACGAGTTTCTTGAGATACGAGCTGCCACTCGGGCCGATTTCCTGTTTAAGAGCCCAGCTGAATTCCGAGATACAAGCCAGCCGTCATTCGGGAAGCCGACCCGTAATTCGGCAAGTTGCCGTGTCGGGCACTCCAATCGCAGCATCATGGGATCGTCACGGTATCGTCTCATTCTTTCTCGCGTGTTACCCACAGTTATATCTTGTGCGTTGTGCTCGTTTTCGCATCGTGTTCGCAGTTTTCACTAACTTTTTTGTGTGCTACGATGGGGCCAGAAAAAGCAAATGAAAAGGACAGTGGTGAGAAGAAGAAGAGAATGATGGCGATAGAAATAAAGCATGAAATAATAGAAAAACATGAGCGTGGTGTACCAGTGATGGATCTTACCAAGATGTACAACCGCAGCACATCCACAATTTGCACCATCTTTAAACAAAAGGATGCCATCAAAGGTGCAGATCCAGCAAAAGGAACTAAGCTGCTGTCCCAGTTAAGGGCAAATATTCATAAAAAAGTGGAGAGGCTTCTGCTGTTGTGGGTGAAAGATAAAAGAGCTGGCAGGAGATACGGTGACGGAGACGGAGACGGTAATATGCGAAAAGGCACGCAGTATTTACGGTGACCTGAAGAAGAAAGTACTAAATAACAATTACATTTCTATTTCAGATATTTTTCTTTATCAGTAATGCATTTATGTGTGTTCTTCTGTATTAAAAACGTCTACTTTCCCCCGAATTTACGATACTTTGGGGATTTTTCTCAGGGCTGGAACGGATTAATTCTGTTATTTTAAATGGGAATAATTCGTTTGAGATACGAACTGACTGAGTTATGAGCTCGGTCACGGAACAAATTTAACTCGTATCTCAAGGTACCACTGTACACCCTTTTACTGCTGTGTGCATATATACGTCCTTATGCAAATCTCAGCTACACAGATACTTTATAAGTTCTGAGATGACCAAGTTCCACGTTGGTTTATTCAAACACCATATATAAAATAAACTGCTGGCCACAGCAAATAAGCTTCTGCTTTTTTTCTATCAACATGAAGAAGAAAAGCAGACTACGTGAGCTGTTGTACTGATGGGGGTACAAAGGCTCAAGCTTTATCAATGATCTGTTGTGTTTCTGGCTTACAAGCTCTAGGCAGGGGGGATGAATGGAGGTCAATGACTTTTGCCAAGGAAAAAATGCAAGAAAGCAACACACATATGCTAAACATATGGTTGACCTCAACAATTTCAGTGTGGTCCATAGTTAACTTATTGGTGTTTTGGATGCTGACTTTGAAACAACTCACCCAGTCCTGACAGCTTACCTGTCCAATCGAGGCTAAACAATGTTCTCAGCAGACTGCCAGCAGTCTAGTTATGTATGGTATGTGGTTTATGTTAATCTACATTTTACAAGCAAAGAAGTCAAGAGAAACTCATTTACTTTTTCAAGAAATCATCTGCTTTCCTGTAGGCATGTATAGTAGATATGCCCTGCACTGTTGCCGTGATATGACTGAGAAGAGGTGATCGTAGGACCATGTCCAGCCTCTTCAAGTCACGCATGTTGCAGGAAAAAATTTTGTAGATGATGAAGAAAATAATGAGAAGTGGCAGGAGAGCAATTAGAAAATATGGTGCAACGTAACTGATGAGTGCCAGGGAGAAAAGGACGTGCATGATGTTGGAAATAAAGGTCTCCGAATTCATTGGAAGCCGGACATCCACTGAAGAAACAGAAGAAAAACAAAGATTTTTATATCAAGAAGTAACATTTATAACAAGTAAGCTGACTGCACAAACAGTTGTCAAAGAATAAGGGCTGACAAATGCCTGTGAAGGAGTGAACAAAATTTTCAAAATTTACGTTTAAAACCTGTTCAGTGTATATATGCATATATAAAGATATACGTACTAGCAAACATTTATCTCTAGATGAGTACTGAAAAAAATGAATTTCATCATTAACTTTACCAGATGGCCAAACTATTAGGAGACTCTGTAACAGGAGATGGGCTCTGCCATAACCACACTCGCTGACAAACAAACATTTCTGCAGCAGTTTTAGGACGTGGCATACCGTAAGGCCAAAATGAGTCCGACCAGATGCTGAACAGCAAAACTGGTGGACCAGTTAACTGAGGAAGAATGTACTGAAGGGAAATATCAGAGAACCACCTGACAAAGGTCATATCGGCCAATGCCACATTCTAATGGGAGGGATGACTAGCAACAACCACCCATACTTAACGCCATCCTTAATGATGAGAACAAGGTCTGCTGAGCTCCTTTTACAGAATTTTACATAGTGATCAATGGCAGATACACGGATACTCCTGGAAACTCGATTGAACAAGGGCAGTAATTCATTAGGTTAAAGCACAGTTGTAGCCCATAAGCTCTTAATACTTAGTCATCTGGCAAAGCTAATGAAAAACTGCCTGATAATATTTTGTCTCCAGTGCACACAAGGACAGATAGTTTCTAACTGTTGAGTGTGGAAAAAAAGAAAAGAAATTTGTTCACCTTCATCTATGTCTGATGAAAATCTATTAATGATTCGGCCCAGTGGTGTCATATCAAAAAAAGACATGGGGCATCGCAAGATTTTTTCAAAGACTTCATCATGAAGACGACTGGAAGCTCTCAGTGTGGCCTGGAAAAAAAATTTAAGATAACAAATAGTGGATAAATAGCACTGATGAATATCTTGATGAATTGTTTTACAGCTTTTTTTTGTCTCTATAACAATCTAAGGCTCTGCACTTAATGCAAATAATTAACTATTTCATTATTTCAGATGTTAAGCCCATTCATTTCACATAAAATTGTGGCTATTATCTTGAAGACAAAAATTATATAACTTTTTCTTTAAAGATAGCACATATAACATGTCCACCAATTGATCAAAATTTCAAAGTAACCCACACACAGATGTAGGAACAAAAAATGTTGAGATAGTCAACATAAAGTTTTCGAAACTCAATGGGATCTTTAAAATTCACTGGGTAAACTTTGAGGTCAACATAGGCAGTAATTAGCACATAACAAATGCAAGAACAACAGAAGACTATATACTGACCTTCATGAAGATAAAAGCTCGGACAAGAAGCAAAACGACCATTAGCACAATAATCATGCCATACAACAGAGTGAACACGGACTTCTCAGGATGGTCTGCAATGCTTGAACTTACAAATGTCTGGTTGTCAACAGTAATGGAAGTGTTCTGCAAATTAGGAAAAGGAAACTGGCTGCAACTTTTCATAGTTAAAACTAAAACAGATTCTGCGGTGATGTCCAAGTATTCAAGAGTCTGCATGCATGTGTCTGTGAGTGTGTGTGTGCATACTTGTGTATGTGGTGTTTAAGGGATATGCATGCATATGCAATTGTGTGTGTGTGCATGCCTGTGTATGTATGTGGATGTTAATACATTTACCAACGAGTGAATGTGTATGCATGTATGTATATTTATTTGCATGTGTGTGTGTGTGTGTGAGAGAGAGTGTGTGCACATGCATGTTTATTTGCCCACATGGAAGACTTGTACCGCAAAGTACTAGTTACTAAGCACCAACAGATCTAATCTTTATGTGCCTCAGTTACACCTTGAATATATTTGGCAGTACAGCCCAGTCTACATACCCCACTTCCTTGATTCAGCCAATGTGTGAGAAACAGGCTGGCAGCGTTTTGTGAAGCAACAGTCAGAAAAAAGGCAAAAAGGACTATGAAGGCAACACAGTAGCCACCAGAAGCTTTGATGTAGCTTAGAATCACAGCTTTATCCAGACTACCCTTCATTGGTTCTTCTGTTATGGTCAGTTTCCCAGCATCTTCCTTTGTCTCTGTGTATAAAATAAAATAAATCTTCTTGCAAAAAAACTTCAAATGATACAAGGACAAGACAATAGCATAATGGTTCAGTCAAATTCTCCATGTAACATAGCATTCAGCAAAGTTGTAAGTTGACATAGTGTAAGAAGTAAAGGGATAATACAATTTTACTCAAACTAAAAACTGTTAAAATCAAGAAAGAGCTTATACAGTTAACCCGTGAAATACCATGCTTCCAAGAAAATAATTTTGTCAAAAATAGGAAAATAAGAAAAGCAGAAGCCACAGATAGTTTACATAATTACAAAGTAATGGTTTTTAATAACAATAGCACAGCACATTTATATTGCACTTTTTCTCAGTACCAAACCTGGGCTTATAGTGCTTTACATACAATGTACTTTATGAGCAAAAGCACACCATCTTAGGGTAGGCATCAAATGTACCTTAACACACTATGCACACACACACACACACACTACACAACATGCAGCAAGCGTGCACACACACACACACACACAAAGAGGGTGGAGGAAACTGGAGTACTAGGAGAAAAATAAGATGGTCAGCTCTGTAAACAGGTTACATCCAGAAAGAGGTACGGCAGAGCTTGGACTCAGACCCATACCACCAGATTCTCACTGTCACGCTGAAAGGCACCACCAACTGCCAAAATATAATGCTCTTTATTTTAAATCAATTACAATTACCAACTGTAAAATAGCTGATTAAGCTGAGCAGTGTGCAGCCAACTGCTAAAAAATAAATTTAATAAGGCTAACACACACACACACACACACATAAAAAAGGACCACACTTTCCACACAAAAAAAGGACACACTTTTCACCTGAACAAGTATTTTCTGTTGTCTTGCTGGTGGTTGAACTGATGCTGAAAGCTCGTTCCAGCAGAACATGACCCTGTACGCCAGACTGGCAGCTTCCAGAAGATGAAACCATTCGCTCCAGCCCCGACCTTCCTGATGCAGTGCTGATTGTTGAAAACATTCGTTCTACCCCAGGAGACCGTGGACAGGAAACTGCCTCAACTTTCTCTGTCAGCACATTGATTTAAAGACATTAAAAAAATTCTATGGAGAATGATAAAAGTTTTGACTGTTCTAAAAGATCTTTCTTATAAGAATATTATTTGGGAAAACAACCAGTTTACTTGCTTATAACAGGCAAATTTTCATCTTTCAGACACATTAAGATGGCTAATGAAAATAAAAAGCTCCAGCGTGGGGTCAGCAGAAAGTGTGCTACTGGAGCCAAGACAGACAGACAGTCCTTTCCATGAACATCTCTGAACGTGATGCTCACCATCAGTCACACCCTCTTTGACGACATGATTCCCTTGCTCTGAATAATAGATCTGCATCAGTCCAGCATATTCTCCATTCTGCGCCATAAGTTCTGAATGGTTTCCTTGCTCCATGATGCGGCCATCTTTGAGGAAGAGTATGCTGTCACACTGATTTAAATACTGAAACAGCCATATTGAACTCCTTTTAAAACTAAGCAAATAGACTTCTATATACAAACTCAAAAAAAGTACACACAAATGTGCACACATATAGGTACATGAGTGCATACAGACAACTGCAGGTGCAGAAAGTGACAAAGAATGAAAAATATTCATGTCAGCAATGCTTCACTACCATTTCTCATCGTTATAGGTAATGTTCTCCAATACACCACAATTATAAGTACACTATATAATCTAGTCCAAACCCTTAACTCAATGCCTGTTCCTGAAATTTGTGCTCGTGGAAAACGACTGGCCCAAAAGAGATGTTGAATTCAAACAGAAATATCTATAAACATCTAAAGACGACCATTTCTTAACCAAGGTCACCTATTTAAATGCTGCACTTTGCCAAAAATATCTTTTGTTTTCTTGAGGTAAGGGAAAGGAGTAACTAGCTAGAATAAAGAGCTGCAGTCATGATATTGTGTCATGAGGTAAGAATAAAAATTATTTACACATACAACTTCCCAAAAGAATTTAATATATTATTAAATATTATTATACATATTATTATACACAGAGAATTCAATCATTAACTACCTTCCTAATGTCTTTTTACCTTTTCCTAACTCCATTGTCAAAATTAACAATCAAAAGCTGTCCAGAATTACATGGTGTTACCCAACTCATTTTTAGACAGTATGAAATGCAACAGAATGCCTAACTGGATAATAATTACCCAATAATAATAATATATATTTATTTAGTTGTTAAAGGGAAAACATTTGTGGCGAAAAAAAAAAGGAATTCTTCTCTAACTTATTGTCATTTTTGCACAGCATAATGAATTTTCTAATGCAACCATTTGGTGTAAAAATGCAAACTTCTGACCATGCAGTCTTAATGTGCTGTGTTCATATGCATTTTCCATGCAGTTATGAGCTAAATCGGTGTATCTCACCTGTAACTGATGAGTGACGAAGAGGACAGTTTTACCCTTCAAAGCTTTCATTATACATTGTGAAAAAATATGTCGGCCGACATGAACGTCCACTGCTGACAATGGGTCATCTAAAAGATATACATCACTGTCGCTGTACACTGCTCGAGCCAAACTGATCCGTTGTTTCTGTCCTCCACTAAGGTTGATGCCCCTCTCTCCAATCTTTAGACAGTTGAACAACAGTTTATACACAATTTATATACTGTAAATTTTTAGTGCATAAGAAAGACAAACCTGCATTGAAAGTTACTTAAATAATGGTCCTGCAGTAAATAATTATCATGGTCAAGCTGTCATTGTTAACATTACTGTCATCAGGTCAGCATACCAGGTCAACGTTACAGTCACCAGGTCTAATTACCTTTACCAGGTCAACATTACTGTCACCAGGTCTAATTACCTTTACCAGGTCAACATTACTGTCACCAGGTCTAATTACCTTTACCAGGTCACCATTACTGTCACCAGGTCTAATTACCATTACCAGGTCAACGTTACAGTCACCAGGTCTAATTACAATTACCAGGTCAATATTACTGTCACCAGGTCTAATTACCATTACCAGGTCAACATTACTGTCACAAGGATGGCAACATTTACTGTGCAATAAAAGGAGACGAACCAGCCAAGTAAGAGAATATAATGAAGTCCCCCTTATGAAGGAGGGAAGTCAAAGATTACTTAGTAATTGATTTAGTTGCTACCATGGACCTTATATGAAGGTCTGTGGTTGCTACAGGTGTAAAATCAACTTATCTTAGGAAAACATAAGATAGCAGAGATGTTTAAAGATCATCAGAGATCGGGAGGATACATTGCCGCTCCTCACATCACCAAACATAAGGGACAAAATTAAAATAAAAGAACCAAAGGCTCAACTGAAAGCTCTCTGTAAAGAGTCAAATTCCCACTTGCACCTTTACTAACATACTGTACAGGCAATGAAACTGCCATTGCCAGAAATGGTGATGAGCTCCTATAGTGGATGCAATGGAAGCTCAGGGTGTGTGTGCTAAAACTTTTACAGTTTAAAAAGCCAGTGCAAGTAATTGCTCGAGTGCTTCCTGTTACTCACTTCTGTCAAACCTCCTAAAACAAAAGTATTATCTTAAAGCCTTCCTATTAAGACTTGCTAAAGTCCACCAAAATCAGGTCATAACTCAGAGAGGTTTTAGTAAAGAAATCAACCATCTGCTTTCATGTCAGGAACCACGACATCAACCACCTATAAATTCACATTCATTTATTTAAATCTTGAAAAAAAGCTCTTAAAACCATGTCAATGTGCTTTTTGTCATTTTTGTTTTTGTTTTTTTTTTTGCTTTGTGACGCTTACTGATTCCACCATTGTTGCGCTTAATTGAAGATTTATAGGAGAACTTTCTCTTCGTAAAATCAATTGATCAATACATGTGTACTGTAGCAGGCAAAGATGCTCTCTTAAAATGCACTAATATTTTTAAAATATGATTTATGAAAAAGTTGAAATAAAGCACAATCAGGTCACAAGAATTTTATTTTTAAAACAGATATACTCCACCCTTTCCAGGAGTCCTTATATATACTCCCTTTTTCTGCATTCTGCATGCATAATCCATATATTATATGAAAATAAAGTCTTCACATATTATGAATAAAAATGAAGAGATTTTTTTGGTGCATTATACAGTAAAACCTCTTTATTAAGACCTTCCTGATAACAACCCCCTCCCCCTCTTAGTTACGATCCAAAACTTTTTACGGCTGCAACCTCTCCAACCTGACTTACAACCAACAGTTTGTACTCAATTACGACTTTTTTTGTGCAAAAGTTGTGTATTGAAAAAAATTAAGTACATCTTAAATAGAATGATCCTAGTCGGTCACTTACCCTATTTTATTAAATGATGTAAAGTAAGAAAATTTTGAAAGAGGCTTTTAGTTTTATGGGTCACCACTCAATTCGACCCAAATCTTATTGCTCCAGTGATAGCTACCATCATCCCAACACCCAAAGTCAAATCCATCCAGGTCCAAAAGACAAGTCTATCTCCAATGATAGGCAAAGATATTTACGTCAAGTATTATCAACAGTGCTATGCTTTATTTGAACAAGTTCGGCCACCATCTCACAAAACAAAAATAAATAATAATAATAATAGTGAAGATTTTTATAGCGCATATTCACACTCGTAGAGAGTATGCTCTTAGCGCTTAAAACGGGGAAGAGACGTGGACTAAGTAGATACAGAACACAGGGGACGAAAGAAAACGACAGTACTGACGAAAACAGATAACAAAAGGCATCAAGTAACAGGAACAGAGAAAAATAGTGATGGGTAAAGTAGCAAGAGGGAAGGGGGGGGGTAAGGACTAGCATTGTGGACTAGGAGTAGTGCTCAAGAAAGAGGTGCGTTTTCAGTGCAGATTTGAAGGATTCAATTGTAGGAAGGTGGCGGATATGGAGAGGAAGAGAGTTCCATTGTTTTGCAGCACAGTAGCCAAAGGTCCTGTGACCATATGTTGTTGTTCTGGTGACAGGAACAGTCAGAGTACGGTTGTCAGAGGAAGAGCGGAGTTGTCTGGCCGGAGAGTAAGGGATGAGAAGTTCAGAGAAATAGTCAGGACAGGAGCCAGCAAAGAAATTAAAACACAGCACAGACAGTTTGTACTGGATGCGAGAACGGACGGGTAGCCAGTGTAGAAAACGAAGGAGAGGTGTGACATGGTCCCGTTTCCTTGCTCTAAGTACCAGACGTGCAGCGGAGTTCTGTACTCTCTGGAGTTTCTGAATGAGGGATGAGGGGCAGCCTGCCAGGCTGCTTGGCTGCTTGGCACTACACATTCGAAGAACAAATCACACAATGGCCTATAATCGGATTGTCTCTTACATCATTTTTTTAAAAACCCTTTGTCATCATTATTCTTTAGTTTGGAAGTTCTTATTAAATGTATAGGCAAATGTTCAGTTAATATGAAACAGATGTTATTTCTTGAACATTCATTCAGCCTGGGCCTGGTCAATTGGACATTCGGCTTGAAAAATGTTGTCTTACATAGTATATTTGGTCATGGCAGGGTCAATTCGACTCAGGCGGGAGGTCGATACAGCTGGGGGATAGAGTATGGGGTTCAAATGACCAGCACCCATTCATTGTAGTCTCTTTACCAGTGCACATCAGTAAATTGTGCTTCATTAACAATCTTTTGCAGAAGTCACGTCTATAAGAATAAAATTAATGTGTCGGACTGATTATTATTTGTGACTTTTTGCAGAAATCATGTTAAAACATATAAATAGTACCTTTCAAGAGGGCATCTTTGGCTACTATAGTACATATGTATTGATCAATTGCTCTTACCTGGAGAGTTGGTTCCACTGTAAATCTTCAGTCAAGCTAACAATAGCAGAATAATAATGTCCATGTGAAAGCAAAAATGACAAAAAAGCATTATATTGTTTTTTTTAAAGCTTTATTTCAATATTTAAATAAATGAACTTGAATTTATAGGCGTTTTAAGTTATTGTTCATTGATTGAAAGCAGACTAGTTGATCTCTTACTATGCCCCCTCTCACTTATAACCAGATTTTGGGGGATTTTTTGAAAGTTTTAATAGGAAGGTTTTACTGTACATCTTTCATATGTTTGGGACCTTAAAAAATAAGGAAAATTTTACAGGTGAACATCTCTGCTACACCAATATCACCAACTGCATGTTTTTAGGGCTTTTTATTGCAAAGAATGTCATTCAACTGACACTTATGTCATGTCGACACTACATGAAATGTAAATATATTTTTTTATGGGTTCAATGTACTTCAAATTAATTGTGCATAATTTCAGAAAGGTCTAGTTTTGTTTTTTTACTTCAGAGGGAATGTTGGTACCTGTAAAGGAAAGTTTCTTGGCAACTCTTCTAAGTCACATAGGTCCAGCAAAAAATGAAGAATAAATGTTGAATAAAATGTAATTGCTATGGCTAAAAAAATCATACTAGCAATTCAGAAATTGCATATTTGACAATGCACTTAATTTTTTGCTTCAACGGGCAACTTCTGCAAAAATAATTGTAATAGAGCACAATAATCGTGTTAAGGAAGAAGTCATGATAAAGATAATATTTATATAGTAAAATACGTCCGTGAAAATGTTTTGGGCCGTAAATAAGATAGGGGTCACAGTAGGGAAGGTCTCATAAGGAGGTTTTATTGTACTCACTTCTGTTAAATCTCCAGAAACAAAAGTTTCAAAGTCTTGTTTCAAGGCACATGCTTCGACTATACTGTTATATCTGGGAGAAAACCAGAAAAACAAACAATTAACTGACTCTTGGCGATGACGCATGAATTGGAAGTTTAAAAAAATGACTTATACCTTCATGACTTTCATATTATCTCATAAATATAAATTGTCAATGTATTATTGCTTGGAAAGGATCCTGGGTAAGGAAATGCCTAGATGAAGAAGGAATAAAAACGTAAGATGTGCCTACCTTTCCTCATTGTATGGGAAGCCAAACAGTATATTTTCTCTCGCTGTGTCATTTATAATCCATGGCTGCTGTGAAACGTAAGCAATGTTCCCCTGAATAGCAACAGAACCTGAAATCTGTCCCATCTGCACAAATACAATAGCAGTTACTCAGTAAGAACCACAGCAGCAGAAAAAGTCTCCTTGCTTACTGTTTGTAATACAATGTAAATAATTAATAATGTAAATTTAAAACTGAAATAACAGTTTCTTACAAGTCTTTTTTTATACATTTATGCTTTCAAATTATGTAATTAAATATGAAAGAAACGTTTTGCAAGGAGCAAGTGTCAAAGCTAGGGTATCACTGATGAAGCAGAGGACCTTCTTTTATATGAGATTCAAACAATGGGTTTGTTTTTAAATTATCAGACTTAGAGGATCAAGCATTTACAAACATCATCAGAGTGGTGTCACGAGGGATTAATCAATGGTGCCTAATCAAGGAAAGCAAAGATATGGCTTACCCGACCTAAAACTGCACTGATGAGGGAACTCTTGCCACTGCCAACACTGCCACACACACCCAGTAGCCTCCCCTATAGCAACCACATCAAATAATTAGCATTAGCTTCTTATGCTCTTGTATGCATCCTATAAAAGTAGATAAGTAACAGATAAAAATTAATAAAGGTGATAAGCTTTTCCACAGGCTTAATTAATTAGATCTAAAAGAAAAATATCTGTTCTTTTAAAAATTCAGACATGAGGCGTGCAACAAGGATGTTTCTATGATGCTCTGTTAATTACTTTATTACTCTTTACAATACTGCAGACGGGAGAAAGGGGGAAACTGGTGTTTCATGCCAAGCCAGCAACTAAGGCTATGGGATAGGGCCTGATATATGCACATGCACAAAAACATGCAAACACACATACACAGGCACACGCTGGGTAGACCATGGTCGCTGACTGCCTGGTGACCCTGTGTTTGTAGCAGTACTGGAATGAGAGGAGTGATTAGGAGGAGAACCATTCTCACCAGCAGGTCACTGTGTAAGGTCAGCAGGATGGGGCTAGTTTCTAGAGAATTTGGGGGCTACGAGAATAAGAAGGCCTGGTGGCAGGGAACAAAAAGTCAGCTGGAGAGAGATTGTAGAGGTGGAAGCAGTGTCCCATCGTGTCAGCGACGATAGAAGACAGCCAGTTAATGCTTCACCCTTGCCAGTACCGTCAACCAGCACAGGAATAAAATACTTTGACCCCATATATCTTGAGTTGTCATTGATTAAATACAAACATATACACATACTGACATAAATATGCGCATATACACATACTGACACAGATACACACAAACATACATGCATGTACTTGTGCCAAGTAAGTCATTGGAATAACAAACATTAAAAGCTCTCTCAGCAGTCCTACCTTCTCAAGTGAGAAAGTGATGTTGTGAAGAGTTGCTTCATGTTCTCCAGACTTGTTTACCATCAAAATATTCTTTTCTTCACTGCTAAGCATCTTTAGCTTTTCATCATTCTTTTGCTTTGAGCTTCTGTTCTCATCATTTCTGGTCACAGAAGCAGCTTCAGAAGTGGACCCTAACAAAATCATGCAGACACAGAATGCATAAACTGCTAAATTGTTTTGAGAACACAGCCTGTCTACTTTTGTGGCACTGTTTAGCCACACCTAATACAAAGTCCTGAACAAGCTCACTAATCCCACTTCACAGAACCATTGTAATTTCAAAAGTCAAAATTAAAACATCATAGCAAATAACCATCATCTTATTTCTGACAAGGCTGAAACTGACTTATTTGCACTAGCAAGAATGTTTAAGCCAATCAAACCCAACAGACTTTAATGACAAAAGAAAACCCAACTTCCACAACATTAGTTTTTTTTATTATTTCCATAAATACACCATTTTTCCCAGTTAATTAACTACGTTCTGGAAACACACACCCAAATTCCCCATTATACTACTGGTCCAGTGAGGTAACCTGGACTGTACTCAAAGTGTGTGTGTTTGTGTGTGTGTGCGTATGCATGTGTGCACGAAGATGCGCAAGTGCATATCTGTGTTTTACAAACCTATAGTGGAATAAGGCGTATCATCCACAACTCCCCATGACAGAGTAGCATCTTTGACCTCAATTGCTATGTTGTCTTTTGTTGTCGTATCCCTGAGAGGCTGCATCTCCTCCATCAACAGTACTGACTGCAAGATATATACAGTAAGTCAACACCAGCAACTGTAAGCAATTATGACAGATTAGAGCAAGTCAAGAACAGTAGGAACATCTCCAAGAACCAACTGTTACTTACTGTATAGCAACTCAGCAACAAAATCATATTTCAAACAGCTTTCTATCACCCCTTACCAAGATGTAAATATTTATAATCTTGCATCAGTCCAATAGGTCTGGATCAAACACTATCCCTCACTCACTAAAAGTATGTTTTAAATTTCACAATGCAATTTTAAAGTTAAAACAAAAATTAAATGTTAGTCATTCTTGCTATTTTGTTACATGACAATAGGTAATGACCATCATACAATGTACGTACCTGGTATCTTTTTAGAGCAACTGAGACTTCAGCCAAGGACTTCACACCATAGGGCAAAACTCCTAGGACAAACCGCATTGAGTTCAGGAGTGCCACAAAGGTAAAAGCTTGAGCTGCTGTCAGATCATTGTCAACAGAGACCATGGCGATGAAAGTAAGGGAGGAAGCTATCACAGGCACCATGACAGCTACGCCTGTGCTGATACTTTGTACAATAGCACTCCTCTCCAGAACCTTCTGCTCCTCTAGTCGAATTTCTGCACAGGTATGTAGTTGTGCTTGCATATAATTCAGATATATAATGATAGCAGTTCATACCCGTGTGCACACACAAACACACGCACGCACACACCTACATGTTACATAACTAGGTGACTTGTTAACGGTTAAATGGCACTTTTTTAAAACATGACAAAGAAGGAACACCAGTGTAAGGAGTTATTTCAAAGAAGCTACAAACAATAAAAAAAAGAACTATAAACAATGAACAAATAAACTATAAACAATGAAATATGAACTATAAACAATGAACAAATCCCCCCTCCTCCTTTTGCCTTCCTTCTCAACATGTTCAAGTATGGGTATGAATGTAGGTACAAGTTTATGAAAATGCATGCATAAACACACAAAATGTTGGCTGTATTCATCTAAAATCAGGACCAACAATAAATTAATGATATCAATTATATATTATAAAATAATAATGACTACAGACATCCTGCAGGATACACAAAGTTGCTATGTAAGAAAAAACTACAAATTAACACACTGCTAGGACGTCATTAGCTGATGGTGAAGGACAAGGTCTGAATGAGTGTATTGTGGGTACTCAGTGGATTAAAAATGGGTGGATATCTGGAAATGAAGCTGAGTGAGCTGAGTGAGCACATTTAAGTCTTTAAAAGTGCAATGCAGCATAACAGAGTTCAGGGTGGAAGCCCATGCAGGGGGGAAGGGGGGCAGGTGTGGGGGAGTGGGAGACAGAGATGGCATGAGAGAAGGACAGAACAAGTAAATATTGCCTTATTTATGATGTCATTAATCAATCTGCATTTTCTATGACAAAAAAGGATAGGATTTCCTATAACAAAAAAGATGAGATTTTTAAGGAAGAGAAAAGACAAACGGCAAAAAGTAACACAAATTTATATTTCATGATCTTCTACAATAACTGAATGGTTAATTAAAAATATGAAAACTATATGGTGGCTCTTGGAAAGACACCTTACTGTAACTTTCAACCAACCTGCTATTTTCTTGGCAAAAGGTTTTTCCCATGCATACATTTTGATTAGCTTGATACAAGACAGCAGCTCGTTCATCATCCGCACCTGTAAAGCATGCCTCTAGTTTGACTTGGTTATACCCATGCGCGCACACAGTTATGGTAGGCAAGAACAGAATCTCAAAGCTAGATTTTAGTTTTAAGTGACACATGACTGTACATGTGATTACTTTAGCGTGTGTATGAATTAAGCTTAAGCTCATTTTATGCCAAATACTATACAACTTCTACATACATCATGCATGCATTAGAAATGATATTCTAAACATCAAGTTTATCTTAACATTACTTTCGTAGAAAGGTACAAAGCAAATTAATTTAAAGCTTCTAACATCTACAAAGACATCTGAAAAACTGCATTAAGAAATAAATAAAGCAAAGACTTACTCGTCTATCTGTAATAAATATCCCTTTTCTTCGGAAGAAGGTTGTAAGTCTTGATATAAAAGTCTGAAACAATTTGAAGCAATTTGAAACTGAAATGATCAATAAGTCAGTGTATTTTCTGAAAACATTCTGACTTCAGGAAACACATATCAGGCGCAAGAAAAGCTCTACCAGTTCTGAAAGGTTAATAAGCTAAGTTTTGTAATATTCTCCTCTAGGAAAGCACAGACTTGTAACCATAAAGTCAAGGGTTAATAAAGAAATATTAGATACACTACAAAACCTGTTCAGAAAGCATGTGACTTTCAGCCTTCATTTAGCTTTTCTGCTGTGCACATCAAATTTCATTCAACGCTCAATCTTTTCTAAATTTATAATGAAAATGTGATCCCTAGAAGAAGCAATGTCTAACCACACATGACAAATGAGTGGTGTGACTGGAAGTCAACTTCCACAAATTATGAATTAACGGATTCAAACCATGATTCTATCTTTTAGACCCCAGGATTTCAACATAGCCTCTCAGTGGGGAAAAGGAGGCTTATCAAAATGAACACAATGTCACTGCTTTTCTGATAAATATTTGATATACAACAGAATACAGTCCAAAATACTTTATTAATCACAAGAAACTGGATTAAATCATATGAAAATATCTTTTTTCTCTTTTATTAATAATCATCTTTTCCATCATCAGTCTGATCATAACATCCTAAATTTGTGAGCCCATTAATTTTTTTTGTCAGCTTCATTGATACTATAAGCTAATGCTTACATACTTTTCAAGCATCTCATCCGTGCAAAGGTTGAATCTTGTCACCTAAAATATTCTTGCTATCCTACTTGTGTGCAAATACAAAAATACAACCACAGTTTGGACGGCTAATTGAACGTTTTCAAATGGGACGTCAGTTCTTTGCTGATGACACACAGATACTCAACAGTTTCCCCCCCGACACAACAGTGGCTAGGATTGCGCTTCAGCGACTTGAATCTTGTTGTGCTGCGGTGAAGGCCTGGATGACCAGGAATCGTCTTAAACGCAACGACAACAAGACAGAAGCGTTACTGTGCTGTCCCCAAGGCCAGACGGGAGCAGATTGGCATTAGTACTGTGCAGATCGGTGACGCCTCCATAGCCTTTGCTGACTGTGTATGGGACCTAGGGCTGTTTATTGATGCAGAGCTCTCCATGTGTAACCATATTAGTTCTGTTGTGGCAAAATCCTACTACTTTTTGAGGACTTTATGTAGACTACGGCCCATGCTCACTCAGGCTGCTGCCAACTCACTTGCTGTGGCTACCATCATATCAAGATTAGACTACTGCAATAGTGCATTGTGGGGTATACCTGCTACGCAGTTGGATCGACTCCAAAGAGTTCAAAACACAGCCGCCAGGATTGTCACCCGTGCAAAGTGGTCCACTGAGCACATCACGCCTATCCTACAGAGCCTTCACTGGCTCCCAGTGAACAAGCGCGTTGACCACAAAGTGCTTTTGATTGCTCAGTCCTGCATGTTTAAAACTGCTCCTGACTATTTGCAAGAGGTAGTTCCTCCTTACCAGCCGCCACGTGGCCTGTGCTCTGGCTCCTAGTCACGCATCTGTCTCCCTGCAGTGCAAGACACAAACAAGAAGCGCACTGGAGCCAGGGAATTCAGCAGCGCCTAAGCTATGGAATGCTCTGCTATCGTCACTCTCCACCATCACCTCAGCAACCATGTTTCGGAAAAGACTGAAGACCTATTTGTTTCCTTAAGACAGACTTAAACAACCTAGCACCATTTCTGTCTTTATTGTTTTTTATTTTCCTGTTGTTTTATTTTTTTCTTCTCTTCTGTTTTTGCTGCGCAATGAGCATCCTTTTGAATGGATACCTGCGCAATATAAATCGACATCATCATCATCATCAAAATATCTTTATGAATCCTTTTAAGAAAATGTTTTTTTCTGCCAACGGTAACATAAGAACATCACTTTACATAAAAAATTAACAGCCTATAAGTAGAACATAAACATATTTCTCCTCAAAGCAGCTTCTACAAGAAGACTTTTTTAGGTTCATGTGGCTGAAGTGTGGTATAGCTTAAGGAGGCACAGCTTTCCAAGGACTAAACATTGGGAAATTAACCCCTATAAAAGTCAACAGTTTACACAGCTTGACAGACAGATGTGCAGCTTTTCATATCCCCACCATTTCTGATATTCTATTCAACATGAATATTTTGAGACTGGCAATTCTATCCTTTGCCATCCAATACACAGTATGCATTGCAGCAAGAAAACTGGCAAGAACATTGCCAGATCCCTGCATACAGCAGCTGATTCAGCCTGGAATAATAAAATAAGGAAAAAAGATTATGGTACCACTTTATAACTACCACAAGTCTACTTCACATATGTATTATACATGAAGGAACTTATAATAATCTCCTTTAACTTTAAAACTAGTTCCTTCATGTCCTATAAAATGTTTTAGGTAACGTGCTTGTGGTGAAATTTTTGAGCAAACAATTATTAAAGTATAAACATTTTTGACACATGGGGCTGGCTTGCACTGGAACATGATCGTTGGCCGCACATCCAATCCTGCTGTCAACATTTTTGTTTTGTAGCTTAGTAAAAAGGCAACTATTATTATTTTAAGTCTGGGGTACTTTAATCTTTCCACGATACAATATACATGCTACTGGCATCAGTTCTGAAAAAGGTAGACAGAACAAAAATGGAACTAAAAAACAGCTTACCTCTGCAATGTGCTTGTTGGATAATTCACACAACCGGGGTTGGCAAGCATGTTATTGTGTTTTGGACACAATTTAAATCTCATACCATCATCTTCATTCATCAGCCAAATTCATTTCTGCAGTGATTCACAATGAAAGCTTCTCTGGACAAGTGTATTTTTTACTTGCAGTCTCCATCTCTGTTTAAATGCCTTTGTCACCATTCTCTGATTCATTGTCCAATTTTTTTTCAGTTCTACATAGTTTCTGAATACCACTCTGAATCACAAGTTTTTGTTTCTTCCAGTCTTTGCTGATTACTGCTTTTTGTTGGCATCTTCCAGGTAATTTTTTTTATCACAAACGAAAAATAAAACTGAGCTGACAATCACTTTCACTCCATTAAAATCAACTTCATTTCTGCTGAGCATACTTCACCAACGTGCTTTTCTAGCATATAATTTAAAGCTGGTTATGTGGATAACAAATGGTCAGTTTAAGTGTTGAGAAGCGTTAGATAAGTGATCTATCAGATGACACGAACACTCTTTTATGATTGCTTTTATTAATAACGGCATGAACTTTCTAAATTCTGTTAAAAAGTATGCATTTATATAAACTTTTTACTTAAATATTTATATTTACTTACAGAAAAAGGGTAAAAGCTGACAAACACAGCACAGCCCACTAGTGCCCATGGGCCAAGGTAATAGACTGAGTATATACAGCCAGCCATCATCGCTAGAGGGCCAGTCAGCACCAGTGGTCCAATAGCTATGGCGTCAAAGATGCGCTGTCCATCATTTCCCACCATGTTGACCAGCTGAAAGAAAACAGCAAGGCATAAATTAAGATAGGGAAGACACAACAGCTAAATTAATTTCAATCATGATAGCACATTGTAGCAAAGTCATATATCGGCATTAAGAAACAGTGAATTATATCTATGTCAGTGCTGCCCCAAACCCCAATAAACTGTCGTCCTTTTAAATTTTTTATAAAAAAATCTAACTGCCAATTTTCTATTAAGTAGGATTTAATGCGTTTTGAACAAAGAGAAAAAAATACCTCAGTGAAGCGATATACAGTACGAATCCATCTTCAGGAAACTATGCATCAATGAGTGTTTATGAATTTTAGGAACGCTCAACACCAATGATTGCTTAAGCAGACATGGAAGCATACCCAGCTACATACACATGGTCATGTACAAACACACATGCGAGTGTGCACACACACACACACAGATGCATGCACATACTTTGTGTATTTCTCTTTAAGATGTTTACTGCTGTCTTTCTCTTTTCCTAAACACAAAACTGAAGACAATTTGTTAACAGGTAGAGAAAATGATCTATATTTACCTCTCCAACAGTTTTATTCTTCATCCCTTTAAGACGAGTAACTTTTGCAAATAAAAGTGTCATTGCACTAGCTCGCTCCCGGACACCTAAAAATATATATATATATATATTTATATACTTGTTCATCACTTTTGACATATATATATATATATATATATATATTGCTATAGCATTTAGCAAAATTTTTATATTCAGCCTTGGTATTTTCAGTTTCTCTTTTTAAGTAAAATAAAAATATCTATCAGAAGCCCTAATTTCCAAACCATTATTATTCTTCCTTATGTATGCATTTTTAGCAATCTTTATAAAAATGAAGCACAAAAGTATATTAAAATGATTAAAATGACACTACTGGTAAAAATATTAATGAAAGAATCTTACCAGTCTGGTAGTTGCTCATCCAAGCCATTGAAATAGATCCAGCTCGCATCAGTTCACAACACAGCATTCCCACTACGTATATGAAGCCAACTTTGATGTCCAAATCTCCCCTGGCAAGGTATTCGAGAAATGAGCGTATCAAAAACATCTGAAACATGACAGAGCTGATAACAGATGTGATGGCTTGTGCCTCCTTGCAAACAGACCCCTAACTAGATTAGAAACTCAAGCAGCAAACTGAACTTTCAAAACATCTTTCTATTTTCTACTTTGTAACTTTAGTCTGTTAAGCAGCAAAATATAAAATATGTTCTATCTCTCTTTTTCCTTTTTGAACATATCCATCAGACAGAATAGCCTTATTCAGGACACGGAAAGGACTGATTAACTAAAGATCACAGAACATGAAAAAATTAAATAAAATATTCTTGCTGTACCAGCCATCTTGTCAGCTACTTAATAAGTATTATAAATATCACTCAATTAATTTGAGTCATCTGAATGAAAAAGTAATCATAACTAGAATAAGTTCTTTAACTCAATAATGCTGGTCCAGTTTTACAGAAGAAGTATGCCTGAATATAGGCATTTGTTCAGTCTGTCTTGTATATGGAAAATTTTTAATGCATTTTTGTAAATTATACACAGACTAAGGAAAGTTCATGTAGACTGACATTATTTTCCACATTTATGTTTCTTTCAACACATTAAAAGAAATATGTCTGAAAAATCTTGATGATTTTCAGAGACTACCCTTTCCTTTGTGTAAAAAAAAAAAAAAAAAAAAGGTGAGCAGGTGCACATAGCATAGCAATATTTGACAGCATGCATAGCCTCTGGAGTTTGTTATTCCCTGTATGCTTTTATTTATTGTGGAAAATTCAAACAATGTTTGTCAGTACTAAACAAGGTTAGTTTGCAAGTGTTACAACAAAATGATCATTGTGTGTAACCCTATTTAGCAAAAGCAATTTTTGTCATTGGTATCTTGCATAAAAAGAAAAAGAAACTTAGTGTACTTACTGGATTCAGCATGCTGAAGAGCACAAAAAGTGTTAGGAAGAAAAAAGAGCATAGCAGACGTGTCCTAATTGCACGAATCATCACCCTTTTGAAAGATGCTTTCTCAGGACCTTTAGCCTCCAGTTCTTCCCTCCACAGCCTCTCTAGCCTGAAAGTGTAATCAAAAAGAGTTGTTGACTGAATATTTAAAAAAAAAAAAATCAAAAACCTTCAAAACTATGTGTGATTCAGTAATGGTGTCTAACTCTTCATATATACATGTAAGCCTGGGACTTTGGATACCGAAATGATTACACCACTGGTTTCTGAGCCAGAGGCATGCACACCACCAGGTTGATACCCATGTGATAGTATAATTCCTCCACTTGATCAGCTGTTAAATGGACACCTGACCCTTCAAATGGTGATGAGGGAAAGGCAGCAAAGTATACACATGCGGACACACACACACACACACACACAAAGCTAGCCCTGGTACGAGTGTGGTCTCAAACACCTCACTCCCCAGCAACCAAAAGGGTATGAAACTATATCTTTTAAGTTTATAAGACTTGTAGAACACACTGATCCCAGGAAACAGTTTATTACAATTCTGGTGTATAAAACACTTAATAATACCACCATTGTGGCAATCTGACTCACTGGTGTCTCAAGTGTAGTGATAATTCTCCTCCACCCCACCCAGAGTCTCACAGATATCCTATCCTCAAAGATAATAATACAAAATAATAAGTGGAAATAAATGACAACGAGAGCAAAAAAAGTCAATCATTTCAAAGATAAAAGAAGACTGTATTATAAAAAATAAAGGTCAAGGTTGCCTTCATAGTCCTTTTTAAGCCACTGGGGAGTAAGGTATTAGAAACTACACTTCTCTTGGCTTTTTTGTGAAGGTGCTGCCCATCTTCTCACCCCATTGTTCCCTTTCCCCAACCCTTTTTAAGAGTCTGGTACCCACTTCATGGGCCAGGGTCACATGGGTATTGAGCCAACATGCCTCTGGGTTTGGGCATCAGTACTCTACCCACTCACCCATCTGCTTTCCTCATCTGCCCTTTCCATGTCATGACCTAAACAAGGTGAACCACTAGTGTTTGCTGCCCTTGTGACTACTGGACCACAGGACCTTTTAACCTTTACTTTTTTAAACAAGGGAGTTTGGGGGTATGGGAGGTCTGATTCTTCAGTAAAAATCTTCTTCCTAACTGAAAAATCCAAATAGATCATGCCAAGATGGCTCTTACTGCAGTTGAGGAGGGTATGGTGGTATGTCCTTTGCATTCCTTATTCCTGGTGACTTACCTCATGGCACTTGTTTCAGCATTGTCCTCTTGAGACAAGTGTAGAGTTTTTACATAATCAACTCCACTGCGGTACACCTGGATCATGATAGGTGTGACCCACCCAAAGGTCATGAAGTTCAGACATCCAATGGAAGAAAGTGGCAGTGTATCCTTCGGGCTTTGGACAAACGAGACACCAAGTTTTTAACAGATTGCTGACAGTGCTGGCCACACACTTGACAATTTGTTTTCTCTCTTGCACTCACATTTAATCAATCTCTCATATGATTCATTTTGTAAGGGGGCATGGAAAAGGGCAACATTGCTGACACTACTTGCCTCTTGCCTCTCACGGGAATAAGTATTTTGAGTGACTCTTTATACTTTGCAGGTCGCCGCCTATGGAGGTAAAGATGTGATGGACCCAAGTTAAGCCCTGCTTCTATCTTGCCCTGGAGGTCCAATGCACTGATGATCAATGAGAAATCATAGCAGTAACAGTTTTGGATACTTTTTCATGAAATTTTGCACCAATCCCCAAACAAATACCAGGTTTTCCTTCACATTTAAATGAACTAGCATACAACCAATTTTTGAAACTGAATCTTTGTGTTTGAATGTGTGTGTGTGTGGTGTGTGCATTCATGTGTATCTGAATGCATTCAGAAGTGTTTCAACAGACATGCAAGTATGTGTAATTTAACACATACATGCATGACGAAATTTACAATTGCAAGGTGTGGTGGACGTCTGTGTGTGTGTATAAGAGAGAGAAAGGTGGAGTGTTTGCTTGTACAATGACAATGCTTTTCATATATCATTTCTAGTATTCTACCAATGTGCTGATAAATATACCCTTAGGTTTCACACTATCACATTAAAGCATGATGTGGAACTTTTGAGATAAATCATTCCTTCTTTAAAGAAAATACTTTAACATAGGGTCATTAACAACAAAAACCTTTACATACCTTTCTGTGAGGTTCTGTAGTCTTTCTTTCATGATACTTGCTGAGTCCCCTATCACTTCTGTGATGTATGTTTCATCTTGACTGTCTTCTGTCACTTCAGTAGATGTCTTTCTCTCTTCTGATTCCTTAGATTCCTGGAACAGACCACAATTTTAAAACTTTTATGAAACTAGAAATCTCATGTTTTTATTTATGATTTTTTTTGGTTCAATGACTGTTAAACTGTTTTCATCCCCAAGTTCTGAAAATGTCACTTACAGCCTACAATAACACATGCAGACATGTGGATCACATGCCTGTGCACATACACACATTATGAATACAGACATGCACACTCCTCTCCAAAAATACATTCAAATATACACAGACACACATGAATAATGTGACAGCATTGTATGATGAGTCATTCTCACATCAGAAAAACTGGATCTGTAAGGACAGTTTAAGAGAGAGAAGATCAGAGCGAAATGGGATGGGACAACTGACCATCCGATCATCAGGCCATGCAAATACGAGAGGTTCCAAGGTGTCATCCCTGGTGATGCCACCCTGCAGGGCTTCTTGCGAGGCGGTCCAGGTTTCATCTCTGTCGCTGTTCTTCTGTGTGTTACCAGCAGCAGAGTGATGATCACCTCCAGTATCAGTATTGCTCTCGTTTGTCATAACTCCTTGTGCTGCCTCATCAGTCAGTCTGATGTACTAAGTGCTGAAGTGAATGAAAAAGAAATATACATCCAAAGCATATAACAGGCTGATTATAGACTTTTATAATCTGCCCATATGTACCCTCCATGTTTGACAGCTGTAGGTAATGATGAATTCACCACCATCAGCATTATAGGGGTTATTTTATATCAAAACAGATGTTAGTGTTTATGCTTTATAATTTTCAAATATTTATTACTTTGTACACTAAGGTATTTGAAAAGTATCTTCGAGGCTGCCTATATTGTTAAAGGACCTATCACACAAACACCATCTTGTGTCCCCCTAGCATAACCAGGTTGTATGTTTCTAGAGGGTGTGGGTGTGTACGTGTGTGCACCTCTAGACGTGCGCCACGCTGTCTGGTACACATCGGTTAGTGTGTGTTTGCGTGTGTTGAAAAACAATACATCCTGAAGGCCGTGTGCGTACTTTCCAAACAGCCAAACCAGAAGAGTGAATGACACAGCACTCCACCTCACGCTGAGTATCTTTCTTCAACACTCTGCACCCTTCACTTCCACCCTTCACAGACCTTCATCTCACCCCGGGACGGTTTGTAGCCAAGTCAACAGCTCTCGTGATAGCGGGGCTACAGCTCGGGTGCGCGGCACACGCTATACACCTATACACCTACCTACGGCAACGTCACGCCAGCGTCAGTCGCACCTACCGCCCTCAGCCTGACCTCATTGTTGCAAACAAACCCTTTGGTGCACGTGATACAATTTCTCGTGCGGGCATCCCCAGGCCATTAGTGCACCACACAGGGCCATCAGTTGACGTCCACCGACTCACGCGCCGAGGCTGAGAGGTGTGAATGAATCAGCAGATTCTGCGACGATTTATGGGCCACGTGCAATAGATTGAATAATGGCTTCATGCATGGGTTGCGCTCACATTTCTACCCGTCCTCAGAATTAAACTAATATAATGTGGATCGAATATATTTATACAGCCCAGCACAGTACCTAATAATAGACGCACAAAACCACAATGGTCGAATTCACTGATTAATGTTTATCAACAGAAGCAGGTGATAAAATGCAATGATGGAATGTTTTAATTATCCAACGTACTGGCCGGCAGTAATTAAAATACTGGTCACTGATTTTATCTTTAGCTGTCTCTCCAAACACATAAACTTTACACGTCCCCATCTTAAAAATCGGACTATATTCTCTGGGGTTTTTTAAGAGACAAATATCGACGGCACAAGCAAGAATGAGGTTGGAATGTAGGATGGTGTCAGGATGTAGTATCATCATGCAATGACCTTTCGGTTCACAGGCGAACATTTTCCCCCTTTCCTCTCAAGATCTGACCCAAAAGTAAAGCTTCGGGTAATGTGGGTGCATTTTCTATGCAAAAATATGTGCCTGTTTCATGGTTGCATGTACAACCAGATCAACTATATATTTGCAGTATGAAGTGAAATGATTCATGACTCCTTTCAAACATACCTCTTTCAGCACCCTAAGACGTACATTTAGGACTGTTAGGCTATTGCACCAGAAGCAATACTGGAGAGGGCAATAGTTTTAATTTTTCTTTGAGTGCGTGTTTGTGTGGTTTTTTTTTGTTTGTTTTTTGTCTTGGGTTAAGTGTGGACTGATTTACAGGAACAAGGACTGAGATATTAAAAATCAAAACTGATCAGGCAGACATTTGTTGACTCTTCCCACCTCACACTTCGGTTGGAACAAGTGTAACTGTTTGTGTGCTTGATTGTGGAAACAGAAAGTTAGTGGTTCAAAGCCTACTTGGGTCTGTGGATATGCTCACCTGGCATCTGCTCAGAAAGAGGTGCTTCATTTATCACGGGAGGTAAAAGGGGGATAGGTTCTGTCTTCCACATACCCTGAACCAAGTACGCTGCCCCTACATCCTCAAGGGCCATTTACCTGTGCTTACCCCTGGAGCTTACAGAGTTATGTGTTACACTGTTTAATATATGGTAGTGTGGTGTTAAGCAGGAACTGACATGCACCTATGCATGCACGCACACATACACACATACAGGAGATGCTTCAATGTCCCACGAACTTTTACCAGTTCTAGGGTCTATCCACAGAAAGAGAGATGGGTTAGGGGGGAGCTGGGTTCTCCTGGTCAGCAATCCCATGACCTGGTTTTCCCAGGAAGAGATAGATGGGTGTGGGGGCACCGTGACAGCAGGGGGGATTTTAGAATATTCAGCCATTGATTACATAATAGCTAAAGTGTCCCATTCACCAGTAGCACACTCTGTATAATTGTATTTACAGTAACTATAGATTTAAAAAGGGCTAAAGGGTTTGTATATATTACCTGGGACTGCAATGTTTTGCCCAAAATCTGGAAAAAAATGCTATTTTTGACAGGAAAAGATCCTTATGAAGCCTATTAAGCTTGGCCACTTGACAGTAATCTGAAGTTGTTGCAAGGACTAGCTCTCCCATTTGTCCTGAAGGCTCTTATACCTGGCTTATCCAACCCATCTTAAGTCCAGTAATGTCACACCATGTGGCACAGCATGAATTTGTGTACACTATTTTCAAACTTAAACACACCTGATACACTGCCTCACTGTTGTATGTTGTTATGTTTTTATTTGTCTGATCTCTGGTTCATGTACTTATTTAACACATTTTCCACAGATAAGATTTCAACCACACTGACTGATGTGTGCCTTCTACTCCCTGAATTTTCTAAACTGCTATTTCTTCACTAATATTTCTTTGGTGTCAGGAATTTATAACCATTTGCCCTGCTCTCAGCATTGTTGCTCCTAAAAGTTAATTCCAAAACATAGCTTTAAGCTAAGTGCTCAATCTGTTTCCACTTCACCACGACTGCAACATCTTGCTTCTGTACTTTGATGCTATGTTGTTATGTCTATGAATATTTGTTCTTATGTTCTGGTTTATGTATGTATATTATGTTGGAGGCTATATACTTGTGTATTTAACTTGCTTTTGTGTTTGTAAATCGCAATGCACGTAAAGTGGGGACATGCACTATAGTAATCGGTTTATTATACATCCTGTTCAAATGACTAAAATGACCGAATGGAATACAGCAAGCCAGTTGAGCTGCAAGCTTTTCATTTTACCTTTACTTACTAAGGGCGAGTTGCACAACATGTGCAACTGTTCTAAAGAAGCACATTGAGAAACCTTTTCCAAAAATTCCCCCTATGGCATTTAGATGTGTTGCACAAGCCGATACAAATAATTATACTGATGGAAACAAAATTCTGGCTTAAACAATTTTGTCATATTTAAAACAATTTTAGTTTCATAAAAAGTTCCAAAATTGTGCTGTGCACTGAGATTATCTAATTCCTAAAAGTGCTTAAAATTAGAAAAGTGTTGTGCAACTGACTCCTGATCGATCAGGATCCTTACCTCCTTAAAGCTCAGTCATACATGTAAGTAAAAAAAAAAAAGTAATTTCCTTGACAAATGAGCAAGAAATTTTGAACTGTAAACAACAATAAACTAAAAGGTTTTGTCAAGGTTTTAGATGAAAAGAGAATAAGCAAAACCAAATTACTTCCTTCTTTCTTTCTCACACCATAAATCTGCTGAATTTAGCATTCAATTTAAAAAGAGTATCCACGAAACATGGAAGCCATTATTAGATTAATAATTCTGATGTAAAAGCCACTAATAAACTGGCCAGGAGGCAAATGTTATGTTGTTAATAAGAAGGTAGATGCTCTGTATTTACAAAATGACTAAGCACATACCTTTAGTCCCAAAGCCGCTTAAATGAAAATGCCCTTAAACCAAAATCTCAACCTAGTAGCCACTATCATCTAAAAGCTATCAGGGTCAAGTACCTGTTGGCTGATTAGCTTTGTTCATTGTCAGGCTGCATTGTATGGGCGAAGTCTACAAGAGTAGCCACTAAACTGCCCCCCATACATTTGCATAACAAATAGGTACAATGCTTTGACTTTGTTATCAATGCCAGCTTTACTGCTTATTGAGCAATCTCAGAATCTCTTGGGACATTATCCAGTGTTTCCATTATCCTCAGAAAGATATGCCAAGATGATATATATTACTAATAATGCTGCTCTATTAGTAAATCCATTAGCAGATGCTCTTGCTAACTGATCTTTCAATCAGCACAGCATTAAGTTTCCCTCTTAACCACAATGTTTTATGGTTCAACATTTTTACACAGATGAGTGAAACTGTAGAGTAAAACAAACCCAATATGATATATATTTCTACCATACATACTGTACATACAAGAAACTAAGAATTAATAGATAACAAAGGGCAGTACCATGCATGGAAGTATCCTTTCACTAGAACAGCATACACATGACTGATAGTGCCTGTGAAATGGCTGCCAGAACGCAGCTGTTGTCATTTTTGGCAAGTGCAGGCAAAATGTTTTAACATTCAAATCTAAATTTTGCATTGACCATTTTTTAAAACCATGGCTTTGTAAAGCTTCAGTTGGTGTTCATGTGATTAAGGAGAGAACAGTATATTTTAGACCAGCATACACATTATCAGTAGATATTCTGACAATGCCACATAATACAACCCTTGCATATGCCATATATGCTAGTAAAACAAGTGGGCATCTTTCTAAATACAGCAAATATTACACCTGCCTTTTATTTGTACATTGTCTGAATTAGCTTTGTTTCAGTACAGATTATGCCACTGTTAGTTTTCCTTACATTATACAAACATGCGGCACAGTGTAATTAGAGACACAATCATCCTTCGTGTTTTTATTAAATACAACAGCTGTGGGTAAACATGTGTTCCAAAAAAAAAAAAAAAGAAAGAGAAAGTCGAATGGGGATTTTGATGTCTCGCTATTTATAATTAAAATCGCACCGCACTTATAATTATCGCAAACATTCAACTTAAAGATTCAACTACCTAGTCATTCACTGCTGATTAAATTCATCTAAAACCAACAATTCGGTGAGTTGTGATTACATTAAAATACATTCTCTTAGAACACAATGCAGATTGATACGCTTGTTAACAATAATTCAGACATAAGCAGTGTATTCGCAATCACTGCACCCGAGCAGGCAGAGTTGTGGCTCAGATTTCTATTTCCCTCTAGAAATCGATGAATAAACTTCCCTTTCAGTCGGTATACGTGCACTGACTACAGCTGCATCACCTCGTAAATACCGTTATTTACCTTAGTGACGTTATCGCTGGATACAAAGATGGCCGACGAGCGAACTGCTGACAGGTTTTTGAAGAAAAAACACACTCCTAGGCACTTAAGTGTATCCAAATCATAGTTCCTGGGTTGTGTAAGTCCACACACATATCGCTGACACGCCCAGTTTGTCACCTTAAAGGCAGCACTGGATAGGAAACCTGTTTGTGCAAAGCAAATAAGAGACTGGTCGTCAACTTCCTGTCATGGATGCCAACCGAACAGGTAGAGCGTTGATCCCGTGCGAGTCGCCTGTCGACGTGTCTTTCACAGAGTGAATTATCTTGATCTGTCCTGCGTGCTGGACTTGATATTACACAATTAAAGAGTCGGAATAATAGGCTCATTAGGCGTAGACACGAAACTCATTTCCTATACGCCTACCACTAATTGCATGATTCAGCGTAGCGTGTAATCTCCCGCAAGCAGTTTTAATTAGGTCTCTCTATTATATAGACACACGCACATGCACAGATATTCACCTTCATTGACAAACGTTACATAACTGAACATTTTATTTATTATTTGTTTACGTGTATCCACGTAATAAAGAGTAGCTTAATTAACCAGCTTTTGTACAACGTGCTTGCTGGCTAAGCAACTATTTATAATGTACCCTGATCTGTCGTTTTTAGTGAAGTGACACTATATATATATATATAGGCACATCGATCATTTGTTGTAGAAGTAATGATAATAATCATCATACTAATCATGAAATAATGAACAAAGAAAATAAGGAATTTCGTCTACTTGCATAAATATTGTTGCGCCCCTGAGGTCTGAAGCAAAAATTGTGTGTTCCCTTGTTTATTTTCGTGTGAACTTTTCTAAGCTCTGTTGATTGTGAATGTTGTGTTATTGGTTTGTGGGTATTATGAGTGGTGGCATTCAATAAACTCTCCAGTTAGAACACGTAGCAGAGACATCATTATGTCGGCTTCGCGCCATCTTTTATTATCCCAAGTCCGCACTAAACCTTTTACGGATTTCTACATTTTCAGAATAAGGCCAACACTTGCCTTATGTCACATCTCCCTTTCTTTAGTTAATGGACATTAATGTTTCAACCTAACTTAATTAACATTAATTTTAGCCTGAATCCTTCAAACCTAACTTACCTAGTTAGAGCATTTATTATTACTTTTGCAATTTTCTTACACTATAACACAACTTTTAATATTCTTGAATTTCCTATTCAAGTCTATGTGCGTTTGATTCGAGTCAATCATTTACAAGTCAAGTTTCTGTGGGATCTTGATGGTGCGACCACTCTTGGTCGTCTTGACAGTCTGATCTGGAGGAGCGATGACTTTGGACGCTGGCACCTTCCCGGCTGCGGCTCCTAGACATGGCTCTGTATTGGCAACAGGAACGTCTGGATCGTCTGAGTGTATACCAGACCAAGGGTCGGGATCCTCTTCGGACTTTGGGTTTGTTGGAATAAGGGATGACAGATTCTTTGGAATAGGTCTGGGATTCTCGGGATTGGGATCTCTGGGAATCAAGAGGCGGCGGTTGCGTCTTTGTCGACCGTAGGGAGTCTCTACCTCATATGACCTGTTGGGCAGAGACGTGATGATTGTCCCTGGTGTCTGGGTTGGCTTCACCCAAACTGGCTGACCTGGTTCCAACTCAGCGGCTGATCTGGCACGGTGTGCTCTGTCGAAGTTCTGTTTATGTTTCAACTTCTGCATCTCGTTTTTCTTATGAAAGTCCTTCCTTTCTTTTTTCCTTTTTCTCGGAAAATTGAGATGGTATGGTGGGGACCATGGTGCGTAGTCTTCTCCCGAACAACAGTTCTGCTGGACTGAGACCTTGCTGAAGTGGCGTAGCGCGATATGTGAGAATCGCTAAATAAGGATCATCTGCCTTCTTCAGGATTGATTTCACGGTTTGAACGGCGCGTTCAGCTTCGCCATTCGCTTGTGGGTAGTACGGGCTGCTTGTTGTGTGAGTGAACTCGTACTGTTGAGCGAACGTTTGGAATTGCTTGCTGAAGAACTGCGGGCCGTTGTCTGAGATGACAATTTGTGGAATTCCATGGCGGGAAAAAATGCTCTTAACATGGTTGATGACTGTTTCTGCCGAAGTATTCTTCAGGTGTGCCAACTCAATATAACGTGAATAATAGTCCACCACTAGTAAGTACTGCTCTTTTTTCAGTTCAAAGATGTCCATTCCAACTTTCTGCCAAGGGAATGCTGGTGTGACGTAAGTATCAACTGACTCATCCTTGTTTTGGTATCGGCTATGAAACTTGTAGCTCTCATACACCTCATGTGTGCTACCTAAACAGAAGTCGTTGAACTTGTCGATGACAGTCTGGATATCTTTGTTGTTCTCCCCTTCTTCAAAGGATAATCCTTCGTAGATTTCTTGTGCGTCCTCGCCAATGCAAGCTAATAGAACTGCACTACGATAAGCTGAATCTTCTTTATCAAGGCGCGTTGCTACCTCATAGTTCTGCCACTGACGAAGAAATTTTTTCCAATTTACTTCAATGTTAGAAGACAAATCCAGCTTTGAGGGAACCGGAACGTTTGCAGTGAAATGTTTTCTCTGGTGTGTCTCTGCCATGTTGCTGGTGTCCACCAAAAAACGAAGTAACCAACTTTCTTGAAGTGGGGTACACGAATGTTTGTACTAAGCACCGCAAGTCAAAACTTATGTAGAGTACACAAAACTTTGAATCATCCAACCACACTCTATAAAGACATGCTGCGAGAAATGTCACATTGCGAACTGGAACGTACTGCGCAATATTTCGAAATGGGTAAAACTTGCCCACCTGAAAGTTCCTGGAGAAATCACATAGCTAGCACTTTGCTGCTCACTTCTGACACCATGTTGTGTTATTGGTTTGTTGGTATTATGAGTGGTGGCATTCAATAAACTCTCCAGTTAGAACACGTAGCAGAGACATCATTATGTCGGCTTCGCGCCATCTTTTATTATCCCAAGTCCGCACTAAACCTTTTACGGATTTCTACATTTTCAGAATAAGGCCAACACTTGCCTTATGTCACAGTGAAAACAGAAGGTTAGTGGTTCAAAGCCTACTTGGGTCTGTGGATAACTCTTAACTACTATACATTAATTGCCGGTTTTACCATTAGGGCCAGCGGAGCAGTTGCCCAGGGCACAAGCACTGCAGGGTACACAGAGATGCGACGATCGGGTGATTTTTAGACCAGTGGCGGGCCTGGGCAGAGAAAGAATCGGTGGCCTTTTCCCGCCACTGAGCTTACTGCTTACAACCTACTAATTAACAAGAAACACAATGTTCTTCGCCCATATTGCCGTCAGCTGTGTCGTTATTTACTCTGTTGTATATTCAATAGATGTTTGCGTGGCGGCCCCTGGGATTTGGCGACCATGTGCACGTGCACAGTTTGCACATGGCTAAGTCCACCCCTGTGTGGACAGCGTGCACATGATTGTTGATGGTTGACGTAGATTAACATGGCATCAAGTAGTATAAATACTGAAACTCGCTATATTCACTTTGAAAATAGAATGGGCTGGCCACAATATCTATTGAGCTTGACTTGGCAGCTTCACTAGATCGGAAAGAATAAAAATCTCTTTACACAACAGAAAGCAAAAAAGGGACATCTTAATTTGATGACATAAAATATAAATTTATGGTTGAATGTGTTAGAATTGACTTTTTTGGTCAGGGGTAGGGGGTGATAAGGCAGGGCGCACCACTTGTCTTTTTCCCAGGGAGTATATAAACTAGCACTGGCCTTGACTGAAATACCAGGTGCCGCTGATAATGTTGATGAAGAGGTGTCAAGTATTTATATCTGCGGCTAACATCAGGGTGAAGTACAAAAGCCGGGGATGCCTATTAACGGCTCACACGATGTGTCCCTTTACCAGTCCTTGAAATACTCAAACCGTCCGGATAACCTAAATAGTTTAGGGTTCAGAAAGGTAGAATGATATGTCACGATACTCCATCCTGGGGGTAAGGACGTTTGCTACTGTCACATCACCGCACTCAGTAAGCTGAGGAAGTTCCAGTTTTAGGACAAGGAGTAGGGCCAGGTGGTCCTAGCAGATGGAGTAATTACAGACTCTGTTGCTTATCCTTCACAAATGCTGGAACCTTTTAAATGAAACTGTCGCAGGAGGTCAGGGGTCATACAACTATGAATGCTTGATGTCTGTTTGTCGGTGGAAGAGTTAGCCTAAACGAACAGCAGTACATCATGGTGTTTGATTAATATCATCACCAATTAACTTCGTTGGGTCTTGTCGCACGTCAACATTCTCAGGTGTCGCTGGTCGGGGTAGGACAGACACCCGGGTTCATTCAACGATCACAGGTGTAGAGAATACAGGAGACTCAACACACAACGGAAAGAATATTTCATTACAGAATAAAGTGACTCGAGACAGACTGACAGACAAAGTTTCAGAGTTCCACATATTACAGAATGTAACAACAAACAAGAGAAGCATTCATTACAAACTGTAACGAAAGACAATGGAGACAATCCCACATTATGAAGCCACTTTCCTTACTTCACAGCGTTTTCATACTCAGTAGGACGGCTGCTGTGAACTTCATCAGTGACTGTAGTTCACTGTTTACGAAGGATGTTGCTTACAATTTGCCCTCGCCGCCTGCAGCGGGTACAAAGGACTAAAGCAGTTCCGACATTCGCCCTGAGTATAGTCAGCCTTCCTGACAGGAAAGTGTGCGCCCTGTCCGGTCCGCCAATGGATCTCTTTCAGGAAAATCTCTTCCGAATCTTTGTGTCGCCTTATTTTATTTAACGTGTTTGTTTATTTACGACTATAAATATAGCTTGTGAGATATTTTTTCAAAATTGTTGACATCACTGATAAAACCTGCAGAGGAGTGATCGAACGCTTCAAGTCTGTTCGACTGCACATTGAGGTGTGAACAACTGATCCTGATAAACTTCTAACCAAATAAATAAAATAAAAATAAAAAGTGGGAAAAGGATGGAGATCAGTGAATGATGATGACGACGACGATCATGATCATGATCATCATCATTTGCACTCGCTTACTCGGCTTCTTTTGTTTGCATCGTCTGCACACGCTATGGACAGATACTAGATCAAGCTTCTGCAAGTGAAAAGGGGAAGAACTGGGCTTCAAGGTTTAGTAGTCGAGAAGTGTGTTTGGTTACTTCGGATGTCATAAATAAATAGAGGGTAAACAACTAAAGCTTCAACTACACCTCGAAAATACTATTACTCCAACCTTTGTCCGTTTTTCGAAAATAATAGGGTTTGACAGGGTGGTCTCGAAAGCGTTCTACAAGAAGCTCTTGAGGAGTGGTCGTGGATATAGGCTCCTGCTTGCGGCAAACGGCTATTGTAGGTAAATTGCTTGCTTGCAACGCCATGGTCACGTGCGTCCATCAAGCCGAGCTCCATTGTTTGCTAATCATGCTCGGCATTTGGGGGTCACACGGTCATTCCTCACTCGTTACACGAATAAGGATACAGCCTTTTTGAAGGATCTTTGTAGTTCAGTTCCATGAAACGTTTAGTCACACAGCTGTCGGTAAGCACTCTCAGACACCGATATATTATGTCCACATAATAAGTAAACACACCTACACTCACGTAACTCACATACCACTGACTCATGTAAACATATAGGCAGCGCGCGCACACACACAAGAAGAAAAGGGGACAAAGGGCGGAGAAAAAGGAGATTTAAGGGCATGACTAATGCTCAGGGTCCGTTGTTATGCATAAATCAGAGGTATATGTGTACCTCTAGAGCTTACTTTACTCGACTTTTGTAACAAGTAGTTGGAACAGGATACTGAGAGAAAGTCCAGCAAAAGTGGACAAAAGTCAAAATAGTCTCTGGACAATAGCTTCGACCTGATGCTGCAAAATCCACACACTCACAGACAGACAGACAGACAGACGCAATAAGAGTTATCTCCGAGGACATCGTGTTTTATCTCAGTCTTGAGTGTTACGGGAAGTAGTTCATTGGGCCACCGAGAAACCTAGGAAGTCATGCTACAGATTTTCACCTGTTCCTTTCGTGCACTGTGAGTCTGACACAAGGTGCTGACACCACGAGATGTACGTGCCAAGGCGTGCGCTCATGCACGCAAGTGCATGCCAGCGAGAAAGAATGAAAGAAAGGAAAAGGGACAGAGAGGGAAAGACTGTCAGGCAATCTACTGTCAGTCTGTCTAAGAAAGCTTACTGTGAATACATTATACACGAGAGGAGATTTTACGAGCTCCACAGAATGCTGTTATCAGCGCCAAGTCTGGGTTACCTAACAGCAGAGTTGAGCCCTAAGTTAAAGCCAACATATCCTGCTATCATGCCTCGGAATAATATATCCTGCTATCATGCCTGGTGTTAACATATCCTGCTATCACGCGCGAGGTAGCAATCGTAGCATTAGGTAGGATAGCAGGATATGTTAATCATACCTGTTACCACCATACGCTACTGCAGCTTGCGACAAACAATTATTTCGTTTTTATTTTTTTGTGTTTTTCAGTTATTTTTCTTGTAACATCGAAAATATTTCTTTCCTAGAGGTCGGTCAGCTGTCTCGTTACCTCCATGACACTCAGAAAGCGTTTGAACCTCATTAACGGGACACGTTTTCAATTTCAAATATGTGACAATAACCAACTATACCTTACACGACTATTATGTCAGAATTACCTTAACTTAATCACATGCTGTTCAACACGTCTCCGGTTATGTTAAACTCCTTTGTGGTCAAGATCGGGAGACCAGTTCACCGCTAGCTAACCTGAAGCTATTTGCACCATGGCTATATTTCTCTTTCGAAGAACACAAGTTTATTTACAGTGATGGTATCTTTTGATCAGAATTATCACTCCCCCACAACTGCCCTATCTAGTCTTTTGACTGCTAGAAATTTTCAGCGGACACATTAATTGACTCTGACAGTGTTACTTACAATTGTATTCATCTTGATCGGCTCATGAGCACCATTCACCATGACGAGAGCCGAATCTTCCTTCTGTCCAACAACTCTTCCGTCTCAAAGCTTCAGCCAAACTTTGGCGACTAAGTCGAAGAAATCGAAGTTTATTTCTAAAAGACTTTCCCCCAGCTGAAATCTCGTTAAGTAGGCCTACCTGTAAATAAATGGATACACAATGATAAGGTCAGAAAAAAAACGAATACAAATTGTGAGAAAACTTGCCGTTTCGTTTCCGACTTTGATCACATGATTTTAGAGCTTGTTCAAAGACTTGAACTTTGTTTCACTCAGTCCAGTGTGGCCCAAAAATAGTCCCAAAGGGCTTCCATGATGAAAAAAATAACCATTAAATTATCGACATTAAGTTCTTTCAACACGTGTACCTCCTTTAGCACGAAAGAACTAGACAGGTAATCATGAGTGTGGTTACCTACACACTGATCATGTATCACACAGGGATGCTGGAGTCCACAGTGACACAACTACACCATCACAACGCTGGTTGAGACTTTCTCCTATCATCAGCGGTGTTTTTCCTCTTCCCTAAAATATTCATCCTGGTCCAGCATGGAAATGTCTTTGTTTCCTTCAGCGCGTGGAACGTTCATGCATCTCGTCCATAAACACAATCGATCTGGGCAAAATCTGGGTCACTGGCCGCATATTTGAAGTTTTCCTTCCTTCCTTCCTTCCTCTCATGAGTTCACCAGTAATCTCGTTCCGAGAAAGAGAATGGAAATGACGGGGTGAAGAAAAGGAGAAGTATGAATAGACGCTGCTAGTAGATTATTTTTTTTTATTAAATATTTGTTGTGCTGTACTCGCGCATAAAAAGCGTGTCGATGCCTGCTTGCACGTAGCCCCACACGTGATGTTCTGGCAGCTGCGCCATTTTGTTGGTCGTCTGCGCGGAAACTTTCCTACGTCACCTTGAAAGGCATGCTGGGATACATGACTTACGTCACGTCGCCAATTTTCCGCTTCTCCACTTCCTCACGTGACACCCGGTCCCCGTTGCTATAATCAGGAAGTTACATATAATAGTAATCTAACTCCGTGCTATTATAATCAGTCTCCTGTTCTAACGGGATCACTGGAAGGGACCGAGGGTCTAGCTGGCTACGAGGCGCTGTAGCTCGCTACACGGGGGTATTTGGGAGGGTCACCACACCCCAGCACTACGCTGCCCGCCGTTAATCTACCCGAGAAAGAACTGTTACTTCTCAGAACAAAAGAGTGAGTTGAATGGAGTACTTTATGAACAAGGAAAAGACTCAAGTTAACAGTTCATGGACTGCTTCAAACTGAATAAATACATGACAGAGGTTCGTGTTTCACATTACCACACACACACACACACACACACACACACACACACACACACACACACACACACACACACAAACACTGTGTAAATAAAAATATAAGGGAAGAAACTTTTGTCTTCTTCGGGGATTGTTTTACAATGAATTATTTTGTTGCGTTGGTCAGCGTGGTCAATGAGAAAGGACCTTCGCTTCGTTGGTCGATGTGGTCACTGTTTGTTTTCAGCTAGTGTTTGTTTTTATACAAAACGTTGGACGGCATTGGTACTGTATAATGTTCACTCGTAGAACTGACTGGACTGTTTTTTTTTTATTCCTTCCATTGCAGTTTCTTTATTCCTCCTGCCAGCAGAGTTTGTCCCCCAATGACCTGCAAACCACTGGGCTACTGCAATTTTCATCCTTCGTTTCCTGAACCATCCACGTGAATCCAGTCCATCGATATACATATCTATCCACTTTCTTGGCATTGTTGAACAAATATCTCGGGTGAAAGCAGAAAACAAAGCGAGAACGGTTACCCTAAAGACACAAAGCAAATAAAGCCAACAATGTGTACAAAAGAAGGAATAATTTAAGCAAAAGTAAAAGCTACATCGTAATTGATTGAATAGATGCCTCGGTGAAAAAAGAAGAAAATAAAACTACAACGGTTACCCCTAAAGGTACCTCGCGAGCAAAACAATGTATACAAAATAAAGAATAATTCAAGCAAAGGCTAAATCAATTCGTGTTCGATACCCATGCTAGAATGACAACTTTATCCTTTTTATCTTGGGTTATTTTAATTGGCTTATAAGTCTGTATTTTTTTAATTTATTGTGTGTTACTTTATCTTACTACAAATGTTAGTCTGTCCATTTTCGCTATCCCCCAAACCGCGGGCGGCGTAGTGCTGTGGTGTGGTGACCCTCTCAAATACCCCCGTGTAGCGAGCTACAGCGCCTCCTACACAGCTAGACCCTCGGTCCCGTCTAATGATCCCGTTAGGGTAGGAGACCATTATAGCAGGGAGTTATATTACTATTATATGTAACTTAACCATTATGGCACTTTCCAAAACCTTTTTTTACACTCGTCTTTCTTAGCGATGTGGTTGAAATATCTGTTGTGACGCAGCGGCAGTCAAATTCCAAACAGCAAATCAGTTGGTGTACGTGTGTGCCTTCACGCTCGTCATTTTAACTTTCATGCTTTATTTTTTATTTTTATTTCCAAGTTAGTCGCCTCTGAGATTCGTTCTGCTGAACTGTACTTTTCAAGGAGGATGATCTCTAAGTTTAATCATGTTTCAAACTATTCAAATCACAAATTCAAAATTTTTTTTACAACAAAATCCCTCGATACACCATGAACCCCCCCACCCCCGCCCCTGACAGGAGTAGCTAGAACATCGTTCTCGCGATATGTCACGTAAGAAGCATTATTTAATATTGTCTCTGTCACCTCTAGAAGCTAATTATCTAGGGCGAGGAAGTTAATGTCCATTCCGATTATTTAATGTTTGCTCCGCTCTAAAGGGTCATGAGATGAAATCGAAGCTGGTAGAGAAGCACGTGACCTCCGTTGGGTGCTGGGCGAAGTGCACGAGTGTAGACGAAGGTGAGGCAGGTAGAGGCGAGGGTAGGTGCCTTTAGTCCGAAAGCAGACGTCACACCTGGCAGGCGTTGCTTTTCAAATGTTGCCATTGAAAAAGTCGCTGGCACGTGGCTAACACCCGGCGGGGTTGGCTGTTTGGCAATGTATCCCCTTTTCCATTCAGGATATCTCGTGCCAAACTTTCTCGAAACCGATGCATGATTTGTAAACAAAAGATGCAGGTAATTAACGGTCGAAGAATAGAATCAAGTAACCGAAACGACAATGGAATTAATTCCAGATCAACGGCCCCGTTTGCGACGATAAACTCTTGTTCTCGGCCCTAAATATCTGACATTTCAAAACCGAAACGTTTTTATTATCTTTTTCTTTTTTTTAAAGAAGTTTGTCTGTCCTGGAAAGTTGCGGACCCGTTGTTTTTGCATAAGGCTGCCTAGCTGGATCTCTCCAGTATCGTGGGGATCACTGACGAAGCTGGGCTGCAGCCAGTTTATCTGACTCATCGATCACGCGTCAAGCAGAAAAGCCCCGGATGTTCGTGTTGATTACTCAAGCCCTATCGCCGGGGCCAAGTGAAAGGTTGATCAGTTGGTACAGGCAAGTTTGTTAGAGAAGGCGAGTGTCTGTAGTAAAGGGGGTTGTTTGGGATACCAGTGCCACTGCCTTGATCATTCCCATGGGCGTCAGCGCGTGACAACAACCACCGGTTGTGACAACATCGCAACTTCCTCTCTGTCGGAGGAAACGTTGGTCTCAGCCACATCATTGACAAACACTTGTGTCCCCCCACCCCCACCCTGCCCTGGCACCTTTCTCAAATTTGTGACCTTTCTCCTGACCTCAGACCTTGATCGGTCAGCTGTACAACTCTGCGTGGATGTGGTGACAAAACCAACTGAGTTTTCTCTCACTGCATCGCTCTAAACGAGGGACCTAGATATCTCCATGTTAAGACAGAGCCTCATCATAATCACATCATCGCCATGTATCATGTCACTAGGCGTAAGAACTAGTGGGGGAGGCGGGCAACCACCCTCGCAAAAAAGATCTGAGGAGGCAAGAACGTGAACCTCGTTCACTGTCAGCATGGAGTCCCCCCTCCTCCCCGTAAGGAAACAAGAATCTTCCTATCCTATTGCAGTAAGCATCCCGGGCTGTCTAATGATGTACATATATGCATTTATGTGCATGCAGACATGCGTGTGTGTATGTGTACGTGCCTGTTTGTGTGTGTGTTTGTGTGTGTGTGGTGCGGCAAAAGACTTTCCTCATCACTGTGGTGTCCTTTGCCACAAAAGGAAGACATCGATTTACAAGACCCAGGGCTGAAGTATCAGCGAAGTCTTCGGGGTTACATCTCTACAAGGGAGTTAGGAGGAACCTCCGACCATGTCAAAGAAGAAACAGAGAGTAGATCAGCTAGCCAGCCTTATGCAAAAACATCGGGTCAGTCTGTCTGTCTGTCGCTTCACTAAAAGGAGAACCTGTCTACATGCCTAACGCCCTAAAAATCAGTCTTGGTACTTTAGACTCAATGTTTGCGCTCAAGCAAACAAGGAAACTTTTCAAGTGATGTGACCCTAAATAAATGAGTGACATCTGAAACATTAAAAAAAAACTTCTATGTGTTATAGGGACGACATTGCAAAAAAAAAAAAGTGAAAGTTTATGAATAGCTCTCGTATTTTCACTTAAGTAACAACAGTTACACACATCGATTCATCGATTCAAACGAGCGCGCCGATCTTTTTTTTTCTATAAATGTTTTCTTGGTACATCTTTGTTTTTTGTTTCACAAGTTTAACAGTCTCTTAGTAAGGCTTGAATTATTCATTAGCAGTGTTGAGATTTTTTCCTATTAAAACCCGAGTCAGTCACACAGCTGCAGTACACATTAAAACATTTATTACTACCAAGCTTCATTCTCCAGAACAACATATTTACGTTCCTTCATCCGGGCACTCAAAACAATATCCGCTATGGAAAGGTCAGAGGTCGCCAGCAAACAAAAGGCACAAACGTTCTGTTGCTCACCTTAACCCGATGTCGGACACCGAGACATCTGAGGGGCAGCAACTGAGATCGAGCTCCGAGCCAGAGAAACAGAGATAAAGGATTAAAGGTGCTAAATGTTTACGACCGATGTACACGTGTGTGTGCGCCACCACAAAGTAAGCACTGTTTGAACTTGTGAACTGCTTCCTCTAGCCGCAGATCTACCGTGTGTCAACAGTCCCCCCCCCCAGGAGTGAGGAATAAGAAGCCACGTTGCTAGGGGCCAGATATATATATATATATTATACATATTTGTAAGGACAATCTTCATTTCCTGTCTCTCGCAGCCCTACCTCCCCCCCCCAGCCCTCTAAGAAGCATCCTTTCTTTGACGCCGAGGGGATAGGAAAGCTCTCAGACAGAGTGAGGCACGTGTTTGTCGCTATGTTCTCTCAAGCTTTGGAAAACATAAACACGTGGTGGGAGGGAGGTAGCTGGTAGTGGTGGTGGTGGGTGTCTAACAACTCGTCAGCTGGAGCCTGGGGAGAGAAAGTACATTGCGTCTCACGTGTATCGAAACAAGTGGGTGACGTAGCGCTAACAACGGGTTTTTCCGTTTCCGCAGTTGTGTGTGTGTGTGTGTGCAAGTGTGTGCCTAAGTCTGTGTGCGTGGTTGTGTGTAAGTGTACTTGTGTGCATGTATTTGTGTCTGTGTGTCACTGTGTGCCAGAGTGGTTGTAAGTGTGCGTCTGTGTGTGTGTGTGTGTGTGTGTGAGTCTATGTCTGCGTGCGTATAAGTGTGCATACGTGTGTGTTCGTTGCCAGCAGCAACCAGTGAACACTATGACCGTTATTATAAAAGCTGACTGCAGTGGAACTACAACTGTTATCGTGTAACAACCAGACAGACTCGGTGACACAGAGTTGCAACAGCCACAACTGTAATTTGTTTACCGACACAGGAAATACTGTCGCCCCGAGGTCGCTGGTGGATGAAGGAGAGGAAACTGTCACGTGGAGCGTCACGTGACGGAAAGAACCAACCACCTACTTGCACATCTGTTTGTTCTACGTGCTACACGGAATGAGAAAGAACTTACAGCATTTAATTCTTCCTTTCATTTTTTCTTGTGTCTACTGTTAAAAAAATACGAAATATTAAGTGAAGAGAAGAAAGGATGTGATAGAAATGTGCTAAGGGACATGGCTGCGAAAATATTGCCGGCAAAACCTTTGTTGACATGCCGTGCTGCCAGCCAAACATGGATCAACCTTCCTATAGTCCAAGCCACTACAATAATTTTTTTAAAGCTAAATTAAAGTGAAATCAAAACAGCCGTTCTATCAGATCATGTGTGACTACTAGCTGCTACTGATGTCATTTACTATCTTCTCTTCTCCTCTTTACCAATTATTGTCGTTTTACTTTCAATCTGTCCATTTCTTATACCTCTTTCTCTCCCTTTATTTCTTCGTCCATTTCAGAAGAGACTTTTTTTCCTTTCTTATAATCTTACTGGGGACCGTAGTTATCAGCTGAAAGGTGGCTGGGTCGAGGGCAGAATTATTTACAATTAAAGGAAGAGGCAATTTCTCACATTGAAGACAGACACATTCCTCCTAGGTCAGAAGCTAATGTCCAGGTCCCTAGTTAGTGGCGCGGTCTGGGACACAGCAGCACTTACAATATTCCCTGTAGAATTATAATTTACAATGTACACATATCATTTTCCTTCTATAATTAAAATTTACATGAACAATTTTTCTGTGCAAATGCGGCCTGCGCTGTGTTTTTTCCGCGTTTTGTGACGATGTTTATACAGGATGTAGAAAAGATGACAGCTGCATGTTTCAAGTAGTCTGCATGCTTTTGGTTCCCATCATTCATTGATTTGTTCAGTCATAAAAAGTAGCACGATACACGCAAGGGAGAGTTTATTCAGATGATATTGTAGCAGAGAAGGCCACTTGATGGACATAATACGAGAGACAAGTGGATACAACATACTTGTGGCTTTCCACTTTGAATCTTTCAAGCTATCTTTGAAATCCTTTTTGTGATAAAAATGTCCCCAACTAACCGGGATTTTTTCCAATGACAAATAAAGTATTTTTATCCGTAGAAATTTAGGTTGAAATGTAAATAGAATTTTATAGCCGACAGACCTTGGATCAGTAAAGGTAAGTGGTCCACCGTGTCTACTGGGTGGGGTTTAGAAAGCGGAGGAAAACCTCCTTACACGTGTTTACCATCTCTTATAAATTCGGTAAATAGCAGCTAGGCACGCACACGTACACAGTTAAATTTACATGCACGTGTGCTCACAATTTTGCTACAGTTTCTTTCTGTTTCCAGTCACAGATCCGAGTAGGCCCCAAAACAGCAATGCTCTACTCCATGGTCGAGCGCTCTGACCGACAGGCTACTGAATCTCCCAAAGACCATTCGACATTTACTTTACACACACACACACACACACACACACACACACACACACACACACACACACACACACACACACACACACACACAATGCCAATCTATTTTTCATGACAGTCAACGAGACAGCAGACGAAATCGGTCACGTGATCCCGCGGTCTAGGGCTTGAAGACAAGGATGAGCTGTGAGGTGCAGCGAGACATGTAGAGGAGCCGGTGGTACATCTCGTGCAGCCGGGCACCGTCCTGCACGCACACCACCACCTTCCGCTCAAGGCCCCTCACTCTGTGACCGCTGGCCACCCACACCACGTCGCTGCGGGCACCCGCTACGTCCTCCGCATCGTCGTCTGTCATCAGTCGCACTGGAAAGCCAGCGTGGCTCAGGCCACTGACCAGTCCAGAACTTTCGGTGACTCCTCCCGGGTCACACAGCACAAAGACATCCCGGTACTGCAACCCTCTCATGGCTGCACTTGTGTGCGCTGTGGACAAAGGTCCAGGCCGGTCAGAAAGGGTCCGGGACATGACAAGCAATTTTGGTCTTCATGCGTTTATAAGAACAAACAATTCAAAGAACACCCATTAGTAACTTTATCAAAGGTATATCGCTTTAAAGAACTTCTAAAAATATCTGTATACATGCACAATACATACACATACATGATATTTACGTGTGCTGGGGCTCATTCGTCGCCCTAGTGTGATGTGTGCTGTGTGTAGGATGTGTTATTAGGAACTACATTGACTAGGGACTGTGTTGGTGCTGTGTGTAGATCCGTCATTTTGTTCTGACGTCACATTATTTTCACGTCACACCATCTGTCATTTTGTGAAGCGCCTTGAGTTCGTCCTAAAGGGAGGATATATATAAGGCGCTGTACAAGCTAACTTTTATTATTATTATTATTATTACATGAACACACATAGATGGACAAACAACGCAAACATCGGAAGGGATTCTGCCCCTCACGGAAGTGATATATGTTCAAAGGTTGTTTCTGCCCATCGACAAGGAGGGGCAGTTAAGGATGCAGTACACTGTAGAAAGTTAACGGGGAAAATATACAATGAAAAAGGATATTATGTAAGCTTACGACAAAAACATTGGCTGTAATAGGATCGGAGGGTAGGTTAACATCGTAGCGTGGCCTTGTAGAATGTTTGTTGTCCTTTTCATGTTTACCTTCCTCGCCAACGCGCAGGCGGGACAGGAAGGAGGCCACCTCATGTCCACACTGACTGCAGTTTCTTGGGTCGCCACCCGTGTGGAGCAGGCCTTGGTGAGAGATCCTCTCCACGGATGGGCCCACCGTGTGAGCGGGTACTCCACGGCTGCTGTAGGCCTGGACCAGTGGGGGGCGGTGTGGGTGGCTGGTCATCTGGTTGGCCTGCTCGATTTCTTGGACCACTGCTGGGGGGCAGCGGAGGGGTCTGGTCAGGTGCTCCACCTGCCAGCCCGTGGGCACGGTGCCTTGTAAACAGCTCGCGGCCCACAGGTGGAGTCCGGGACACCGGGCCAGCAGCTTCTCGCAGAAAGTCTTGAAGTAGTTCCCCCACCTGCAGTAGATTTGAGACATGGAGACAAAAAAGGACCAATCTTTTCAGTTAAATATTTCGACTCACTGATGCACATGCTTTCAGCATGAACGTACACACACAGATGCACGGATGCTTTCTCTCTTTCCCTCCACACACACACACACACACACACACACACACACATCAGCATCATCTGCTCGTACGTTTGTGGCACATCCACTTACGGGAACTCGTCAGGTCCCCCTTCATCGGCGATGACGTAGATCTCGCCGCTTCTGGTTCTCCTGACCATGTCTCTCAAAGCCTTACCCTCGTCCCTTCCATTAATCAATTCAGTCTCCACCAGGTGGAGCTGACCCAACTGCGCGGTGGTCTCCTGCTGCGCTGTCAACGTCTGCTGCAGTAGGTTGCGCAGCATGAAGTTGGCGGCGCGGCTGTAGCTCCACGAGCTCAGGATACAAACATCTTTGCCACACAGCAGCCACCTGGCGGCTATCAGAAGAAGCATCACACTCTTCCCGGTGCCAGGAGGGCCCGCCAAAATCAACCTAGAGGGCGCTGTTTTCAGCAGGTCGACCTGCTCGGGGAATAAGGCAATCTCGTGAAAGCAGTCGCCGACGATGGACACGGCAGGACCCAGGGTCTTGATGGACTTGCGGGGGGAAGAGACGCAAGGCACAGTCACGGTTGTGGCAGGACCACAGAATCTGTAACATAAGAAAGAACCACTCGGAATTTAATAAACCAGCAGGTACTCGAAATGAATTAATAAAAATTTCTTCTTCCGTGGCTTTTGTATTTGTGCAAGAGTAAGTATGGAGCAGCAAAACTCCATCAAACGTAACAGGTTTTTGTTTTTTGTTCTATTTTTTAAATCTAGGGAATAGCTTCTTTCTTTTCTTTTCTTTTCTTTTTTTTTTTTTTTTTTTTTTTTTTGCCTTGCATGTGTATTTTGGTTCTTGCCTGCAGCAGGCACCCACCTGGCCAGAAATATTTTGTAGAGGTACGAGGTCATCTTTGGGTCAGGGCCGGTCTTCTCTACGCTTCGCTTCCACCAATCGCGGAGCTTTGTTAGACCCTCATCATCTACACCGTGTACGACATCCGGAAGGTGCTCCGAGCACAGACACATGCTGGCGATGTCGGCGGGATCTGGTGATGTGCCGAGACATTTACTAAGCTCCTGTAAGCAGGAATGTGAGATTTTATGGAGTCAACAGGATGCAGACCAAAGCGAGACGAATAACCACTTCAACAGAGTCTGTGAGGGATGTAGTACCACAAAATCTCTGTCAGTAGCAAACATAACAAAGAACATGACAATATGAAACAAAGTGTGCACACATGTGATGTCACGACATGCAGAAGTCAACCAGAAAGCCAGATAGACATGGATTCCCAAGTGAATAATTGCTGCAGGAAGGTTATTAACAAGAACACAAATTTACTTTCAAGACAGTCAGGTGGAGATTCCTGACAAATTTATGGTTGATATAACCGAGAGTGGATTAGAGAAACCACACTGTAAAGTCTGGTAGGCACAGAGTGAACAGGTAGACAGTGTGGTCCTTAACCCACCTGCGCCAAACCTTCCTGATCCCCTGCGAGGGCATTGGCTACCTGAGCTGCTGTCACGTACGGGAAAGCCATCGCTACGCTGACACGCAGACCGGAAACTACGTCAGAGACCACGTGGGACAGGAAGTCTTTCGCTTTGGTCAGCTGGGAGGCGGCCTGCTTCAACTTCTTTCTCACCTGCGTGTACAGCTGCTCCTCGGACATGGCCAGCTCGCGCGCATTGTGGCCGATAGATTTGATTTCCAACACCACGAAGCCGTGATGGCGGTGGATGAGGAGGACATCAAAGTCACCGCGTTGCCACTTGCAGGGACGGGGCAGCTGGTTGGACGCCAAAGCGTAAGTTTCCTCCCCCAGGTAATGCTCGAACTGAAGCTGACTCACGCACATCAACACTTCCCCGCTGCTCCGCGACAACCTGGCCAAGCAGGTCAGCACGCGCTGCATGGCTGCGTCATCTCGGACATCACTGTCGTAGACTTTCGGGGTGGCTTTCCTGGGTGCAGCGGGAGGAGGGCGAGAAACCCCGGATTGTTCCGCCTGACCGTGTGGCGCTGTGAAGACACGCACCACGTGACCAGCAAACATTTCTACCGTCACGGGCACGCGGTTCAGGAAGACGGGTGGCACAAAGTAAGAGCAAGACTCCAAGTCCGGAAATGCGTCTTCAACCCACCTCAGCCAGAATCTTTGAGCCTGCTGGGTGATGGTGCCCTTCAACATCATTTGCACACAACTTCAATAAAATTTATTAAGCTTTTGATTAAAGTTCATTTCTTCTTTCTTTGCTTAATTTGTATTCGTTTTTTTTCTTTCTCTTTTGTACTTGTGTCCATAATACTGTGAAGCAGGATCTGACCAAGGTCCCTCGCGCGCGTGTGTGTGTGTGTGTGTGAAGGGTGGTCGACTACGTTGCGGACAAAGAAAGAAAAACTGGCTTGCAAATTTAAAAGCATGGACTGGCCACTCCATGTCGTATAAGACAGGACTAAAAGAGAACCTTGCAGCCCTATAGACAGGCCTCAGTAGCAAGTCTAGTCAGTCGCATTGTCTGTACACTTGTATAGCTTTTCCTCCTACTTCACCAACGACTTCTACGAGAGGACCAGTATTTCTGATTGTCAGCTGGTGTTGGTCAAACAATAAATACGTCAAATAAAACAATTTCTCTTTACATGTGTGTGTGTGTGTGTGTGTGTGTGTGTGTGTGTGTGTGTGTGTGTGTGTGTATAAGAAGATTGTTATATTCGCTAGCTTGACAGTTATTAGTTATTCAACATTTATTATTATATAATTGAGGTATAGAAACCTGGGCGCCGATCATTTGACCGATTAACTGAAGTGCCTCCTTCATCTGTTGTGGCAAACCTCTGATGATGGCGATCTGTGTGTCTTTCACAGGGCCGCAGTCCAGCTTTACATTGGCACCCGTTTTCTTTTTGATCTCCTTAAGCGGAGAGTTCTGTCCTGTAGAGAAACTATATTCTTCTTGAATAGGCCAAACTTTCCCTACTGTGTTAAAACATTTGACTGTTCAGAAAATTTATCCAAATATTGAGATATGTCCTTAAACACAATACATTTACTACGACTCTTACTGTTAAATATCTTAATGCTATATTTATCTTTCTACATTGAAAGGCTTATTTTTAAAAGACTGAATGGTTAAATAAACATTGATAAGGAGCTGACAGTTACACATAAAAAAACAAGAACAAAAACAAACGATTAAAATTTGAGAACACATTTAAAGATTTACCGCAAAGCCATTTGCTATCTTTTCAAGATTTAATTTCAGCTTTTAGTCAGAGCATAGAAGCTGTCAACTGAAGTTTATACATAATTATATATTTTACAATTTTGGTTACCTTGCCCTTTAAGGATGGCAGCTTCTGCATTTGTCAGGGCATGAATGTAAAGTTTTGAAGATTTATCCTTAACTTGACTCGTCGCCATAACTGTCCCCGTGAACCTTGGTAGGTTGGCTGGCTGGCTGGCTGGCTGGTTGATTTGGTAGGAAAGTGCTTCTACCTAGAAATGATTCCAACTATCAGGGTATAGGAACCCGGAATACCTGGGGAATAACAACCCTAGCTGTGAGCAAGTCTTCATACATAAAGTGTCCTGAGACGAAATCGGAACCCAGGGCCTCTCATTGCTGCAGTGACAAGCGAGTGTTTGAGCCACTACATCACCGAGCGCCCCGCTTTCTGTGAGCAAATGCACATAAAAACAAACAAACAAACAAACAAAACAAACAAACACAAACAAAAAAAACCCAAACAAACAAAACCTTCACCTCCACTAGGTATTAAGGGATCGTTTCAAAATAAACAGCTGTAATAGACTGAGTTAAGTCTACCTTCTGAAAGCAATTAACGGAGAAATAAGACTTTCTGGGACTCAGCTCGGCTCAACAATATTAAGGGCTTGTGAAAATTTTCATGCATTTTAAGTATAAATTTTCTAAAATAATCTATGTAATAAGTCTGTATTGTTTCACCAGTAAGAAGAAAAAGAAAAATGATAAAAGAAAGAACAGAAACAAAATGATATCAACACCTCACTCGCGTCTTTCTGGGCTGATGTTCAAGACGTGACTACCTCGCTCTTCCAATTTAATTAGCCATGTTTTGCAAGAAACAAACAATTAACACAGCAATAGCAGCAACAGCTCCCCCACTACAAAACAAACAAACAAACAAACAAACACAAAAACAAAAAAGAAAACTCCCAGCAATGACATTACCTGTTTTGTAGCGCTTCTGCTAGCAAAGATAAATGTAGGTTCATATCAAACTTAGGTTGTAACCCATGTATTTGACTATGGAGCTCGGACCTATGTCGGCTCTATGGCAAGAGTACGGGGCTGCGAAAGATCTCATAAGCCCGATGAAAGAGCCTCTAAAGGCCGCACATTTGACTTCCGCATGCTGCGCACTTTACAGTGCTTTGACCTGAGACCCCCACAAATGATATGTGACACACAAGTAAACAAGTGTCGCACACGGAATGTAAAAAAAAAAAGTAATATGGCTTTTACAAAATATGTGCTTAGAGAAACAGCGAACAATCGGTATTCTCTCCTTAGGTCAACACATGCAGTGACTGAAAGATCTGATGAGTCATTTCTTCTTCTTCTTGTTCTTCTTGTGTTTTTTTTTTTCCTCCTCATTCTTTGTCTTTCTTGTTGTTATAACGCTAGTGATACTTGGATGAAAGCCAGAAATGCAAATTAACTTTACCTGCCTGCTGTAATGTGGTTGACTAATTTTGCTGGCAATGCGGCAGTAGATCTCTGTTTTACCTGGCACCTGAGTTTCACGCTCTAGTAAATTCACCAACTTATCCTCCTCACCCCCCCCACCACCACCACCACCACCACTTACATGTCTGTCGGTACCGATACACAGGGCAGCTGCAAATCCTTGCATTACAAGAGCAATCGTTCTGGATACACTTCAGTATATTTTATGGTTTTGCGAAAACAAGAGACTCACAAGAAAAAGGAATTGACTCACCCGCGGCTCACTTTTGCCCCAAACCTCAACATTTCGTCTTCCCACTCCACCTTTCCTGTTTCCGCTCAACCCTTCTTTCCGTTATTAGTTCTATAGGTCCTCGCTCCTCAGTCACACTGGACTAGTCATAGGCAACAGTTCCGTTAACCTGTTCACGTACTCGCATGAGTTTTCTGAGGAGTTAGCCAGTCGCAGATTATTGACAACCTGACTTGTGATGCAGGCCCACGGTCGACTTCTTCTAAATAATTTTTTTTACGCACGCAACGAGGCAATGTTGTCCTAATACTAATAGTAATTGACGTTTCTGAGGAAACAGCTCACAGTGAAGTTTGGGTTTTATCTGGCAATAATCCAAATAAAGATCAATAGTTGATAGTAATAAATTATGCTAACATGTAGCGTGGGGTGTGTGGTCAAGTTTGTCGTTTACTACACTGACAGAATATCTCGCGATTTACTGAATATTTTCTCTAAACGATTGTACTTAAGCTTAACACATTTTTGCTGTTTTCGCACTAACAGTCTGAGAATCTTCTTGAGAACTGATAATTACAGGTGGTTGAGGGAAACGAGTTAGATTCTATCATTGAGTGTGTTTGAGATACCTTGAGGTGCATAACTCATTAGCAGTTGACTGCACTGAGTGCTGGCACCGCTGTCTGGCTTCAGCCTCTCGACTACACTGTCTTCTCTTACTGTTCTATTCCCCACCTGACTCTCTTTCTTTCTCTACATCTCCAGACCGTAACGAGACCGATAGTCAACCTTTTTGCACTTCATGAATGTGTACAGGCCTTTCTCACTATCTGTGTGTGGGTGCGTGCGTGCGTGCGTGCGTGTGTGTGTGTGTGTGTGTGTGTGTGCGCGCGCGCGCTCATGTTTCTACTGACGAACATTAAAATGTAAAAAAAGAGAGATTCTTGTAGCTGCAGTTTAATTCAATGCACTATGGTACGTAACTCTTTTTTTATTAAGAATGACAAGTGCACAAGAGTTATACACCTTAGAATGAAACATGAAATATCTATGAACTTCACAATGTTTGATGTTGCTTTTTATCTTTTCGGGCAAATCTTAAATCAAAATTACTCAAATGGAAAACATGATAGACAATATGAGAATGAATTAACGAATAATCTTTATTAAGGGGTGTTGTTTTGTACAGAGGTGGTCTATAAAGAGATAAACTCCTTCGTTATCACTAATTAACACAAGTTATTTACAATTACACATCAGCCATAGAAATAAGCAGGAATGCTATATTCTTGATGTATTCTTACCATTTTTTCTATGTCGTACTGCGAATAGAGAGAGAGAGAGGGTTGTGATTGTTCAAGTATTGGATAATTGGATTACGTATTCACGTGAATATGCTTTAAATAAAATGTGTGTGTGTAATAATAATAATAATAATTTCTTTATTCAGTTTTTGGAAGGCCATCTGGCCTACATCAACATCAGGTACTGCTGGTTACATACATATTATCAAACGTGTGTGTGAGCGCTCGCACGCGCGTATACTAAAATCAAGAAATACTTGTAACCTGTGTAGAAAGCTACTACAAGCCCATGGTACGCTACTCTTCTTCTGGTGTTGAAGAAAAGCACAAGAGTTACCTCCACTGCAGGCTCGGACATAATAATAAATGAAGATGTTTATAGCGCATATTGACACTCATGGACAGCATGCTCTTAGCGCTTAAAACAGGAAAGAGACATGGACTACATGGATAGAACACGAGGGACTGAAGAATAAACAACAATACTGACGACAAACAGAAAACAAAGATGGAAAACACAAAAAGACACCAAGTAACAGGAACAGAGAAAGATTCTGCAGAGAAATATGGGGAGAAAAGTAGCAAGATATGAGGGAATGATGGAAAAGGAAATAAACTGAGAGAACCATCGAAAGTAATCTTGACCAGTGTCTCGTACACTAGTGTCCCAAGTCGAGATATGAACCTACGACTCTTGTCTACTACTTTCTTTGCGCGCGCGCGTGTGTGTGTGTGTGTGTGTGTGTGTGTGTAGGCTTGTGTGCGTGTGAAAGAGAAAGATAAATGGAGAGAGGAAAAATTGAGGAGAGAGTGAGAGAGAGGGAGAGTAAGGGAAAATACAGAAGCTGAAAGTTTGTGAACTTTTGTTACGAAGTTTAAATAAAAACCCCTAAAGAAGATTAAAAGGAATTTCTGCACACTTCCAAGCCTAGATAAAGTAAATATATTGATTCTGATTGATTTTCTAAGCATTTAGATAAAAGTTTTTGAGTTTTAGTTAATTAAAAAGAGATATTTCCTTTTCTCCAGAGGACTTAACTATTTTGAACTGTATTTCTACCGTCAAATTTAAAATGAGCCTTCAGATGTCTATGTAATGAGCGTCCCGGTATTCTTTTCCATGTAACTTTCCAAACGAAGTGCCTATTTAAATTTCAGAACATGGCGGGGTCATAGGGATAATTTTAAAGTGTAAAAAAAATTATATTTTAACTCACCCCATATCAGAAGATTAGTAGTTCTAATTATGCATCTACTTCGGGAATCTCATTAAAAGCTCGCTCTGCTTCATCAACATTCTATGTGAAGAATAAAGTTATAAACCCCAAGCTATACGATTTCTAGAAATAGGTTGGATTATAGGTCTCAGTGTGTCATGTAATGTTGTGCAACCTCATGCCATAAGTTAGTTTTTTACTCTCTTTTAGAAGTGCGAGTATTGGTAGTCTTTTGTCTGAGTAGACTGACTCGTTATTGCGCGATCACGTGGTCCTCTGACATTACATGAACTGTTGTGATTCTGAACATTACTTTTTTTGTTTATTGCTTTAGCAAGACCTCTAGGACAGTCTGTGTCCGACACAAAAGTTTAAAAGGTAAGATGTCTGTGTATTAGTATTTTATTCTGAATGCACATTTATTTCAGGCATTTCCTGAGTACTGAGATCTCAATGGCCACTTCTTTCCTCAGCAGCCTGTACACTGAGCACTGCTCCCTAGTCTGGCTCTTTTGTAAGACCGCCCAATACTTTAATAAAAGTCGTGAAGGTTCATCGAACAACATCATTAGAAAATCGCACAACATGAGACAAAGATTAGAGAGAAAACAGACAGAAGATGAACCAATATCCACATTACAAAAATACTCTTAAATACAAACAGCAAACACATTATATGTTCCTTAGATTTTATTTTCGTAACACAGACTGGCAACACTGAATAATAACAATAATTATTCTTCTTGGCTTTTTCCTCAAAAGAGTCAATCCTATCTTAAAACATGGGGGGTTTCTAAAGAATTTATCGTATTTTCAAGCACAAGTGAGGAACAAGTGGGTATTAAGTGCAATTAAAACATCCATTTGATCTAGAACATTCGTTGTAACCGTTAAAAAATATTCTTAATGTGTGTTTTTTTTGGTTTCTGTTTAAAGGACGATGTTTCTAGATTAGCGATGTACTTGTTTTGTTTCTTCCTCTTCCTCTTCTCGATTATCGCGTTGAATATTATTTTAAGAGCTTCTACATTGGGTCCTACATCCACATTTTTCCGTATGCTTCTAGGATGCTTTCTGTGATACAAGAAAATGCCCATGGCTGTTAATTTACAAGTAAAATAGAGAAACAAGAATACAAAAGCGAATTTCGGTTCTAAACAGAACAATTTAATTAAGATCTTGAAAAAAATACCAGGAAAAATGAAATATTATTTTCGCAATACGGTAAATGATGTTTCTGCCTTATTTGTGTTCAAAGCGATTGTCCTCTGCCTTCAGTGACTAAAGGATGTGACGTAGATTACACAGAAAAGATGGAAAACGATCGATTTTGTTGTTTTGGTTTTTTTTTTTTTTTTTAGATGTCTGAAGTGTACAGGACTGAATAAAAGGGTTGTACATCAAGTGGTCATCATTCGTGGCTAGCGCAAACTGGAAGTAAGGAAAAGGATGAAAATAAGTGACAAGATTTATCTTACGTTGTAAACATGAGATCAAGCAGCCAACCCTCGTGACCCCCACTAACAACTCTCTTCCGTCTTGTTCCCTTCACCAAGTGCGTGACAAGGTTTTCTTCACATTTTACACAAATGAGTGTCAGACATTGTGTGTGTGTCAATATTTGTCATCTGCCTGTGCTTTGTCAAAGGTTTACACTTGCTTTCCCTATCTTTGTCAAAGGTTTACATTTGCCTTCTGTACGTTTGTCAAACGTTTACACTTGCTTTCTCTATGTTTGTCAAAGGTTTACACTTGCTTTCTCTATGTTTGTCAAAGGTTTACACTTGCCTGCACTGTTTGTGCGTAGAGGTGTGCGTTCATTAGTGCGATTATTCTGTTTGTGTCTTCTTAACCGTAAGCACAGGTGACTACAGTGACAAACCTGATGTTTGTGTCTTCTTAACCGTAAGCACAGGTGACTACAGTGACAAACCTGATGAAACCGTTCTAAAAAAAATGTGCGTATCGCCCTCGCTTGATTTGCGGCTTCCTAAAACACTGACAAATAATAGATAATCACTTCAATACACTCAAGACCAAAGAAGCATCAATGTGTAAATGAGCAAACTGACTTTAGCAATAGAAAGTGATGACTGCTCTGTAAACGTTGATCAACAGTTAAAGGCATCAACAACAGCAACAAAAATTTCTTGCAGTCCAAGAAATTGAAATAATTCGACGGAAGCACTAGACCAGAAGCGGCAATGAAATGTGCGATAGATTTTGACATTAACGATCGACACTTGAGTCGTTACTGGATGTGAGTAGTGTTGTACGCTTTGAACAATTTACAGCAAAAACAAATAGAGATCAGATATACAACTCAGGAAAAACAAGTTCCCCAAACTGAAAGACTGGAACGTAATGTTGACAATCCATTTTGCGTTGTTATGGATATTTGAAAACAGCATCCGGTATTTGGACGAAGATTAGACAGTAAACTTATTGTAGATATAAACAATGTCGTCCTAAGTAGAGGATTTGTTTGTGAAATTGTGCAAAACGTTTGGAATATTGACGCAACATCGCATGTTTTTTTTAATCAGGTTTCTTAAATAATTTTTTATTGATATCAACGATGTAAGATGTTAATCATCTTACGAATGCAATGTTAAGACAGTTCTTACAAAACGATTAGTCAATCTTGTTTTGTCAAATACGAAATAAATTGGGCTCAAAAGATCTGCAATAAAAATAGTGTTTGTTTTAAAAATATGAACTTTATTATGGCAAGGTATCTTGCCCTGTACAAAGACTTAGCCTGGTATGACGACCGCATTTGTGCTCAAAACAAACTGTTCTAGATTGTGTAAACGATTTGTATGACAGTCGACAGAACTGTGATGTCTGTGCAAGTTTCGGCCTGCAGCCTGGCTTTACGCCTTAGCTTCCCGCTTAATGAGTCCCATACCAACATAGTCCAAGGCCCTCTTCTCTTCTTCACTTGTGTCAAAATCCTTCTCAGCCGGAGCAATATCCACTTTCTCTTGACTTTTTTTAACAAGTCCTGATCCTACTTCGTCCAGCCTCTTGCTCTCAGCTGGCCTTTCCTTGTGGGTCTCTTTGCTGACCTGAGCCCCATCTTTATGTTTCTTGATGATTCCAGCCCCGATCTGATCCAGCCCCTTTTTGATAAGCCCCATACCGACTGTATCAATACCACGTTTTATGAGCCCAGAGCCGAGATAGTCTAAACCTCTCTTGATAAGTCCCATACCAACAGTGTCCAGACCATCGTTTCTGTCTTTTTTGATGAGCCCTGCGCCGATGTGGTCGAGGCCTCGCTTGATGAGCCCCATTCCCACGGTGTCGAAGCCCTTCTTAACGAGCCCTGAACCCACAGAGTCCAGCCCTCGTCTAATGACTTCAAGGTCCACGCCCTCGAAGCTGTCCTTCTTGATGAGGCCGGCTCCGATGTGATCAAGGCCGCGCTTGATCAGACCCATCCCTATGCTGTCCACGGAGTCTTTCTTGATTAACCCGGCTCCGATGCTGTCTAAGCCCTTTTTGATGAGCCCCATGCCGACTTCATCCATTGGTCGTTTGATGAGCCCCATGCCAACTTCATCCATTGGTCGTTTGATGAGCCCCATGCCGACTTCGTCCATTGGTCGTTTGATGAGCCCCATGCCGACTTCATCCATTGGTCGCTTGATGAGCCCCATGCCGACTTCATCCATTGGTCGCTTGATGAGCCCCATGCCGACTTCGTCCATTGGTCGCTTAATGAGCCCCATGCCAACTTCATCCATTGGTCGTTTGATGAGCCCCATGCCGACTTCGTCCATTGGTCGTTTGATGAGCCCCATGCCGACTTCATCCATTGGTCGTTTGATGAGCCCCATGCCGACTTCGTCCATTGGTCGTTTGATGAGCCCCATACCGACTTCGTCCATTGGTCGTTTGATGAGCCCCATACCGACTTCGTCCATTGGTCGTTTGATGAGCCCCATACCGACTTCGTCCATTGGTCGTTTGATGAGCCCCATGCCGATTTCGTCCATTGGTCGTTTGATGAGCCCCATGCCGATTTCGTCCATTGGTCGTTTGATGAGCCCCATGCCGATTTCGTCCATTGGTCGTTTGATGAGCCCCATGCCGATTTCGTCCATTGGTCGTTTGATGAGACCCATGCCGATTTCGTCCATTGGTCGTTTGATGAGCCCCATGCCGATTTCGTCCATTGGTCGTTTGATGAGGCCGGATCCAACTTCATCCATTTGTCGTTTAATTAGTCCCATGCCAACTTCATCCATGGGTCGTTTGATGAGCCCCATGCCGACTTCGTCCATTGGTCGTTTGATGAGCCCCATGCCAACTTCATCCATTGGTCGTTTGATGAGGCCCATTCCAATCTCATCCATGGGTCGCTTGATGAGGCCCGAGCCCACCTCATCAACCGACCTCTTGATGAGGCCCATGCCGACGTAGTCCAGCTGTCTCTTGGACACATCCTCGTCCTCAGCGCTGGACACTTCCTCCAAAGAACCTATTCTGTCGTCAACCTCTCCGTCGCCATCCTGTAGGTCCTTGACCCCGTCCCGCCGCATGGTGGCGACTTGACTGGAGCGCGCGTGACCCACCCAGTATCCTCCGGCTGGACTGATGTAAGGTGGCCCCCACACATAGCGGGAGGGAGGTGTCAGCCACAAAGGATGTGGTCGAGTTGGTAGGGACACAGATAGTCTGAAACAAAGACAAGAGACCGGACAGACTTTACTACATTTTTATGAATGCAGCGTTTTGTCACCTAGAAGAATACATCTCATTTATTATTTATCTCTCTCTCTCTCTCTCTCTCTCACACACACACACACACACAGACGCACGGACGCACGCACGCACGAACACATATTCGCGCACCGCAAAAGATGAAAATGAGATAGAGAAAAAGATGGGAAAATAGAGAGACATTAAGTAATTCTTCTCCTTTTACGTGTTGTCCACTGAGCTAAATGCAAATATTATTCTATACATTCTATAATATAAAATACACGTCTATTACAAAAGCGACAAAAGAAAACAAACACGCAAATAAATCGAACGACAGACGATGTTATGAACATGTGTTATCACCCCTGAACGTCGAAGTAACGAGGTTGTCGCCCTTGATTGAATAGCGATTATGACCCCTGGTTTGAATGTGTATAGGGGGCGTTGTTTAGAAATTGGAAGAAGAAGCAGACGTGAGAGTCGGGGAGAAAGAGGAATTTGGTACAGAGGTTGGAATTAATAGTACTGTGTGGATTAATATTAACTGTGTGAAGAAATAGCAACTGTGTGGATAAATAGTAACTGTGTGGATACATATTAACGGTGTAAAGAAATATTAACTGTATGGAGAAAGAGTAACTGTGTGGAGAAATATTAACTGTGTGGTTCCTCGATTTATTAATTTTCTCAACTGCTGTGTGATCTCTTGAGAAGATCGTAGAACTGTGTGGAGAAATATTATCTGTGTGGTTCCTCGATTTACTAATTTTCTCAACTGCTGTGTGATCTCTTGAGAAGATCGTAGAACTGTGTGGATTTACCTACTGTGGAATTTTTATTGACTTGGTCATTTGTCTGCCGTTAGACTGTCGGAGTTATTTGGTGAATGTAGGCTGTCCGTATGATCAACGCCAGAGAGCAAGACTGAAAGAGGGGAACTGTTTGCCGTGTCGACTCCTTTCCCCCCCCCCAACAACAGAAGAAGAGAGAACTTGAAGGACTTTAATATAAACTGCTTAGATATATTTGTTTCGGTGCAAACTCAGTGTAGAATATTTGTGCTGAAGTTTTCTGTTGTTATTTAGTAAAGTATATATTTACGTTCACCCGATTAATAGAAACGTTCGAGCCCATGTGCAGGTCTTTGTATTTTGTTGTGTGAAAGGACACGTGAAGAAGGCTGTGAGGTCAGTGTGTGTTGTGTGTGACCTGTCCACACTTTCCCTGCGTTCCTGACATTGGTGACCCCGACGTGACCTGTCGTGGGTTTGTTTCGTTTGGTACAGAGTCGGGTGAAAGTGTGTCTTCGATTCAGTGTTTGTGATTCCCCTGGGACTTAGTGGTAGAAGGTTGGCAGTTAATTATTTATCTTTGAGAATTTTGCAAAGCGGTTGTACTTATTTATATTTGCTCAGTGTTTAAGTGTTACATGTTGGGCGTGGTGCAGTTTCCCCGTCTCCAGCTTCACGGGTCTACGGGTGTGTAAAGTTCTACCCGTAGTAAGGAATTAGCCTCTGTTTCTACTTTGCCTCTCGTCTTTATTTTCCAAGCTCACTATTCTGTGTGAAAGTGTATGCAGAAACCGAAAGTGAGAGTGGATGTTCTCTATCCTGTAGTTATCTGTCTTGTTTTATTTTTATAAAAAAAAAAATAATTCTGGGCCTTGCGTGTTCACTTATTAATTTATGTGAAGTCATTGGATGTTTGAATAAGTTGTCGCCCTTGATTATTTTGATGTACTCGTACGGTACTTTAGGATTGTTAATAGATCTAGAAATCTGAGTGACTAGTTTTGAACAAGTTAAGACTGCTATTGATGTTATTTTGTAACCCAGTTGCATTCCTTGAAGATAATTTTTTTTGCCTGATTGATGTTGACATGCCAGTAGCTTAGACTTATTGCAATTCTGGTTGTATTTTCTGCCTTATTAGAAGCTTAGATAGTAGGGTGCTCCCTTTTTGTAAACACACTAGAGTAATTGTGTTGGATAGGTGTTAACCATGGCTGAATCCGTTAGGGAGGTAGCCGACTTTATGAAAGAAGGACAACTGTTGGGATTGAAAGAAGAAGCCCTTACAAAGTATGTATTTCAGTGCATTGAAAGGCAGGACAGATATACAGAAAGATTAGCCAGAGAGAAAGAAGCAGAAAGATTAGCCAGAGAGAAAGAAGCAGAAAGATTAGCCAGAGAGAAAGAAGCAGAAAGATTAGCCAGAGAGAAAGAAGCAGAAAGATTAGCCAGAGAGAAAGAAGCAGAAAGATTAGCCAGAGAGAAAGAAGCAGAAAGATTAGCCAGAGAGAAAGAAGCAGAAAGATTAGACAAAGAGAGAGAAGCAGATTAGAAAAAGAAGCTGACAGGATAGCTAAAGAAAAAGAAGCTGACAGGATAGCTAAAGAAAAAGAAGCTGAAAGGGCCGCAAGAGAAAGAGAGGCCGAGCGTCAGTTCGAATTAGAGAAACTACGTTTAGAGAGAGAGACCGATTCCAGCGCGACGAGGAGTAATGGGAACCAAACCCCAAAAGGACTCACACATAAACTCCCCGCCTTCAAAGAGGACGAAGACGATATCAACGCATTTTTGAATCGATTTGAGGCTCAGGCGCAGTCCCTTAAATGGACCAGAGATATCTGGCCATTACAAATCGCCACTTCTTTTCACGGAGAAGCCCTCCAGCTATATGATAACCTATGTGTACAGGGCCCCGTGGATTATGATGTGCTCAAAAGAGAACTATTACTCAAGTTTCAGTGCACCGCCGAAGGTTACAGAGAAAAATTTAGATCGGTGAAACCCCAATCTCAAGAGTCAATGCATTCTTTTCAAGCCAGACTAATCGGATTGTTCAACAGGTGGATTGACTTATCCAAAGTCCAAAAAACTTATGAAGGATTGCATGATCTGCTAGTCAGAGAACAAATACTGCAAAGTGTATCTAGAGATTTAGCCGTATTTCTGAGAGAAAGAGATTTTCAGAACGCTAATGAAATGATTGACAGTGCTGAACGTTATCGCCAAGCACACCCCCAGAAATCTCCTGCAAGACGAACAGAAACTATCATGTTCGCAAATGTGGGACAAGCCACTCCTCCTTCTTCACCGCCAGCTCGCCCAAAGCAGGACAGACACCAATTTACTTCTCCTCGATCTTCAAGACAACGAAATACTCCTCCCTACAGAAGGAATGAATCATGGAGGACTCCACCCCACTCCCCACAAATAAGAACAGTTCCGAAGGAAGCACCAACGACCATATATGATCGAAACAGTCCTTGTCATCCTGATCGTTGGAAACCACCACGACGTTGCTTCAACTGTGGAGGACTTGGACATATAGCGAAGGTTTGTCCAAGCTATAGACCCCAAGATAACACAAATGGAAATTGGAAAAATGAGAGCAACCCAACCCCAGCCAATGTTGCTATTATGTGTTCAGTCACCGACGAGGAGGAATTGGGTAAACTACATCTGTATCCAGGACGGATTAGGGGACAGCAAGTTAAGGTGCTACGCGACTCAGGTGCAACCATCTCCGGTATACGAGCCTCCTTGGTTCAACCACAGGACCGACTGAACGGGAAACAATCTTGTATTACCTTTGGTGGAAAGGTTGAAACCTTCCCTCTAGCACGTGTTCCAGTAGAGACACCTTTCTTCAGTGGAGACCTGAAATGTTGTGTCATCGAAAATCCAGTTGTCGATCTAATCATTGGAAACACGAGAGGTACAAAACGGGTGGTATTTGATGTACAAGAGAAAGAGTCAGAACCAACAGCAGCGGTTACCACACGCGCGCAATTCCAACGCCAGATGCAGGGACCTCACCCCCTAACTCTACCACCAGTTCAATGGAATATAAAGAAGAACAACCGAATGGAATTACAGCAAAGCGATTCCTCACTAGAGAACATAAAAGAAGATGCAGAAGGTCGTGAGTGTAGACTGCCGTTAGAGATCAGGGACAAAGAAAGTGCTCAACTCAAGGCCGAGATGGATGTTAACCAAAAGAAAAGAGATCGATTGGCTGTACTGTGCCAACAACAGAAGTCGACCATTGGTGAGTTGAAAGAAAAGATTCATGAATTGGAGTTGAGACGTAAGCATCAGTGTGATGACCTACTGAAAGCCTCAGCAGATATCAGAACCTTCAAAGAACGAGAGGAAAGACTCAGGAAAGATCTTGATAATACTATCACAAGATTGAATTCTCTGGAAGGAAACATCGAGGCAGAAAGAACAGCTCATCTGGAAACGAAATTCAACTTAGAAAGCTTAAAGCTTCGTGTTAGAGACCTGAAAGGATCTCTGGAAGTCGAGAAATTAAACAGTGTGGAGGCTAACCGAGCCGTGGAATGTTTGACAAAGCAAATGAGAGAATTCGAACAAAGACTTGGTGATAGGAGAGAAACTCAAAAGGAATATCTGGGATTGAAACGCCAGTTAGTAGAAGACATAGCAGAGAAGAAGATACGCATTGGCATCTTGTCAAAAGATCGTGAAATCCATCAGAAGAGTTTCACAGAACCCATAACAGGGCTGGGGACAACCAAGAAAGAACAGGCATTTGTAGAGGACTCCAATGTAACACTTTTCAAGGAGCTACAATACCTACTGCTGAGCTTCGAACTGGTAGGCAAGAACAAAAGGATGAAAATCACGAGAGTTCGCAAGAAAAGAAAAACAGCAACACCCTCTGCTCTTGTAAAAAAAAAACTTTAAACACACTTTGATCGCCTATCGTCGTGAACCGGATACCACAGCAGAAGAGTTGTCTAAATCTATAAAGAAGTGCAAAAAAGTGAACAAGTAATCGATATATTCAAGGAAATGATTAAACCAGAAGACCTACTACATAAACATGCTAAAACAATACCCTCGACGTGCAGAAGTTCCATCAGCCCTCTTCACCTACAACATTGAGAACAGTTTCATACCCGTCATATATGTGAGTAGAAAATTACTGGATAGAGAGAAGAGATACAGCACAGTAGAAAGAGAGTGTTTAGCCATAGTATGGTCTGTTCTGAAGCTGTCTAGATATTTGTATGGGAGACAGTTTACCCTACATATTGATCACAAGCCCCTATCGTTCCTCACATCTAATCCTTATAAGAATGCCAGAGTGATGCGGTAGGCTTTAGCCCTCCAGGAGTTTAAGTTTGATATTCAGCCGATTAAGGGGACCACTAATAAATTAGCCGATGCCTTATCAAGGGCTGAAATGGATCAAGAAATTCCATAGGGCTGTCAGATAATCTTTTCGTTAGAACGTAACAGTTCTATTATAGTTAGGCAAAAATGTGAACATTTTTTTTGTAGGAGGGGAGGAATGTTATGAACATGTGTTATCACCCCTGAACGTCGAAGTAACGAGGTTGTCGCCCTTGATTGAATAGCGATTATGACCCCTGGTTTGAATGTGTATAGGGGGCGTTGTTTAGAAATTGGAAGAAGAAGCAGACGTGAGAGTCGGGGAGAAAGAGGAATTTGGTACAGAGGTTGGAATTAATAGTACTGTGTGGATTAATATTAACTGTGTGAAGAAATAGCAACTGTGTGGATAAATAGTAACTGTGTGGATACATATTAACGGTGTAAAGAAATATTAACTGTATGGAGAAAGAGTAACTGTGGGGAGAAATATTAACTGTGTGGTTCCTCGATTTATTAATTTTCTCAACTGCTGTGTGATCTCTTGAGAAGATCGTAGAACTGTGTGGAGAAATATTATCTGTGTGGTTCCTCGATTTACTAATTTTCTCAACTGCTGTGTGATCTCTTGAGAAGATCGTAGAACTGTGTGGATTTACCTACTGTGGAATTTTATTGACTTGGTCATTTGTCTGCCGTTAGACTGTCGGAGTTATTTGGTGAATGTAGGCTGTCCGTATGATCAACGCCAGAGAGCAAGACTGAAAGAGGGGAACTGTTTGCCGTGTCGACCCTTTCCCCCCCCAACAACAGAAGAAGAGAGAACTTGAAGGACTTTAATATAAACTGCTTAGATATATTTGTTTTCGGTGCAAACTCAGTGTAG